>CM060684.1:71876999-73076999 GCA_030686995.1 Artemisia argyi | reverse complement strand
TACATTTTATAAAATCAAGGGGGATGTTTTGTAATTATTGAAACTGCGTAGGTATTTTTGTACAATGTATTAAGATGGGAAGTATTCATATAAAATAGAAAATCAGGGGGCTATGGGTAATAACTGATAGTAAAAGGATTAAAAAGGGTTAAATAATTATTTTGGTATTTAATTTATATCTGATTTGTAAATAATTAAAGTAAGGGGTGTGAATGGTAAATTCTGGGAACCTGAAGGTGTTTCTGTACTTAATATGTACTTATGGGTATAATGTGTAAATATGGTAATTTTAAAGGACCATTTGATAAATTATATAATTAATGGCATGATTTTGTAATTTATTTAAAATAAGGGTTTGTTTTGTAAATTATGAAGGTAAAGGGGCTGTTTTGAATAGATATTATATTAAGGGCTGAAATGGTATACTTTTGATAATTAAGGGTTAGAAGTGTTAATTTAAATTAAACATGGTTGTAATTGTAAATTAAATATCAAAAAGGATTTATTTGGTAAATAGTATAACTTAAGGGTTTAAATTGTAACATTTGAAAACTTGATGTATTGAATGGTAAATATTATTAACTCATGGATTAAATGGTATAAATATGGAGAATTGTAATATTTACACTTTAGATCTTTGACTTTGGGGTAATTGCATTTTAAACCCTAAAATATGAAAAGTTGCTACTAAACCCTAATTCATCATAACTTGTCATATAAACCCTAATTCCATCATAATGATTAATTAATGGCTTAACCTAATTATTTTTGGGAAACTCCTATCTTTGGAAACCTTCTATTTTTGGAAACTTGCTAAATTGGAAGCTGCTAAATAAGGAAAGTTTCTAAAAATGGAAAGATAACTAAATGAGGAAACTTAAGTAATTTTGAACTCTTCGTGACCCGTTTTCACGTGCTTCTAGGTTTGGTGAAGCGGGAATGACCTTTCTCCATTCGTTTGATCTCGGTTTGTTTGGCTCGGCAAAGGTACAGATATTCCGTACTCTTTCAGTAAGAGTGCACACTTTCTCTCTCTTGACTTTGTCTTTGACTTGATTATCGTGTTATGACTTCCGTTTGGTCTTGGTTATGATCCTTCGTACTTGGCCCTATGATTGATGGGTTCCACCGGTATTTGTGATCCTATTGTTATTCGTTTGGACTCTTATGGTATGGTGTTGACATGACCCATTCGATAACCTTTCGTGACCTCAATCTTTGAACCCTTGGGGGACTTTGAATGTTCTTTGGGATATTATAACGGGAGGTGAAATCTCTTTTCTTAAAGTTATGACATGGAAACATTTAAAGGAGAAATTATTTTATAACGACACTTTTAATATGATTTAAGACTAATCTTATATGGGATTTTATAAATTCATGAAGACCACTTTTAAAGAATATCTTGTGAAAACCGTTATTAAAGAATCACCTTTATAAATGTCATCTTTTGGAAGATCTTTTCTAAATGAACTTTTGTTATAAACCTTTTAAATGGGATTGTACTATGAACCTTTTTAAACAAGTGATGGGAACCTGCTAAATTGATATTTTGTTTTAAACTCTCATTATGACCCTTTTGATCATGAACTATGGGACTTTGGAACTTGGAATAATGAACCCTGTAGATTGGAACATTGGCTTTGACCTTTCCATTTTGATCCGTTGATATCACATCTTTGATTGATCCTTTGATATGGATCCTTTGACATTGATCCTTGATATTGAACCTTGATATTGAACCTTTGAATAATGAACCTTTGTATATTGAACCTTTGAATACTGAACCTTTGATATTGAACCTTTGACATTGAACATTTGATTATGACTTGGCACTTATACTTTATATTGAACCTTGACTACATAACCCTTCAGTATTTACCCAGGTATTACTTGTTGTGGAGTAGCCACAACATAGCATTGATGCACCAATGTTATGTACTCTAGTGTGGCTGGAGAGATGTACCACACCGTCCCTGATTATTGTTATCGACTACAGCTATGATTATTATTGGCCTGCAGGGGCATATGGATGCATCCTAGATTTGATTGATTGATTGATTATGATTACTACATTGACTACATTGATTGGTGACTGGGTGTGCATGCATTGCAACCCCTCACATATTGGGAGCTAGCTACTCCATATTGGGCTACTATTGTATTATATTGATTGATTGATTGGGCCTGGGGAAATACTGAATTCCACATACATTACATCTTACATCTTACACTTTCCTTTATACTTAACCTTTGACAACCCTTGACTATCCATTGACACCATATGTAAACTATCTTCCTATTCCTTTGTTTATCATATTTCTTTTGTATTGTATTGTTATTCGTTTGATATCTGTTCACTGAGCTTTGTAAGCTCAGCCGCATTTCTTTTCCTGCGACAGGTTTAGTAGGAAGCTGAGTTATGGACAAAGGTTTTGCTTTTGGGCTTAGAAGACTTCACCCTGTTAGATACTTTCTGGACTTAGAGATGATTAGAAGCATCTATATTGGGCTTAGATTATTGTTTCCCTTTTGTACCTTGTATTTTGATTAGTTTTCTTTTGTTATCTTGTAAGTTTTGAATTAGATTGTATCTCCGTTTCACTTGTGTTCTGAATTGACTCGATAATGTTGCACTTTAGCCCTTTTTGGGTTGGGGTGTTACATAATTATTAATTCATTGTTTTTAATTATTTAATAAATAAGCACCCGAATGACCTTTTATTAATTCATCTTTTTTTTTTCCAGAAATCACTGCGTATATGGATAACTGGCTGCGAGATTACTCACCCATGTTTGTCTCGTATATTACCGACCGATATCGCTCTTACAGCTAGACAACAACGTGCAGAGTTGAGGCTCACCACGCGTTGTTGAAATTATATTTGGACGACACACAGTCAAAATTAGACAGGTTGTTGAGGTCGATCGATAAGATTCTCATTTCGCAAGAAAATGCGATAAAAGAGACTTTCAATAGAAGCATCAACGAGAAACTAAATACGTGTAATATACCACCATTTCAAGAATTGTGGTATAAAGTTTCCAAACATGCTTTCAACCTCATGCACAAAGAACTCAACCTTAAGATCACCGCAGCAGACTGTAGCCATAAGTTGCGGTCAAATTTCGGACTACCATGCTTTCACGATATGCAATACTTTGTAGATCATGGTAAGTATATTAAATTTATAACTATCAAGTTGTTTTCCACATTAATATCAGTAATTTATACAAGTCACTTTAATTGAATTCAGGATGCCCCATTCCACTGGATCAAATTGATATTTTTTGGAGAACCCTATTTGTTCCGTGACCTATTATCAATAGGCCCCCGTCTGAAGATGGCTCTTCCAGCGAACCTGGTGATGATGATGATACTTCGTTTAACGATGGCGTGCGACAATTCAAGAATATTTTTAGCAAGTCAACGTCGTTTGTCAAGAAAAATATGTTAACGAAGTTGAGAGAGATATTCCAGCCTGAATCTGTTGACACACGTGGACCAGCTATTCAAAAAAATACCCGTAGACGTCCGAGTGCAAAGGACAAAAATGGCAAGGCTACACAAGTCTCGGACTTGAATGAAGTCCCTGACTTTGATGAAGTACCAATCATAGATCACCGAAGAAGTACAAATTCAAGATCTACAAAAGTCCCGAACTTGCGAAATGAACCTGCAAGACATAACTCTTAAATGGGTGATAGTCTACGCCACCAATTATATGCTGGAGATAGTGTGAGCAATGCGTTTATTGAGCATATTCCACATATTTTCCGTCCATACGTAATGTGCGGGGTGATGGAAATTGTGGGTTTCGGTGCGTTGCCCACAGTCTTTTTCAAAACGGAAATAGGTGGGACGAAGTCAGACACATGTTGTTGCAAGAGTTAGATTATCATAGGCAAGCTTACATAAATATGTGGCAGCAACATGATTTTGACTTTCTTTGGCATACAATAGAGTGGTTCAATGGAGGTGCACCCATTGGTCGCTGAATGGTGATGCCACTCACGGGGCTGGTTATCGCTTCAATGATTCACCGACCTATTCTATTTTTATCCGAGCAAGGTTGGAACATATGTTTTCCGCTTTTTACTGGCCCAAACTCATCACATGAAACCGACCCCCTTGTGATTGCGCGTGTGGGGGATGGAGAATATGGTCACTTCATTTTACCGACGCTAGACAGAGCTTCTCCACTACCCCATCTCCACCCACAATGGAGGTTTTACAGAGTGCCAGTTGCAGCTGAATGGGAAACTTTGTATCAACGTCGACTAATGAATCATTGATTTATGTTGTAAATAATTATACTGACAAAACCATTGTAAATGATTACTGATTTATGTTGTAAATAATAGAGATACCAACAAAACATAGTGAATCATATGTAATAGTTATTTATTTTTGTAAAAATGTGTTCTTTGTAATTTTTGTATTTGTAAATAATTATTGATTTATGTTGTAAATAACTGTTTGTATTATATAGTAAATGATTAAATATTTATTTAAATTAGTAAATAACATTATTGATTGATTATGCAAATTCTTTTGTCAGGTGGGCCGAAGAAATCTTTTCTGGTGTCGATGTGATAGAGGATTTATTATAGAACGGAAATCCTGGCAAGATGGTAGTCGTGGGCGACCGTTTTATGCATGTCCTCTTTCAGTGGTAAATAATTATACGTTTGCTTAGTTATGTAAATAATTTGTTTGTCTTCAAATACATTTCTTATTATTTTCTTAACATGTAACAGCTAGGTACAAAAGACTATGGGTGTCGATACTTCAAGTGGAAAGATGAATTTGAAGAAGAGTATTTTAATCAAGCCTCTTTTTCAACAGCCTCTTCTTCAACACAGTGCTCAAACTGCGTTGCTAAAGATAATGAGAACAAGTTGTTGAAGACAAGAATAAAGACGCTGGAGATGGAGTTAGAATTGGCAAAGAATCCTGAGGATCACGCTTGTCAGTCGGGTGCAAGGCTCCTTGATCTTTTAAATGAAATGAATAATCTTCATATGTCGTAGATGTTGTTGTTTTTAAATACTATGTATAACGTTGTCGTTTAATCTTAATAATAACAGTTGTTTTTGCAGTTATTTAATGTCGTAATATTTAACGTGCTATTATACAAACAAAATAATTATACAAAACATTATTAAACACAAATATACAAAACATTATACATATACAATATATTTAATTTAAACACAACAAAAAAAATACATTTAATTTTTAAAAAAAAAAAAAAAAAAAAAAGGCACTAAGCGACAAAGTAGGAAAAAAGCCAATATATATATATATATATATATATATATATATATATATATATATATATATATATATATATATAAACAAGTGCACCCTAAAAAACTAGAGAGTTAATCTAACAAATAACCCCGTCGCTATAACTCACCCCAAATGTAAAAGTACCCGACTCTTGTGTCTTGAGTATGGATTATTTCATTACTTTCAAAAGTACGCGCACCATAGTCGAATTAGCAGCTCATATATAAGCTGATTTAGTACCGTCATCAAAATACATTTAAACTACAATCAATATATAGTTCGAATCAGTTGTGTAATCATGGCACAAAGAATAATTGTAATTCGATTGGTTGCTATTCCACTCAGTTGCTTTTCATGTAGTTCCGATAGTCACGACAACAGGATTCTTCAAGTACTTCCTAGCTAGTCGTTGTTTAAGCATAGTTGCACTAAACATATGTCATCCTATATATATATTTTTTTCTGATCAAGCTCTTAGATCATCTTTATTCTTGGGTTTAAGATTACATGATTTACATATTCAAGTTGTTGAATTTCTAGCGAATGAAAATTTTATTCTGACGTTATAAATTTCAATACGTTTGGAACCTGTTGAAACTTGTTGCAATAGTAGGCAGGGCGGATCTAGTGTTGGCTGGTGTAACAGGTGCTAAGATTTTGTGATAATAGAAATAACTTGAATAAAAGTTGATGGATACTATTTTTTTTCCCCCTATTTTCTGGCGGGCAATCAATTCCATTTTGTTGCTAAAAACACTTTTTGGGCGTTTGTCCTAAAAGAAACTCAGGCAGTTTGTCGTGAAACTATAGTAACATGTATATAAAATCACCCTCTGTTTCTCAAGATATTGTAATTGTGGACAGTTCTTTTAGCTTTCTTAAAGATAAATCAGTTTCATCCGATAAGTTTACCCGAAAATAATAGCTGATTACTTAAATTTCTAACAATATTAATTTAGATATAACAATATTAATTTTAACTTTGTAATGCCATCCCCTAATTTAGATATAGCAATATTAATTATAACTTTGTAATGCTACCTCACGAGTATGCGGTTTAATGCTCCGAAGTTTAAGCTCTGTCTCTTGCCTTTGTAGTTCCAAGTTCATATTTAAACTTACTAAACGAACATCTGAGTAGGCATGGGAATGGGGAATGACTTGTTGTCAAGAATGCATTCTATTGGGACTCGAGAGACAATCCTCATGTACCTCTTAAGTGTCTTATATGCTTTTTCATTCTAGCTGCAAAAGCCGAAAAACAAAAGGAAAAAAAGATGTCAATTATGGTTATAACTTGAGAAAATTGTTCAAAAATACATCCAACTTGCCACATTTTACTATTGTATGCTATGAATTTTTTTTTCCTATTGTATACACGAACTTTCTTAATCTTCCTATTGTATACACGAACTTTCTTAATCTTCCTATTGTATACATGAATCTGACGTGGCATGGAGTTAATTACATAAATTTACATGAATCGTCCCTGTGGCTCAAAACAATTACACCATTCGTCCTAGAAACAATTACATAAAAGGTCCATGTAGCTCAAGAGTTAAAATATTTGCATCGTTAGTCCTCATTGAGTTAAAATATTTGCATCGTTAGTCCTCATTGACTATTGAGTTAAAATATTCGCATCATTAGTCCTCATTGAGTTAAAATATTTGCATCGTTAGTCCTCATTGAATATTCTTACGTTAAAATATTTGCATCGTTAGTCCTCATTGACTATTGATGACGTATAGTCTATATATGGGCCACGAGCCCAAATGATATACATTACTAAGACCCAAAACCACCATGAGTGGGCTATTGTAACTTGGGCCGCATTAATAATGGGAACAGGCTCACGTAAGCCCAACCCAAACAAACTATACACGGTATAGATAAGGATCATCTATATATGGAATAGATATCCTTACCCGGATAAGCACCATGGGTGCGAAACGTAAGGAGCACGAACCCTACAAGGATTCTGCGCCTATATAAGGAATGACATAACTATCGTTCAAGGTACGATTCACAAAACCCTAACTCTTTACGAGAACCCTAAATCGATTACTTACTCTCACGCCGGAGTCTAATCGTGGGAGACAATCCCACGATAAGCCTAACGGTGTTGTTTATTTTCTTAGTGCGCAGGTTACAAGTACTAAGAAGCGAATTGGTACGAGAGCAAGAACCCATAATCAAGAATGCCCAACTTTTGTATCAACAAGTGGCGCCATCTGTGAGACCCTACTAAGAACTAAGAATGACAAAGAATAAGAATTCAAGCCAGCGGACTCCGCAGTCAGAAAAACGTGACCATCAGAGGAAGAATCAACAAGATTCAACCTCTAGACAGGTTGCTGGGACAACCAGCGCACCTGGTCACCAAGAGGCAGGGACAACCCAACCTCTTCCAGCGGTAGAACTACCTGTAAGGACTACCCAAGTCACCCCAGTGGTCCCAAGCGCTGAGGAACTCCAGCGCACCCTCTTCACTACTCCTCATCAAACTGTACCCGCAGTGAACAACACTGTGCCACCAGGCGCGCCTAACCGAGATAGGGTGCCTAATACTGAGGCAGACATTCTTGCAACAACCGAGGACGCACCCAATCTAACTTTGGGAAATTTTGTATCCCAAAACAATGAAACCTTAACCGCCCTCATGCAGGAAGAAGCAAGGAGAAGGGCAAGTACGAGCCTACAAGCTCGACTGAATTTTGGTCCTGAATGCGAACCATCACCACTGCACCACCCACGAGGAAGACACGCAGAACGTACCATTATCCATGATAGGCTGGGTACGACATCTGATTCACAATACTCAGAAGATAGCGAGAGGCGCACTAATGTTCACTCCAGACTTGGCAGTCGGGGAATACAAGACCGATTAGGACCTCAACATTCGCCAAGCCAAGGATCCTCCAAACCTGGAAGTAAGAGGATCCAAGACAGATTGGGGAAAAGAAGATCCCTAAGTAGAGATCCCTCAAGCTCTTCTTCTGAAAGAAGCCGGCGCAAGAGCCGAAAAAGAGACTATTCTTCCTCCAGTGACTCCTCGGACAACGAGGATGAAGAGACAGGACACTGGAAGTCAAGAGGAAGGCGTCGCGATGAAGAGAATGAAGATATGTCTCTTCCATGGCGTCGCCAGAAAGTTGACGCGTTTACACGGCGCATCAGCGATTACTTAGACCACAAACGCAGGCGCATGCCCACTAACGTGAAAACATATGATAGAACAGGTGATCCGGATGATCACCTAAAAGTTTTTGAATCAGCCGCACTATCGAAAACTGGCCACAGCCTGTGTGGTGCCACATGTTTAGTTCTACGTTAGTAGGGAATGCGCGCACATGGTTTAGCAAACTCCCACGTAGGAGCATCGGTGGGTTCGAGGAATTACGGAAAGCATTCCGTCTCAACTTCACCCAGCGAAAGAAGTGCGCTAAAAACCCTGTTGAGCTAGCAAGAGTGAAACAGCGCCAAGGGGAATCAACCAGCGCTTTTATGGAACGCTTCAAGGATGAGTGCATACAAGTCAAAGCATGTCCTGAAATCCTAAAAATTTCAGGGTTCATGAATGGGATTAATAACCCAGAACTCATCCGAAAGCTAAACGACAAAGTTCCACAGACTTTTGATGAGCTAACAAAGCGCACTAGATCCTTTATACAAGGAGAAGTAGCTGCTGCGGACATCAAGAAGGGTTATTCGAACTATAGGCAGCAAGAGCAGCCTCAGAGACAATCCAATGATCAGAATAACAACCGCAGCAAGAATTACCGCAGTGGAAGAGACAATGACAAATATACCCCTCTTACAAAAACCCCGAGGGAAATATTTGTAACAGAAGGTGCAAACTTCCCAAAACCGCCACCAATGCGCACCGCAGAGGAAAAATGCATAGAGAACGGATACTGCGAGTACCATGGCCAAAAAGGCCATACAACCAACGAGTGCGTCCAGCTAAGACAATTGATTGAAAAGTTAGTAAGAGAAGGCAGAATGGACCACCTCATAAAAAACATCAAAGAGGGAAAAGATAAACAGAAGAACGGGGGTAAGAAAGAACCCCCTAAGGAAAAAGCTGATACCATATACATGATACAGTCATGGCAGCGCAAGAGAAAGCAAAAAGTCAGCCAAAAATTCTCTCCAGAAAAAGAGATATCTTTCCCTACTCTAGCTGCGGACAACGCAGTTATAGAGCCTCTAACTATTGAAATACAAACGGGAGGACATGATATCCACCGCATGTACATTGATGGAGGAGCATCCGCAGATATCCTGTATGATCACTGTTTCAAAAGGCTGCGACCTGAAATCCAAAGTTAATTGATACCAGCAACAACGTCATTGACTGGATTCACGGGAGAAAAGATCTGGCCCATGGGGCAGTTACGCTTGCTGGTGGTCGTAGGAGATGAACAACACTCAACCGCAACATGGATAAATTTCATGGTAATAAAGTCTCCCTCACCATACAATGGTATCATTGGGAGACCTGGAATATCATCCGTGCGCGCTGTACCATCCACAGCGCACGGAATGCTTAAGTTTCCAGTGGAAGGAGGAGTTGTCACTCTCTATAACACAACAGTACCACCAAGAGAACGCAATGCGGTAACAACTGAAGTAGAGACCATTCCAGAACAGCGCACAGAAAAAACACCAAACCTAAAAGTCGCTATTCATCCCGATTACCCGGAGCAACACGTTTCGATTGGTGGATCTTTATCTGACACAGGTAAAGCAGCCGTATGCGCACTCTTGCAGAAGAACCTGGACATCTTCGCATGGGAACCAAAACATATGACAAGAGTGCCACGCTCTATCACAGAGCATAAGCTACAAATCCGACAAGGATATCCCCCAATATGACAAAAGAAGCGCGGCCAGGCCCCAGATTGTGCAAAGGCTATTTTGGAAGAAGTACACAAGCTTGTAGACGCAGGCATCATGCGCGAAGTGTACTACCACGACTGGCTCTCTAACCCAGTTATGGTAAAGAAGAGCGACGACAGTTGGAGAATGTGCGTGGACTTCACGGACCTCAACAAAGCATGTCCACAGGACTGCTACCCACTGCCAGAAATAGACTGGAAGGTAGAATCCCTGTGCGGATACCCTTTCAAATGCTTCCTAGACACATACAAAGGGTATCATCAAATTCAGATGGCAATCGAAGATGAAGAAAAAACAGCTTTCCACACCAGTCAAGGAGTGTACTGCTACACAAAAATGCCTTTTGGCTTAAAGAACGCAGGCGCGACATACCAACGACTGGTGGACACAGCTTTCGAAAAACAAGTAGGCCGCAACTTGGAGGTCTACATTGACGACCTCGTCATCAAAAGCCACACAGAGGATGAATTGGTGCGCGACATCGAGGAAACGTTCAGAACATTGGGGCGAATAAACATGAAGTTAAATCCCAAGTAGTGCACCTTCGGCGCAACCGAGGGCATGTTCCTTGGATACTTGATAGAACCCGATGGAATCAAGCCTTGCCCAGAAAAAACAAAGGCTGTTATTGATCTCCCCTCACCGCGCACACTTAAAGAAGTCCAGTCATTGAATGGAAAGTTAGCAGGGCTAAACCGTTTCTTATCTAAGTCAGCAGACAAATCCCTTCCCCTCTTTAAAACGCTCACGAAGTGTACTAAAAAGGGAGACTTTCGCTGGACCGAAGAAGCGGAGGAAGCTTTCCAACAACTTAAACACCATCTGGCATTTCTTCCCAAACTTGTCGCACCGCGACCAGGGAAGAGCTAATCATGTACTTATCGGCAACTCATGGAGCAGTTAGCGCAGTACTATTGACAGATAGGAACTCCGTCCAGACACCCATATACTTTGTAAGCAAAGCCCTGAAGAAAACGGAGACTAACTACAGCGCTATGGAAAAGCTGGTATTAGCTCTAGTATTCACAGCCAAAAGGCTGCGCAGATACTTTCAAGCGCACCCAATAGCTGTAATCACTGATCATCCAATCAAACAAGTTATCTCTAAGCCTGACGCATCAGGATGCTTATAGAAGTGGAGTGTACTGTTAAGTGAATATAACATCTCGTATAGACCGCGCACTGCAATCAAAGGACAAATCTTAGCCGATTTCATTGTGGAGAAGCCAGATAACGACAGTCCAACACCTACAAACAAAACAGATCTACAGGAACCCTGGATTCTGTTCACAGATGGGTCCTCATGTGTAGATGGATCAGGCGCGGGCCTTATTCTTACAAATCCAGAAGGTATGGAATTCACCTATGCGCTGCGTTTTGAATTCACAGCCACAAACAATGAGGCAGAATACGAAGCCCTACTAGCCAGACTACGCATCGCAATCCAAATGGGTGTACGCAACTTGGAAGCAAATGTCGATTCTCGGCTAGTCGCTAACCATGTGCTAGGTGAATATGAAGCCAAGGATGAACACATGATCCAATACCTAGAAAAGACCAAGTCCTTAATCAAAAACTTTGACAGGTTCACAATAAAACAGGTGCCCAGAGAAGATAACAGGAAAGCGGATGCGCTCAGCAAAATCGCATCCACAAGCTTCGCGCACCTCTCAAAACAGGTATTGGTAGAAACCCTAAAAAATAAGTCAATCTTGGAAATGGAGATATCCACAGTGATAGAAGAACAAGATCCTACATGGATGATACCTATCATTGAATTCATCAGCAAGGGAATCTTACCACAAGATCGTAAGGACGCTCGAAGAGTGCGGCGCACAGCGCAACGGTTTGAACTACGAGACAACATACTCTATCGACGCTCTTTCTTACAACCCTGGCTCAGATGTGTTGGACCTCTTCAAGCAGACTACGTACTCAGAGAAATCCACGCTGGATCATGTAGTATGCACTCAGGGCCGCGATCTGTGGTGGCAAGCGCTCTAAGGTCAGGGTATTATTGGCCAACTATGCATCGCGACGCACGCAATCTGATAAAGAAATGTAGCAATTGTCAAGTACATAGGCCAATCCCGCGCCGACCACAACAAGAGCTAACACCTATTACCTCACCATGGCCATTTTATAAATGGGGCATTGACATCGCAGGACCCTTTCCTGTAGCAGTAGGAGGAGTAAAGTTCCTCATTGTAGCCATAGACTACTTTACGAAGTGGATTGAAGCAAAGGCGGTGATGAGCATCACAGGAAACCAAGTCAAACACTTTGTCTGGGACAACGTTGTCTGTCGCTTCAGACTACCGGGAGAGATTATATCAGACAACGGAAAACAATTATGTGATAACCCATTCAAAGATTGGTGCGCGCAATTAAACATCACGCAACACTTCGCTTCAGTAAAACACCCACAAACCAATGGCCTAGTTGAGCGCGCAAACCGCAGTCTAGGTGAAGGAATAAAAGCGCGCCTTGACAGACATAAAGGAAGGTGGGTGGATGAGCTCCCGCATGTCTTATGGGTGCATCGCACAACAATCAAAACCAGTACTGGCGACACGCCATTCTCCCTAGTCTATGGAACATAAGCCGTCATACCAGCTGAGATAGGAATGCCAACTATACGCACAGCAGAGGTCAATGTCACAACAAACGACGAGGAACGGCGCATAGACTTAGACTTACTGGAAGAAAGGCGTGAACGCACAGCTATACGCGAAGCAAAGGCTAAGGCAAAAATGAAGAAGTATTATGATGCGAAGGTCAAACACACTTCATTCAGACCAGGAGACTTTGTTTACCGCGCCAATGATGCGAGCCACGCAGAAGACACAGGCAAGCTCAGACAAAAATGGGAAGGACCTTACGAGGTCACAGACGCGCTCGGCAACGGCGCATACAGACTGCGCGATATGGAAGGGCACGACCTAGCGCGCACTTGGAACATCTGCAATCTCAAAAGATGTTATCTTTAGGCCACGGCCATTACACAGACACCTTTGCATCCTACGAGATGCCCAATAAGTGTTTGCCTTTCTTTTCTTTCCTAGGAATTGTATTTTTTATTTTTTCAAAAAACTTGCAAGTATCAACAAAATGTTATAGTTTCTAGCTAACTCCATAGCGTGTTTCACTTTATTACATACATACTCATATATGTCAATATTGTTATCTTATATTATTGCCTACATGGCGTACATGCACTAATTAAAGACCCACGAAGGCATAAAGGATGAGTTAACCTACTAATTCACTCGTTGAGTAAGAGGGTTGCAAACCCATCAACATTAGATCACGTATCCTTGCTAAGCGCCTTACTTTTGAGACGTCGAGGTAAGTTTCACGTGCGCATCCCACGACGGGTACGCAAACACTAAGTGCACCGTACAAGCTTAGCAAATAACGAACCAAAAAACTTGGTCAAAATAATAAAACTTAGCAAACAATGCAAGTATATTTTTAAAAGTCACGCACTTAACGAACCAAAAAACTTGGTCAAAATAATAAAACTTAGCAAACAATGCAAGTATATTTCTTAAGTTATGCACTTAATATCTTATTAAATATTACAAGGAAAGATACATTTCATTATTTACATAGTACATATACAAAAAGCCTACACGCTATGGCGATGCTCAGGGCTCTCCTCCGGAGCAGCAGAACTCCCCGCCTCCTGAAGCTTCCTCAGAATCAAAGCGTCCTTGGGAGATACGGTAGGAACACTTACGGGCACACCATCAGACCTAGGGATGTGTGCAACGCCCACGCCACACAACACTGCCTTACCCTTGACGCCCCTCTTCTGAGCAGCCCTCTGCTCGTGACGCTCCAAAACCTCTTTCAAGGGAATCTCCCTTTCAAGAGCAAATGGGTTAAGGATGTGGCGAGGCTGCGCAAACACAGGAATCTGTAGTTGCGACACATCAGGCTTCAGAAAGTGATCCGATTGCACCTCTGCATCCTCTCTAAGGTGGCGCTCCAACGTCAACCCCGCCATAAGTACATCTATGGGGTTGTCTTGGTCGCGCTCCAACCTGCCAATGTGTGGCAACTCGAGGACCTTCAACCCTGCCATAGCCTGCATCAGCTCATCATACGCTGCAGCATTATACCCAGGGACTTCAGCCAAAATCCTTGTTCAGCAACTTGGCCTCATGGAGTTCTTCCATAGCCTGCGACTTCCCCCGAGCCACTGCGCAGTGAACCACCTTCCCAAAGGCGTCCAACACCTCTTGGGACTCAAGAGTACCCATTGCTGCCAGGCGCAGCCCGTGGCTAATCAACCAACTACATCAACAAAGATAATTTGTGTTAATAACAAGCATAGCAACAAAAAGTATTACAAAGGAGAAGAGTATAAAAAAAATACCTGCGCTCAGTAATGGTCGACATCAAATGAGGATATAACTCCTCATCGTACTCGATGCTCAGGCCACGCAGCTTGTCCTCCTGCAGCTGGATGATCTTCATCATATCCTCCTTAAACTTGGCAATGTTAGCAAAATGCTCCACCTTCTTCTCCTCCAAGAAGCGCACAGCCCAAGTTAGGTCGGACTTATAATGATGAAGCTCCCCGCGCGCCTTTTCCACCTCAGCCAAGGCGGACAACTTCTCATGGGTGATCTTCTCAGTATACACCCGCGAGGACTCCAATTCCACCTTTACATCTGCCAACTGCGCACGGAGCTTCGCTAGCTCCTCATCCTTCTGGGCGAGAGTACTGCTCTCCCCGACATACTTCTCCCTCAACTGAGCCACCAGCTCAGTCTGGCGCGCAGCAGTCGCAGCCAACTCATCCATCAAGTGCTGCGCCTCTCCACCCTCATCAACCTTGGCCTTCCCCTCCTTGTTTTCATTCTATGGAGAGGAAACCACATCCACGAAGACCCCATCATTCTTCACGGCATCATCCCTACAAGACATAAAGGCGACAGTTAATAAATATTGCGACAAGTAATATACAAGAAAACATGATAGAGGCGCAGACACTTACAGAAACGGAGAAGCCTCAGTAGCCTTCTTATCCACACCAGAAGCAGATGTCTCCTCCGCGGACGACTCCGCATCCCTAATGAGGTGGCGACGTCTCTTCCTGGTGCCACTGCTCCCAGCCTCTCCCTTGCGCTTAATATTCTGCGCAACCTCCTCCTTCAGCACCTCCTCAGGCTTTAGGATCTCTATGCTGTCAGATGACTCAGCGCGTGCCTCCTCTTGCGCCACCTCCACATCTGGCGCCACGCTCTGAACGGGCGTCACTTGGAGCGGTGGCGTGTTTTCAGGGACAACCTCTGGCAGCACAGTCAAGCGACCCTCAGTCGCCTCCAGTAGGGGCTGCTCACCTTCCCTCAGAGGGCGCACTCCTATAGTCACCTGCTTTGGTTTGTCCAGCTTCACAACGGCGAATAGATCCATCTCTGCGCACATAAACAAAACAAGAAAGAAGAAAGGATTAGTTATTAAAGGTGCGCATACACAAAAGACTTACAAAATTTGAAGTAGAAGGGACGAACACCCACCCCGGCCTTCCTCACTTAGAAAAGTGGGCACCTCATCCGCAGCGCCGAAATAATTGCGACTCAACCCCATGTGTACCAAAAACTCCTCCGGATAAGGGTTAATGGCTAGGCGGTTGGCATCAAGAGTCTGCGCATCAGTCAGCCTATAGGAACAAGGTGCGGGGCGCCCATCCCTTGGCAATGTATCCTGAGTATAAAACTCATAGGGCGATGGAAATACCACATCATCAACCCAGAAAAAATACTCCCTCTAATTTCTTAGGGAGTCCACCTTATCAGTGTAACACTGAAGCGCCCCCGGGCGCTTTGCAAAAGATACCCACCCATTTGACCACGTCGTGTGGTAAAAGTAGCGGAACAAGGCTATGGTTGGTTCTATCGCAAGTAAACGGCAGTTTACTTCAAAATTCGACACCTTCGCCGCACCTATACAGTGCAGCTGAGAGATGTGGAGGCGATAGTGGTTGAGCAAATAGCTCAGAAAGATGGATATAGGTACGCGGTAATTCGCGTACTCAAAGAATTTCGTGTATAACCCAATTTTCCCTTCGGAGAAATCAGCTATACACGAGTCAACATCTGGATCCTCTGGACGCACATCCAGAGGCACGAAGTAGTCAGACGTGAACTGAGTAACATCATCAACCGTCATCACAGAGCGAAAGTCCTCTAATTGGGCGACCATTTTCATAAATTCACTAGTAAAAAACGCACACAATAATTACCTTAGGAAAGGATTATTTTCTTTGCAAAAGATAACTTTCAAGAAAGTGAGCAATGGTGAGTGTGTGTTTTACTGTGTGTAATTGTAAAAATGGGGCGGTGACTCTTATATAGGGAGTAAAGAAACCCTAGATGATGTCCACGTGGATCCCACTCACAAAAACGTGTGGCTAGAACCAAAACGGTACATGCACTTTTTCCCGATTTACGAGGGCCACATGGACACTACCCCCAATTTTTGAGGTATCCTTTTGAAATACCTATGACTAGGTGCATTGCACTTTAAAATGGGCGGCAATATTTCAATGTTCTCCCGCCACGCTTACCGCTGGTAATATTAGTCTAGCATCCGCGGCTACGAGCCGCGCACACTAGATTGGGGGGACATGATGACGTATAGTCTATATATGGGCCACGAGCCCAAATGATATACATTACTAAGGCCCAAAACCACCATGAGTGGGCTATTGTAACTTGGCCCGCATTAATAATGGGAACAGGCTCACGTAAGCCCAACCCAAACAAACTATACACGGTATAAATAAGGATCATCTATCTATGGAATAGACATCCTTACCCGGATAAGCACCATGGGTGCGAAACGTAAGGAGCACGAACCCTACAAGGATTCTACGCCTATATAAGGAATGACATAACTATCATTCAAGGTACGATTCACAAAACCCTAACTCTTTACGAGAACCCTAAATCGATTACTTACTCTCACGCCGGAGTCTAATCGTGGGAGACAATCCCACGATAAGCCTAACGGTGTTGTTTATTTTCTTAGTGCGCAGGTTACAAGTACTAAGAAGCGAATTGGTACGAGAGCAAGAGCCCATAATCAGGAACGCCCAACTTTTGTATCAACAACTATAGAGTTAAAATATTTGCATCGTTAGTCCTCATTAAGTTAAAATATTTGCATTGTTAGTCCTCATTGACTTTTAATACGTTTTTATCCCTTTTCGTCCATTTTTCTTACGTTTTCGTCCGTCTTTCTCATGTTTTCATAGGTTTTTATCAGTGTTCGCCCGTTTTTATATGTTTTCATTAATATTTCTCATGTTTTTATCCGTTTCTTTCTTGTTCTCACATTTTCATATGTTTTTATCCGTGTTCATACACTTTTATCTGTGTACCACCGCCACCTACCAACACCCACCGCCACCCACCACCACCCACCACCTACCGCCACCACCACCCACCGCCACCAAAACCATCGCCCACCACCTCCACCCACCGCCACCTACCACTGATTGGCTCAAAAGCAGTCAACTAAAGTCAACCACAGGTGTGGTCAATATAGTCAAACTACCTAGACCAATGCTTCCGGGTAATATAGGGTATCACCAGGTTATTATGTCCCGACGAGGTGTGGATTGTGGTTAGCGTGCTTGTGATCGGGTGATTTTTCACAGGAAAGGGTTGTGATGAGAATTATTTGAGAATTATGAAATAAAATAGCTTAGGAAAGCTATATGATTGATTACGGGAATTAAGACTGAGAAGAAATGAGCTAAAACCTAAAAACATACGTTTTAATTATAAACGTATACTGACGTACGTGATAAAAAGTAAAACTAAATAACTAAAAAGGCCACGAGTGTGAAATTAATGTTTTTACAATCCTAATAAATAAAGAAAATTTTTAGAAAAGGAAAAATTATTTTTACACTATTTAATTATTTATTGTTAATTAATTACTAATTACTTATTAATTAACTAATTATATTGATTTAAATTATTAAAAATACAAAAAAGACTTAGATAATTAAGAAAACTTTTATAAATCTAATTAACCATCACAAGAATTTTAAAAAACTATAAAAAGTTGGTTTTATGTATTTTTAAACTATTTTACAAATTACTATTCTAATTATTAATTAATTACCAATTAAACTAATTATATTCTAAAAAATAGAAAATGAACAGTAGAAATTCTAGAAAAATTTCTAAAAATGTTTTAACTTATATAAAAGCTAGAAAAATTATAAAAACTAGGTGTTACTTAATAAAATCTAATTTTACTATTTAATATCTTAATATTGATTAATAATTAATAAATCTAGTATTAAATCTAATAATTACTAAATGACAAGATAAAATTCTGGAAAAATTTCTAAAAATACTTCAATATAAAAGAAAATTAATAAAAATATAAAAAATGCAAAGGTGTTTATAAATAAGCTGAAAAGAAAATTAAAAAGTTAAATTAAATTAAATAGAAACTATCACTTATAATTAAATTGGCTTTTTTTGTTTTTTCTTTTTCCAAACTATTTTAACACTAAAATCTAACAACTTTTAAGAAAACACTTTGAATGGAACTAAGAAAATAAGCACTTTAAGTGCTTAATGCCTTGACAGTTGACTTTGGTCAAACTGTCAAGCCAAAAGCTTCAAACAAGCTTGCTGAGTACTTACAGTGGTGGATTATGGTTCAATTAAGTTAAGTGAGTGGAAATAAGCTATCAAAAACCAACTAGAATCCTCGAATAAGCAATTAAGCACAATTAAGCATTTTGTTAAGCCAAACTTTAAACATAAATGGGACAGAGTGTGATGGTGTTTTCAGGTGGGGTCCACAAGGCTTGAGCTCAAAAGCTTGCTCAAACTTTGAAGGTGGCCAGGAGGGGGGTTGAAAGAACCCAAATGGGGCTTGTGGGACCCACTGAGGTGGTCAGGAGCAACCACCAAAGTGGTGGTGTTAGGATAGAGTTGCTGCAGCAGGGGAGCTTATTCCCATGCAGGTGTGTTTGTGTGTTTGTAGGGCCCACAGAAAAATTACCAAAAATACAATAACAATGGAGCTTCAAAGTTGAGCTGATACACTACCATTCCTGAAAAATTCAAGGCCTAATACCAAACAGAAAAATCACAAATATTCCTTGAATTTTTGGAAAAACTGAACAATATGAAATTTTGACTTTTTCACTTTTTATCCAAAGTTGACTTTTTCTCAAACAATATGAAATTAGTTACAGTGAGCAAATCCAAGGAGTTTAAAGATGTTTTTTTTTGACTTTTTCTCAAACAAACTATAGATTTTATGATGGAAATGATCTGTTGTGACCTAATGTGAGCTCAGTGAACCAAAGTTACCAAAAAAAAAAAAAAACAGTCTTGAATGCTCTAAACTGAGCTGAACCAAACACTCCTTAAAAACAGTTTTGAGAGACTTTCAAAGCATTAAAGTGATTCAAACCATAAACTCAGTCTGCAATGTTCTAATATGATGGATTAAGTCCTTTTAAGCACAAAAATGTTAATACTAACAACTTTTATCCAGAAATCACCAAATTGCAATTTTTATTAGTTAACTTGAAAGTGTGGTGAAATGTGATCAAAATCATGAAACATGAACTAGAATTTCTCTACTAAGCTATATTAAGTTAAAATAAGCTCAAACAAACTACAAATAGCAAATAAAACTACAAATTATAAAATATGCAAAATATTACATTAAAACTTGAAATGAAAAAGCAAACTGTTAAACCTTTGTCACTAGCTCAACTAGGACACCTTGAATCTGCAACAAGTTCCTAGCTTATCATAGATAAGCTAGGTAAAGTCCTTCTACCAAATCCATTTCTTGGTACTTCCAAATGCTTCCACAGTCTAGTGATAAGGGTACCCTGTGAGTTTTTGTTTTTATGAATTTATTCCTTATTTATGATTTCTTATGTATCTTAAGAGTCTAAGTGAGCTTAGGAATCATGTGTGACAACTAAAACACTTAAACCATTTTTTAGCTAAAACATGAATTCTCACAGTGAAACTGAAAATGGTAAACAAGACTTGAATTCGTGAAATAAAACTTGATATTACTGAAAAGGATAAGTTACAATCTAAAGGTTTGCTGGAAAAAGTAAAATTACATTAAGTTTGACATAAGATAAAAATTGCTAAAAAACTACACGTCTTTCAAACTGCTTCCTCCTTCCTTTTGTAGTGATAAATTAGGGTTAGTGGACCCCACTAAGCTTTTCCCACTTCAATTGACAACCATTGGATCACTGAATTTAATCCTGGCCATTCAACTCATTTTGGCGCCAAGACTCTTCTACCCACTTCTCTGGTTCCTTGGAGGACTTTAGGAACAATAAATGCTTCTTGGAGCTATGTGGGAGTTGAAGGAACATGGAGAGGTGATTATTAATTGGAGGTGAGGGGAGGGCATGGAGTAGCAGGTTGTTTGTGGGGTGAAGATGGTGAAAGTCAAAGATGTTGACTTGGGGTGGGATTATTTAAAACAGAGGGAGTATATTAGAGGGGATGGGCCTGGTGATGTAGTTGGGCCATGGTGGGAGTGGGCTGGATGGGAAATGGAATTGGATTTGTGGGGTTTTGGGTATTAAGGGTCCGGTTTGGTTAGTTAATACAAGGACCATTTTTGTAGTTTGTTGAAAGTTAAGGGATTGGAATTGTAACTTCTCAATAGTTATCACAAGGACCAATTATGCCATGGATGAAAAGTACAAAGGGTATTTTTGATATTTTTCCAATTTTAAAACCCAGGGACCATTTTTGACATTTTTCAAACTTGAGGGACCAAAGTTGCCATTTTGCAATTTTTGACTTTAAAGGATTTCTTTTGACAACTTGTGAATCCCAAAGGACCTTTGATGATATTTTACATATTTTGATTTTCCAGGGACTAGTTTTGACAATTTTGAAAGTTTAAGGACTGAAACTGCATATTTTTCAAACTTGACTTGTTTTTTTTATCAGTTTTCAATCCTTTTGCATAAAAAAACAATCCAGGGATATTTGATGTATTTTAAGGCATTCCTGTGTGTTTTCAGATGTTTTTGCAGCCTAAATGTGAAAGAAATGATGAGTATTTACACACTCATCAATCCCCCATACTAAACTATTGCTAGTCCCTAGCAATCTTTTGAGAAAAGTTAATGGATTTGAATCTCTTTACCAAAAGCCATTACTTCTGGAGAAGCCAAATGTTTTAGTTTAAGTAAGAACCATGGTACGCTGATAACCATGTGATTTTGAGCAAACCAACAGCTTTCAACGGTTTTGATTTGTCTTTACCAGAAGCCGTTTGCTTCTAGACTAGCCAACTCTTGATGGACACAGTCAACATCTTGGTGAGTTGATTACCAATTTTGGTTTTCCATTGCCTTTACCACAAGCCATAATCTTGCGGGCTAGCCAACTCTTTCACTTTTTAGGATATGGTGAGTTGAGATACCATACAATTTTGGGCAAATTGTAAGCCGTCAACGGATTTGAGTTATCTTTATCAAGAGCCGTTTGCTCCTGGATTAACCAATCCTTTTGTCGATTAGACATGGCGGATTGATAACCGCAAAAATTTTGAAATAAAGTGAAAAATTTTTGAAAATTTTGGGCCAAAATGGGGGTACTAGAAAGTACATTGTGATAAAAATCGCTAGAATTCCCCCCCCCCCCCACACTTATAATTGAATATTGTCCTCAATATTCAAAGTCCCGGCTATTATGCCGAATCCTTGAACGTAAAAAGGTAATATTCTAAGCTAACTGTGGAAATACTATTTTTCACTTTATTTATATACACATACAAACACATTTTTTTTTAAACTTATATACATTTATACATTGCGAAATGTAGGGGACGGCCACTCCCCCACACTTTGGTGGTAGAAAGTAGAAAGAAGTCAAAGATATGGGTGAAAACCCATATTGTGCTACTGTTTTTGTTCATCGAGTCGCTAGCTTGACTCGATCCCCGAATTCAATTGTCCTTGGGGAAAGTTTGGAGATCTGGGACAACCATGGATGGTAAGTCCTCTCCAAAGTAATGTTTCAAACGATGCCCATTTACTTTAAAATTCGGACCGTCATTTTGAGATAATTCGACGGTGCCATATGGATAAACCTTTGTGATAGTGAATGGGCCAGTCCAACGGGTTTTTAGCTTTCCCGAGAAGATCTTGAGTCTAGAGTTGAAAAGTAGGACTCGGTCACCAACGTTAAAAACGCGGTTCTTGATTTTTGAGTCATGAATCTTCTTTGTCTTTTCCTTGTAGATCAAAGAGTTCTCGTAAGCTTGATCACGAAGTTCATTTAATTCATTCAATTGAACCTTCCGATGATCACCCACAGTTTTGAGGTCAAAATTTGCATGCTTGAGGGCCCAATAGGCTTTATGCTCAAGCTCGATCGGTAGATGGCACGCTTTCCCGTACACAAGCTTGTAAGGTGTACACCCGATGGGTGTTTTGTAAGCTGTACGGAAAGCCCAAAGTGCATCATCTAATTTATCCGACCACGATGCACGATTTTCACCTACAGTTCTTTCCAAAATTCTCTTAATGCCTCGACTGGAAACTTCTACTTGTCCACTTGTTTGAGGGTGGTACGCAGTAGAGAGACGGTGAGTTACACCATACTTTTGCATGACTTTATCGAATTTGTCATTGCAAAAATGCGTACCATGATCACTGATAATAGCACGTGGAGTTCCAAATCGAGCGAAAAGAGCTTTCAAAAATTTCACAACTACTCGGGCATCATTAGTGGGTAAAGATTTCGCTTCAACCCATTTTGACAAGTAGTCAATAGCCACGAGTATGTATTTGTTTCCATGAGATGACGGGAATGGCTCCATAAAGTCGATGCCCCAAACGTCAAAGATTTCACAAACTTGAATTGCATTTTGAGGCATTTCGTTCTTTTGTGAAATATTCCCGTGACGTTGACAAGCGTCACAGGATTTGACCAATTCTTGGGTATCCTTGTAAATCGTGGGCCAATAGAAACCGGAGTCAAACACCTTTTTGGCGGTGTAGTTTGGATTGTGGTGGCCCCCCGTGGGACCAGCATGGCAAGCCTTGAGAATTTCAGTGGCTTCTTGGCCATAAACACACCGCCGGATGACTTGATCCGCACAGATTTTGAAAAGATAGGGGTCGTCTCAGAAGTAATGTTTTACATCTTTGAAGAATTTATTTTTCTGTTGGGATGACATTCCTTTCACCACAAAGTTACCCGCATGGTAGTTTGCAAAATGGGCAAACCATGGGGTAATAGAGTCTCCACGAAAGGTAACCGCATTGAGTGTCTCGAGAGGGAAAGTTTCATTAATTTCTTTCCTCTCGAAGACATCTTGGTGGGGGTTTTCCAATCGGGAGAGATGATCAGCAGCTAGGTTCTCAGCTCCTTTTTTTTATCACGAATAATGATATCAAATTCTTGCAAGAGGAGAACCCAACGGAGTAGTCTCGGCTTTGCATCTTGTTTTGCAAAGATGTACTTCAAAGCCGAGTGATCCGTATACACTATGCTCTTGGTCAATATCAAGTATGGCCGAAAGTTTTCAAAGGCATACACCACAGCTAATAATTCTTTTTCAGTGGTGGTGTAATGACTTGGAGCCTCGGTCATTGTCTTGCTTGCATAGTGTATAGGCTGAAAGTGTTTTATTTTTCGTTGCCCCAAGAGTGCCCCTATTGCATAATCACTAGCATCACACATGAGTTCGAAGGGAAAGTACCAATCGGGGGCAACAAGAATCCGTGCCTCAGTAAGCTTTTTCTTTAATGTTTCAAAAGCTTCGATGCACTCGGGGGAAAAGATAAAAGGAGCATCCTTTTCAAGGAGATGGGTCATAGGCCAGGCGATTTTGGAAAAATCTTGAATAAACCTACGATAGAAACCGGCGTGACCCAAAAAGATCCTAATACCCTTGACGGTAGTGGGATGAGGTAATTTTGCGATGACATCCACTTTGGCTTTGTCAACCTCAATCCCGTTCTTTGAAATTTTATGGCCGAGGACAATGCCCTCTTTGACCATAAAGTGACTCTTCTCCCAATTTAGATATAACTTTGTATCTTCACAATGTTTGAGCATGTTGTCTAAAGGGGAGAGACATGACTGAAACGAATCCCCAATGACTGAAATTTTGTCCATAAAGACCTCCATAATTTTCCCGATCATGTCGGAAAATATGGCCATCATACATCTTTGAAACGTGCCCGGAGTATTACATAAACTGGTGCGTGGGAATTGCACCAGGCTTTACCTCTAGAGGGATCTCGAGAAGCTAACAACCCCCACCAGGCAGTGTACCTGATCGTTGTAGTATAGTATAGTGACAAGTACCGGGAGATTGATCGTTCAACTCAGGAATAGTGTGGCTAGGATTAGAAAACCTAAGAACTAGGTCTAGAGGTGAGGGATGATTCTTTTTGTATTTATATTTTATGAAAGCAATTAAAATCTCGGTTTTTAGAGGAATGGGCGGAATTAGTTGCTAGTCAACTAACCCAATAACTACAGATGCAATCAAAATAAAATAACAAAAATGAAAATAAACTAATTAAACTAATAAGGTGTGAACAATAGATGGGAGAATTGTGTTTACTTAGATTTCACTACTCTCTAGACATCTTTTACAGGTTAATTACTTGTTACAGTTGCGTGGATGACGGGTTGTATTCCTTAATACTCCCTCCGTCCCAAATTATAAGTCCACTTTCATATTTTACAAAGTTTAAGAAAAGTGGGTCCCAAACAATATTAACCAATAAAAGTTCATTTCCTCCCACTTTCAAACATTTGATTGGTGGAAATTGAAAGTGGACATCAATTTTAGGACAACAAAAAGTAGCAAATTGGACTTATATTTTGGGACGGAGGGAGTACCAATCATGGAGTGGCGTACTTACTTCCCCAACTCTATAATCTCCTACTTCACTCCTATGTCGAGCCTGCAAGAAGCTCCTAACATGGGATCACTAGAATTCGCTCATGCATTAAATACAATCATAAAAACCTAGTACACATCGGTTCATGTTTCTTAAGATGTTCAAGCAAGTTACACAATGGAGATCAGCCAGTTTTCTTAAGCCTAACATTGAAATCATTCATCCATTACAACTATAAACAAGAAATCAACCTATAATCAGCATCTAGGTTTCATTACATCTAAGCAAACACACAAAAGATCTAGCCTAGCATGTTAAAATCAAGACAAGCATAAGATATATTCAAACAATACATAGACATATTGAATGAATTGAAGGAAAACTTATCTCAACTGAACATGAAGGGATTCAAGGGGTGAAAACCCTTGAAAATACTGTTACAAACGAGCTAGGGTTTATAAAGTTAAGCCCTAATACTCTCCACACAAGTTCTTTTTTTTTTTAATGAAAATTAGAAAAGTATATATAGATTTTATGAGGTGACGACGTCAAGAGTAAAATTCTGACGCCATCATCTCGCCGCCAAAAATCTTCTCGGATTGCCTAGATCCAGATCTGACGCCGTCATGTGTAATCTTGTTCCAGGCCATCACCAAATTTACTCTTGACGCCCTTGTTCTGACGCCGTCACGTTTTCTCTGGGCCGTCATCCATTTTGCTCTTGACGCCGTCATATTTTCCTTCTTGACGCCGTCATATACTGTTCCCAGCAAGGAAAATTAAGACTTTGCTGTTTTCTTCACTTTTATGCTCCAAAAACGTCCAAAATGCTCCCTTTTCCAGAATTCACTCCCAAAGTACCTAAAATCACAAAAGGAACGATTTAGGGCAATATTTGATCAAATAAATTCCAATTCCGGCTTAAATGACCCCCTAAAAACGGATCATTTTTTGCCTCATCATATACCCTTACACTTGAGATTTGCTTGTCCTCAAGCAAATGCGCTTTTATTCTAGTTAAAATACAAGTTAGAGGTCATTTAACACTAATATAAAAGTAATTAACAAATAATCGTTCCACTAAAGACCAAAGACAAGCACGGAGGTCATACACTAGCACCTCACAAATAGTGTTTAGATACTCACATCTCTCGGGTGTAATAAAGTATATATCACAATATGGAAATGGAAAACATCTCTCACTACCTGTCATAGCAAAATAGATTACCATAGGCTTGGGAAAGGATCAAATCTCCACCACATGGCGTAAGCACCTAGGATAAACTATCAAAGAGGTCTTTTAAAGGGTTGTAATGTTAGGTGTAGGGATATGGAATACACGGTTTTGTTGGATATAGGCAATCCTTACTGGTGGCGAGTTAATCATCTTGGTTAATTACATGTACAATATGGCGTTGCAAACCAAGACTAGACTCGACTTAAGCTAATAAATCAAAAATAACAAAATAATAAAATAAACATAGAATGAAACGGGATGATAGTCCGTATGTTTTTTCTCTTTTCTTTTTCTATTTTCTTTTTTTTTTTTTGATTTTTTTTCGATTTTCTTTTTTTAATTGAATAAACTTTTACCCTACCATCCAAAATAATACATCATTGGGAATGAACATTCTCCTTACACTTGAATTTTTACATACTTTACAATAAACTAATCTAATGACTTGAATTAAGATAATCAAAACACTTGGAGTACTTTTTAAGATTAACGCACATATGGGGGTAATAAATGATGTTCTTCCCCATTACTCCATAACACAAGTACTTTACCCATGAGTCCCAATCGTCCCAAAACAATATGTACAAGATATGACTAGACTTAGCAACCATGTAATCAATTAGATAATTAACTAAGGGTTTAAACAAATAACAATAATGCACTAAAGATGAGTGCATACACGGAAGGCTAAGGCGATTTGGGTGTACATTTAAGTGTGGTGTAACAAATTCTTCCTTTAAGTAAGATGCTTAAAGTTAGAAACGAAAAGATAGGCTCGGAGGGGTGTACTAGGGGTTTCATGTACTAAAAATGAGTACAACGCTAAGGGTGTGGGAAAAATTAGTTGACTTTACTAGCAAAGTAGTATGACTTAAGTGGTCAAGTAATTATGTACGGGTTTAACACAAGGGTGATCTTAATGCCTCTTATCATGTAGTAAATCCTACTACACGAATGTAGTCTCACTAGCGGTCTCGGGATGCATCACTAACGCAAGTTCTAGAATCTAAATGCTACTGGTACACTCATAACCACTAATAGTAAATGCTTTTCCTATCAAATCTAAAGGCGAACCTCACATATTTGGGTGGAAAATTTTTCTGAATAGTACGGTTTTGTGCTAGTCATACGACTCCTATCCATGAGACGCTTGCTATGGCTAAAGTTTCACTCCTAAATGTTGTAAAAAAATTTAAATTTGGCGCTAAAATTACACTAACAAGTATTTCTCATAGTTTTATTACACATCTACCCTCAAACAAACAAACTCAAGCGAAAGTGTATCCTATGAGGTATCATCATTTTACCCTCCCCTTACACTTATGATGAACATTGTCCCAAATGTTCAATTAAACAATGTAAAAGTGAAATAGGTAAAAGAATGAAATCAAATACTCCCCTGATTCGCTCGTTATGGATAATATGGTAACCAGGTTAGATCTTCCTCCAAGAAAATGAACAATCAAAGCTTCCCTTCCAGAATATAAATCATCTTCTTGTCAAACATAACCTGTTAAACCTGAGAAAACAAACAAGGCAACCTTGCGTAAAATCGGCGGCAATCTATATATGATAATAAATCCTAGAAAACAAAGTAAGATATAATGCTTGTGGAATGATGTTTGCAGATTTCCTGGAGATTATAAAACTAAAGATTCGACAAAAACTTTAAGACTCCGTTAGAAAAACAAAACTGGTAAAATTTCCAGATTTTTACACGTGACGCCGTCAGGAATTTCTTCCTGACGCTGTAAGAAGTGACCTACAGAAATTCTTATGTTAAGTTTCCGGAAAATTTCTGGAAAAACTTTGTCCTACTTCCTGGAAAATCCTGCAAAACATCATTATGACTCGATACAAGTATTTGACTCAAACAATTACTATTATACATGTTCATTTAATATTGTGGAGAATCATGATCGAGTTTGTTTCTTAAAAACATATTTGGGGTTTCCCCTTACACTTATCTTTTGCGAAATACCTTTGGATGAAGTTAAGACAAAGCCAAACGACAAAATAAAGTATTTCACCATTTTAGTTGAAACATGATCTACCAACAATAAAAATAAGCATGCATACGGAAACAAATAACAATCAAACAAAATAAAAATCACACAAAGCATGAGTTGCCTCCTAAGAAGCGCTTTTCTTTATTTACGAGTCTTGTAGCTAGACTCAAGGTCATAGGTTACTACGTGACCTCATCGTTGGTTTCACTCTCTGATTGTAAATGTTCTGTATAAAGACCAGCAACCTTTTTCTCAATTGCTCCTATAATCCTATTGGCAAATTCCTTATCGACTTTATACTTCGGTCCTAGAGTCAAGCAATCTTTGTAGAAAAGACTCTTCTTTTCCCATACATAATCCATGCCCTTTTTCTTATCCTCTTCATTGATATCCTCAAAAGCACCAATGTTATCCATGTCAAATCGGGGCACAAAACGAAATTCTTTCATTCTATTAGGCATCCTATAAGTGATCCTATCGGTGTTACTAGCAAATATGATTGTCCCTTCTATCTCATCATATTCTAACTTTGACTCTTCAACAAACGGTTTACCAAACACAACATTGGATAAGCGACAATCAATAACATTAGCAAGATCTTCAACAACCACAAAGTCAGTGATATAAGTAAAATTCCCAACAAAGACATGTAGACCTTTAATTCTCCCGACAAAGTTACAAACTCCACCGGGGTATTTGGGATCTCTTCTAGGTCCAAGTCTTGTTTTCACTAAATCATTATAGACACTTGAGGATATAATGTTGATTGGGGATTTAAAATCAATGTAAGCATTGTCAATATGTTTATACCCAATCATACATGGTATCTTAGCATTCTTAGGATCGCCTCTCTTTATCTTAGGTTCGATTCTAGTAAAAGGAGGTCGAGGGTTATCAATAAGATTATTATAGTACGCAATCTCCTCCTTAGTGGGGTATAGATTAAAATAATCATCTAGCTTTGGATCAATCTCCCCTTCTTCAAGTTCCTCAACAACATCCTCAAAATCTTTAGTCCCTAGGTCCTTATTTGAATACAAGGCGGTCGCTAGGTCACTAAATGCATGGTCGAGCTCAACCTTAATCAACCTATTAAGCTCCCTAAGTTCCCTAATCTCACTCTCAATTTGTTCACGTAACAAAGCCACTTCTCTAGGGGAAAGGGGTGGATTCGCGTTTTCCATAATGGTCAACGGAATAGTCAATGAATTTATTTTACAAACAAGGACACGAAGAAATAGATAGACTAAAGAAAACTAAAAATAAAAATAAAGTCTTACTAGAAAGGAATCTAGCAAGTAGACCTAATAAAAAGAAATCCTAACCTAGACAATAACTATTCCCCGGGCTGCGGCGCCAAAAACTTAATGCGTGGGAATTGTACCAGGCTTTACCTCTTGAGGGATCTCGAGAAGCTTACAAATCCCACCAGGCAGTGTACCTGATCGTTGTAGTATAGTATAGTGAAAAGTACCGGGGGATTGATCGTTCAACTCAGGAATAATGTCGCTAGGATTAGAAAACCTAAGAACTAGGTCTAGAGGTGAGGGATGATTCTTTTTGTATTTTTATATTTTATGAAAGCAATTAAAATCTCGGTTTTTAGAGGAATGGGTGGAATTAGTTGTTAGTCAACTAACCCAATAACTACAGATGCAATCAAAATAAAATAACAAAAATGAAAATAAACTAATGAAACTAATAAGGTGTGAACAATAGATGGGAGAATTGTGTTTACTTAGATTTCACTACTCTCTAGACATCTTTTATAGGTTAATTACTTGTTACAGTTGCATGGATGATGGGCTATATTCCTTAATACCAATCATGGGGTGGCGTACTTACTTCCCCAATTCAATAAGCTCCTACTTCACTCCTATGTCGAGCCTGCAAGAAGCTCCTAACATGGGATCACTAGAATTCGCGCATGCATTAAATACAACCATAAAAACCTAGTACACATCCGTTCATGTTTCTTAAGACGTTCAAGCAAGTTACACAATGGAGATCTGCCAGTTTTCTTAAGCATAACATTGAAATCATTCATCCATTACAACTATAAACAAGAAATCAACCTATAATCAACATCTAGGTTTCATCACATCTAAGCAAACACACAAAAGATCTAGCCTATCATGTTAAAATCAAGACAAGCATAAGATATATTCAAACAATACATAGACATATTGAATGAATTGAAGGAAACCTTATCTCAATTGAACATGAAGGGTTTCAAGGGGTGAAAACCCTTGAAAATACTGTTACAAATGAGCTAGGGTTTATAAAGTTTGGCCCTAATACTCTCAACACAAGTTCTTTTTTTTTTTGAATGAAAATTAGAAAAGTATATATAGATTTTATGAGGTGACGGCGTCAAGAGTAAAATTATGACGCCGTCATCTGGCCGCCAAAAATCTTCTCGGATTGCCTAGATCCAGATTTGACGCCGTCATGTGTAATCTTGTTCCAGGCCGTCACCAAATTTATTCTTGACGCCCTTGTTCTGACGCCGTCATGCTTTCTCTGGGCCGTCATCCATTTTGCTCCTGATGCCGTCATATTTTCCTTCTTGACGCCGTCATATACTGTTCCCAGCAAGGAAAATTAAGACTTTGCCGTTTTCTTCACTTTTATGCTTCAAAAACGTCCAAAATGCTCCCTTTTCCAGAATTCACTCCCAAAGTACCTAAAATCACAAAAGGAACGATTTAGGGGAATATTTGGTCAAATAAATTACAATTCCAGCTTGAATGACCCCCTAAAAACGGATCATTTTTCGTCTCATTATAAACCAAATGGCATACGTTTATACGCAAAAGTTCCATAGGGGCACGTGAAAGTGGTCTTTTCCTAATCTTGCGGATCAATGGGAATCTGAAAGTAACCCGAGAAACCATCAAGGAAGCAATAGTACTCATTCCCCGCTAGTCTCTCGAGCATCTAATCCATAAAGGGCAGAGGAAAATGGTCTTTGCGGGTGGCGTCATTTAACTTGCGATAGTCAGTGCAGACACGCCAACCCGTAACCAATCGAGTTGGAATCAACTCATTTACCTTGTTTGTGACAACAATAATGCCACCCTTTTTTGGAACACAATGTATGGGGCTCACCCAAGCACTGTCCGAGATAGGGTAATTTAATCCGGCATCAAGAAGTTTTAAAACTTCTTGTTTGATATCCTCATGAATTTTTGGATTCACCCTTCTTTGTTGTTTGACTGCTGGTTTGAAGTCATCCTCCATTAAAATCTTGTTGGTACAAAATTCAGGGTCAATGCCCTTGATGTCGGAGAGTCGCCAAGCAATTGCTTGTTTATGTGACTTCAAAACCTTTATTAGAGCAGCCTTTTCCTCAACACTTAAATGTTTAGCAATTATGACGGGTAATTTATCATCACCCTCCAGAAATGCATATTCAAGATAAGGCGGCAAGTCCTTAAGTTCAACCTCCGGGAAGTCATCAGTTTTCTCAACATTTTTGACTTCTTCCTTATGAAGAGTTTGTGGTAGAACAGGAAGAGGAGAGGGATCTTCGTTTAATAATTTCTCAAGTAGGAGAATATCCCTCTCGGGGTCAATCTCTTGGTTATCGATTCCATCAGGAATTGAATCACTTTTGAGAAAGGCCTCAATTTCTTCTAAGATGAAGTCACTTCCCTTAAACGGAGTGAGGGAAGGAGAAGAATTGGCAATTATGGGGTAAGAAGATGGAGTGAAGTTTTCACTCGGAGAATCATCAAAGAAACCTAAAACCTCTTGAGCATACTCCTCAGCAGCAATATCGATGACATCTATTTGGTTCACCGATTCAGAGTCATAATTGGAGGAGTACCTCGAAATTTGATCGAGGTTGAAGGTAATGGCTTCCGTTCCAACACGCAGTGTGATCTATTGCTCAAATACATCGATGAGAGCTCGCCCAGTTCTAAGGAATCCCCTTCCAAGAATTAGAGGGACCCTTGAATCGAAATCAAAGTCAACAATCACAAAATCTGCCGGAAAATGGAACTTTCCCACTTTAACGAATACGTCCTCGGCAATGCCAAATGGACGAGAAATCGAACGATCGGCAAGCTCTAAAGTCATGCACGTGGGAGTGAGTTCGGGAAGAGAGAGTTTCTTCCACACAGAATATGGCATCAGGTTAATGCTAGCACCTAGATCGGCCAAGGCGAAGCATTCAACCATACCCGGAAAAGTACAAGGAATGAGAAATTTCCCGGGGTCTCCAAGCTTCTCGGGAAGCTTTTTCAAGAGAACTGCTGAGCAGTGCTCATTCAGAGGAGTTCTTGCCATTTCGAAGAGTTTTTCCTTATTACTTAACATATTTTTGATTGTTGATGCAAACTTTGGCATCAAGAGAATAGCATCCGCGAAGCTGATATCAAAGTGCAAATCTTGGAAGATTTGGAAAAATTTATCCATTTGGTGACTAGCCTTTTCGCGGAGCTTTTGTTCATTGGGACATGATGGATAAGGAATAGAAGTTTTGGATTTAGGGTTGTCCACTGGAGTTTCTGGTGGTTCAAAGACAACTCCAGGCTTACTTCTGGTTTCTGGAATAACCTGAGGTTGGAAGTGTGCTGTACTTCGTGAGCGAGGAGTTTGCACCTTGTCCTTTGTCACCTCAGGTTCACGTTCCACCAACTTTGGAGGAGAGGAAGAATAGGTAGTAGGAATCGCGGGTTCATCATATGAAGCACCACTTCTTGTTGTGATCGCCTTAGCATCGCCCCTCGGGTTAGCGATCGTGTTGCTCAGTAAAGTAGTACGTGAGCCCGAGGGTCGATCATTTAAAGACTTCTTGATATCAGAAATCTGGTTGACAAACATCTTGTTCAACTCTTCTTGGGACTTCATGCATTGCTTTAACAACTCGTCAAATGAAGGCCCAGTTGGAAGAATGGCTTGATTCGGATTAGGAAAATTTGGAGCTCGATTGTTCGGATTGGGACCTTGATTTTGAAAATTACCCTGATTAGGGTTGTTGTTTCCATGAAAATATCCCGGATTGAAATTCCCTGACCTTGGTTTCGATTAAAGTTTCCTTGATGATGGAAACCTTGATTTTGGAAACCTTGGTTTTGATTTTGAAAACCGTGACCTTGATTGAAGTTACCTTGGTTTTGAAAACCTTGGTTCAATCTATTTTGATTTTGGTTACGGTTTTGGACATTTTGGTTTTGATTAAAACCGGGAGGTCCAGGGTAGTGATGATGAGGACGATAGTTAGGGTCCATAGGTGGGTGGTATTGATTGCCTCCTTGATTTTGGGACCCAGCAACAGCATAAGCTTCATATGGAGTACCATCAGTAGCTGTGCAATTGTAGTAGACATGCGGCCCACCACAAGTCACACAAACTTCCACTTTTTTAACCTCAGCAGGTGGAGGATGTTGTGGAAAGGAAACTTCAATGGGTGTTTGGAGAAACTCACACATGGGGCGGTCTTCCGCCATGGTGACAGCAGATGTGGCAACAGTACGGATCTCAGATCCGACTGTTGGTGCTGAACGTCTACGAGGTCTTCGAGGTTTCCTAACAAGCTCACGTAATGGGCTCGTGGACCTTGAAGAATGAGTGCGCATGCACTAAAAAACAAACTCAATCAAAACAAAATCGAGGCAAAACGACAATGAACTTAAACCAATAATCACAAGCAAGTGGCTTCTTTAAGAAAGGTACACCACTCACAGGGATACAAATGCAAGTTTTAATCTTTTGTTTGGGAACTTATTAATGTCCACACCCCCAGTTGGTAGGTGTTCTGTCTTGGTTTGCGACGATTTATTTTTATGTATAATTATTATTCACAAGAAAAGATGGATGTTTTTGGGTTTTTGTGTGTGGGTTAAAAACTTTTGGACAATATTTTTTTGGTATTGTTTCGTTTACTAAAATCGTATCTCTTTAAGAATCACCTTAAAAGAAACATAATATAGAAAACGTTACGATCTGTCTTGTTGTTTTTTTATTTTTTTTGGTGTTTTAACACTTTAGGAAAAGTGTTAATGACTTTTTTATGTTTTGATTTAAAATTTACAACAGTGATGGTATTTGTACAATGATGATGGTGAAATAACACTAATCTCAAAAGACGCTACAGAAACGCGCACACCTCCCCGGCAGCGGTGCCAAAATTTGATTGGATCAAAAGCAGTCAACTAAAGTCAACCACAGGTGTGGTCAATATAGTCAAACTACCTAGATCAATTCTTCCGGGTAATATAGGGTATCACTAGGTCGTTATATCCCGAGGAGGTGTGGATTGTGCTTTAGCGTGCCTGTGATCGGGTGATTTTTCGCAGGAAAGGGTTGTGATGAGAATTATTTGAGCATTATGAAATGAAATAGCTTAGGAAAGCTATATGATTGATTACGGGAATTAAGACTGAGAAGAAATGAGCTAAAACCTATGAACGTACGTTTTAATTATAAACGTATACTGACATACGTGATAAAAAGTAAAACTAATTAACTAAAAAGGCTACGTGTGTGAAATTAATGTTTTTACAATCCTAGTAAATAAAGAAAATTTTTAGAAAAGGAAAAGTTATTTTTACACTATTTAATTATTTATTGTTAATTAATTACTAATTACTTATTAATTAACTAATTATATTGATTTAAATTATTAAAAATACTAAAAAGACTTAGATAATTAAGAATTTTTTTATAAATCTAATTAACCATCACAGGAATCTTAAAAAACTATAAAAAGTTGGTTTTATGTATTTTTAAACTATTTTACTAATTACTATTCTAATTATTAATTAATTACCAATTAAACTAATTATATTCTAAAAAATAGAAAATGAATAGTAGAAATTCTAGAAAAATTCCTAAAAATGTTTTAACTTATATAAAAGCTAGGAAAATTATAAAAACTAGGTGTTACTTAATAAAATCTAATTTTACTATTTAATATCTTAATATTGATTAATAATTAATAAATCTAGTATTAAATCTAATAATTACTAAATGACAAGATAAAATTCTGGAAAAATTTCTAAAAATACTTCAATATAAAAGAAAATTAATAAAAATATAAAAAAGCAAAAGTGTTTATAAACAAGCTGAAAAGAAAATTAAAAATTTAAATTAAACTAAATAGAAACTATTACTTATAATTAAATTGGCTTTTTCTATTTTTTCTTTTTCCAATCTATTTTAACACTAAAATCTAACAACTTTTAAGAAAACACTTTGAATGGGACTCAGAAAATAAGCACTTTAAGTGCTTAATGCCTTGACAGTTGACTTTGGTCAAACTGTCAAACCAAAAGCTTTAAACAAGCTTGCTGAGGACTCACAGTGGTGGATTATGGTCCAATTAAATTAAGTGAATGGAAATAAGCTATCACAAACCAACTAGAATCCTTGAATATGCAATTAAGCATAATTAAGCATTTTGTTAAGCCAAACTTTAAACAGAAATGAGACAGAGTGTGATGGTGTTTTCAGGTGGGGTCCACAAGGCTTGAGCTCAAAAGCTTGCTCAAACTTTGAAGGTGGTCAGGAGGAGGGTTGAAAGAACCCAAATGGGGCTTGTGAGACCCACTGAGGTGGTCAGGATCAACCACCAAAGTGGTGGTGTTGGGACAGAGTTGCTGCAGCAGGGGAGCTTCTTCCCCTGCAGGTGTGTTTGTGTGTTTGTAGGGCCCACAGAAAAATTACCAAAAATACAATAACAATGGAGCTTCAAAGTTGAGCTGATACACTACCATTCCTGAAAAATTCAAGGCCTAATACCAAACAGAAAAATCACAAATATTCCTTGAATTTTTGGAAAACTGAACAATATGAAATTTTGACTTTTTCACTTTTTATCCTAAGTTGACTTTGGGTGATTTTGATTGATCTTAAATGACTGAAAAGGAAATGTTATGCCAAAATGAGACTGATTTAAGTGATTGTAACAACTAATGCACTAAATTTATGGTTATGCCACTAAAAATCCTAACAGTGAGCAAATCCAAGGAGTTTAAAGATGTTTTTTTGACTTTTTCTCAAACAAACTATGGATTTTATGATGGAAATGATCTTTTGTGACCTAATGTGAGCTCAGTGAACCAAAGTTACCAAAGAAAACAGTCTTGAATGCCCTAAACTGAGCTAAACCAATTATGCCATGGATGAATAATACAAAGGGTATTTTTGATATTTTTCCAATTTTAAAACCCAAGGACAATTTTTGACAATTTTCAAACTTGAGGGACCAAAGTTGCCATTTTGAAATTTTTGACTTTAAAGGATTTCTTTTGACAACTTGTGAATCCCAAAGGACATTTGATGATATTTTACATGTTTTGATTTACCAGGTACTAGTTTTGACAATTTTGAAAGTTTAAGGACTGAAACTGCATATTTTTCAAACTTGACTTTGTTTTTTTTATCAGTTTTCAATCCTTTTGCATAAAAACATAATCCAGGGATATTTTGTGTATTTTAAGGCATTCCTGTGTGTTTTCAGATGTTTTTGCAGTCTAAATGTGACAGAAATGAAGAGTATTTACACACTCATCAACCACCACCCACCGCTACCACCACCCACCACCGCCACTACCACACATTGCCACCACCACTGCCGCCACCACCACCCACCACTGCCACCACCACCCATCGCCAAGTTTTTTTACATGATTTTATATGCGTGGTGGTGGTGGTGGGTGGCGGTGGGTGGCTGTGGTTAGTGGTGGTGGTGGGTAGTGGTGGGTGTCGGTGGGTAGTGGTGGCGATGGTGGATTTTGGTGGTGGTGGCGGTGGGTGGTGGTGGTGATGGTGGGTGGTGGTTAGTGGATGCTGTGGTAATGGTGGTGGCGATGGGTGGTGGTGGCGGTGGTGGGTGGTGGCGATGAGTGTTGGTATGTGGCGGTAGGGGGTGGTGGTGGTGGTGGGTGGAGGTGCTGGGTGATGGTGGCGTTAGGTGGTGGGTGGTGGTGGGTGTGGTTGGTGGGTGGCGGAGGTGGAGGTGGTGGGTGGAGGTGGTGGCTGTTGGTAGGTGGTGGTGGTGGGCGGTGGTGGTGGCGGGTGGCAGTAGTGGGTTTGGTGGTGGTGGGTGGCAGTGGTGGTTTGGTAGGTGGTGGTGGCGGTGGTGGGTGGTGGCGGTGGGTGTTGGTAGGTAGTGGTGGTTGGCGGTGGTGGTGGTGGTGGTGGGTGGCGGTAGTGGGCGGCGGTGGTGGTAGGTGGCGGTGGTGGGTGGCGGCGGTGGTGGCGGTGGGTGGCAGTGAGGACTAACGATGCAAATATTTTAACTCAATGAGGACTAACGATGCAAATATTTTAACTCAATAGTCAATAAGGACTAACGATGCAAATATTTTAACTCAATGAGGACTAATGATGCAAATATTTTAACTCTTGAGCTACAGGGACCTTTTATGTAATTGTTTCAAGGACGAATGGTGTAATTGTTTTGAGCCACAGGGACGATTCATGTAAATTTATGTAATTAACTCATGTCACGTCAGATTCATGTATACAATAGGAAGATTAAGAAAGTTCGTGTATACAATAGGAAGATTAAGAAAGTTCGTGTATACAATAGGAAAAAACAAGTTCATAGCATACAATAGTAAAATGTGGCAAGTTGGATGTATCTTTGGACAATTTTCCCTTATAACTTTGTTGTATAACACAAAACAGAAAAAATTAATAGTCAAATAAACCATAACCACCAACTCACAGTTGCAGCTATGACAACAATGGCATTAGTGTTAACTTACAATGGGTTTGTTTAAGTATTGAGGGTTGGCCCCAATTCACAGTTGCAATACATCCAAATACATTAAAATATCGACGTCCACTCTCATCGAAGACGGTGTCTTTTTGCCTGCAACAGAAATAGATATAAATAGTCAAATAAACCATAACATAGGCAATACATATCTCACCCAAAAACTACTTATAAGTAAATGGGTCATAATTGTCACTAATTCTCACTGAGTCATAGAAACCACTACTTGTAGATTGGATAACAACTTCCAAAAACTCGCACATACACATTGAATTTTATTTTGTTATTTTTTACAAAAAAACCATAGATACAGATACACACAACGGTTCAAAATTTGTGGCACACCACATATATCCAACATACCATCCAGTAATATTCGATTGTTCAACTTAATCTGAAAAAACAATATAAATCATAAAAGACGTCAAAAATGATAATATAGAAACAGCAACCCCGTTTAACACATATCTTACGTGTCAACATGGACAATGAAGATGTAATGGTTAAAATCAACAAAAATTTTACCTCATATTCACCGATGTTTATCTCATCCAGTAATTCAGTCAATATTTTAACCACCTCAAACCTCCATCTACAATGACCCTATCCCGTTGAAAGTTTATTGTGGCAGTGTGTAGGTCAGAATATGTGAACTCCTTTAAGGTTGTTGTCTTTGACTCCTCATTCGGTGACACCACTTGCTGAGAAACAGTTGCAATACCACCATCACTATGACAACCAACTTCCGTCACTGTGGTGACCTGTTTTTCCATCATGATGTCTTTCTTTTGTTGGCATTGCTTTGTCCAAGTATCTTTGTCTCAGAACTAATACGGATTGTTGAAATAATAATTGGTATTTGAGAAATTGATAAAATATGCAATACAAAATATAATTAAATGAATAGACCACATTAGATATTGGTGACAAGTAAAGTACAAGCTCGGCCTCTTATAATTTATAACCCATCGTTGGTATAATTCTTTTTAAGGTTTGCAGCTGTAGCCAATATGACATATTGCTCTCATATATGAACGGTCAAACCAAGACACCCAAAATGCTCTACTACCGGGCAATCTTATAGGTTCCCACGGTCCAGTATAGTTATTAGTGCTGATGTATTAGTAGTGGCGGCTCACACCCACTCACTCCATCATGCTGGAAAAACTCCGTTTCTCATGGTTCAAGGAAGCTGACATGGCAGATTCTTTTCACTTCTTGGACAAACACTCCCTCTTGTTGGTCCATTAAGTATTTTAAGATGATGCGTACCAACGTCTGATTCCATCTCTCACACCTAATGTTGCAATTTTCACACTTCCACACTCACACCTCCACACTGAGTTACAACACTACTTCTGCAGACCTTTACATTGAGTTACTCCACTCTTTATGCCACAATCATCTCAGCTTGATTCAGGTTGGTAGGTTTGGTGATGGGTTTGGTTTAAGTTAGTGAGTGTAAAATAGATAAAAATGTGTTGGTAACAATAACTACCATAAATCTTTAAATAAAAGAAAAATACGAAAACACGGCGGCGATAAACTAACAACATCCAAAAGAGACCTCTTAAAAAAACTGTTGCAACAATAATCAACAATGTCTAATGACTCCTACACGTACCACAAAGTGAATCGGACATGGCTTGTTTATTACTCGGTTTGGTTTTGGTCCTGGTCCCATTCGTCAATTTATGCAGACCCTAAATGACATTGTTTTAAATAAATTAGACTCACTTCTTGCAAGTACTCCCATCCAGGTTTTCTCTTGGCGACTGCATCCCAAAGCTGATCATACCGCATATTTTTCTTAACATTACATCACTCATCACTAATAAGGAAAGAATTTAATACCTCATAATGATAGTCCATTTTCTTCATTATGTTGTACGTTGTCCATGGAGGCTTGATAATCTGCACTGACATTGACAAATCATGATAATGTTGTAGTTTTTATTTTAAATCCATGATACTATTCTGCACGAGTGTTATGAGTCCATGCTACTGCTGCTGAAACATGCCATCTTTGTTCAGCTAGTACTGCCGATATCTCAGACAATAGGCCAGGCCTGTCAGTAGTTGTCATCTCAAGTGTAAATCAGCATACCAAAGCTGAAACAAAGTAGGAGACCAGTAGGAGCAAATTTGAGATCACCATTTTTTGTGGTTTCTCCAAATCTCTTTTTACTCTAGATTAGAGTTCATCCAAGGTATGCAACTCATGTTTTAAGAAGTTTATTTATGTATGTTTGAGTCATAGGAAGACGTGAAGTGTAAAAATATATATTGAAGTTTTGGTGATTCTGCCACATAGTTACATAAATGCTCCCTAAGTAACAATTCTTGATAGCTTTTCTTATTTATATAACTATATAAGCAACTTTCAGTAAAAATGGCATGTATATTAGCTGGTGCGTAAGACATAAGATATTTAGATATACCTTTCATGAAAAGGTTTTTTACGCAAAACTCTCTGATCCATCAACTTCTGATTTGATATTTAGTGCAGCAGCCGCAAGCTCACTCTCACATTCAGGAAGAGCGTTAGTAATAAGTATTGCAACCTTCAAGAAAATATCAACAAATTAAGTAGTTGAATACACTGAGAATACTTACTTTTATAACTAATACAATTAGTATAACAGTGGAATAACTATCTCATAAGAAAGTCTAATGCAAGTACGGATTTCCAACAATCTAATGTAAACTAAAATCATTATATCTTTTGCCCTTTATTTCATCGTGTTTAAGCATTCAAGTTTATTCTATATTAGAGGGGAAAAAACGAATATCTTGAACAGAGCATTTGTGGCATATATATCTCAGTTCTGTAACAGGTAGATGCAGCAGGTATGTTCAGCAGTGCCATCTAATCTTGAGAGCTACAAAATATGCACAAATATGTAAGTGTGTGACCAGTTAGGCAAAGTACTCATTGGGGATCTAGTTGAGGTTTGATACTTCTGGTGGGAAGTCTTGGTAGTGTTCTTGGTGACCCTTAGGTGAAGTCGAATCGCGAGATTCTTTTGGCTGGTTTTTGAGGGCGGAATACCGTGGGAGTAACTCCTTCTTTGTGAGCATCGATATTGATGAATATCGGTGTAGTGAATTGTAACGTTTTGTAGTCCACCGAAAGGATTATACTAGTGGAATAGTATCGTGTCGTGGATTCTCAACTGGATGTACGGATAGTATAAACCCCCCATCCCGAACCAGTATATATCGTGGTGTCTCTTTACATGCTTTATATACATTGGTTGTGATTGTGGTTGTTGGATTTGTTGTACAACCACTTGTTGTTCTTTGAGGCTTGAAGTCATCAAACTTCGAAGAATCTGAAAAGACTGTATTCAACCCCCCCTCTACGGTTCTACAGAGAGAAAATGAGGGGGAGTTATATGGAAGGTTGAAGCCGATTCATTAAGTCCTTAAATTACGTGCATACGTATGAATCAAAGTGAGAAGGAACAAGGACGAAGGTGATACGCTATACCCTTTGAGTGATCGAATGAGAAAGAACAACGAGATCCCCAAGGCCACAACCAAAACTGAACCCAAGCAAAATTCGTCCCTTTTAGTACTAATGATCACGAATCCAAAACACCTCCCATGTATGCCAACATAACCACGAATAATTATCCTATTCAGCCTTTATACACTTCTTTTCTTGGTCGAAAAATTGAATGGAACAAGGTATGCCATCACAGATTTGGTTTAGGGTTTTGTGTGTGAAATAATAAGATGAAGTGTGGTTGTTAAAATGGGAGAAAAGATAGAGATATAGGGGGGATAAGTTGGGTGTGTTGTGATGAGACGAAAAGTGTACCGCTTTTAGGGGGTCATTTAAGCCCAAAGTCGAGATTATTTGATCAAATATTACCCTAAATCGTTACTTTTGTCATTTTAGGTACTTTTGAGAGCAAATCCGGAAAAGGAAGCATTTTGGACGTTTTTGGAGTGAAAAAGTGAAGAAAATGACAAAGTGTCAAATTCATGCTGGAAATTGTACCTGACAGCGTCAGGGTATGCATGTGACGCCGTCACCATTTGACAAAGAGGTGGATAAATCAAGTTACACGTGACACGCCAGAGAGGTTTTGGAAGAATTATACATGACGGCGTCACCAAGGCCATCAAGAGTAATTTGCATGTGACGGCCAAGATGAAGTTTACACATGACGCCATCAGACCCAATAATCTATATATAGTTTTACTGTATTTTACTATATTTTTGAGAGAAGAAAAACCCTAGACAAATTTTACTGTATTTTTTAGGGTTTCAAACCCTTGTTTCATCCATGCTTAATTGAAGATAAGTTTTCCAATAATCATTCAATATGTCTATGTGTTGTTTGATTATATCTTATGCTTGTCTTCTCTTTAACATGCTAGGCCTAGTTTTCTTTGTGTTTGCTTAGATGTAATGAAACTTAGATATTGATTATTGGTTGGTTGTTTGCTTATAATTGTTGTGGATGAATGATTTTGATGTTAGGCTTAAGAAAACTGGTAGACTTCCAATTGGTAACTTGCTTGAATGTCTTAAGAAACATGATCGGAGGTGTACTACGATAAATTGGTTATATTTAATGCATAGGTAACTACTAATGAGGCCATGTTAGGAGCTAGTAGTCGGCTCGACATAGGAAGAGGTAGAAGCTTATAGAGTTAGGGAAGATCGTACACAGCCCTACGAATGTTATTAAGGAATATAACCCGTCATCCATGCAATTGTAACAAACTAATCAACCGATAAAAGATAGCTAAGGAGTAATGAAATCTAAGTAAACTCATTTTCTCTTATTATTGTTTTCACCACATTTACTTTAAGTTCATTTTATTTTATTTTGTTTGCATTTGTAGTTAATTGGGTTAGTTGATTAGTAGCTAATTCTGCCCGCTCCTTCCAAAACCGAGATTTTTACTTGCTTTCCATAAAATACAAAAATACCAAAAGAATCATCCCTCACCTCTAGACCTAGTTTAATCGAATTTTAACCATAGCGAACACTATTCTTTGAGTTGAACGATCAATCTCCCAGTACTTGCCACTATACTATACTACAACGGTCAGGTACACTGCCTGGTGGGGATTGCAAGCTTCTCAAGATCCCTTGAGAGGTAAAACCTTTTGTGAGGGCGCAATTCCACGCATCAAGTTTTTGGTACCGCTGCCGGAGAATAGTTATTGTCTAGGTTGAAATTTCTTTTTATTAGGTCTACTTGCTAGATTTCTTTCTAGTAAGATTTTTATTTTTATTTTTATAGGATTCTTTAGTCTATCTGTTTCTTTGTTTCCTTTGTTCGTAACCATTGCCATCTGCCATCATGGAAGGTGGTAATCTCCTTGACCCCATCAAACCCACCACAACAAAACCATCCACAAAACCCACCACAACCAAACCAACCTCCTAGACCCCGAACATTAGGAGAGTACTCCTGTCCTAGCCACCAAGGATATCGAAACACCATTGAGCTCACTCAAGGAGCCAATGTGTCTCCCTTGCGATCCGACACCATCCGGTTTGTGCAAAGCGGATGTGCATTCCATGGACTTTGTTTCGAAGATCCTAATCAACATCTCAAGGATTTCCTCAAAATCGTAGATTCCATAGACCTTGATGTTGAAACTCGAGAGATGACCCGATTGCGTCTCTTCCAATTCTCTCTACGTGACCAATCTAGTCAATGGCTTGAGCATTTACCTGCGGGATCAATCACCTCTTGGGATGATCTCAACACTCGTTTCCTTGCTCAATTTTTCCCACCGGGGAGAACTACTAAGCTTAGAAATGACATCTTGATGTTCCAACAACGTCAAGGTGAAACTCTTTATGAAGCATGGACTCGTTTCAAGGACTTACTCCAAAAAGTCCCTCATCATGGCATAGATCTTTGGCTCCAAGTCCAAATTTTCTATGACCATATCGATCCCTCCACAAGGCGAACCATTGACCAATCGGCCGGTGGCAAGCTTCCTGATCTAAGTGCGGAAGAATCATGGAACTCATAGAAGATCTTGCTCTCTATGACAATGACAGTTAGAATGAACTCCGTGATTTGAACAAAACAGTCAAGGCGATATCTTTGCCTTCGAACAATTCAAGCACTCCCGACCGTAGGATCATGGAACTTGAAGACCAACTCAAGTTTCTCATGAAATCCTACGAAGCTCCTAAACCTCCAAGCCAAGTGAACAAGATCACTTCTTCATACAAATTATGTAGTGGTCCCCACGAAACACGTGATTGCATGGAACTCCCCGAACAAGCTTTTGCGGATTACGCATCCTCGCGTACCGACGGAGCGAGAGACAAGTGGTACACTTTCAAACCCGAGCAAAACTCTTACGGTGATTCATACAACCCCTCTTGGAAAAATCACCCGAACCTTAGGTGGAAACAAAACCAAAACATGCCCCAAAACAGTTCTTCCACTCCATCTAATTGTTATCAATCAAACGGTCCACTTCCTAACCGTACTTTCAACAACAATCCTTCCAACAACTATGGTAGTACCAATAATTTTGAAGGATTGATGTACAAATTTATGGCATCTCAAGACACTCGTTTAGCAAAGTTTGAAGCCGATTTCAAACAAAAGCAAAGTGAGATGACCAATAAGATTGACACGTTGTTGAAAGTTCTCAATGACCGAGAAATAGGAGCACTCCCAAGTAACACGATGAAGAATCCAAAACTAAACGTTAACGCTATATCATCTGTTTCGTCTCCCACTTCTTGTCCGCAATACTATTCGGTCAATGCCGTGAGTACGTGTTTCAAGCAAACCCAAATTTTTCAAAAGGACCAATTGAATAAAACACCCAACATCAAATTGGTCAATAGCATAGCTGAAACAACTCCTACACAAGACCTTGGCGATGAATTCAAGGAACTTCACCTTGAGTGCCCCGTCATTAATGTCTTAGCCCGTGCTCCCTACTACAATGCCCTTTTAGAGAAATATGAAGAGAAACTTAAGTTGGATAAGAATGGGACCGCCTTCGTTCAAAATAAGCTGCCTAAAAAATTAGATGATCCGGGCATATTCATTTTACCCTGTAAGATCGGAAATTTTGAGGCTTTTGACACATTAGCCGATCTTGGGTCAAGCTTAAATTTGCTTCCAATATCTCTGTACACCACTCTTAAGCCAGGAAAGTTAGATGAAATAGAGGTAATCATAGGGCTTGCGGATGGAAGTGTGGCATATCCAGTTGGGGTAGTGAAGGATGTGTTAGTGCATATAGGAAGGTTGACAATGTTAGCCAATTTCCACGTCCTTGATACGGTTAGTGACACTACATGCCCTTTATTAATAGGAAGAGGATTTTTAGCTACCGCAAGTGCGATGATTGATTGTAAAGAATCTAGAATAGCGGCTGGAGAAGGAGAAACTTGGTCGGTCTATGATGTTAAAAAACATGCCTATGATACTAGTGAGGAATCAACGCCTCATTGGGTAGATTTAAGCCCGGATTTGAATTTATTTGATCAAATATTGCCCTAAATCGTTCCTTTTGTGATTTTAGGTACTTTTGGAGTGAATTCTGGAAAAGGAAGCATTTTGGACGTTTTTGGAGCATAAAAGTGAAGAAAATGACAAAGTCTTAATTTTCCTTGCTGGGAACAGTACCTGACGGCAACAAGAGGCTTCATATGACGGTGATGCGTAGGGATTGCACCAGGCTTTACCTCTCAAGGGATCTTGAGAAGCTTACAACCCCCACCAGGCAGTGTACCTGATCGATTTAGTATAGTATTATGACAAGTACCGGGGGATTGATCGTTCAGCTAGGAATAGTGTCACTAGGATTAGAAAACCTAAATACTTGATCTAGAGATGAGAGATGATTCTTTTTGTAATTTTATATTTTTTATAAAACAAGTTAAAATCTCGGGTTTGAAGGATTTGGGCGGAATTAGTTGCTAGTCAACTAACCCAATGCTAAAGATGCAATCAAAATAAAATACTAGAAATGAAAATAAACTATATTAATACTAAAGTTGTGAGCAATATATGGGAAAAATGTGTTTACTTAGATTTCACTACTCCCTAGATATCTTTTACACGTTAATTACTTGTTATAGTTGCGTGGATGATGGATTGTATTCCTTAATACCATTCATGGGGTGGCGTACTTACTTCCCCAATCCCATGAGTGCCTACTTCACTCCTATATCGAGCCTGCAAGAAGCTCCTAACATGGGATCATTAGAATTTACTCATGCATTAAATACAACCAATAAAACCTAGTACACATCGGTTCATGTTTCCTAAGACGTTCAAGCATGTTACACAATGGAGATCTGCCAGTTTTCTTAAGCCTAATATTGAAATCATTCATCCAATACAACCATAAACAAGTAATCAACACAAAATCAACATCTAGGTTTCATTAGATCTAAGCAAACACAAGATAGATCTAGCCTAGCATGTTGAAATCAATACAAGCACAAGATATAGACAACCAACACATAGACATATTGATTGAATTAAGAGAAGACTTATCTCAATAGCACATGTAAGGATTCAAGGGTTGAAAACCCTTGAAAAGCTGTAAAATTCGTACAAGGTTCGGCCCTAGGGTTTCTCCACACAAGTTCCTCTCAATGAATGAAAATTAGAAAACTATATATAGATATTAGGAGGTGATGGCGTCAAGAACAAACTTGTGACGCCGTCATCTCGCCGCCAAATAAATCTTCGGACTGCCTAGATCTACATCTGACGCCGTTATGTAGTCCACTTTTGTAGGCCGTCACAAATTTAACTCTTGACGCTCTACTTGTGACGCCTTCTTGTTTGTACTGGGTCGTCATGGTATTTACTCTTGACGCCGTCAGGAAAGTCCTCTTGACGTCGTCATACACTGTTCCAGCATGGAAAATTAAGTCTTTGCATTTTCTTCACTTTTATGCTCCAAAAATGTCCGAATTGCTTCCTTTTCCAGATTTCACTCCCAAAGTACCTAAAATCACAAAAGGAACGATTTAGGGTAATATTTGATCAAATAAATTCAATTTCGGGCTTAAATGACCCCCTAAAAACGGATCATTTTTCGCCTCATCATATACCCTTACACTTGAGATTTGCTTGTCCTCAAGCAAATGCGCTTTTATTCTAATCAAAATATAAGTTAGGGGTCATTTAACACTAATATAAAAGTAATTACAATAAATAATCGTTCCACTAAAGACCAAAGACAAGCACGGAGGTCATACGCTAGCACCTCACAAATAGTGTTTATATACTCACATCTCTCGGGTGTAATAAAGTACAAATTACAATATGGAAACGAAAGATATCTCTCACTACCTGTCATAGCAAAATAGATTACCATAGGCTTGGGAAAGGATCAAACCTCCACCACATGGCGTAAGCACCTAGGATAAACTATCAAAGAGGTCTTTTAAAGGGTTGTAACGTTAGGTGTAGGGATATGAAATACACAGTTTTGTTGGATATAGGCAGTCTTTACTGGTGGCGAGTTAACAATCTTGGTCAATTACATGTACAATGTGGCGTTGCTAAGCCAAGACTAGACTCGACTTAAGCTAATAAATGAAAAATAAAAAAAAAAACATAAAATGAACATAGAATAAAACGGGATGGTAGTCCGTATGTTTTTTCTCTTTTCTTTTTCTATTTTTTCTTTCTTTTTCTTGTTTTTTCGAACTTTTTCGAATTTTTTTTTTATTTTTATTTTATTTTTTTTTTATTTTTTGCATACACTCTTACCCTACCATCCAAAATAATACATCATAGGGAATGAAAATTTCTCTTACACTTGAATTTTTACATACTTTAAAATAAACTAATCTAATGACTCGAATTAAGAAAATTAAAACACTTGGAGTACTTTTAAGATTAACGCACATATGGGGGTAATAATATGATGTTCTTCCCCATTACTCCATAAAATAAGTACTTTACCCATGAGTCCCAATCGTCCCAAAACAATATGTACAAGGATATACTCGACTTAGCAACCATGTAATCAATTAGATAGTTAACTTAGGGTTTAACAAATAACAATAATGCACTAAAGATGAGTGCATACACGGAAGGCTAAGGTGATTTGGTTGTACATTTAAGTGGGGTGTAACAAATTCTTCCTTTAAGTAAAATGCTTATAGTTAAAAACGAAAAGATAGGCTCGGAGGGGTGTACTAGGGGTTTCGTGTACTAAAAATGAGTACAACGCTAAGGGTGTGGGAAAAATTAGTTGACTTAACTAGCCAAGTAATATGACTTAAATGGTCAAGTAATTATGATACGGGTTTAACACAAGGGTGATCCTAATGCCTCTTATCATGTAGTAAATCCTACCACATGAATGTAGTCTCACTAGCGGTCTCGGGATGCATCACTAACGCAAGTTCTAGAATCTAAATGCTACCGGTACACTCATAAGCACTAATAGTAAATGCTTTTCCTATCAAATCTAAAGGCGAACCTCACATATTTGGGTGGAAAATTTTTCAGAATAGTACGGTTTTGTGCTAGTCATACAATCTCCTATCCATGAGACGCTTGCTAAGGCTAAAGTTTAACTCCTAAATGTTGTAAAAAATTTTAAATTTGGCGCTAAAATTGCACTAACAAGTATTTCTCATAGGTTTATTACACATCTACTATCAAACAAACAAATTCAAGCGAAAGTGTATTTGTAAGGTATCATCATTTTACCCTCCCCTTACACTTAAGATGAACATTGTCCCCAATGTTTAAGTAAAGGATGTAAAAGTGACATAAGTAAAAAGAATGAAATCAAATACTCCCCTGATTCGCTCGGTATGGATAATAAGGTGGCCAGGTTAGATCTTCCTCCAAGAAAATGAACAATCAAAGCTTCCCTTCCAGAATAATAATCATCTTCTTGTCATACATAACCTCTAAATCCTGATAAAACAGACAAGGCAACCTCCCATAAAATCGGCGGCAATCTACATATGTTACTAAATCCTAGAAAACAAAATAAGATATAATGCTTGTGGAATGAAGGTTGCAGATTTCCTGGAGATTATAAAACTTAATAATTCAACAAAAACTATAAGACTCCGTTAGAAAAACAAAACTGGTAAAATTTCCAGATTTTTACACGTGATGCCGTCAAGAGCAAGCTCATGACGCCATTAGAATTGACCTGCAGAAATTCTTGTGTTAAGTTTCCGGAAAATTTCTGGAGAAACTTGGTCCTACTTCCTGGAAAATCCTGCAAAACTTCATTATGACTCGTTACAAGCATTTGACTCTAACAAATACGAATATACATGTTCACTTAATATTGTGGAGAATCATGATCGGTTTGTTTCTTAAAAACATATTTGGGGTTTCCCCTTACACTTATCTTTTGCAAAAATACCTTTGGGTGAAGTTAAGACTAGGCCAAAACAACATAAATAAAGTATTTCCACTTTTTAGTTTAGAAACATGATCTACCAACAATAAAAATAAAGCATGCATACGGATGCAAATAACAAACAAACAAAATAAAAATCACACAAAGCATGGGTTGCCTCCCAAGAAGCGCTTTTCTTTATTTACGAGTCTTGTAGCTAGACTCAAGGTCATGGGTTACTACGTGACCTCATCCCTTGAGATGATGTACCCCATGTAGTTGTGATCATTACTATTGTGGTGGTAGTGCCTTAATCTGTCGATACTTGCAATCACCTCTCCACCTTCTTTACTTCTCAGGTTAGCCATCCCATCTTGGCTCATGCTCTCAATTGTGAAAGGACCATACCACCAAGGACTTGGTTTATCGGGTGGTATTGTTGTTTCCAAGTGTCTTAAGAGTACCAAGTTCCCTTCCTCGAATGGTACATGGCTTTCCGCTGGTTAATTATGTTCGAACTCGACATGAACTTTGTTGCTTTTGCTCCTTTCATATTTAGCCTCCTTGTAGCTTTTGATTCTTGCCTCCCATGCAAGAATTTTATTCTGAACACGAATGGGTGTCGTGTCAATGTTGCTTTTGAGCTTTCTCCAACTCAAATTCTCATGCTCACTTCGCGGGGTCATGGGGAAGCTAATCTTTTTTTTTTTCTAGATTTAAGCTCAATTTTCCTGGCTTCATACTTAATGACAGCCCTAGCGATGGCGAGGAATGGAGCCCCAAGGATTATTGGCATGCATCCATCTCCCTTATCATCGATGATCATAAAATCAATGGGGTATGAATCCTGCGACATGAACTAATACATCTTCTGCAATTCCTAGAGGGTATACGTACGAGTGTCCAGTAAGGGATAACTAACACGAGTGGGGGCTGGCATTTTTGACGTTAGTTGGATGTAAATAGTTAGGGGCATAAGATTTACTTCCGATCCTTGGTCCGCGAAAGCACTAAGATACTTCAAATCCCCGATGCTAGTTGGTATCTCAAAGTTCCCACACGCCATCTGCTTAGTAGCCATTTTTTTGTACCAATAGCCTCTCGAATATTGGCCCCCCAAGTAGCGTATCATACTAATCTTTTACCCCTTCCTCCTTCTCAGAACTCTGTTTGGAAGGTTGGTTACGCTCGTCACCCTTTATCCAATTTGTTATAGTGTTTTCGTTTATATCATGTTTCAGGTAGTAACTCAAAGGTTGAGATTTTGGTGGCTCTTCTAAGGTTTGTTTAGTAGGAGTTTTCACCTTCTCATTATCCTTGTGGACAATTGTGATGGAATTAACAAATTGGGTAGTGGGGATGACAATTTCTTTCCTTAGTAACATTCTTTCGGGGGTTCTCTGGTTGGCATACTCCTCCAATAGACTCATCATCTCATTCATTTTCTCTTGCATCTCCTCTTTTTGCTTATAAACTGCTTCCTCGAATCTAGCGAGCCGATCTGAATGAGTTGCCATATATTCTCTCATTCTAGCTTCAAACTCGGGGCTAAGCTCCTCGGGAGGAGAATAAGGTGGGGTATAGTTTTGAAAAGTCTCGACATTCTCTCTAGAGGGTGATTCTGATAACAGTGTTGAAGTCGTTTTCGAGACAGAATTGACAATATCCCGTCTAGGACTTAAAGGTCTCCTTTACCTTTCCTCAAAATAGTCAACTTTTGCCTCGAGTTTGCATAGGAGTTCATCGGGGATTTCGGCAGTCCCTCCAGATGTTGAGACTGCATTGATGGCCGCTTTTATCGTATGATTAAACTCCCATATCTCTTGATTATCGGCGTCAAGCTCCTCAATAATTGCCCAGGACTGCTCGGCGTTCTTATCACGTAGTTTACCTCCCGCGGCCCTATTGATTGTACGATTAAATATGGTCGTAGTAAATCTGAACTAATAACCAAAGGTTTATACCATGATGAGGGACCTTATGGAGGAGATCCTTAAAACGAGCCCATGCTTCGTAGAAAGTTTCACCCTGATGTTGTTCAAACATCAAAATGTCACTTCTAAGCATTGTAGTCTTCCCTGGTGGGAAGAATTGAGTAAGGAAGCGATTGGTGAGATTATCCCATGTGGTGATGGATCCCGCGGGTAAACGCTCAAGCCATTGACTAGCTTGATCACGTAGAGAGAATTGGAATAGGCGTAATCGGGTTATCTCTCTAGTTGCAACATCTAGGTCTATGGAATCTACGATTTTAAGGAAGTCCTTGAGATATTGCTTTGGATCTTCGGAACGAAGTCCATGGAATGCACATCCGCTTTGCACCAACCGGATGGTGTCGGATCGCAAGGGGGTCACATTGGCTCCGGTGAGCTCAATGGTGTTTCGGTAGCCTTGATGGCTAGGTCGGGAACACTCTCCTAAGGTTCGGGGCCTAAGAGGTTCTAGTGGTGGCTTTTGTTGTGGTGGGATGACGGGTTCAAAGATGTTCCCATCGTCCATGATGTCGGGTGGTGAAAAGTTACGAACAAAAACACAAAGAAATAAGATAGACTAAAGAGAACCTAAAAAATAAAAATAAAATCTTACTAGAAAGGAATCTAGCAAGTAGACCTAATAAAAAGAGATTCTAACCTAGACAATAACTATTCCCCGGGCTGCGGCGCCAAAAACTTGATGAGTAGGGATTGCACCAGGCTTTACCTCTCAAGGGATCTTGAGAAGCTTACAACCCCCACCAGGCAGTGTACCTGATCGATGTAGTATAGTATAATGACAAGTACCGGGGAATTGATCATTCAGCTAGGAATAGTGTCGCTAGGATTAGAAAACCTAAATACTAGATCTAGAGATGAGGGATGTTTCTTTTTGTAATTTTATATTTTTTAGAAAAGAAGTTAAAATCTCGGGTTTGAAGGATTTGGGCGAAATTAGTTGCTAGTCAACTAACCCAATGCTAAAGATGCACTCAAAATAAAATACTAGAAATGAAAATAAACTATATTAATACTAAAGTTGTGAGCAATATGTGGGAAAAATGTGTTTATTTAGATTTCACTACTCCCTAGATATCTTTTAGACGTAAATTACTTGTTATAGTTGCGTGGATGACGGATTGTATTCCTTAATACCATTCTTGGGGTGGCGTACTTACTTCCCCAATCCTATGAGTGCCTACTTCACTCCTATGTCGAGCCTGCAAGAAGCTCCTAACATGGGATCATTAGAATTTACTCATGCATTAAATACAACCAATAAAACCTAGTACACATCGGTTCATGTTTCCTAAGACGTTCAAGCATGTTACATAATGGAGATCTGCCAGTTTTCTTAAGCCAAACATTGAAATCATTCATCCAATACAACCATAACAAGTAATCAACACATAATCAACATCTAGGTTTCATTAGATCTAAGCAAACACAAGATAGATCTAGCCTAGCATGTTGAAATCAAGACAAGCACAAGATATAGACAACCAACACATAGACATATTGATTGAATTAAGAGAAGACTTATCTCAATAGCACATGTAAGGATTCAAGGGTTGAAAACCCTTGAAAAGCTGTAAAATTTGTACAAGGTTCGGCCCTAGGGTTTCTCCACACAAGTTCCTCTCAATTAATGAAAATTAGAAAACTATATATAGATATTAGGAGGTGACGGCGTCAAGAACAAACTTGTGACGCCGTCATCTCACCGCCAAATAAATCTTCGGACTGCCTAGATCTACATCTGACGCCGTCATGTAGTCCACTTTTGCAGGCCGTCACACATTTAACTCTTGACGCTCTACTTGTGACGCCTTCATGTTTTTACTGGGTCGTCATGGTATTTACTCTTGACGCCGTCAGGAAAGTCCTTTTGACGCCGTCATACACTGTTCCAGCATGGAAAATTAAATCTTTGGTGTTTTCTTCACTTTTATGCTCCGAAAACGTCCGAATTGCTTCCTTTTCCAGATTTCACTCCCAAAGTACCTAAAATCACAAAAGGAACGATTTAGGGTAATATTTGATCAAATAAATTCAATTCTGGGATTAAATGACCCCTTAAAAACGGATCATTTTTCGCCTCATCAGACGGCGTCAAGAGTTGGAAGTGGTGACGGTCCAGAGAAAACGTGATGGCGTCACGTATGGACGACATGGTTCAAGATATGGTGACGGCCCAGAGTTATATTACACATGACGACGTCAAACTTGGATCTGGAAATCCGATCTCATTATGGGCGGCGAGGTGACGACATCAAAAATTCCCTCTTGACGCCGTCACCCTGTCAAATCTATATATAGTTTTGCAATTTTCATTCATTTGTGTGTAACTTTAGAGGGTATAACTTTGGAGAAACCCTAGCATGAATTTTACTGCTCTTTCAAGGGTTTTGACCCTTTGAAACCTTTCATGTTCAATTGAGATAAGTATCCTTTCAATTCATTCAAAATGTCTATGTGTTGTTTGAATATATCTTACACTTGTCTTGAATTTAGCATGCTAGGATAGATCTCTTGTGTGTTTGCTTAGATGTAGTGAAACCTAGATGTTAATTATGGGTTGATTGTTTGTTTATACTTGTTACGGATGAATGATTTCGATGTTAGGCTTAAGAAAACTGGCAGACTTCCATAGGGTAACATGCTTGAACGTCTTAAGAAACATGAACCAATGCGTACTAGGTTATTATGGTTGTATTTAATGCATGAGCGAATTCTAATGATCCCATGTTAGGAGCTTCTTGCAGGCTCGACATAGGAGTGAAGTAGGAGCTTATAGAGTTGGGGAAGTACGTACGCCACCCCACGAATGGTATTAAGGAATATAACCCATCATTCACGCAATTGTAACAAACTATCAACCAGTAAAAGATATTTAGGGAGTAATGAAATCTAAGTAAACACAATTTTCCCCATTATTGTTCACACCACTAGTTTAATTAGCTTTATTTTCATTTCTGTTATTTTATTTTGATTGCATCTTAGTTATTGGGTTAGTTGACTAGCAACTAATTCTGCCCACTCTTCCGAAAACCGAGATTTTTAATTGCTTTTATAAAATATAAAAATACAAAAAGAATCATCCCTCACCTCTAGACCTAGTTTTTAGGTTTTCTAATCCTTGCGACACTATTCCTGAGTTGAATGATCAATCCCCTGGTACTTGTCACTATACTATACTACAACGATCAGGTACACTGCCTGGTGGGGGTTGTAAGCTTCTCGAGATCCCTCGAGTGGTAAAACCTTGTGCGATTCCCACGTATCAAGTTTTTGGCGCCGCTGCCGGGGAATAGTTATTGTCTAGGTTAGGATTTCTTTTTATTAGGTCTACTTGCTATATTCCTTTCTAGTAAGATTTTGTTTTTATTTTTTAGGTTCTCTTTAGTCTATCTTATTTCTTCGTGTCTTTGTTCGTAACCTTTACCATCCGACATCATGGAAGGTGGTAACATCTTTGAACCCATCAACCCACCACTACAGAACCACCCATAAAATCCACCACTAGCAAACCAACCTCTAAGGCCCCGAACCCTAGGAGAGTATTCCCGTCCTAGCCACCAAGGCTATCGAAACACCATTGAGCTCACCCAAGGAGCCAATGTGTCCCCCTTGCGATCCAACACCATCCGGTTGGTGCAAAGCGGATGTGCATTCCATGGACTTCATTCCGAAGATCCTAATCAACATCTCAAGGATTTCCTTAAAATTTTAGATTCTATAGACCTTGATGTTACAACTAGAGGGTCGACCCGATTATGCCTATCCCAATTCTCTCTACGTGATCAAGCTAGTCAATGGCTTGAATGTTTACCCGTGGGATCCAGCACCTCATGGGATGATCTCACCACTCGTTTCCTTGCTCAATTTTTCCCACCGGGGAGAACCACCAAGCTTAGAAATGATATCTTGATGTTCCAACAATGTCAAGGTGAAACTCTATATGAAGCATGGACTCATTTCAAGGACTTGCTCCAAAAAGTCCCTCATCATGGCATAGATCTTTGGCTCCAAGTCCAAATCTTCTATGACCATATCGATCTCTCTACAAGGCGAACCATTGACCAATCGGCCGGTGGTAAGCTACGTGATCTAACAGCGGAAGAATCATGGGAACTCATAGAAGATCTTGCTCTCTATGACAACGAAAGTTGGAATGATCCCCATGATTTGAACAAAATGGTCAAGGCAATATCTTTGCCTTCGAACAATTCAAGAACTTCCGACCATAGGATCATGGAACTTAAGGACCAAGTCAAGTTTCTCATGAAATCTTACGAAGCTCCTAAGCCTTCAAGCCAAGTGAATAAAATCACTTCTTCATGCGAATTATGTAGTGGTCCCCATGACACTCGTGATTGCGTGGAACTCCCCAGAACAGCTTTTGTGGACTACGCATCCTCGTGTACCGACGAAGCGGGAGACAAGTGGTACACTTTCAAACCCGAGCCAAACCCTTACGGTGATTCGTACAACCCTTCTTGGAAAAATCACCCGAACCTTAGGTGGAAACAAAACCAAAACAATTCTTCCAATCCGCCTAATCGTTACCAACCAAACGGTCCACCCTCCAACTGTACTTTCAACAACAATCCTTCTAATAACTATGGTAGTATGAATAATCTTGAAGGTTTGATGTCCATGTTTATGGCATCTCAAGAAGCTCGCATATCTAAGTTTGAAGCCGATTTCAAACAAAAGCAAAGCGAGATGATCGCAAAAATTGACAAATTGTTGAAAGTTCTCAATGACCGAGAAATGGGAGCACTCCAAAGTGACATGGTCAAGAACCCAAAACTAAACGTTAATTCCATATCATCGGTTTCGTCACCCACTTCTTGTCCGCAATACTACTCGGTTAAATCAATGAGCACGTGTTTCAAGCAAAACAAAATTCTTCAAAAGGGCCTATCGAATGAAACACCCAATATCAAACCGGTCAAAAGCATAGTTGAAACACCTCCTACACAAGACCTTGACGATGAATTCAAGGAAATCCACCTTGAAAGCCCCGTCATTGATGTCTTAGCCCGTGCTCCCTACTATAGTGCCCTCCTAGAAAAATATGAGAAATTCAAATTGGGTAAAAATGGGACCGCCTTCATTCAAAATAAGTTGCCTAAGAAGCTTGATGATCCGGGTATATTTGTTTTGCCTTGTAAGATAGGAAAATCCGAAGCTTTCGACACACTAGCCGATTTAGGATCAAAATCCTCAACTTGATTCCCTTATCCGTTTTCACCATTCTTAAGCTAGGAAAGTTAACGGAGGTATTAATTGGTCTAGCGGATGGGAGTATTGCCCACCCGGTTGGGATGATCAAAGATATAGTTGTTCACGTAGGGAAGTTAACTATTTTAGCGGATTTTCACATCCTAGATATGGTTAGTGATACTACATGCCCATTGTTAGTAGGAAGTGGATTTTTAGCAACCGCTAGCGGCATGATAGATTGTAAGGAGTCTAAGATAGCGGTAGGTGAGGGCGATACTTGGTCCGTATATGATGTTAAGAAGCATAGCTACGATTCTGAGGACGAACCAATACCACATTGGGTTGAGATGAATAGGAGACCATCTAGATATGGACCTTGGATAGAAAGAAACTTTATAGGACCTCAACACCCATTCTATCTAGAAAAAGATTTTATCGATAAAACACATTCGGTGGAATAACTCATAGCTAGAGATGAGGAGCTAGCCCCTTTTGAGGACCCCCCAGTCTTTAGGAAAATGATTGAGTTCTTATGCGTAATGCCCATTAACATAGAGATGAACAAGTGGAAAAGAGAGGGGGATAAGTGTAACTGGAGGTGGGACAAGCCACCTAAGGAAGGTGACGGATCATGGCATATGAAGATGATTTTATATGATCCGGATGGAGAAGAGTTTGAAAGGTCATACCGTACCAAGAAAACCGATAGGAAGTTGAAACCCAAGTTTGATCACAAAGATGTCCTCAATGAGGAAGTCACCCATGTCATGTAATTGCCCATGACCTTGAGTCTAGCTACAAGACTCATATAATAAAGAAAAGCGCTTCTTGGGATGCAACCCATGTTTTGTGTGATTTTTATTTGTTGCTTCCGTATGCATGCTTTATTTTTATTGTTGGTAGATCATGTTTCAAAATAAAATTGTGAAAATACTTCATTTTGTTGTTTGACTTCGTCTTAACTTCATACAAAGGTATTTTGCAAAAGATAAGTGTAAGGGGAAACCCCAAATTTGTTTTTAAGAACAAAATTGATCTTGATTCTCCACAATATTAAATGGACATGTGTATTAGTATTTGTTAGAGTCAAATGCTTGTATCGAGTCATAATGATGTTTTGCAGGATTTTCCAGGAAGTAGGACATAAGTTTTTCCAGAAATTTTCCGGAAACTTAACGTAAAGATTTCTGCAGGTCACTTCTGACGGCGTCATTTGTAAAATTCTGGAAATTTTGCTAGTTTTATTTTTCTAGCGGAGTCTTGAAGTTTTTGTTAATTCTCTATTTTTATAAACTCCAGGAAATCTGCAAACATTCATTCCACAAGCATTATATCTTAAATTGTTTTCTAGGATTTGTTAGTATATACAGATTGCCACCGATTTTACACGAGGTTACCTTGCTTGTTTTTTCAGGTTTAACAGGTTACATATGACAAGAAGATGATTTATTTTTCTGGAAGGGAAGCTTTGATGGTTCATTTTTCTTGGAGGAAGATCTAACCTTGTTACCTCACTATCCACACCGAACGAATCAGGGGAGTATTTGATTTCATTCTTTTGCCTATTTCACTTTTACATTCTTTAATTGAACATTGGGGACAATGTTCATCCTAAGTGGATGGGGAGGTTAAATGATGATACCTTATAGGATACACTTGCACGTGAGTTTGTTTATTTGATGGTAGGTGTGTAATAAAACTAAGAGGAATACTTGTTAATGTAATTTTAGCACCAAATTTAAAATTTTTTACAACATTTAGGAGTGAAACTTTTGCCTTAGCAAGCATCTCATGGATAGGAGATTGTATGACTAGCACAAAACCATACTATTTAGAAAAATTTTCCACCCAAATATGTGAGGTTCGCCTTTAGATTTGATAGGAAAAGCATTTACTATTAGTGCTTATGAGTGTACCGGTAGCATTTAGATTCTAGAACTTGCGTTAGTGATGCATCCCAAGACTGCTTGTGAGACTACATTCGTTTAGTAGGATTTACTACATGATAAGAGGCATTAGGATCACCCTTGTGTTTAAACCCGTATCATAATTACTTGACCATTTAAGTCATATTACTTGGCTAGTAAAGTCAATTAAGTTTTCCCACACCTTAGCGTTGTACTCATTTTTAGTACACGAAACCCCTAGTACACCCCTCCGAGCCTATCTTTTTGTTTTTAACTTTAAGCATCTTACTTAAAGGAAGAATTTGTTACAACCCACTTAAATGTACACCCAAATCGCCTTAGCCTTCCGTGTATGCACTCATCTTTAGTGCATTATTGTTACATGTTTAAACCCTTAGTTAATTATCTAATTGGTTACATGGTTGCTAAATCGAGTCATATCCTTGTACATATTGTTTTGGGACGATTGGGATTTATGGGTAAAGTACTTATGTTATGGAGTAATGGGGAAGAACATAATATATCACCCCCATATGTGCGTTAATCTTAAAAGTACTCCAAGTGTTTTGATTATCTTGATTCGAGTCATTAGATTAGTTTATTGTAAAGTATGTAAAAATTCAAGTGTAAGGGGAATGTACACTCCCTATGAGTGTATGCAATTCAAAAAAAAAAAAAAAAGAAAAAAAACATACGGACTACCATCCTGTTTCATTTTATGTTTGTTTCATGTTTTTGTTATTTTTCATTCATTAGCTTAAGTCGAGTCTAGTCTTGGCTTAGCAACGCCATATTGTACATGTAATTGACCAAGATGATTAACTCGCCACCAGTAAAGATTGCCTTTATCCAACAAAACCGTGTATTCCATATCCCTACACCTAACGTTATAACCCTTTAAAAGACCTCTTTGATAGTTTATCCTAGGTGCTTACGCCATGTGGTGGAGGTTTGATCCTTTCCCAAGCCTAAGGTAATCTATTTTTCTATGACAGGTAATGAGAGATGTTTTCCATTTCCATATTGTGATATATACTTTATTACACCCGAGAGATGTGAGTATCTAAACACTATTTGTGAGGTGCTAGTATATGACCTCCGTGCTTGTCTTTGGTCTTTATTGGAATGATTATTTGTTATAATTACTTTTATATTTGTGTTAAATGACCCCTAACTTGTATTTTGATTAGAATAATAGCGCAGTTGCTTGAGGACAAGCAATTCTCAAGTGTAAGGGTATATGATGAGGCAAAAAACAAACCGTTTTTAGGGGGTCATTTAAGCCCGGATTTGAATTTATTTGATCAAATATTGCCCTAAATCGCTCCTTTTGTGATTTTAGGTATTTTGGAGTAAATTCTGGAAAAGGAAGCATTTTGGACGTTTTTGGATTATAAAAGTGAAGAAAATGGCAAAGTCTTAATTTTCCTTGCTGGGAACAGTACCTGACGGCGTCAAGAGGCTTCATATGATGGCATCAAGAGTTGGAAGTGGTGACGGTCCAGAGAAAACGTGAAGGCGTCACATATGGCCGTCATGGTTCAAGATATGGTGACGGCCCAGAGTTATATTACACATGACGGCGTCAAACTTGGATCTAGGCAATCCGATCTCATTGTGGGCGGCGAGTTGACGGCGTCAGAAATGCGTTCTTGACGCCGTCACCCTGTATAATCTATATATAGTTTTGCAATTTTCATTCATTAGTGTGTAACTTTAGAGGGTATAACTTTGGAGAAACCCTAGCACGAATTTTACTACTCTTTCAAGGGTTTTTACCCTTTGAAACCTTTCATGTTCAATTGAGATAAGTATCCTTTCAATTCATTTAATATGTTTATGTGTTGTTTGAATATATCTTACACTTGTCATGAATTTAACATGCTAGGCTAGATCTCTTGTGTGTTTGCTTAGATGTAGTGAAACCTAGATGTTAATTATGGGTTGATTGTTTGTTTATAGTTGTTACGGATGAATGATTTCGATGTTAGGCTTAAGAAAATTGGCAGACTTCCATAAGGTAACATGCTTGAACGTCTTAAGAAACATGAACCAGTGCGTACTAGGTTATTATGGTTGTATTTAATGCATGAGCGAATTCTAATGATCCCATGTTAGGAGCTTCTTGCAGGCTCGACATAGGAGTGAAGTAGGAGCTTATAGAGTTGGGGAAGTACGTACGCCACCCCACGAATGGTATTAAGGAATATAACGCGTCATCCACGCAATTGTAACAAACTATCAACCTGTAAAAGATATTTAGGGAGTAATGAAATCTAGGTAAACACAATTTTCCCCATTACTGTTCACACCACTAGTTTAATTAGCTTTATTTTCATTTCTGTTATTTTATTTTGATTGCATCTTAGTTATTGGGTTAGTTGACTAGCAACTAATTCCGCTCCACTCTTCCAAAAACCGAGATTTTTAATTGCTTTTATAAAATATAAAAATACAAAAAGAATCATCCCTCACCTCTAGATCTAGTTTTTAGGTTTTCTAATCCTAGCGACATTAATCGTGAGTTGAACGATCAATCCCCCAGTACTTGTCACTATACTATACTACAACGATCAGGTACACTGCCTGGTGGGGGTTGTAAGCTTCTCGAGATCCCTCGAGAGGTAAAACCTGGTGCGATTCCCATGTATCATCGAGTCATAATGATGTTTTGCAGGAATTCCAAGAATTAAGGCATGAGTTTTTCCAGTAATTTTCCGGAAATTTAACATAAGATATATGTCAGAACACTCTAACGGCGTCAGGATCATAACCTGACGGCGTCAGGCGTAAAAATTCTGAAAAATTTTGCAAGTTTTGTTTTTCTACCGGAGTCTTAATGTTTTTGTTAATTCTTTAGTTTTATAAACTCCAAGAAATCTGCAAACATTCATTCCACAAGCATTATATCCTTATATATATATAGATTGCCACTGAATTTACGCGAGGTTTGCCTTGATTGTTTTCTCAGGTTTAACAGGTTATATTGGACAAGAAGATGATTTATATTTCTGGAGGGAAGCTTTCAACGTTCATTTTCTTGGAGGAGGATTTTATCATGTTATCCATTTATCCACACCGAACGAATCAGGGGAGTATTTGTTTCACTCTTTTACCTTCATTACTTTTACATCTTTTTTATTGAACATTAGGGATAATGTTCAGCCTAAGTGTAAGGGGATGGTAAATGATGATACCTTAGAGAATACAATTGCACTTGAGTTTGTTTGATTAATAGTAGGTGTGTAATAAAACTAAGAGAAATACTTGGTAGGGCAATTTTAGCGCCAAATTTAATTTTTTTTTTACAACATTTAGGAGTGAAGCTTTAGCCTTAATGAGCGTCTCATGGATAGGAGTTGTATGACTAGTACAAAAACCGTACCAATCAAAATTTTCCACCTCAAATATGTGAGGTTCACCCCTAGATTTGTTAGGAAAAGATGCTTATGAGTGTACCGGTAGTACTTAGATTCTAGAACTTGCGTTAGTGATGCATCTCGAGACCGCAAGTGAGACTACATTCGTGTAGTAGGATTTACTACATGATAAGAGGCATTAGGATCACCCTTGTTTAAACTCGTATCATAATTACTTGACCAATGAAGTCATAATTACTTGACTAGTAAAGTTAATTAATTTTTCCCACACCTTTTCGATGTACTCATTTTTAGTACACGATACCCCTAGTACACCCCTCCGAGCCTATCTTTTTTCATTTCTAACTTTAAGCATTTTACTTAAAGGAAGAATTTGTCAACAATCCACCCCAAAAGTACAACCAAATCGTCTTAGCCTTCCTTGTATGCACTCATCTTTAATGCATTATTGTTATTTGTTTAAACCCTTAGTTAATTGTCTAATTGATTACATGGTTGCTAAGTCGAGTCATATCTTGTACATATTGTTTTGGGCCGATTGGGACTCATGGTTAAAGTCTATTGTTATGGAGTAATGGGGAAGAACATCATTTATTACCCCCATATGTGCGTTAATCTTAAAAATTACTCAAAGTGTTTTGATTATCTTGATTCGAGTCATTAGAATAGTTAATTGTAAAATATGTAAAGATTCAAGTGTAAGGGGGACGCAAATCCCCTATGATGCATTATTTTGGATGGTAGGGCAAGAGTGTATACAAAAAAAAAAAAAAAAATAAAAAAAAAATAAAAATAAAAATTAAGAAAAAGAAAAAACATACGGACTACCATCCCATTTCCTTTTATGTTTATTTTATGTTTTATTAGTTTTTGATTAGCTTAAGTCGAGTCGAGTCTTGGCTTAGCAATGCCACATTGTACATGTAACTAACCAAGATGATTAACTCGCCACCAGTAAATATTGCCTTTATCCAACAAAACCGTGTTTATCATATCCCTACACCTCACGTTATAACCCTTTTTAAAGACCTCTTTGATAGTTTATCCTAGGTGCTTACGCCAAGTAGTGGAGGTTTGATCCTTTCCCAAGCCTATGGTAATCTATTTGCTATGACAGGTAGTGAGAGATATTTTCCATTTTCATATTGATGACGTATAGTCCATATTCGGGTCACGAACCCGATTAATAAACATTATTAATGCCCAAGCCCACCACGAGTGGGCTATCATAATAATGAATTGGGCCATCATGCTAACGGTTTGGGCTCACGAAAGCCCAAACCAAAGTTATTTATGGCTTTGATACGTATATCTCTTATTTAAGGGATATATATCAAAACAACCGGATATACCGAAGAGTAAGGAACACGTATCCAATAAGGATTTCGTGTCTATATAAAGGATATCATAACTCTCATTAAAGGTACGATTTACAACCCCTAACTCTTCTATACAACCCTCAAACCAATTACTTACTCTCACGCTGGAGGATAATCGTGGGAGACAATCCCACGATAAGCCTAACGGCGTTTGTTTGCTTTCAAAGTGCGTAGGTCTTAAGCATTAAGATCTGATTGGTACAAGAACAGGAACCCAAATAAGGAACGCCCAACTTTTGTATCAACAAGTGGTACTATCTGTGGGACCCTACACTAAGAACTAGAATGACGAAACACAAAAACTCAAGCCAGCGGACTCCGCAGTTGGAAAAAACACGTGGTGACCCCCAGAGGAGGAACCATCAAGATTCGACCTTTAGGCAGGCCTCTGGAACAACCAATGCGCCTGGTCACCAAGAATAGGGCCCAACCCTAATTCTCCCGACGGTAGAACTGCGCACAGGGACTACCCAGACCACCAAGGTGGTTCCAAGAGCTGAAGAATTTCAGCGCACTCTCTTCACTACTCCTCATCAAATGGCACCTATAGTGGACAACACTGTGCCGCCAGGCGCACCTAATCGTGATAGGGGACCTAATGTGGAAACAGATATCCTTGCATTGGAAGAGGACGTGCCTGAGTTAACACTAAGTAATTTTGTATCTCAAAATTACAAAACTTTAACTGCCCTCATGCAAGAGGAAGCAAGAAGAAGGTCAACTATGATCCTGCAAGCCCGACTCAATTTTGGCCCTGAGTGCGAAACATTTCCATCACGCTATCAAAAGGAAACCCGCCGAACCCCAGTGTTCACCAGAATTGGAAGGAAAGATGCGGAGGATGAAGCATCTGATTCACAGTACTCGGAGGAGTATGAAGATAATGGAAGGCGTACCAATGTCCACGCTAGACTTGGTAATCGCAGGATACAAGATAGACTTGGACGGAAACGCTCACCGAGTGAGAGCTCTTCAAAGTCTGGAAGTAGAAGAATTCATGATAGGCTTGGGGGACAAGCTTCCCCAAGAAAGCCCTCCAAGCTCGGACTCTGAGGAAAAGCAGCGTAAGCGCCGCAAAAGGGAGAACTCCTCCTCAAGTGACTTCTCGGACAACGAGGACAAAGAAACAGGACACTGGAAGTCCAGGGGAAGACATAGCGAGGAAGAAGACGAAGATATATCCCTTCCTTGGCGCCGCCAAAAGTTGACGCATTCGCGCGGCGCATCAACAATTATTCGGATAATAAGATAAGGCGCATGCCCGCCAATATTAAAACATATGATGGGACGGGTGATCCTGATGATCACCTAAAAATTTTCGAATCAGCCGCTGCTATCGAAAATTGGCCGCAACCTTTGTGGTTCCAGATGTTTAACTCCACCTTGGTAGGGAATGCGCGAACTTGGTTCAGCAAGCTTCCACGAAGAAGCATAAACGGGTTTGAAGAGTTGCGGAAAGCATTCTGTTTGAACTTCACTCAAAGAAAGAAGTGCGCCAAGAACCCTGTTGAACTGGCCAGAGTAAAACAGCGCCAAGGGGAGTCCACAAGCGCTTATATGGAGCGCTAAAAAGATGAATGCATATACATCAAGGCGTGCCCCGAGGTGCTTAAAATCTCAGGGTTCATGAATGGGATCAATAATCCAGAGCTGATAAGGAGACTGAATGATAAGGTTCCCCAAACCTTTGATGAACTAATGAAGCGCACCAGATCCTTTATCCAAGGGGAAGCAGCTGGTGCGGATAGCAAAAAAGGTTATTCAACCTACAGGCAACAAGAACAGCCTAGGAGATAATCCACTGACCAGAATAGCAGCCGCAGCAGGAACTACCGCAATCAAGGAAGTGGACGGGATAACGACAAATACACTCCACTCACGAAGACCCCAAGGGAGATATTCGCGACAGAAGGAGCAAACTTCCCGAAACCCCCATCAATGCGCACCCCAGAAGATAGGCGTACAGGAAGTGGATACTGCGAATACTATGGACAAAAAGGTCACACTACCAATGAATGTGTCCAGTTGCGCCAACTAATTGACAAATTAGTGAAAGAGGGAAAAATGGATCACCTTGTTAAGAACATCAAAGAGGGGAAAGATAAACAGAAGAATGGGGGCAAAAAAGAGACACCCAAAGACAGGGCAGACACAATCTACATGATACAATCATGGCAGCGAAAAACGAAACAAAAAGTCAGCCAAAAGTTTTCCCATGGGAGCGAAATATCTTTCCCCACTCTGACTGCGGACAACGCAGTAGTGGAACCGCTCACTATTGAAATACACACGGGGGGTCACGATATCCACCACATGTATGTTGATGCAGGAGCATCCGCATATATTATGTACGAAAATTGTTTCAAGATGTTGTGACCTGAGATACGGAGTCAGTTAATTCCGGCCACGACGTCGCTTACTGGCTTCACAAGAGAAAAGATATGGCCCATGGGGCAACTACGCCTACTAGTGGTCATTGGTAATGAGCAACATTCTACAGCAGCCTGGATGAATTTTATGGTAATCAGGTCTCTTTCGCCATACAATGGCATTATTAGAAGACCAATAAGATCAGCCATGCGCGCGGTACCATCCACCGCACACGGGATGCTCAAATTCCCAGTAGATGGAGGTATTGTTACTCTCTACAACGCCACTGTATTACCTAAGGAATGCAACACGGTGACAAATGAGACCCCGTGCGCCCCAGAGCAGCACACAGCAAAAGTGGCAAACCTGAAGGTCGCATTTCACCTTGACTATCCAAGTCAAGAGATATCAATTAGAGGGTCGTTGTCTGACAAAGGCAGAGCTGCTGTGTGCGCACTCTTGCAAAAGAACCTAGATATCTTTGCGTGGGAACCAAAGCACATGACTGGAGTACTGCGATCTATCATAGAGCACAAGCTACAAATCCGACAAGGATATCCTCCAATACGGCAGAAAAAACGTGGCCAAGCCCCAGATCGCGCGAAAGCCATCCTAGAGGAAATGCACAAGCTTGTAGACGCATGCATCATGCGGGAGGTCTATTACCATGACCGTCTTTCTAATCCAGTGACGGTAAAAAAGAGCGATGGCAGTTGGAGAATGTGCGTGGACTTCACTGATCTTACCAAAGCACGTCCACAAGACTGTTACCCGCTACCAGAGATAGACTGGAAGGTAGAGTCTTTGTGTGGATACCCTTTTAAATTCTTCTTAGACGCATACAAAGGGCATCACCAAATTCAGATGGCTGAGGAAGACGAAGAAAAAACAGTCTTCCACACAACTCAAGGGGTTTATTGTTATACAAAAATGCCCTTTGGCAAAAAGAACGCATGAGCAACATACCAGCGGTTGGTGGACAACGCGTTTGAGAAGCAAGTAGGTCACAACCTGGAGGTTTATGTTGATGACCTTGTCCTAAAGAGCAATACTGAAGAAGAATTGATGCGTGACATCGAGGAAACATTCAAAACACTGGGAAGGATCAACATGAAGTTGAATCCCAAGAAATGTACCTTTAGCGCTACAGAAGGCATGTTTCTTGGGTATTTGATAGAACCTGATGGCATTAAGCCCTGCCCAGAAAAGTCAAAAGCTGTCATTGATCTCCCTTCACCACAAACACTGAAAGAAGTCCAGTCATTAAACGGAAAACTAGCTGGGCTAAATCGATTCTTATCCAAATCAGCGGATAAGTCACTCCCTCTCTTTAAGACACTTATGAAGTGCACAAAAAAGGGAGACTTTCGTTGGACCGTGGAAGCGGAAGAAGCTTTTCAACAGCTCAAGCAACATATAGCAGCACTTCCTAAGCTTGTCGCACCCCGACCAGGGGAAGAGTTGATCATATACTTATCTGTAACTCATGGAGCAGTCAGCGCGGTGCTATTGATAGATAGGAACTCCGTTCAAACACCAATATACTTTGTATGCAAAGCACTCAAGAAGACAGAGACTAACTATACTGCTATGGTAAAGTTGGTCCTAGCTTTAGTATTCGCAGCTAAAAGACTGCGCAGATACTATCAAGCGCACCCAATAGCTGTAATTACGGACCAACCTATCAAACAAGTTATCTCTAAACCTGACGCATCGGGACGGTTATAAAAATGGAGCGTGTTATTGAGCGAGCATAACATCTCTTATAGACCACGCATTACGATTAAAGGAAAGATATTGGCAGACTTCATTAGCGAAAAGCCAGATACTGACGCTCCACCTTCAAAGAGCGAGGTAACGCTACAAGAACCATGGGCTCTATTCACGGACGGATCTTCATGCGTGGATGGGTCAGGCGCAGGCCTTATCCTCACTAGCCTAGATGGAACGGATTTCACTTACGCATTGCGTTTTGAATTCACAGCCACAAACAATGAGGCAGAATATGAAGCCCTACTTGCTGGACTATGCATTGCAACTCAAATGGGTGTACGCAACTTAAAGGTAAATGTAGATTCCCAGCTAGTAGCCAATCACGTGCTAGACGAAAACGAGGCTAAAGAGGATAACATGGTCCAATACCTCGAAAAAACCAAGTCTCTAATTCAGAATTTTGATAGGTTCACCATCAAACAAGTCCCTAGAGGAGAAAACAGGAAAGCAGATGCGCTTAGCAAGATTGCATCTACAAGCTTTACGCACCTGTCAAAACATGTATTGGTGGAAACTCTGAAGAATAAATCAATCTTGGAGATGGAAATATCCACGGTGATAGAGGAACAGGATCCTACGTGGATGACACATATCATTGAATTTATAAGCAAAGGGATCTTGCCACAGGAACAGAAGGACGCTCATAGGGTACAGCGCACAACGCAGAGATTTGAACTCCAAGATGGCATCCTATATCGACGTTCATTCCTACAAGCATGGCTCCGGTGCGTTGGACCTCTTCAGGAAGATTACGTACTCCGAGAGATTCACGCTGGCTCCGGTGTGATATATACTTACACCCGAGAGATGTGAGTATCTAAACAATATTTGTGAGGTTCTAGTGTATAATTTCGGTGCTTGTTTTGGTTGAAGTGGAATGATTATTTGTTGCAATTACTTTTATGTTAGTGTTAAATGACCCCTAACTTGTATTTTGATTAGAATAAAAGCGCATTTGCTTGAGGACAAGCAAATCTCAAGTGTAAGGGTATTTGATAAGACGAAAAGTAGACCGCTGTTAGAGGGTCATTTAAGCCCAAAGTCGAGATTATTTGATCAAATATTGCCCTAAATTGTTCCTTTTGTCATTTTAGGTACTTTTGAGAGGAAATCTGGAAAAGGAAGCATTTTGGACGTTTTTGGAGCAAAAAAGTGAAGAAAACGACAAATTCTCAAATTCCTGCTGGAAATTGTACCTGACTGCGTCAGGGCATGTGATGCCGTTACCCTTTGACAAAGAGGTGGATAAATCAAGTTACACGTGACGCGCCAGAGAGGTTTTGGAAGAATTATACATGAAGACGTCACCAAGGCCATCAAGAGTAATTTGCATGTGACGGCCAAGATGAAGTTTACACATGACGCCGTGAGACCCAATAATCTATATATAGTTTTTGATTTTTCATTTATTGTGTGCAAATTTGGGAGGAGAAAAACCCTAGACGAATTTTACTGTATTTTTGAGGGTTTCAAACCCTTGTTTCATCCATGCTTAATTGAAGATAAGTTTTCCAATAATCATTCAATATGTTTATGTGTTGTTTGATTCTATCTTATGCTTGTCTTATCTTTAACATGCTATGTAACACCCCCAAATTTGGGATACACAGCGGAATTAAAGCTGGGTGTTACTCGATGGCACAACAGTTATAATAATAGGAAAAACAATCTACAATTGGATTGTTAAAATGATTTTATTATTCAATTATCAGAGTTTACAGAATAAGGTCCCAATAGCTTTACAATTTGTTAAATAATTTATCAAAGAATAATAAAATCTTAGCCTTCCTTCCGTATCCATGCCCTTCCATGCCATCCTTGTTTGTTATGGACCTGAGATAAACATGCTAAAAAGTCAACACAACGGTTGAGTGAATCCACAGTGTTTATGAATGAGTAATAGTTTGAACACAAGTCAAATAGTTATAAAACAACGTATTGCAGCGTAGCATATTGCACTAAGTCTCATGACACGCAAACCTTAACAGTTTGGACATTATAGTAATGAGCTATAATGTAAAGTTACCGACATTATAATAATAATGTAGGTAATAATGCCCTCGAGCAGGAGCTTGCCAACTTCCCGGTTTTACTTCAAATATAGTACATTTGGTTACCTATCCGGCTAACACAAATGGGGACGTCAATTCCAATAGATCTATTCACTATATTCGCGTTCACTTGCAAGTGATTAATGGCTCATGATATGAGGGTCTTTTAGTGGCAACACAGCTAACTTAGGCAATACCAGATCAGGATAGCATACAGAAAAATACTTGTGTTCGATTTGTAGCATGTATCTCCCCACAAGTTTGAAAAACAATATAAAATAGTGGGACTATGAACTCACGGTAATCCGTAAAAGTTTGTGAAAGTAAAAATAGTTAGAGCATGTATCTCCCCCAAAAGTAATTCAAACGTATAAAATAGGGGCTAGTGAACTCACCTGGGCAGTCTGGATGGAAAACAAAGTTAAATGAAGTTGATAAACGTCTCCGGCTTGAAGCCTGATTTATTAGGTCAAGTTCTTAGTAATTGCTTCTGATTATATAAGTTTTTCAATGTTCGTTTCGTTTTGGTTTAATAGTTAAATATTTTATCGAGCCAATATGTAGTTTCAAAAGTATTATTTTATTATATTTTCTTATCTGTAAGATTTGGTTCCGTCCGTTCGTTAAATGGATACTTCGTTTGTTAGTTATAGTACAAAACGTATATTAAGTTTAAATAAAACTTAATAATAATAAATAATAATAATAATAATAATAATAATAATAATAATAATAATAATAATAATAATAATAATAATAATAATAATATTAATTAATAATTAGGGTTTATAATATTTTCATTTTAGACCCTCAAGTTTCTAAAGTTGACAAATTTTACCCTCGAACTATATAAAAATGGCAACTTTTACCCTTGAACTTTGGTCAATTGACACTTTCTACCCTTAACCTTAAGTTTATTTTATTTCTAGTCCAAAATATAAAATTATTTATAGTTTTGGCAATATATACCCCTCATGCATAAATATATTATACCCGATGTCCTTATTTTAATAAAAACGCGTTTTTGGCCACGGAACTAATCCAACTTCTTACATTTTATTTATTTAAGTTCAAAATAAGTTTATATATGATTTTCATCAGCTTATTAGCTTATATTATTAGCTTATACGTTCGAAATAAACAAAGACAAAGTTTATAAAACAGATTTTTGGACCAAAAGTACGCCTAGATATAAACAAGGCATGAAGAGGTTTATACTACGTTATTGTTCCTTTTAGTAGTCTACTAGGAGGTCTTCTTATAGGTTCAAACTAGAGGTTCTAACGTATTACGGTTTGCTCACAACGAGTCACTAAAGTGGAGCGTATAAAACTGTTTTTATGAAATAGAAACTAAGTATATTAAAAGCTGATTTTTCAGGTTCGACACCCATAAGTATGGCTGAATAAAAACGAGACCTTTCAATGAAAATGAAAAGTGTTTATTCCAGGTTAATCTATGCCATGAGGTCTCTATTTCCACCAAGTTTCATAATTTATCAAGCTCGTTTACTAGTAGAAATAATTAGACAAAACGGGTCGGTTGGGGCTGTTTTTATATATAACTTAAACAGAAAACAGGTCCTAGTGCCCAGCCCTTGTGGTACGTTTTTAGGACTCGTGCTCCTGAGTTTTTGAAGAAAACGTCGTTCCGGACAACTTTCGTGTTTTAAGTTTTTGACGAAACGGAGCAGAAAGGCCTCGTTTCGTGTGATGTTTGTTGCTGTTACAGAAACTTTGTTGACAGCTTTTCGGCAAGTTTTTGGTAATTTCATTTGGCCGTATCTTTTGACTCGTGTACTCGTTTTGGGTGATTCAAAAGCCTAGATTCTCGTTTTTATTACTCCTAACTGATTTTTAAGTTTATATATGCTTATTGACAGCTTATCAACTTATAATTCGAGTTTTTAAACTTGAATTAGTTTCTGTTTTAACTTTGCTTCAGCACCTGAACAGCCCTAAAGGACATCGAATAAAAACGTGGCCTTACAATGTTTTTAAAAAGTTTTTGAACCTTCTGTGAGGACTAAAATTCCCCAAAGTTTCGTAATTTTTGGTGGTCGTTTGCTAGGTGAACTTATTAACCAAAGATGGCCACTCAGAAACTTTGCTCGACGTACAACTGTTATGAAAAATGATTTGGGTTTTAGTTTTTAAGCTTTCAATTCAGTTTTCTGGGTTTAGTAACATGTTATTAAACATAATTGAGTTATCCTTGAACAAGGTTTGAGGTTTCATGATTAGTGTAGCGTGTCGACTAGAAATTAAGGGTGCGTTTGTATGCTTTAAGACAAAAACAATTCAGATGTATGTAAACAACTTATGTGTTTCTTCTAAACCAATTACAAGGTGTTATAAACATGTGTAAATGATAGTGAGAGTAGCTAGGACTTACAGAAAATGGTATAGGATGGATTCGACACTAGGACTTTGAATGGAAACCAAACTCTTCAAACTCTTATTCTCCTAAACAAGGCTTTGTTCTCCTTTCTTTTGGGTGTTTCTGGATCAGAAATGGTTGTGTTTGTGTGAGTGTGATGAAGTTTTGAGTATGGGATGAAGTAAGGAGGGTGAGAGTGTGTTCGTTATTTATAGGAGTGGGATAAGGAGGTTCTTAAAGCATCTTGGTCATCATGTTTAGCATAAAGGAGACATGGTGAGACATTCTAACTTCCTGAATTGCCAAATGTGTGATTCGTATGGTAGTTTTGAAAGACAAATGAGGTGGCAACTTTGCTAACCAATTAATTTACCTACATTATTTGACCAAGGGTGAATATTTAGTAACATGCATATGTGTTTACATGAGAAGCTAGAAGAGATTTCATGGTTAGGGTAATTGCATGTGGTACATTAGAATTCACTTAATTTGATACTAGTAAAATTCGATCCATGGTATAGTTAAGAATCAATCATGCTTAAGTCTTGTTCCTAAGGCTTATTGATAAGTACCTTGAGTTAAATGATATAATTAACTTAAGTTAAAGTTTAGGTTAAATAATATTTAGAAAAAAAATGTATATTAGTGTGGGTTATATTTTAAGTGAACATACTTAAGAAATAAAAAGGAAATTTCAAATAGAGCTTAAAGAGTAGTATATTTATACTAGGATTATAGAATTTGCATTTGTATATATTCAGGTTAAGTTTTAAATAAATTTAGTAAAAATGTTATTTTTAAGTTTTGTATATTAGACACTTGTACACTAATTTAGAGACTTATATATTTAGTTTAACATTTACAAAAATACTAGAGTTAGGGTTTGTGTAAAATATGCTTGTATTGTGTGTTTAAGGATAAGTACATTGAGGATTATAATGAATTTATAATAATATTATGATGACTTGTACTTTAGCTTGGATGACTTGTACTTATATATATATATATATATATTTTTTTAGAAATCTTGTACACACTAATTAGGGTTGTGATTTTATCACATAAAATCATAGTTTTGGAGAATTAGGGTTTTAATCGGGATATAATGTTAGGTCAAGGTTTTATGCTTTAGAAACTTATACATTAGATTCAGAGTATCGTACTTTAGAGTTTATGATTTATTTAAAATCATAGTTATAATAACTTAGGGTTTCGGGAAAATTTTTATAGATAGAAAACATTTAAGTTGAACGTTTAATTATCGTATATTAACGTATTAATATAAAGTAGTAGGTATAATGTCATAGGGTTTTATACTTGACATATCTAAATATTTATTCAAAACGAATTTAAGTGAACACGTTTATGTAGAATGTGAGTTACATCATATTAGTTAGTTGTTGTGATTAGTTAAACTAATAATGTTTAAAAAAAAATTTAGACAGGGAAAAATTGATAAGTATTAGTTTAATTTAAGTGAAAATTTACCGGTGGTTACAGTCTCACCCCCTTAACGGAATCTCGTCCCGAGATTCGGTCTATGTTAGGTGTTAAATTGATGAGGATGAATTGTCTAATTTATGAAAACTTATAATATAAATTTACATGCGCCAATATTAATATAAACTTAAGAAAATTTATTTTAAATGAAGATTGTTATTTATAAAATTTATCCTGTTTCAGTAATTATCTTTGAAAATATCCTGATTTCAATTTTCTCATTTGGTAAAGATCATTTTTTTTTTTTTTTTTTTTTTTTTTTTAAGAAAACTTTCGGATGACAAACTTTGATGAATGTAAAGAAAAATTTTAAATTTAACTTTTTGTAGATGATGAATCCGTTTGTTCGTTAGTAAAAATTTTAAATTTTCAAACGTTCATGAATAGTGTTCCAACGGTCATGAATAGTAAATTTTAACGGTCATGAACAGTGATTTCCAACGGCTATGAATAGTGTCCAACGGCTAGTTTTTGATTTTATAAATACCCCATTTCAATACTCATTCTTTCCTACTAACCTTTCCATCTATAATTCTTACAAAATGCCGCACCCCATTACCATTATCGCGATTATCTACACCGTTGCTGCTGCGATTTATTTCGCTTATGTTCCGGAGGAAGACTATGAGTTCTTGGCTATGGTCTTAGCAGTTATCGTTCCTCTAGTGGTCCTAGCTATCGGTGTGGACAAGATATGGGGGTAGGAATGTCGAAGCAACTTTTATTTCATTTGTATTTTCTTGTAATCGTTTATGAATTAGATTATGCGTATGATTATTTCTTTTATTATCGCGTTTGTAATTCGTTTACGTTTTTCGTTACAGAGTTTTCAAGATTTTACATCCAGTTGTGATTCTTGCTCTCGTAGGCGTAGTGTTGTTCTTCATTAGCATAGCGGATCAACCTATTGGCGATTCTATCGTTTACTTAGTGATATTTGTAACATTAGCACTACCGATGCTAATTATTTCGTTATGTATTAATATTTATGGATTTTAATGAAATTTTACGTTATTTGTGTTTTATGAATTTTAGTGATTCTCGGATTTATAATTTTTATTTTTATAATTTATGAAAAGGCGTTCTAAATAATATGAATAGAGAAATAATAGCTTATGGGTTAACGATTTATAATAAAATGATGTAAGTACTTAGGAGACGTGGATGTTAGAAACGTTTGTTAAGAGTTTATCTTGATACAAGGTTTTGTTTTTAAGTAAAGTTTGTTTTGGAAATCTACAAAAATAACTGTTTCCCCCATGATATAATCTTTCCTGAATTAGACATAGGTGATCAGGCTATGTATAATTTAGGACAAATGATGTAATGCGTGATTCAGTCAAATTTGATATTAGATTTCACAAGTTTTAGATGGTGTTCAACGTTTTATTTTTATTAGATAGTATCCTGGATACCCTTTTAGAGTAATAAGGAATCGATTCGGATAATGATAGTATATAATTGTAGGATGATAGGATATCAACCTTTGGGGTGATAGAAGAATAGCTTGAAGAATTTCTTAGGAATATATTCGCAGAAAAACCTAATAGATATAATTAGGTATAAAATGGTGTTATATTATTACAAAGTGGCTATGAATAATATATGAGGAAAGTGAAATGGACGATGGTTATAGTAGTAGTGAGGTTATTAAAAGACATTAGATGAGAAAGTACTAGTTATAACTTGGTTACATCATTGTACCCAAGGTAAAGTATAGAGAAATAATTACAACCCTAAAGAGCTGAGCTATGGTTTATTGTTATAACAGAAATTTCTTGTTTTTATTTAAACGTTGTTGTTGTCTTCTGACGATTGTTGGGATCCTGCTGAATTTCTAGGGTAATCTTTGGTATGAATTGTGTAGTGATGGGAAGACGTTATTCAAGATTTATGAGTTAATTATCTTACTTGGGAATTTCTAATTTAATATTAGTAATTAGTTAATGAATTAGGTATTCTGGGAGTACGGAGAGAGTATTTATACCCATTTTTGGATATGAAAGTAGGTAATCAAGGTGAGTTGACATAGTTTTTAAAATAGTGGAGAGTATATTTTTAATGTAAATAGGATAAGAATTGTGGAAACCACAATGTCTTAGGAAAGTTTTGTAAATTTATGAAAATATTGAAGTAGATACATGCTCAGGGATATAGGATTAAAACGTAATGCCTTAGAATAGGCATCTGCAGACATGTTTATTTGTATAAAGTGATCAGAAGTATATCATAAATTTATATACCGGTTTACTAAAGTTTTTGAGTAACATAATTACCTGGAAGTCACATAATCATCTGGAGGCTGGAAGGCACGGACAACGAAAGGCTATAAAATATTTTTGTGAAAAAGTGGTTATAGTTCGGATCTCAATTAGACCCGTTTCTCTATAACTATAGCTCTGATACCAATCTGTAACACCCCCAAATTTGGGATACGCAGCGGAATTAAAGCTGGGTGTTACTCGACGGCACAACAGTTATAATAATAGGAAAAACAATCTACAATTGGATTGTTAAAATGATTTTATTATTCAATTATCAGAGTTTACAGAATAAGGTCCCAATAGCTTTACAATTTGTTAAATAATTTATCAAAGAATAATAAAATCTTAGCCTTCCTTCCGTATCCATGCCCTTCCATGCCATCCTTGTTTGTTATGGACCTGAGATAAACATGCTAAAAAGTCAACACAACGGTTGAGTGAATCCACAGTGTTTATGAATGAGTAATAGTTTGAACACAAGTCAAATAGTTATAAAACAACGTATTGCAGCGTAGCATATTGCACTAAGTCTCATGACACGCAAACCTTAACAGTTTGGACATTATAGTAATGAGCTATAATGTAAAGTTACCGACATTATAATAATAATGTAGGTAATAAAGCCCTCGAGCAGGAGCTTGCCAACTTCCCGGTTTTACTTCAAATATAGTACATTTGGTTACCTATCCGGCTAACACAAATGGGGACGTCAATTCCAATAGATCTATTCACTATATTCGCGTTCACTCGCAAGTGATTAATGGCTCATGATATGAGGGTCTTTTAGTGGCAACACAGCTAACTTAGGCAATACCAGATCAGGATAGCATACAGAAAAATACTTGTGTTCGATTTGTAGCATGTATCTCCCCACAAGTTTGAAAAACAATATAAAATAGTGGGACTATGAACTCACGGTAATCCGTAAAAGTTTGTGAAAGTAAAAATAGTTAGAGCATGTATCTCACCCAAAAGTAATTCAAACGTATAAAATAGGGGCTAGTGAACTCACCTGGGCAGTCTGGATGGAAAACAAAGTTAAATGAAGTTGATAAACGTCTCCGGCTTGAAACCTGATTTATTAGGTCAAGTTCTTAGTAATTGCTTCTGATTATATAAGTTTTTCAATGTTCGTTTCGTTTTGGTTTAATAGTTAAATATTTTATCGAGCCAATATGTAGTTTCAAAAGTATTATTTTATTATATTTTTTTATCTGTAAGATTTGGTTCCGTCCGTTCGTTAAATGGATACTTCGTTTGTTAGTTATAGTACAAAACGTATATTAAGTTTAAATAAAACTTAATAATAATAATAATAATAATAATAATAATAATAATAATAATAATAATAATAATAATAATAATAATAATAATAATATTAATTAATAATTAGGGTTTATAATATTTTCATTTTAGACCCTCAAGTTTCTAAAGTTGACAAATTTTACCCTCGAACTATATAAAAATGGCAACTTTTACCCTTGAACTTTGGTCAATTGACACTTTCTACCCTTAACCTTAAGTTTATTTTATTTCTAGTCCAAAATATAAAATTATTTATAGTTTTGGCAATATATACCCCTCATGCATAAATATATTATACCCGATGTCCTTATTTTAATAAAAACGCGTTTTTGGCCACGGAACTAATCCAACTTCTTACATTTTATTTATTTAAGTTCAAAATAAGTTTATATATGATTTTCATCAGCTTATTAGCTTATATTATTAGCTTATACGTTCGAAATAAACAAAGACAAAGTTTATAAAACAGATTTTTGGACCAAAAGTACGCCTAGATATAAACAAGGCATGAAGAGGTTTATACTACGTTATTGTTCCTTTTAGTAGTCGACTAGGAGGTCTTCTTATAGGTTCAAACTAGAGGTTCTAACGTATTACGGTTTGCTCACAACGAGTCACTAAAGTGGAGCGTATAAAACTGTTTTTATGAAATAGAAACTAAGTATATTAAAAGCTGATTTTTCAGGTTCGACACCCATAAGTATGGCTGAATAAAAACGAGACCTTTCAATGAAAATGAAAAGTGTTTATTCCAGGTTAATCTATGCCATGAGGTCTCTATTTCCACCAAGTTTCATAATTTATCAAGCTCGTTTACTAGTAGAAATAATTAGACAAAACGGGTCGGTTGGGGCTGTTTTTATATATAACTTAAACAGAAAACAGGTCCTAGTGCCCAGCCCTTGTGGTACGTTTTTAGGACTCGTGCTCCTGAGTTTTTGAAGAAAACGTCGTTCCGGACAACTTTCGTGCTTTAAGTTTTTGACGAAACGGAGCAGAAAGGCCTCGTTTCGTGTGATGTTTGTTGCTGTTACAGAAACTTTGTTGACAGCTTTTCGGCAAGTTTTTGGTAATTTCATTTGGCCGTATCTTTTGACTCGTGTACTCGTTTTGGGTGATTCAAAAGCCTAGATTCTCGTTTTTATTACTCCTAACTGATTTTTAAGTTTATATATGCTTATTGACAGCTTATCAACTTATAATTCGAGTTTTTAAACTTGAATTAGTTTCTGTTTTAACTTTGCTTCAGCACCTGAACAGCCCTAAAGGACATCGAATAAAAACGTGGCCTTACAATGTTTTTAAAAAGTTTTTGAACCTTCTGTGAGGACTAAAATTCCCCAAAGTTTCGTAATTTTTGGTGGTCGTTTGCTAGGTGAACTTATTAACCAAAGATGGCCACTCAGAAACTTTGCTCGACGTACAACTGTTATGAAAAATGATTTGGGTTTTAGTTTTTAAGCTTTCAATTCAGTTTTCTGGGTTTAGTAACATGTTATTAAACATAATTGAGTTATCCTTGAACAAGGTTTGAGGTTTCATGATTAGTGTAGCGTGTCGACTAGAAATTAAGGGTGCGTTTGTATGCTTTAAGACAAAAACAATTCAGATGTATGTAAACAACTTATGTGTTTCTTCTAAACCAATTACAAGGTGTTATAAACATGTGTAAATGATAGTGAGAGTAGCTAGGACTTACAGAAAATGGTATAGGATGGATTCGACACTAGGACTTTGAATGGAAACCAAACTCTTCAAACTCTTATTCTCCTAAACAAGGCTTTGTTCTCCTTTCTTTTGGGTGTTTCTGGATCAGAAATGGTTGTGTTTGTGTGAGTGTGATGAAGTTTTGAGTATGGGATGAAGTAAGGAGGGTGAGAGTGTGTTCGTTATTTATAGGAGTGGGATAAGGAGGTTCTTAAAGCATCTTGGTCATCATGTTTAGCATAAAGGAGACATGGTGAGACATTCTAACTTCCTGAATTGCCAAATGTGTGATTCGTATGGTAGTTTTGAAAGACAAATGAGGTGGCAACTTTGCTAACCAATTAATTTACCTACATTATTTGACCAAGGGTGAATATTTAGTAACATGCATATGTGTTTACATGAGAAGCTAGAAGAGATTTCATGGTTAGGGTAATTGCATGTGGTACATTAGAATTCACTTAATTTGATACTAGTAAAATTCGATCCATGGTATAGTTAAGAATCAATCATGCTTAAGTCTTGTTCCTAAGGCTTATTGATAAGTACCTTGAGTTAAATGATATAATTAACTTAAGTTAAAGTTTAGGTTAAATAATATTTAGAAAAAAAATGTATATTAGTGTGGGTTATATTTTAAGTGAACATACTTAAGAAATAAAAAGGAAATTTCAAATAGAGCTTAAAGAGTAGTATATTTATACTAGGATTATAGAATTTGCATTTGTATATATTCAGGTTAAGTTTTAAATAAATTTAGTAAAAATGTTATTTTTAAGTTTTGTATATTAGACACTTGTACACTAATTTAGAGACTTATATATTTAGTTTAACATTTACAAAAATACTAGAGTTAGGGTTTGTGTAAAATATGCTTGTATTGTGTGTTTAAGGATAAGTACATTGAGGATTATAATGAATTTATAATAATATTATGATGACTTGTACTTTAGCTTGGATGACTTGTACTTTTATATATATATATATATATATATATATATATTTTTAGAAATCTTGTACACAATAATTAGGGTTGTGATTTTATCACATAAAATCATAGTTTTGGAGAATTAGGGTTTTAATCGGGATATAATGTTAGGTCAAGGTTTTATGCTTTAGAAACTTATACATTAGATTCAGAGTATCGTACTTTAGAGTTTATGATTTATTTAAAATCATAGTTATAATAACTTAGGGTTTCGGGAAAATTTTTATAGATAGAAAACATTTAAGTTGAACGTTTAATTATCGTATATTAACGTATTAATATAAAGTTGTAGGTATAATGTCATAGGGTTTTATACTTGACATATCTAAATATTTATTCAAAACGAATTTAAGTGAACACGTTTATGTAGAATGTGAGTTACATCATATTAGTTAGTTGTTGTGATTAGTTAAACTAATAATGTTTAAAAAAAAATTTAGACGGGGAAAAATTGATAAGTATTAGTTTAATTTAAGTGAAAATTTACCGGTGGTTACATGCTAGGATAGGTTTTCTTTGTGTTTGCTTAGATGAATAAAACTTAGATATTGATTATTGGTTGGTTGTTTGCTTATAATTGTTGTGGATGAATGATTTCGATGTTAGGCTTATGAAAACTGGTAGACTTCCAATTGGTAACTTGCTTGAATGTCTTAAGAAACATGATCGGAGGTGTACTACGATAAATTTGTTATATTTAATGCATAGGTAACTACTAATGAGGACATGTTAGGAGCTAGTAGTCGGCTCGACATAGGAAGAGGTAGAAGCTTATAGAATTAGGGAAGATCGTACACGGCCCTACGAATGTTATTAAGGAATATAACCCGTCATCCATGCAATTGTAACAAACTAATCAACCGGTAAAAGATAGCTAGGGAGTAGTGAAATCTAAGTAAACACATTTTCTCTTATTATTTTTTTCGCCACATTTACTTTAAGTTCATTTTATTTTATTTTGTTTGCATTTGTAGTTAATTGGGTTAGTTGATTAGCAACTAATTCCGCCCACTCCTTACAAAACCGAGAATTTTACTTGCTTTCCATAAAATCCAAAAATACAAAAAGAATAATCCCTCACCTATAGACCTAGTTTAATCGAATTTTAACCCCAGCGAACACTATTCTTTGAGTTAAATGATCAATCCCCCGGTACTTGCCACTATACTATACTACAACGGTCAGGTACACTGCCTGGTGGGGATTGCAAGCTTCTCAAGATCCCTTGAGAGGTAAAACCTTTTGCGAGGGTGCAATTCCACACATCATATTGGTCGAGTAAACAGGAAGGACAAAAGACCACGAAAATTTCAAAACCAAAAGTATATTTAGTCTCTTATCATAAGTTACATATGTTGTGTACATATGTTTAATTTATATTTGTTCCATTTGGTGACATATGGAACATGTGATGCTAATATCCAAACAATTATATGTTAGGCTTTAAATAATCTGTACATATCTAAATGAATTTGGCTTATTGTAACTTAGTGATGTGTGATTTTATTCATTTGGTAATTGTGTGTACAAGCTCAAAAGATATTGGCCTAGAAAAATACTTCCAACGTGTGATACATATATTATTAATTCAAGTATACTTAATTTAACAATCACTTAGAGTATAGATTTATGCACTTGTAGATTTCAAGTATTTAGGTTCCAAATACTTAGGTTTTGTTCACAAGGCTTATGAAAATTTCAAATTGTATGGGAATTTCGGAAAATCGATTTTTAGGGTTTTACAATTCTTTCCCTCTAAATAGAAAATTTCGTTCGCGAAATTTATGTTGCGAAAGTTAGACGGAGACATAGCAAATCACAAAATAACGGCACAATTAACTTCATGCTCGGAGAGGTTCTTGCAACACAGAATCTTTACAAACAGATTTTTTTCTCATGACTCGATCCCGACAACAAGGAGAGCCCTAGGCTCTCCACAAATTATAACAATTCTGATCCAACGAAACAAAACAAATGCGTAGCAGATGACAGATGAAAGATGATAAGGAATATCACACAAAGAGATACATGAAACACATATTTCTACGAGGCAAAAATGGAGATAGTGCTAACCGATAAGACTTCATCAATTCCTACTAAATTATGAACGAACAAGGGGACTTGCCAATGTCGGAGGAGCAAAAATCGAATCATCAAACGTATCAAGAGTCTCATAAAGAGATGGGTAACATATTCGTACTAACGATCAAAATCAAAAACCAGAGTATTAAAACGTATCATAAAGCATAACAGAATAGGTAGAATAATCATACGGATAAGAATGAATCCAAGATCTAACGTGTCACGAACTAAAGCTTCCTCAAATGCCAAGACGTTTAACTCTTCTGTGTAGAATAATCTTACGGAATACAACTCCCAGTCTAAATTTCAAATTCCTCTTTCATATAACAATTGATCTATTAGTTGTTGTAATCAATTCAGAACCTTCAGTGAGTAGCTCTCCGACCTCATTCTAACCAAAAGTATTCCACATCTTCATTTATACAAAATCTTAAAAGAACTCTTGTCACTAACATGCCATCTTCCTTATTGAGCAAACACAATTAACCTAAACACTTATCAAATTTCCTGCTCAACACATCTTCCAAGCTCAAATAGCTATTCTATCTATCCATCCATCTGAAGATGAGAAGTCATAAAAACATCCCGAGTCAAATCCCTATAGTCTTCTGTACCTCTTCCGAAAGTGTTAAGCAAGACGTGATTCCTAACACGATCACTGCAGGTGAGCCATGTAGCTTGAATGATCTTCTGCCGAAAGAAATCTCTGCCTATATTCCAAACGAGCCACCCTAGTCACACGATCCCTTGCAACTCAATTCAAGTTGTTCTACCTCCTGTGCGTGGAAATCACCAATGTACTCACCACTGTCTTTATACCATCCTGTCCAGCTCCTGCTTCAAGCCTCTATACATATGAGAACAACTAAGATGAATAGATTCGATAGAACTGTGTGCTTCGTTTAAAACTGCTTCCTTCCGTCTTCTAACATAGACAATCTTCTTTCTTCTTTCTCCTGAGCTTCTTCATGTAAGCCACAAATCACTCTCAGGTCATGCGTCGAATAGTTCACCTCCTACAGTTCTAGCTATGTTGATGCCTAATCAAAATCTCCTCGTATGCATATGGGTATAGCTAAGTCTTCTTCCTCCTGGGTGGTAACAAATCTCTTTCCATCTCTTCTAAATTCTCCTTTCATTATTCTTCCCACAAGGTTACTCTTCGAAAATATCACATAGGCTTCTTCTCACGTAAAAATTCCAACACAAAATACAAAGATGATCCTCGTGTTTCTCTTTTGTCTCTGGATATATTATTGATGAGTGCTCAAACATTCATCATTTTTGGTCAAATCTGAGCTGCAAAACATTTAAAAACACTAAAAAAGGCATCAAAATACTGAAAATATCTCAAAATTGTGTTTTATATGTTTCAGATGTAAAATGACTAAAAACAGATGAAAAACGTACAAAGTTTGCATAATTGGCAGTTTCAGTCCCCCAACTTTCAAAAATTGGCAAAAATAGTCCCTGAGCACGTATTTTAAAAGAAAAGTCACCAAAGGTCCTTTTGAAATCATAAATTGTCATATTTAGTCCTTTAGTGAAAAAGTTAAAAAGTTTTGAGAATTTACAAGATTGGTCCCTGAACTTCATAATTTGGCAGAATTGGTCCCTGGTGGGAAATTTTTGGAAGAAAAATCATTTATGGTCCTGTGGTTACTTATTTTGGCAAGTTTAGTCCTTGGAATGAAAGTTTGAAGAAATTGCAAATTAGTCCCTCAACTTTGCAAACTTCTCAAATTTGGTCCCCGGATGTGTGAAAATGGAAATTTAACTTCTTTGGTCCTTGGGTTATTGGTATTTGGAAAGTATGGACCCATAAATCAAGTTTGGAAAAGTGACATTTTCAGTCCCTTAACTTTTCAGATTTTTACACTTATGGTCCTTGTGATTCCTAAGCTTAAAACAATAAATCCAGATAACTAACCCAAACCTAACATAAACCTGGTCCAATCCCCCTTGGCCCAATCTTCATTTCAGGCCCATAAATAAAAAAACACAACACCCCCATTTATATTATTTACTCTCTCCTTAATAAATAAATAAAACACCTCCCTCTTTCCCTCTCAACTTGCCACCTGCAACTGCTCCTCCCATCCCTCCACCTCAACTTCACCCTTCCTTGTCTCCCCTGCCTACCACTAAACCCCAAACACCAATTAATGCTCCCTAAATCCCTCCAAGTTACCCCAACTGCCAAAACCAACTTTTCCCGCCAAAATGGATTTGATGACCAAGATTAAATTAAGCTCATCCAATGGTTCTAATAGAGGTAGGAAAGTCAAAGAAGAGTCCCAGGGCTTATAAAAGTGAAGAAAAAGGATGAAAGACCAAGTAGTGAGAGTAGCATTAGTAGTAGTGTAATGTAGGTAGTCGACTTAGTGTATTTTTCAGTTTTTACTTGTAATTTTTAGCTTAAAAATGTTGTAATCAATATTTTAAAAGTAGTATTAACTTAATTGCAGCTTAATTTCAAATTTACAGGTCCATTTTAGTTTTTGCTATTTTTCATTAAAATCTCATAATACCTTTAATCTTGTTGCAAATGGTGGTTTACTGTTTTATAAGCTCAGAATAAGTTGATTATTAATTTCTAAAAGTTCAGTTAGGGTTCATACAAGCTTAGCTTAAAAATCTCAAAAATACTTAAAAATTCCAAGAAAATATTTGGAAAATAAAAAAAGCAATCAAGATGAAGAACCAGGCTTGGAACATGGTGGATTATGGATTTTCATGGTATTAGTACCTCAGGGGAGGTGTAGGTTGTAGTTTTGTGCCCTGGGTTCCTTTATTTCTGAGCATTGGACAAATTGTAAGCAATTTTCCATTCTTTCTTGCATTTTACTGTAACTATGTTTAATCCTATGTAACTCAGTGTTTTTATGTTTGATTCATGTTCCTAAATCCAGTTTAAGTTAAGAGTATGATTGTTTCATTGTTAAGTCTTAGTTGCTTATGATTTCCTTAGTTAACTGCCTAAATTAGCTTAATATAGAATTTCAGGTATTTATAGATCAAGCTCATGTTTCTGTGCTTATTTGAGTTTCCTCAATCATAATTAGTCAATATAAGTCAGTTCCATAGCCTAAATTACTCATTTGCTTTATAAATCATAAAATCATTGTTTTAAGGGTGTGTTTGGATCAGTATGTTTCACTGGTCTCTTGGGGTGTTTGTGTTGATATTCTCTATTTCACCATGTCTTAGTAAGTTGTATTATGATATATAAACCATAAAAACCTAGTGTCTTTTGGAAAAAGTCAAAAATCACTCACAATCCTTACTTAAGAGTAAAAGTCAAACAGTGAGGTTCCATCATCATTCATATTAGCTTGTTAGTGGTTATAATAGCTTAATTCCATCTAATGATAGCTTATTATTTCATTTTTAGTAGCTAGGATTAGATCAAACTTCAATAAATCAAACCAATGTTCTAAATCAAAAAGTCAAATATGACCATTAGGCAGAAATCCATTTTTTGCTTGAATTTTCATGAATTTTGTGTTCCATATTAAGCCCTGAGATTTTTACAGGGTAAAGTAGGGTAGCTTAACTAGAGAAATTCACCTTCATCTTAATTTTTAGATTTTCTTATGATAGCTTATTTGGGTGCTGAAACAGGCTGCAGGGCAAGGGTATGCCCTGCACCTCAGATCTTGACCAAACCACCTCAATTCACAACCTCACTATGAGCTTATCTGTGGATCCCATGGAGAATTCCTGAGTTTCCTAAGAAGCTCATCAACCCAGCTTGTTGGTTAAGTGCTTGATTTGAGCCTAGGAGCTTGTGCCCCTAGCTTAATTTGGCCTTAAATATCCTTGCAGGCCTGCTGTTCAATCAGGGTACTTGGAATTGCTTATTTGTGTTTATAGCTTATTTCAGTGTTGTTATCTTATTGTTCTTTCTTAATCTCAGTACTTTTCATCTTTTTCCATCTTATTCAAGCTTGTGTTCACTGTCGTGAGATTATTCTCAGCTTGGTAAGCTTCATAAGCTCACTTTCGCTTACTTTGGTTCACTGTGGTGGAAATAAGCTCACACAGGGCTTATCTCTGCTTTTCCAAAAGTTTGTCTTTTCAAAAGTTGTCAATCTTAAGTATATAAGTAGTTTCCAAAAAGAAAATCCAGAAAAAAAACCAATTTAATTTCAAGTGATAGTTTCTATTTAATTTAATTTAGCTTTTTAATTTTCTTTTTAGCTTATTTATATGTAACTTGCAATTTTATATTTTTCTTAATTTCCTTTTATCTTAAAGTAATTTTAATAATTTGTTCAGATTTTTATATTGTCATTTGGTAATTATTAGATTTAATATTAGTTATATTAATTATTAATTAATATTTAAGTATTAAATAGCATAATTAGTTTTTATCAAGTAATACCTAGTTTTTATAATTTTCCTAGCTTTTATATGTTATAAAATAATTTTAGAATTTTTTCTAGAATTTCTACTGTTCATTTTCTAATTTTCTTAATTAATTTAGCTAAATTAGATATTAATTAATAAATAAGTAAATAATTAGTAAAATAGTCTAAATATAATTTTTAGAAACTTTTTATAATTTTTTAGGATTCCTGAGATGGTTAATTTGATTTATAAATTTTTCTATAATTATCTAAGTCATTTTAATACTTTTATTAATGTAAATTAGTTTAAATAGTTAATTAATATTAAATTAATAATTAATTAATATAAAATCACCAAAAGACAAAAAGATATATTTTTAATTTTAAAATTTGTTTTTAGTTATTATATAATTTTAGAAATTTAATTTTCATTTTTCTAGTATTAAAATAATAATTAATTGTATTTAAGTTATTTAATTATTAATAATTAGTATTAAATAGTATTTAATTAATATTAAATAATTAAATAGTGTAAAAATTCTTTTTCTTTTTCTAAAAATTTTCTTTCATCCTTAGGTTTGTAAAAAATTCATTTTCACCCCCTGTGGGTTTTCAGATTTCAGATTTCACTTTTTATCTCGTACGTTCACGTCAATTTAAATTGAACGTACGTGTTCTTTTTAGGTTTTAAACGTTTCTAGTTTTTCCAAATTTCCAGTCTTGTTCATATAGCTTATTTAAGCTATTTCCTTGTAGATTCCTTAGTTTAATCAATCACAAACCCTTTCCTGTCTAAATTCACCCGATCACAAGCCCTTTTGAATACAATCCACACCTCGTCAGGACATAACGACCCCGGGAAACACTATATTCCGCGGAGCATTGACTCTAGGTAGTTTGACCCTGTTGACCATTAACCTGGTCAATTTAGGTTGACCGTTTAGGGCCAATCAAATTTTGGCATCGCTGCCGGGGAGGTTGTGCGCGTTATTCTAAACGGTTTTGCGTTTTAGTGAATCTGGATGTACACCCATTGTATATATACCATCCTTGTTCATATTTTCTAATTATTATCATATAAAAACAAAACGGTTCCCGAAAACATTTTAAAATCAGTTTTCAACGAACATAAAAAAAACCCAAAAAGATTTTCTTTCTTATTTGTATATATAATGTCTTTCCAAAAAACCAAAAATATTCATCTTTACCCTCCTACCCTTTTGATTCTTCATTCCTTACCCTCTGATTGGCTCCAAACGGTCAACTAAATTGACCAGGTGAATGGTCAACCAAGTCAAACAGCTTAGAGTCAATCTCCGTGGAAGTATAGGGGTTTCCCCGGGTCGTTATGTCCCAACGAGGTGTGATGGTATAAAAACGGATTTGGGATTGGGTGATTCTGGACAGGAAAGGGGTAATAAAGGTTTCGAATGATTACGCTAAGGAAATACGAATGAGAACGATTTAAACAATCTATATTAACAATAACGTGAAACCTAGTTAACCTAAAACGTAATCTAAAAACTTAAAATCAGAGTTTGCTTATAAATAAGTAGAAAAATAAGCCAAAACGGCTTAAATAGAAGCTATCACTTTTTTTTTTTTTTTGGTTTTTCTTTATTTTACAAACTACTTTTACTAACGTAACCTAAATTTAAAAACGTAAAAGTTATTTAAATAAAACGCGAGTACGCAAAATAAAACGTGAATTTTATGCTACGCTAACCTTACGGATGTACAATTAATTTTCCTATGTACTAGAAGACAAAAGAAAATTTTAGAAAAAAGAAAATTTAAATTTCAATAAAAATTCTATTTATTATGATTTAAAAACAATTTATTACTAATTAAATTATAATAAATACTAAAACTTTATAAAAAAATCTGAAACTTTTTTGGGAAATAATACAAGTTAAAATGAACCTAAGAAAAATAATAAAGTGGTGACACAGTAGAAAAATAAGCCGGAATTAAGCTACCAAAAACTGATAAGCTAATAAGCAAAACAAACACAACTAGTTATACATTAAACTTTGCAAGGATTTATTGAAAATGACCCAAGGGCGAGCGGTAAGGGCTGTGTGTGTGAGCAGTGAGACCAGGGTTCGATTCCTAGCAACACAACTTTTTGCAATTATTTTTCTTTTTCAAATTTTCTTTTGCAAACTGATTTAAACAACAAATATGAACATTTTTTGTGAAAGAGCTTTTGCTGAAAATCAGGAAACCAGCTTATACAAAGCTTAAAAGCCAACAGTGAAGGTTTTGTGGTATTAAGTGAGATTTTTGAAACACTTACACCACACAAATAAGCCACAAGCTTGTATAAGCTTAAACAAGCTATGCATCAACAATAACACAGACAATAACAAAAGCATAAACAAGAACAACAACAAGATCTAATTACAATAACAAGAACAACAAAGAGATTCAAAATCTTAAGAACAACAACAAGGTGAAGTAGCAGCAGCCAACAAGCTCAAAGAGCTCAAATAAGCACATAAGCCCACAAGAGCTTATCAGTCAATCAAGCAACAACAAGAACAATAATCAACAAAAACTTAGATCAAGATCAAAAACAATAAGAAGGATCAAGCAACAAATATTCAACAAGCTCATCTGTTCAAATAGCAGCAGCAGTTGCCAAGGGGGCAACTTCAAGGCAAATTTAAACTATCTAAAGAGCATTATAGGGAAAACACAAGCCACTAGTCTATGGACAACCTATGGGTGATTACAAATCAACAAGGATCACAGCAATTTGCCAACTATTGCTCAGGTCATGATGCCATGAAAATGGGTCAGAACTGGTGCAGGGGAAAACCCTTCCCTGCAGGTCACTTTGGAGCCAGGTGGGACCCACAACAAAATTCACAAAAATGAAACAACCTTGGGAATCTAAAGATGAGCTGGGATACTACTTGCACAAGAAATTTCAAAGCTTAATTCTAACTCCTAAATTCATAAAAATTCTTGCAATAACTGACTATTCTGCCTAAGAGTTAATTTTGACTTTTCAGGGAAACTTTCCAAATTGACTTTTGTGAAGTTCTACTGAGCTTTGGTGATTAAGGGTGTTATGGACAACTCAAATGCAACTATCCTAGGCTAGCTTTACTGAATCTAAACCTATTTCAAGAGCTTGGAATCCTCAATCACCAACACATAGGCTGTTGGGGGTAATTTCATGAGGTTTTGACTTTCTGTGTTCACTTGTCCAATATAAGGGTTCATTAGAGTTATTTAGGTTCTATTTTAGTTGTCTAATAAGTTCTAGCCTCTAATGACAGTTGCAACATGTTCAAACCATCAATTCCAAACACCCCTAATGTGGACTGTTTTAGTGAGTAACAAAGGAAATTAGCAAATTAACACCAATACTACACTAATTGCTCTACACTAAGGTCAAATAAACTCAAATAAATAGTAAGCATGAATCAATAACAGCAAATTGCACTAGGCATATAATATGAAAATCTTGGGTGCATTCACTTACTTGACATCCAAAGCCAAGTAGTAACTGAGAACTGAGAATCTAAACCACATTACACCCTAATGTCTCACACTGAGACTCTAAACCAATTTCATGACTGCAACTACTTCTTTATCTTCAACCTTCAATTTCTTCTTTTCCTTTTTTTTGTATATATATATTTTTTTTAACTTTCTTTGTATATTTTTTTTTCTGAGTTTTTGGATTCCTTTGATCTAAAACAACTTAATACTTTCTATGAAAATTCGAATTTAAATAAACTTAAAGAGAACTTTTATAAAACTTTAAAATTCAGAGTACAATTGTAAACTAAGATTGAAAACAGATAAGATACAAAGAAAGGGATTACATAATTTTACCTATTAATGTCTATTCTAACACTAATTAAACTAAAAAACTAACTAACTCTTTCTTCACAGCTCCCATCCCATTTATATCCTTCAATTAGGGTTTTTAGGACCCTTTTGTCTTTTCCCAGCATTAACAAGGACCAATGGATGACTGGGGCATGATCTTGGCCGTTGGTCTGATTTGGGCGGGAAAATGGTTTTGCAATTGGGCAGGTCTGATAACTTGTGGGCAGGGGCAATGTTTGTAGTTTAGTGGTGGAAAGTTAGAAGTAGGGGTGGAGTGGTGTAAGATAGAGGTGATAATGGTGTTGGTGTGGCAGGATTTGCAGGTCACGAGGGGGGGGGGGGGGGAAGAGAGGGTGAGGTGGAGGGTTTGAATTTGGGTTTGACCTGGGGGAGGAGTATTAATAAACCAGGCAAGGGTGTTGGTTGTTTGGGCTTGTGTTTTTCTATTTGGGCCAAATGGGGCTATAAGGTGAGATGGGCTAATGGAGTTATAAGGTGGGTTTGGTGATTTGGATTATTCACTTTAGGTCCGTTTGGTTGTAATAATTATAACAAGGACCTCTTTTGTAATTTGATGAAACGTTGAGGACTAAACCTGCCATCTGTTCAAAGTTATTCCAAGGGACCATTTATGCCACATTTCATTAACCCAAAGACCAAGGATGCAATTTTTCCATTTTTCAACACCCGGGGACCATTTGTGTAAATTTTGGATTTTGAGGGGGTGAAATTGTAAATTTCCAAAAGTTATCAAAAAGGGTTTATTTTGCCAAATTAGAATAGTACAAGGGCTTTGAATGATAATTTTCCATTTTTGAAAACCCAGGGACCATTTTTGCCATTTTTGAAACTTTAGAGACAAATTTGCAAATTCTCAAAACTTTTGGATTTTTCACCAAAGGACTAAATATGACAATTTATGATTTAAAAAGGACCTTTGGTGACTTTTCTTTTAAAATAAGTGCTCAGGGACTATTTTTGCCAATTTTTGAAAGTTGGGGGACTGAAACTGCCAATTATGCAATCTTTGTACGTTTTTCATTAGTTTTTACTCATTTTGCATCTAAAACATATAAAACACAATTTTGGAATATTTTTAGTATTTTGATGCATTTCTGAGTGTTTTTGTATGTTTTTGCAGTTCAGATTGACCAAAAATGATGAGTGTTTGAGCACTCATCACCCTCCTAAACCTTTTGATTCTTTCTATGTCTCATCCACACTTTCTGATTTTTCAATGGTGTGGTAATCCTCATAATGGTGGTAATTGCCCCGGTTATGGCATGGTAGAGTCAGGAAACGGGTCTGTCTATAACCAAAATCCCTATTCCTACCATGAAACGACTGATTTGTTCCATCAGCTACCACACCATGAGACTCAGCAGTTTTACTATTGTGAGTACTTTGATGGTTCACACTACAGTTCTGATTGTCAATCAGGAAGCACGCTTGTTTATGAGCAGTTCCCTGATAACGATTATGACTCTAGCACATACGACTCACAGCTACATCAGTTTTACTATTGTGATTACTGTGGAGGTCCACACTTCAGCTCCGATTGTCAAACAAGGAATCTATTTCCTTGTAACAATTTTGACATATCGTATTGATGCGTGGGAATCGCAACAGGCTTTACCTCTCGAGGGATCTCGAGAAGCTTACAACCCCCACCAGGCAGTGTACCTGATCGTTGTAGTATAGTATAGTGACAAGTACCGGGGGATTGATCGTTCAACTTAGGAATAGTGTCGCTAGGATTAGAAAGCCTAAATACTAGTTCTAAAGGTGATGGATGCTTCTTTTTGTGTTTTTATATTTTTTAGAAAGCAAGTTAAAATCTCGGGTTTTGGAAGAGTGGGCGGAATTAGTTGCTATTCAACTAACCCAATACTAAAATGCAATCAAAATAAAATACTAAAAATGAAATTAAGCTAATTAAACTAAGGTTGTGAGCAGTAATTGGAGAAAATGTGTTTACTTAGATTTCACTACTTCCTAGATATCTTTTACACGTTAATTACTTGTTATAATTGCATGGATGATGGATTGTATTCCTTAATACCATTCATGGGGTGGCACACATAACTCCCCAATTCTATGAGCTCTTATCTCCTCCTACACCATGCCCATCACAACTATAGGGATTGTAAACAGTGGCTCTTGCATTAAATACAACCAATAAAGACCTAGTGCGCCTCGGTTCATGTTTCTTAAGACGTTCAAGCATGTTACCATTTGGAGATCTGCCAGTTTTCTTAAGCCTAACATATAAATCATTCATCCAAGACAAGAATAAACAAGTAATCAACACATAATCAATATCTAGGTTTCATTAGATCTAAGAAAACGCAAAAGAGATCTAGCCTAGCATGATAGAATTAAGACAAGAACATGATATAGACAACCAACACATAGACATATTGATTGAATTAGAAGAACACTTATCTTGATTAATCATGCAAGGTATCAAGGGGTTGGAACCCTTGAAAAACCTGTAAAGTTACACCAAAATCGTACTTAGGGTTTCTCCCAAAACTTCTCTTTTTTTTAATGTGTGAAAAATAGAAAACTATATATAGAAAAATAGGTCTGACGGCGTCAAGAGTAATCTTGTGACGCCGTCACCTCGCCGCCAAAACTCTCCTCGGACTGCCTAGATCCATTTCTGACGCCGTCAAGACTTAAGTACTTCCAGGCCGTCACGACTCATTTACTCTTGACGCCCTTCCTACGTGACACCGTCAAAACTCTTCTGGGTAGTCATGGAAATTTATTAAATTTGCTCTTGACGCCGTCAAGGATTTGCTCTTGACGCCGTCACCTACTGTTCCCAGCTTGGAAAATTAAGACTTTGGCGTTTTCTTCACTTTTATGCTCCAAAAACGTCCGAATTGCTTCCTTTTCCAGATTTCTCTCCCAAAGTACCTAAAATAACAAAAGGAACGATTTAGGGCAATATTTGATCAAATAAAGTCGGATTCGGGCTTAAATGACCCCCTAAAAGTGGTTCATTTTTCGCCTCATCACGTATTATGACGAACCTCCACCTCAGCCAATTCCTCAAAGTCTTCTCCTTGATCTTTTGGATTTAGTGAAAGATTTGAAAGGAATTAAACATACCCCAGATAATCCAAACCAAAATCGATGGAAGAATTGTTAGCTGAAGAACAGGCTGCTAAAATAAATTTCCAAGATGCCATTGAGAGATCTATTAGGGAATCAATTGAAAAAGAAAAAGCAGCAAAATCTAGCTCTCGATTTCGTTTCATTCCTGATGACAGTGATGATGAAGATACACTTGATATTCTTCAATTTTATAAAGATTCATCAGATGAAATTCCATCAGTTAAGATTCCATCTCAACCTACTGTTATCACACCCAAGGTTCCCACTCACTTTCTAAGCATGGGGGACAAGCACCTTGACACTTTTCTTGAAAAGGAATCAGACGAATTCATAAAGTCTAGTGTTGTTGGGATATGAAATATCAAAGTACTTCTGGATGTCAAAGTACTGCTGCATGAAGAATAAAGTCAAAGTACTGCTGTTATTGAAGAATGCTTAATGTACTTCGAAGGAAACAAGGACTGATGTGCAATATTTGTTAGGTCACCATTTAGTAAACACAAGTATAATGATAAGAGAAATGAGATGAGAATGAGAGTGGGATGATTATAAGAAATTTGAGAAAGTGAAATGCAAGAGTTTCCTTAATGTTTCTAAATAACCAACCAAGTTTAAATGAATACATGAGGTCCTATTTATAGGAGGAGAGCTAGGGCAACACACCTAGCTTCCTTCTTCTAGAAAACGTATGGGCTTTAGGCCTTTTGGGCTTTTCATAAGCCTTACAAACATAACACATTACTTAAATATATGTAACTAATAAACAAGCAACCTAGCATTATTACAAATGACCGAGACTTGATAAAATAGTAAAACTATGGTTCCAACAATCTCCCCCTAAGGGTCGGTCATCATGGTTGCTTGACGTCTTCGTCTTAATCTTTGACTTTCATAGCTTTAGACGTCTTTAGAAATGATAATAATGATGGATATACTCTGCTCTTTGTCTTTGTTCTTTGATGATGTTGTAGTGATTATGTTATGAAGTAATCTGCCGTTCGTCACTCCTGCGTCTGTGGTGGTTGTCTGCCATTCCAACATGCTCATACATCTTTTGAATTCTGACTTATACATGCACGTAGTCCCTTTCTTTCACTTAAGATCTTTGGTCTTAATACTTTGTAGATTCTTCCTTTTGGTGTAGAATCTTACTTTGAACTTTGTGTTGCTTTGATCTTTGAGGGAGCTTTTGATGATAGCAAGATGCATGTATGAGCATGTGGAATCCGTCATCATGGAAGTGAGGTACCTGCGAGTAGACAGTTAGCAATAAATCACCGGTACTTATGGATAAGGAATTAGAGCTCATCAACAGCATATTGTGAAGACTCCTTCTAATCCTTATCCAGGCCGTTCCCATATCAGATACTCCCGAAGGAGCTTACGAGACCTACTAGGTAGCTCAATGACTGGGTGAGTCGCTGGGGATCACTCCACGACTGTAGACCGTAATGGAACCACCGCAAACACTAAGCGTAACCCTTGTGGGGTTACCGAAGTGACCTGCTGTCAGGGCTGTTTGATGTTGACCCTGGCAGGATTTCCGTTCAATCATTGAGAAATACCTAAGTAATCCTCTCATAAACATTCTCGGCAGATTGCTAAGATCTGCGAAGGACTCGATAGTTTACAACTGATGCTCATTGATGTAGAACACCAGTTGCAGAATACTAAGTGTTCCTAAGAGATCTTTGATGTATCTCATGGCTCTAGACTCTATAAGTGCACACCTAGGTTTCCTATGCGAAGACTGGGGAGGTGTCTCCTGCTTCAATATCAACCGTTCTCTAAGAGATGGGTTGATAGGTTACGCGGGTTCCCCGTGAGAATGAAACAAGTCCTTTTAAGAGAACTTGAGTGGTTAAGAAGGTTTAGTGCATTGCGTCACTGGGTCCATGACGGCTTAATCTTCAATACCGGTGTTGTCTTTTGCAACAACCAGTAGCATACGTATTGAACCCGGTGTCTGCCCTAAGGTTGAACATATGGAGGGCTATTTCTTTTCACCCTTTTCTTTACTTTTCTTTTTAATTCTTCAACTCCTTCTTTCCCTTTCATTCATTTCTCCTTTTTTCGTATCGTACCTAAGGACTTCTAATTCTAACTATGGGAGATGTCCTTGGGTAGATCCCTCCGGCTCTGGCGGATCATAGGATGGATATTCCTATCTTAAACACCTTATAACTCCGACAGTAGCCAAGAAACCTTTGATTGAAAATCTCTCAAAGTGTTTGTGATAATCAAATCTTTTGGTTAACACTTTGAGAGTTTTGTGTACACTTTTGAAGGGCTCCCCCTGCACATGTGCTCATAAGTGTTTAAATAAATTTGCACATGCGGGAGGAGCAAGCACTTTTGAATTGATCCACTTTCCGTGAACACGACCGATTCGAGACACGCTTACATCACTAGTTAAACTAGCTTGAAATTATTACCCGGCCTGATCAAGTCCACAGAAAGTTTCTCGAGACGGTACTTTTCTACTAAGACATATCCTTTTCGAGACACGCTTACGTGGCTAGTTAAAGAGATACATAGTCAGCTTTTAGGTGACTACTAGCTCTAGTAACTAACTTGATGTTATTACCCGTCGAGGATAAGTCCTTTCGATGTTACTAACTTGTATTATCTCGTCAATTCCTGGGTTAATACTGAGTCTAGCTCGCACATGATACAACTTAAAGCTTTGACTTCGTATGTTTTAATCACTTTTACATTTTCTCCCCCTCAAAAATAGCATACAAAATGGTGTTTTTGACAAACTCTAAGATTAAAATATGCCTTTTGAGTCTTACGGGGAGATTCAACAAGAACTTTTGATTTAGAGCAAAGTATTTTTGTTTTGACAAGTGCTCCCCCTCAACAAGTGATTAGGTCTTATTGAGGTGAAATACTTGTCCTTTTGAGCAGAATTATGAAAAATCATAAATGTTTGATTAATTCTACTCAAAAGTAAGAAGCCTTCGCTCCTTATGTTTAGGATTGAGGCACTGAAGCGTACCTCAGGGTCCTTTCTTTACAAGATCGGGTTGTGCACTGTAATGCGTGCACAAGCCATAACGGAAAAATGATTCAATCAATGAAACAATTGATAATGAAAAAATATGACCAAATGTACCAAGTTATTCTTCGTCTGGAAGTGGAGCATTGAAGTTAGTGAACTTAGGTTCTGGTCTTTCGAAGTTTCTGACTGGAAACGATGGTCTGGCACCGATGTAGCTTTCCAGTCGTCTGATCTGTTCCCGTCGAATTAACCGTTCTTCAATCTTTAAGACAAAGTTACGAACTTGTCTTCTGGAGCTGGATTTCCATCTAGGTTGTTCCCCCTTAGCTATCTTACGGCGATCATCATTCAACCTGTTGACAAGCCCATCACGAACTGATTTGAGTGTAACATCACAGAATTTGTGTACTTCATCGAACCTCATGAAGCTTTGTAGCTTTTTGCTGTTGATGTAGGTGAAACCAAATGGTTCTTGGATGAGAGTAAACCGTGGTGTGTCATAGAGACCATCAAAGTAGAATTGTGGCTTTGTCAAATTGATCTTTTGTTGGTAACTTTCCACTCCAAGTTGAAGATCTTCCACTCTTTCTTGAACAATCAGTCGTCGGATGTAAAGAAGTAGCGATGCCATGAAGTTGTACTGAACGTCTCTATCGAATCCGCGCATTCTACTCTGAACCTTTTCAAGATACATATCTTCAATGTCATTGAGATTAAGGTTGGGAAAGTCGGCTTCGGAGAACTTGTACTTCTTTTCATCTTGTCGTTTAACAACAATTTCACGCATGAAAATGTAGTTAAACCGTTTTGACTGCTGAATCTCCAAGATAGCGATGATCTTTGATTTCTGCTTCACATTTTCCAATGATGTCTCTCCTAATCTGCTTGTATAACCGAGACGACGACGATCAGGCCAATGTTGAATTCCGTGTAGAGCATCTCTGTCGTAAGCTACGATGGAGTTGCTGAAAATACGAGTGGTTTCTTCAATGGCTGGAATTTCGTATCTAGCGGCTGGTACTGAGATTGTGAGTGAGGAAGCATATTTCTTCTTGGATATCTCTTGAGTGAGCTGGATGTTACGAAGATCTTTGTTGAAGAAGAAGCTGTAAGGTATCTTCGGTTTGTCAGGAAATCCTTTCAACGGTAATGGTTTGGTCCAGTCGGTGAAGTAAGGTTTTTCATGATTCTTGGAACTTAGATCGATATTCACTTCAGGATTTAACCAGTCAAAGTCAGCAGACATTGCACTAGCTATATTCTGCATGTGATATTTGTATTCGACTTTGTTTCCAGATCTTTTCTTGAGGAATTCTTGTGCATCCCTATTGATTCTCCTAAGCTCCGCCTTTGTGAGTTTGTTGATGTGAAGATCCTTCATAATGACCTGGGTGAACTGAAGAGTGTTACCAGGAAGAGGTTCTTCTTCTTCCAGAGGAGGTTGAGCTTGGACCATTTCTGTCAGCCAATCATTCTGAGGATTGTCATCATTGTCGAGCCATGAATGACGTGTTTTCTTCTTGGATTTCTTAGACTTGGATGTAGCATCTTTGTCTTTGGCTTTGGACGGTGATGATGGACCAGCATGAGAATCATGAGTAGGTGGAGCACGGTAATCGGTGTCATGATGATCTTGGAAGTCATCAGTTTGTTCCATGAAAATTTCTTCATCTTCGGTTTGACCTTTACCAGTAGTTGAGGGTTGTTGTTGAGTTCCAGGAGGAGTGGAGTCCTTTTGTGGTTGTAGAGAGGATGAGGGACCTGTTCCAGACTTAGGTTTCTTGCCTTTGGAGTTTGGGTCAGGATCGTCATCTTTTCTTGTCCGTTTTCTGGTTCCAGCAGCATCTTTGCATGACTCTTTTGACATATAAGCTACCATAGCATCATACAGGCCTTTTTCTTCAGCTGTCTGTGTGGTTTTGGTGGCAAGGTTGTCGAAGAGTTTGACAAGCATGTCATTGAAGGACAATTCTTGGACGGTTGGAGCCACAGTAGAAGATTTTGCGGTGTGAAGCGTGAATGGTGTAGTAGACAACATTTTCCTTGTTACACTTCTAATTCTGTGATCCAAGTTGTCATTGATTGGTTTGAGAAGGTTTGCTATCTCAGGAGTGATCATCTCAACCAGATTTTCAGTGAGAAAATCATGTGTTGCAGTTCTGATAAATCCTTCGTAATCAGATTTCAAGAACTTGTCGATCAGCTGCGTAGAATCCTGGAATTCCTCAACTTGTTTAGTAAGTTTGGTAACCATGTCGGTGAGTTTTTTCACTTGCTCCTGAAGATCAACTTGTTGTTTTGGTTCATTGATCGAATGCTGTTTAGATGCGGTTTCAGAAGGTGTGGGAGATGAGTGCTCGAGTGATGATTCGGACGATGACTCGTTGTGAGAGTTTGAAGAAGAAGCGGGAGGAGTCGGATCCTTTGGTGGAGAGTCTTGAGGAGGTGGAGGTTGTGCTGAGGAAGTCTGCTGAGAAGATGACTTAAGAAACATGTTGGTGTCGAACGCGTTCTTCTCTTCGTTTTCCTTTCGACGACGTTCCTCTGCTTCCTCTGCTTCTCGTGCAAGAAACTCTGGAGTAATAAGATATTCATGTTCCTGATCCGTAGCTAAGTTCTCTTGACCGCCAACATTCTCCTCTAAAGTAGCAGTCTCAGTCATGTGGACATCTTCAGTCTTGTTTGTATCCTTAACGTTGTCATCAGGTTGTGGAGCTGATTCTGACGTTGTTGGAGGAACCATACTGCTTGTAGCCCCTACATGTTCTGACTGATCGATAGGTGGTGGTGTTGGAGGGTGTGATAGAAGTCGGCTTTCAAGACTTGCTTTCCTCTGTTCTTTCCTAAGCTGCTTTTCTTCAGCTCTAGTGTCGACAACTATACTCTTCAGTTTGCGTTTATCGACTAATGGTTCAACGATTGGTTCATCTTCATCATCATTCGGCTCATTGATAGTGACTCCTTTTCTTTTCCTTGTCTCTTCTTCATAAGTTACAAGACTTTGTTGAACGACAATCTCTGTTGCAGGAAATCCTTCATCAGGTGCTCTGTATCTCAGTTCATAGTCTGGTTCTTCTTCATCAGATTCAGTATCAAACTCGGACTCGGTGTCAGAAGGTGGAGGAGTAGGTTCATCCCGAATAAAGTACTCAGGAGTTGCCTTCTTCTTTGGTTTGGTAGCAGGTTTAGGTTTGGATGTAGGTTTAGGTGTGGTAGTAGTCTTGGGTTTTGCCATTGTAGCAGATTTAGATCTTGTATGAGGTGATCCAGTGGTGCTCGTGGTACTCCCAGACTTTACACTTCCTTTGCTACGAGTCTTTATAGTTGCTTCTTCCAGTTCCCCTTTGTAAGCCAGATCATACAACTTGAAGTTCGCCCTTTTCTTAATATTGTCATTCAGAAGGTATTCGGGAATCCTCATTCCTTTGATCTTGGTTGAGGAAGTGGTCGATTTGATGAATGAGGTGGTGAAGTCGTCCTCGAAGAGGTGCTTCGGCTCATTAGGATCAGCCATCCTTTTAATGAATTCTGGAGAACTTTTGCAGAGATGTTCAATGATAAGCTTGGTGAATCTTGTGAATGGTATCATAGTCTTCACACGGTCGGTCTGAATACTGTAGACGATATCATTCATGATAGGAACTGCAAAGTCAATCGGTGTCAGAGTCACCATTCCCCAGAATGTTTGCAGGTGTTCGAGCCTTGGATGTTCATGACCACTTTTCCTTCCAGATATAGATCTAACAACCAACAAACAGAATGTTCTCCAAGGCTGAGGGATATACTTGACATTAAATTTGGAAAGCTTGATTAGAGGTTCATCATCATCAACCTTATATCCTAATTCAATGAAGAAGTCAAGAAGTTCCAGGTCAGGTAGTATCGTAGCAAATTCGTTGTCAGTTTGTGGCATGAGAAGGGCTGTTCGAAGAACATCATGATCTACAGAGTAATCTTGGCCATCTAAGGTAACAGTGAAAGACTCATTATCCAAGTTGGCCCGAGCTGTAAGCCAGAACTGATGAAGGTAGAACAGTGGAACTGAAGTAGAGCAGGTGAGCAGTGGTTTGCAAGGATGTGCCAGTAGAATATCTTTCACAATCATGCATGATTTCTCTCTGATATTCAACTTGTTGAAATCGACTCTGGGATTGTTGTTGCCAATTGTGACATTGTAGTTCTCGGGAGTGATGTCATCCAAGGTGAGTAATGGAAGAGGTTGTTCTGCGACGTTCTCATTGTGTTCAGCCATGTTTATCTGAAAAGTATCACCATAAACCAAACATCCAAATTTGTTATGTGTTAGCACAGTTTAGAGTTTGGATACAGATATCTACTTGAAACACTTAGGCACAAATGCGTCATTTAGTTATGAGTCAAGTAATGCATATGGCAAATAAGCACAACATGACAAGCACAATTCACAACTACATCACATTACACCACAATAATGACTCACACCAATGATACAATACCAAACAAGATTTCGAAAAATAAATCATGGACCTTTTATCGAGATTTCTTACTTATCGAAAAATTGATGTTATCGAGAAAAAATTCTTTTAACACCTTATCGAGAAACTGGTGTTATCGAGAAAAATTATCGAGATCTTTCCTATATCAGGTTTTTGCGACAAAACTCAAAGTTATCGAGAAACCACATAAAATTGATTTCGATAAACCAATATTTCGAGAAACTGAAGATTTTGAAAAAAATAGAGTTCCCAGAAAGATTTCGACAATATTTCTCGAAAAACATAGGTTTCTCGATATTAAGAAAAGATTTCGATAAGAACACAGTTTTTCAAAAAAAATTCTTATACAAGAATTAATTCGATTTTTGTAGAAATCACAAGTACATTTCCTTCACTAAGTACTTTACCAATGAATATGGCCTGTCACCAAGGTAGATTAAACATTTTTAACACAATTTCAAAGATTTCGATAATGCTCAAGAAAATATTTTTCGAGAACTTGATTAATTCGAAACAACAGATTAAAACAACGTCTATCATATTGCAATTATAATTAAGGATGCATAACAAGACACCTAGCACAATAGACAACACTTTGAGACATGCATATCTCGATATTTTCCCGAACGAAACAAGTAAGTACATCGAGAAACATGTTCAAGGGTGAGAAACATCCTAGCAAGATTAAGCATGCAAATATGAGACCTATAAAGCAAATCCCACCACTAAAATCACACAAATACTTATAGGACCTTACAAACCCAATTCGACTCATTCTTGTGAATTCGAAAACAAAGCAATCATGATGGAATGAGAAAATAAACGATGAGAAAGTATTAGAAACAAGCTAATTCACTAAACCCCATCAAGAATTAACCACCACGACGTGTAAATTACAATTTTTGAAATCCTAACCCTAGTTCTCGACATCACAAAATCGAGAGATTAAACCGTTGAAATACAAATTAACCAAGATCCTATGTAAGAAATGCCCTAGTGAATCCATGGGAACTTACAATTTAATGATCAAGGTTGTGGTTAGCTCGAATGATTGTGAACCGTGGGTTTGGATGAAAGGGTTTAAGAAAGGTTTAAGTAAATATGAAACTGTGGGGTTTTTGTGGTACGGTTTGTTTGTTTAAGTTATTTTGAAATTTTTTTTTTTTTTTTTTTTTTTTTTTATTTTTTTATTTTTTTATTTTTTTTTTGTGTCACTTTTAGTCCTTGGACTTTTATAACAAACAAACAAGTGTACTAAAGTTTTTGAATCTTTAAGACTTAAACTACATTGGTCCCTTACCTATGAAATGCTTTAACTAGAACCCTAAAGTAACTAGCAAGTCTATTGACATTGAGATGTGCATGCGTTAAGTTAACTTATGAAGACTTAAACAAAATGAGACAAAGTGTAGTGAAATAAACCATCCGCACACACTCCGAACCGTAACATACGAGAAATATGCAAGTATACCAATTAATTGGTAAAAGATTTAAGGTGTTGAATGGAAGCGATATACTTGCATTAGTTGTTTTTTTTTTTTTTTTTTTTTTTTTAAATAAAAAATAAAAAATGTGAAAAATCTTTGTGGGTTTTGATTAGTTTATAGTAAAGAAAGAAAGACAAATATTATACAGAGATAGTTGTGATGTTTGACGATCAGTGGTATTTTAAAAACTTTTCCAGATCCTCTGGTGTCAAACATCTCATACCAATCTGGTGAACTAGACTAGCAAACCTTGATGGTGCCAAGGATTTGGTAAGTAAGTCCGCCAATTGGTACTCAGTTCCAACGAAATAAAGTTCAACTGTACCCCTTTCCACATGCTCTTTGATGAAATGATAACGAAGATCAATGTGTTTGGATTTGCAATGATGCACAGTGTTGTAGGAGATAGCAATCGCACTCTTTGAATCACAGTAGATAGGAATCTTGTTGAATAGGTAGCCATAGTCTTTAAGTTGTGATCTCATCCAGATGACTTGAGCACAACAAGCCGACATGGCTACGTATTCAGATTCTGTAGATGATAAAGACGTACAGTCCTGCTTCTTAGATTGCCATGACACAAGTTTGTCTCCAAGAAACTGTAATCCACCAGATGTACTTTTGCGTGTGTCTAAACATCCTGCATGATCAGCATCTGAAAAAGCAATTAGTTCAAAACCAGAATCCTTCGGATACCAGATCCCCAAGTTAATGGTTCCCTTTATATATCGAAGGATTCTTTTGACCTCACTGAGGTGTTTTTCAGTTGGTCTGGACTGATAGCGAGAGCACATGTAGACAGCAAAAACTATATCAGGTCTACTAGCTGTGAGATACATGAGGGACCCAATCATACTTCGGTATTTGGTAGGGTCAACTGGAGTCCCATGTAAATCAGCATCTAGTTTTGTGGTATAGCCCATTGGTGTATTATAAGTATCACAAGACATCATTCCATGTTTCTTTAAAATTTCAAGAGCATATTTGGACTGATTAAAAAAAATTCCACGGGGTGATTGATGAACTTGTAGTCCTAAAAAGAACGAAAGTATACCCATCATGGACATTTCAAAATTATCTTTCATTAATTTTGCAAAATCATTGGAATAACTTCTTTTTGTTGAGGCAAAAATGATGTCATCGACATATATTTGAACAACAAGTAAGTCCTCCCCGTAGGTTTTTGTAAATAGTGTGGGATCCACCGATCCTTTAAGGAATTTATTGGCCAATAAGAAAGTAGACAGTTTGTCATACCACGCCCGTGGGGCTTGCTTGAGTCCGTAGAGAGCCTTTTTGAGTCGGTAGACATGATTAGGACGTTCAGGATCAACGAAGCCTTCAGGTTGACTGACATAAACTTCTTCACGGAGTTCTCCATTCAGAAATGCTGTTTTCACATCCATCTGGTAAACCACCATATTCCTATGAGCAGCATAAGCCAAAAAGATCCGAACAGCTTCATGTCTTGCCACTGGAGCAAAGGATTCAGCAAAGTCAAGACCTTCAAGTTGAGAGTATCCTTTCGCTACCAGACGTGATTTGTTGCGGATGACTGTCCCTTCTGCATCAAGCTTATTCTTCCAGATCCATTTTAACCCGATGACAAAGACTCCGTCAGGTCTTTCAACTAATTCCCAGACTTCTAATCTTATGAATTGTTGAAATTCCTCTTGCATAGATTCAATCCAGTTGTCATAATTCATTGCATCTTTAATGTTCTTGGGTTCTTCATGACAAACTGTGAGTGCGTAGATGCAAGTTTCTCCATCTGTGTGAAGTCGTTGTCTTGTCATAACAGGTGCATCTGGATGGCCAATAATATGAACTAGTGGATGGCCACGAGTCCATTTATGTGTTGAAGGGTGTAGTTGATACGTATCTCGCATGTTGGCAGGATCCAAGTTGCGTGTTGACGACTCAGCTATATCAGGAACTGTAGTAGCTGGTGCAAACGGATTAATGAACGCATCAGGATCATGCTCTGCGGATTGTGGAACTGATTGTGGTGTTGGATCTTCAGCTGTATGGCAGGGAGTAGAACCAGTTTGTTCTGCTGTTGATGGTGATTCAATTGAAGGACCGTCTCTTTCAACACTTGTAGAAGTTTGTTGAGGTGAGTCTGGTACTGGAATGTGATCAGGTTGAGCAGCGGAATTAGGTGAGACCTCAGTAGGACGATATTCAATTGTGTCATCAAATAGTGGAGCAAACAAGGTTTCTAATTCTTTGCGGTTAAGTGGTAAAGGTTCAGCTGAAGATGCCGGAGAGTTAAGACGGTTGAATTCGGGTCCTAAGCTGTGTTGCTCAGAAGCCATTTGGGTGAGTTCATCGAAATTAGCGTGAATGGTTTCTTGAATTTCTCTTGTACGACGATTCCATATCCGAAAACCTTTGGAATTTTCACAATATCCAACGAACACTCCGATGTCAGCCTTAGCTTTGAGTTTACCTAAATCATCACGATCATTTTTCGGATAGCAAAGTGCTCCAAATACATGAAAGAAATCGATGTTCGGTTTCCTTTTGTGATCAATTTGATATGGTGTTTTGCGATGGCGTTTAGTGATCATGCAACGGTTTTGAGTATAACATGCGGTTGAAACAGCTTCTGCCCATAAGTAATCTGGTAATTGAGCATTAATCAACATAGTTCTAGCAGCTTCCACTAACGTCCTGTTGCGTCTTTCAACCACACCATTCTGTTCTGGGCTTCTAGGTATAGACGTTTGATGTTCAATTCCCACTTTCTCATAGTAAGACCGAAGTGTCTGATTCTTGAATTCAGTTCCATTGTCAGTTCTGACGATTCGTACCGTGTTACGTAACAGAACTTGAATTTTGGTGAGAAAGGTGATGATCATCGAAGGAGCTTGATCTTTACTTCGTAGAAAATAAACCCAAGTCCATCTGGAGAAGTCATCCACAATTACTAGTATGTAGCGTTTACCGTTAATACTTTGAACACGCATCGGTCCACACAAATCCATATGTAGCAGTTGTAAGACATGATTCGTACTTTGCTCAGGTTTAGACGGAAAATGAGCACGAGTACTTTTGCCTTGTTCACAGGCTGGACATAAGTGATCTTTGGTGAAACGGAATCTTGGAAATCCATCGACAAGTTTATAACGAGCAAGGTCAGTCATGGTTCTGAAATTCAAGTGCGAAAGACGTTTGTGCCATAACCAAGATTTAGTCGTTTCAGCTTTGGATAGAAGACATATCGGAGATGTTGCAATCATATCTGACATTGAGATTGTATAAAGATTGGAGCCGCGTGAGCCAGACATTAGATCGTTTCCTTGTAAGTCACGAACAAAGCAAGTTTTCTCACGAAATGCAACTTCTAGATCCCCATCACAGAATTGACCAACAGAGAAAAGGTTGTGTCCAAGGCCTGCCACATAGTAAACACGGCTGATTTCGATGTTCCCGCTGATATAGTCACCATATCCCATGATTAGAGCGTAATGATCATTCCCGAATCTGACAGTGCCAATGAACTTTGAGACAAAGTTTTTCAACAGTTTAAGATTGCCTGTCATATGTCGGGTGCATCCGCTATCAACAATCCAGAGAACAATCTGTACCACCTGCATCACCAGAAGAAGACACGGGTGGAACAGAAGTAAGGGTGGAACCCAAGGACAATGCGGGTTCCTGTTGGTTAGTAACACATGTAGTTAACAATTTAGGAATCCATTTAAAATCTGGTTTGTATTGTAACCAACGTTGCCAGTTCCAACTAGTTTTTGCTTTCTTAATGTTAAATGCACTAGTAGTTGGCTCAGTCCTAGATTTGTTCTCGGCACCTATGGGGGTAACTGGGACATCATTAGAAACCGTAGAAGACGGCTTTCCTAAGTTAGACTTAGAGGCATTAGTGGGCCTAAAAGGAATGCGTGTCCTACGTTTCTTATGACGATTGAGAAGAGAATTAGCTAAACATTTTGTATGATCACCAGATGATACGCTTTTACGACAAAACACACAAGATGCATAAATATTCAAAACATTCAAAGGTTTAGCATTCGTTACATTTAGATTTTGATTACAATTTGCCAGATTAGAATCTAAATCTGATGTAACATGAGTTTTATTCAAATTCCTAAGTTGGTCTTCTACTTCTTGAGCTTCTAGGTGTCCTCTCTTACGTTGCAAGATCCTATTCTTCTTTTTACTTTTTCGCTTGGGTCTGCTAACGCTAGAAGTGGAGACTAGTCCTGTAGAAGTGGAGTTATCAACATTAGTGTTTTGAACAACCTTTCCTTTATCAGTTTTGTTTATTTGATACATTCCTGGTGCTATCACCGTGGTGTCAACCATTTTTCCTTTTTGAAGTAGCTTAACTTTCTCTTTCAAATCAATGATGATGTGATTTTTGTCCTGAATTTCAGACTCAAGTAAACCATTGCAATATTTGATGTCGTCGCGGTTTTGTTGCCATTCGGCGTTTTCAATTTTTAAATCCGCAATTTCTTTCTCGTATTGGAAACATCGACCTTTTAAAGACTCGTTGTTTTTGCAAATCTGACAAGAGTTTGAAACATTTTGACTTTGAAACTTCAATTCCTTTTTAAGACTTTGAGCTTGACACCATTCAAGCCTTTGTTTGAGTTGACAAATTTCTTTTGAAAACTGTTTTGTCACATCATCATTCTTTTTCTTCAGATTATCATTCTCATTTTTAAGTGTCTCTAATTCCACATTCAACAAATTGTTATCAACACAGAGATCATCTACAAGCATAGAAGTACCAGATTTATAGAGATCATTCATGATAACAGACAAAATATCAGCACAGAGAACTTGTTCCAAGAGTCGATCAGCATCATTTTTGAAAACTTTAGTTTGTCGCTTTTGGACCAAAATCTCATTTTCAGCAGTATCGAAAATGTTTATCATATTTTTGACCTCCTTCTGAAGTTCCTGATCCCAACGTGTAGCACATAGACGAAGGTGTTGAACAATTGGTTTCATTTGTTTTTGAAAAATATCTCTCTTTCCTCGCTCGTAAGCGGATTGAAAAGTTTCAATTTTTATTTCTGAATTGCGTTCAATTGTTTCCTCCAAAATATCGATGTCTTCCATAAAGGTTTTGAAATAATTTAAGACACGACATTTTGGTAAACGTGTAAGTTCACCAGATGATGGTAAAGGACCATTTATTTGTGCTACAGGTGGGACAGGAGCCGCATTGTGAGATGAAACATATGACTCTTCGATAAACCATGATTTCTCAGGTAATTCTTTTTGAGTAACAAAAGATTTTGAAATTGGAGGAGCTTTTGAATAGTCATATGGTGTCCAATATTGAACTTGACTCATTTTTGATCGACTCTCGTCTTCAAGTTCTTCTTCTTCCTCAGTATCAAAAACAACAGCACGCACAATCGTATTATCAAGAAAATAATCCATACTGTAAATTTTTGGAATTTCTTTGAATGCCGTGTGTAGAAACATTGAATTGTAATCACCAAGTGCATATCCGCAATTGGGTCTCGGTTTTAAAGTAAATTTCTGAATTGTTGTGACAGAGTTCCCGTGTTTGTAAACAATGTGACGAAATTCTTTGAGTTGTTTTTCAAGATCAACAATATCACCGAGTAAGTTGTCTATGTACTTCCGTTTCCGTATTTTATGTTCATGAAAATCTTTTTGACAACTTGACAATTTTGTTTCTGTTTTTGAAAGTTCAGTTTGAAGACATTCAACTTGTATTTGCAATTCACCCTTCTCACTTTCAAGTTTCGAAATCAACTTTCCGTGTAACTCAATTAAATCTTGTATTTTGCGTTGAAGATCTTGTTTTTTGTTGTAAGAATCTTGAAAAGCTTTTTCAAAACCTTTAGTGTGTTTAATCTTTTCTTCTTGATTTGAAAGCTGAATTTTATAACACTCAATGTCTCTTGCAAATGACGCATTTTGTTCTTTTAAAACTTTGTTTTTCTCGTTGCATTTGATTATTTGCAATTGTTGAGCATCCAGTTGTTTAGATAACAATATGAGGTCAGGGTCTGGATCAAATGATGGTTCATGTTGTTCTAAATTATCATGTTTATCATTCTCAATTGGATCATCAAATGAAACAACTGTGTCATCATCAAATATGACAACTGTGCTTATTTGTTCATCTTTTTGAGAGGATGAAGATGATATAGATGGAACAACTTGCGCCATATCTGATTCATAAGCAGAAGGTGAGACTATTTCATTAATAAAGCATGCATTGAGGTCATGTACCTGAGACAAGCCGTCAGTGTCATACACTGGACCTGAATCATTGAGCTTAAGTTCCTGCATGTTGGCCATAAGCATCACAGCAGCATTGGCTTCCAGATCTTCCATGTCATCATCGTTGTTCACATTTGCCATGAAGTTGTTGTCCTGTTCAGGGAAATGTCCATCTTTTTCATCTTGAAGAGCCATGAGTAATGCCTGCTTGTGAAACTTACTTCCCCGAGTTCTCGGTTTGGGACATGCTGTAGCTATATGACCTTGTTCATTGCAATTGTAGCACCAAACTGCATTCCCTGAGCTGGAGTTCCTTGTAGCAACTGAGTCAGACCTTTGTTGAGGAGATGCTGAGTTGTTTCTGAACCCGGTATTGTTACTAAACCTTTGACCATTCCCATAATTTCCTGAAGAGCTTCCTGAACCAGATCGACCATAGCTACGATTCTAAATTTCCACTCTTCCATCATTAACAACAGCTTGATTTCTTGTGTTTGAAGATGAATGTTGACGGTTGTTTGTTTTGTTGGAGAATTTGCTGAATGCACGAGCAATAAGAGCAAGTCCCTGATTCAACGTATTAAAGTCATCATCGTCATCATCATTGGAGTTGGAGTAGTACACAACATCATTGTTGTTTGATGAAATAAGTAGAGTAGAAGAATCTTGTGGAGATGAATCATAAGGGACCATTTGGTTCGAGGTGGAAGATTGTGGATAACTGAAGTAGTTCTGCTCTTGAACATATGCATGATTTGACATTGATGGTGGAGCATAGGGAGATTGAGCTACGAGAGCCAATGAATTTGGTGTTGTTGTTGGTGTGTATCCTCCTCGTAGAGCTCTATCTTTTTCCACTTCAGGTTCATGGTGTTTCAGAAAATCATACAACAACCCATATGGAGCATCATGAAGATTCTTCGTTTGACGAACAAATGTCACATATTTATGCCAATCAGGGCCAAGACTACCCACAAATTTGGAGTTCACAGCGATCCTTGGTACAGTGATTTTGTGACGTTCCAGATCATTAACCACATTTGTGAAACGATGATAGTAGGATTCAAGTGACTCTCCAGGTTCAATTGTGATGTCAGTGTATTCCATGTAAAGCTTGGATTCCATGTCATCTTTGTTCAATTGAGTGCCTTCCATGAGGAGATGAACGTGTTCCCACATAGCTTTGGCTGTTTTCTGAGCATCGACACTGCGATAGATCGGATTAGGTGTACCTTGAAGTATATAAGCCATTGCATACTGATCAGCTTCACGATGTAGTTTCTGTTCTTCAGAGAGTGAAGATTCTGGAAGGGGTCTATCACCAGGAGGACGTGGAGGATCAGCATTTGGATCACCAGCTTCAAATCGTGTTGGCCACTCAAATGGTCCTTCAAGTATCACTTGCTTTAAGAAGTGCCCATGAGGTTTCTTAAGTTCAAGAAAGCGTAAGAATCGACTTGACCATTGCACATAGTTACCAGGTGTTAGCATTGGAGGTGTCTCAAGTGATCCTGCCTCATGTCGGGATTGTTGAGTTGTAATAACTTCACACATTCTGTCAAACCAGTGAGGTTGTTTGGAGGAAAACTGAGTGTTTTGTAGTGGCACTTGATATGGTAGTTGTTGAGGAATGAGCTGTTGTTGCATCATTAGGTAATGTTGTTGTGGATTGTATTTAGGAGGTTGTTGATTCATCTGGTGCGGAAGGTAATGTTGTTGCTGATACTGCTGAGGTTGTTGTTGCTGAGGTGTTTGTTGATGAGCATGAGGAAAGTAGTGATTCGGTGGCTGAGACATCTTAGAACACTTGTGTAGAAATGGATCTTGTGGAAAGTGTAGAATAAACCAATTATCGAGAAACTTAGCCCAACTTCAAATGAGATTTCGATAATATGTTTTCGAAACTTGGCAGATTTTCGAGAAACACAGTTTTCGAAAACTTTGTGAATTTATCGAGAAAAGATTTCGAAACTTTTTCAGTTTTATCGAGAAAAAAGATTTCGATAATTTCGCAGGTAATCGAAAAATAGTATTTCGAAACTTGACAGATTTTTCGAAAACTTAAGATTTCGATAACTTTAAAAATTTCTCGAAAAAACTTTGTGATTTCGAAAAAATGGAAGTTTTTCGAAAAATGCACAAAATTTTGCGATACGACCAGTTTTCGAAATTATACAATTTCGAAAACTTTCCCAAAAGTCGAAGTACCTAACTTTCTTATACAAGAAAGAAAATACCGAGTCCACACAAACGAAGTCTAGGTAGTGTACTTTGAGAGGATCACGAAAATGGGAACTTGGAGGTTCTCGATAATGTGTAATATTTGTTTTTCAAGGAAAGCAATCCTAAAACTCGTTTTTATTTCAAGATTCTTGTACTTTTGTGTATAAAATGAGTAGATCTTAAAGAAAGTAGAAAACTTTAAGTAAAATTTTAAACTTGTAAAGATTTCGATAAAAGTACAAGGAAAAAGAAAATCGAATATTTTTGTAAAAGTTTGAAACTTTATGGTTTGTTTTGATTTTAAACACAAGTTTGTAAGCAAATATGTGAGAAAAACCAAGAAACAAAACAAAAGTTTAAAAATTTCACAAGAAATTCGATAAAAAAACGAATTTGTAAGATAGAAATCAATGAAAACAAGAACTACACCTTCCTCTAGCGAATGATACCACTTGTTAGGTCACCATTTAGTAAACACAAGTATAATGATAAGAGAAATGAGATGAGAATGAGAGTGGGATGATTATAAGAAATTTGAGAAAGTGAAATGCAAGAGTTTCCTTAATGTTTCCAAATAACCAACCAAGTTTAAATGAATACATGAGGTCCTATTTATAGGAGGAGAGCTAGGGCAACACACCTAGCTTCCTTCTTCTAGAAAACGTATGGGCTTTAGGCCTTTTGGGCTTTTCATAAGCCTTACAAACATAACACATTACTTAAATATATGTAACTAATAAACAAGCAACCTAGCATTATTACAAATGACCGAGACTTGATAAAATAGTAAAACTATGGTTCCAACAATATTAGATAAGGATTAATGTGTAATATTAAACGAATCTTCTGGAATTAGTTAGGGATAATGATTTGTCGTTCAAGGATTATATGTTGTAAACCGACTTAAGGTTATCTATATAAAGAGCCTTAAGTGGTATTAGTCGATACAAGTCTTAGATAAGTTTTAGAGTCGATCAAAGTTGATAAAGTAGTTAGGGATTGTTAGTGAATCTGTGTAACAAAGCAGGTTCAAAGTTTGATTAATATAAAAGTTCTTCTTAAGCTTTGTGTTAGTAGATTCCGCATACTTTACAAAGTAAAACAGTGTTTCAATATTAATAGTGTTGAGATTACTCAATATTGTTAAACCTTTACAAGCTACAAAAGTAGTTTGATCAGAGTATATCGATCCAACAAGTGTTATCAGAGCTTGTGTTGGAAACTCTGATTAAGAAGACAAACCTTTAAACCTTTAAACCGATCTCACTACAAACCCTTCAAGATGTCGACTGAAGCTGCACCTGCTCCCTCAATCACTGTTGTGAGAATCCCTATTGTTAAGAAGGGAAAATACAATCTATGGGCCATGAAGATGAGGCAGTACATTGCCATCACAGACCATGCTTTGTGGGATGTGATTGTCAATGGTAACATGCAAATTGATGAACCAGTAGAGGTACCTGGACAACCAACACCACCAAAACCTACTGTACTTGCTGCTACCAAAAGAAATCAAGACAAAGCTCTCAACATACTACTTTCTGCTATTCCTAACGGTCACCTATTAAAGTTTCATGATGCAAAAGATGCCAAACAACTATGGCTGCAATAAAGAAGAAGTTTGGAGGTAATGATGCTTCCAAGAAGATGCATAGGAATTTGCTGAAGCAACAATTTGAAACTTTCACTGTTGGTGAAAGAGAAAGTCTTGATTCTGCTTATGAAAGATTTTAACATCTTCTGAGTATGCTAGAACTATATGATGCTGAGGCATCAGTTGAAGATGCTAATTTAAAGTTTCTGAGAAGTTTGCCATTAGCATGGCATGTAGTTGCTACTATGATCAGAGGACAATCAGGGCTGGATACTATGGACTTTGATGATCTTTACAACAATCTGAAGGTGTATGAGCATGAGATGAATGGTACTACATGTTCAAGCACACAACAGAACATTGGTTTTGTCTCTTCTGAAAAGAGAAGCAGTACTTCTAACAAAGGTACTGCTTATCCGGTTCAAAGTACTGTGACTGAAACACAGGTTCCATGCACAACAATGGTCACCACCAATTCATCACAATCACTTACCCCCACCTCAGATGATGTTCTATGTTCATTCTTTGCTCAACAAGCATCTCTACCTGTCACCTATCAAGAAGATGTATTGCAAATAGATGATGATGCTTTGGAAGAAATTGATATCAGATGACAAGTTGCCATGCTCACTGCAAGGATCAAGAAGTATGTGAACAAGACAGGCAAAGGAATCAATTTTAGAGCTAAACAAGGAATCACATTTGACAAGTCCAAGATTGAGTGTTTCAACTGTCAAAGGACTGGTCACTTTCCAAAGGAGTGCAAATTTGCAAAGTATCAAGCAAACAAGATGATTGAACCACCCAAGCCTGAAAGAAAAGAGATTCCAATTACTGAACCAAAGCCAAAAGCTTTGGTTGCTCAAGAGAATCTGTCAAAGATTGATTGGTCCAATGAGTTTGATGATGAACCTGTAACCTATTCAATGGTTGCATTGGAAGACTGGAGCACAACATTTGATGAAGAGCCTGGATATGCTGCTTTGGAGTCAAGAGATGATCTAGGAAGCTTTGATTGGAGCATGGAGTTTGAAGAAGCACCTGTTCAGCTTGCTATGGTAGCTGCTTCACCAAGTTCACCCACTAACTCTAAGGTATGCTCTAAGTGTAATGATATGTATCAAAAGTTACTCAGTGAGTATGTAGCTGAAAGAGATAAATTTCAAAAGGCTAGGGCTGAGATAACTGGTTATCAATTAACTTTAGAGTCATTGGAAGCCCAAATCATTACACATGAAAACAATGAAGTAGCATGGCTTGAAACCTATAAACAACAGGAGTACCTAGTTAAGTTAAGTGAATGGAAACTAGGATGTAAGGTGTCTGAACTAGAGAAAGTGACTGCTGAAAGGGATAAGTTGTTAGAAAAACTTGCTGTATGGAATGAGGCTGGTGTGTCACATGTTCAATTTGTTGAAAAGCTAAGAACATCTAATATCAAAACAGGTCTAGGTTATGATAATGATAGTAATGAAGGCATTCCATTTAAGGGCAAGGAACTAAATCTTACAGTAGATACCTCCACTAGTGATGAAGAGTTCATAAGTTTAGATGAAAATACTTCTAGTGATGAGGAATCCCCTAGTCCAACACCTCCTGAATTTAAAAAAGAAAAGGGATATAATGTAGTTCCTCACCCCCCAGGTAGCTTTCAAATGTTGACTGTTATGGTGTAGATAATCTAGAGTTTAGGAAAAAGCTTAAAAGTAAATTTAATCCTGAAACTTTAGAAAAGTCTGTTGAAGCACCTAAGATAGAAGAGACCAAGTTTTCAAAACAAGCAGTCCCTTCAAACTCTTTTCGAAGTACTGCTGATCACTCAGCAGTACCTCAAAGAAAATTCTTTCAAAATACTGCTAATTTTAGAAACACTTATGGAAGGGGATTTGGGGATATTGGTCCAAAGGTCTGTTATGTTTGTTATAGTCCTCATCATTTGATTAAAGACTGTGATTATCATTCAGAATACCTAAGTAAATATCCAAAGACCAGAACTGCACAACCAAGTCATAGGGAGAATAAGCCAAGGGACAACAAACCAGTTTGGAACTATACAAATAGGGTCAACCATAGTAATTTCTCAAAAGACTATAGGTACCCTCATCAGAAAAGGTCATACTCCAAACCCTCAGTACCTTCACAAAGTACTGATAGAAAGTTCCCTAATGTTTCTAGCAAACACTCAAGTGTAAGATCTAGGAGGTACAATCATTACAACCCTAGAAGGCCTTACAACACAAGAAAAGATGCTAGGACACAGAACCCAACTCCTAAAGTTACAACTAAATGGGTTAAGAAAGAAAGTACTGCTAGGGTAAAACCAGTACTTTCAGAAGTTAAGGGTGAAAAAGGGAAAATTGATTTTGAAAAACCAACAGTTTTGGAAACAGAAACCTTAATTCTTGATCATGCTTTCAAAGACAGTGGTGATTACATACTCAAAATTTTTGAGTATGTCACTCCACAAGGGGAAGACAAGTCAGTAATGGCTTGGGTTCCTAAAAATAACTAACCTTTTTCATGTGAATGCAGGGCAACCCAGAGGAGGAGCTTAAAGATCATCTTATTGTAGATAGTGGTTGCTTTGGCAGTATGACAGGAGAAAAGGAGCTCTTGTCAGATTTTAAAGCTTATTTTGGAGGAAAAGTTGCATTTGGTAATGATCCTGATGGAGGAAGAATTACTGGCAAAGGAACTATCAAGGCATGAAACATTGATTTTGAAGATGTTAGATATGTGAAGGAGCTCAAATTCAATCTTTCGTCAGTCTCTCAGATTTGTGATAAGAAGTACCCTGTGTTATTCTTTGACACAGAATGTCTTATACTTTCTCCTGATTTCAAGTTAGAAGATAGAAACTTGGTGTTGCTGAGAGCACCAAGAACTAATGATGTGTACATCATAGACTTAAAGAATGTAAATTCTGTTGAAAGGGCAACATGTTTGATTGCAAGAGCATCTATGGAAGAAGCACATCAATGGCATAGAAGATTGGGGCATGTCAATTTCAAAAACATCAATAAGCTGGTCAGAGGTAATTTAGTTAGAGGTTTACCTTCTAAGACATTCAAGAATGATCACTCATGTCTTGCGTGTAAGAAGGGTAAACAGCACAAGGCTTCTTGTAAGAAGATTGATGAGAATACCATTAGAGAGCCTTTGGAATTGCTGCACATGGATCTGTTTGGACCTGTTTCAGTTGTTTGTCTGAACAAGAAGAAGTACTGCTTGGTTGTAACAGATGACTGTAGCAGATTTAGTTGGGTCTTTTTCTTATGCTTTAAATATGAAACTTTTGATGCTATTTATGACCTTATAATAGCACTTGAAAATCAGTTAAGACTCAAGGTTAGAGGCATTAGATGTGATAATGGGACTGAGTTCAAGAATCAGCTTATGGATGAATTTTGTGCCAAGAAAGGAATTAAAAGAGATTTCAGTATTGCCAGAACTCCTCAGCAAAATGGAGTTGCAGAAAGAAAGAAAAGAACTGTTATAGAAGCAGCAAGGACAATGCTTGCAGACTCATAACTACCTGTTCCATTCTGGGCTGAGGCTGTAAGTGCTGCTTGTTATGTGTTGAATAGAGTATCAGTGACTAAACCTCAAATGAAGACACCTTATGAGTTACTCATGGGAAAGAAGCCAAGCATCAAGTTTATGAAACCTTTTGGATGTCCCCTAACCATCTTAAATACTGCTGATAATTTGGGAAAATTTGATGGGAAGTCAGATGAAGGATATTTATTGGGATATTGTACTAATAGCAAAGGATTCAGAGTGTACAATAGGGCGACCAAAAAGGTTCAAGAATGTCTTCGTGTTGATTTTCTAGAAGAACAAGAGAACTCTAAAGGAAAAGGTCCTGATTGGATGTTTGATCTTGATTTAATGTCTTCATCAATGAATTATGTACCTGTAAGGGAAGAAAATCAGGCTGCTCCCACTGAAGAAGAAGCACAGTACATTGTTCATGATGTTAATTTAAGATCTGAAGATGAGCCAAAAGATAATGCCAACGATGAGAAGAAAAGTACTTCTGAGCCTCAAGGTTCTGCTAAACCTAACTGTACTGTTGATCCTCAAAGTATTGTTCCACCACAAATACCAGTATCTACAGAAGATCAAGCCATTCAAGATGAACTTTCTAGGATGCTTCTTCAAGAAACAATGGCTAAGCCGTATGATGATGAACAAAGGAGAGCTTATGAAGCAGAAAAGAAGAAGGCAAAAGAAACAGCCAGTACTTTACCCCAAAGTATTGCTAATCCATTTCAAAGTACTTTTCAACCTTTGGACACTTCAAATTGGATAAATACTAATGCCGTTAATGATTCTAATATGCCTGACTTAGAAGATACTGATGATCCAAACACAATTACTTTAGAAGATACTGATGATGAATTGGATCAAGAAGGGATTTTCTCAAATTCTAATGAAGATCCTGATATAAGTAATTTGGAAGATAATCTTGAAGTCTCACCAACTCCTACTCTCAGAATTCATAAAACTCATCCTGTTACCAACATAATTGGACCTTCAGCCTCAGGAGTGCTCACAAGGACTAAGGCTAAGAATATGTCTCAACAACATACTTCTTTACTTAGTTTTATCTACAAGCAAAACAGGGTGAATCACAAAGATCAGAGGTTGTATTTATTTTCTTGTTTTCTATCTCAGGAAGAGCCCAAGAATATCAAACAAGCATTAGCAAAGGAAAGTTGGGTGGCAGCAATGCAAGAAGAACTCCTACAGTTTAAACTTCAAGAAGTTTGGGTATTATGTGATTTACCTGGTGGAAAGAAACTTATTGGAACTAAATGGGTCTTCAGAGTAAAAAGAGATGAAAGAGGGAATGTTATTAAGAACAAGGCAAGGTTAGTGGCTCAAGGATATAGATAGGAAGAAGGAGTAGACTATGATGAATTTTTTGCTCCTGTGGCAAGGCTTGAAGCCATCAGGCCATTTTTGGCTTTTGCATCCTATATGGGATTTCCTGTATATCAAATGGATGTTAAAAGTGCTTTTCTATATGGAAAAATCACAGAAGAAGTTTATGTCAAACAGCCTCCTGGTTTTGAAGACCCTGCACACCCAAACAAAGTCTACAAGGTAATAAAGGCTCTGTATGGCCTACATCAAGCTCCAAGAGCATGGTATGAAAGACTTTCCAATTTTCTACTATTACATGGTTATAGAAGAGGAGCTATTGACAAGACTTTGTTTATCAAGAGAGATAAGAAGGATATCATGCTAGTTCAAGTGTATGTAGATGATATTATTTTTGGTGCTACTAAGCAATCTATGGTGAAGGAATTTGAAGATCTTATGCAGAAAGAGTTTTAGATGAGTTCCATGGGAGAATTAACATTTTTCTTAGGACTTCAAGTGCACCAGTCAAGCAGTAGAATTTATATTTGTCAAGATAAGTATGTTGCAGATATTCTTAAGAGATTCACTTTCACAACTGTTAGGCCTACATCTACAACAGTGGATACTAACAAACCTTTGGGAAAAGATGAAGATGGAGAAGATGTTGATGTCACACTATACAGGTCTATGATTGGATGTCTCATGTATTTAACTGCATCAAGACCTGATATAACTTTTGCTATGAGCTTATGTGCAAGACATCAAGTTAATCCAAAAGTATCTCACTTGAATGCTGTCAAGAGGATTTTCCGGTATCTTAGGCAACAACCTAAGCTAGGCTTATGGTATCCTAGGGATTCACCTTTCCATCTCCAAGCCTTTTCAGACAGTGATTATGCTGGAGATAACTATGACAGAAGATCCACAACTGAAGGATGCCAGTACCTTGGAAGCAGATTAGTGTCATGGCAATGTAAGAAGCAAACAATTGCAGCAACTTCTTCCACTGAAGCAGAATATGTAGCTGCTGCAAGTTGTTGTGCACAAGTACTTTGGTTACAGAATCAGCTTTTGGATTATGGATTCAATTTCAAGAATACTCCTATCAACATTGATAATGAGAGTACTATCTGTATTGTCAAGAATCCAGTTTATCATTCCAAGACCAAGCACATTCAGATTAGTCATCACTTTATAAGAGATTGCTATGAACAAAGGCTTATCAATGTGGTTAAAGTTCATACTGATGATAATGTAGCAGATCTACTCACAAAGGGCTTTGATGTTTCAAGATTTACTTTTTTGGTTGTGAGTATTGGCATGATTAATATGTAAGCTATTTTTTAGGGGAGGCATAAGTAATTATTAGTTAGTCATTATTTAAGGGGAGGCTACATGTATCATTCAAAAGAAAGGATTTTATTCATTATTCAACAAAGATCTTACAACTACCATTCAGAGTTCTTACATCACCATTATCAAGTTACAGCTACAAACACAGAAAAGACAAACAAACACAAGACTACTTTAACTACCCAGCTCCACAACACCTACTCCATAGGCCTTTTTCCCTTGCCCTCATAGCTTCATTTTTCCTTTTGAGCAGTTTTTCTCTTGTCATCAAAAGAAGCATGCTTTCTTGGGCAAGCCAGGCCAAGAACCTGTTTGGGAGGTCTCTCTTTTCTTGGAGCAGGCCACTTCATGTTCTGAATAGCTGATTCCAGGGCTTGAGTCAAAGCATGTGGAAGCTCATTAGCCAGAGATGAACCAGGGATAGCTTTCTTCTTTTTGGGCTTTTTGCTGGTAGTACTACCTGCATCAGTTATGGTAGAGTTGGCAACACTCATTGTTGATGAAGCCTCTTGGAGTCCCATCCACTGAACATGAGGAGGCAAATAGTCTGCCCATCCTGGATCTTCAAACTCAGAATCAGAGTAGTAACTTATCTCTGAATCTGTGGTGCTCTCTGAGTCTGAAGAGATGTTCACAATTGGAATGTGACTCATTGTGCTTACTTGTTTTTGTGTTAAAAGAAGATATGGTGATTGCAAAGTGTTGATGGTAAAGTTGCTTTTATAATCTAACTAAAGGGAAAAGGGCATTTAATGAAGTATATTGATGTTCACTTACCAGGGTAGCTTTGGGATTTAATTTGGGGAGATAGTCATTAATAAGGGTTGACTTTCAAAGATATTTTGGTCAAATGGTCAACATTCAAGATTTTTGTGGGAAAGTACTTTGGTCAACATACTGTGTGAGCTTATAACGGAAAGTACTATTCCATATTTTATGGAAAGTACTGCTTGGTGCTATTAAAGGGTTCGCTGATGTGTCAGATACTGTTCCAACGGTTAGATTTGCGGCTAACAAACTTTCGAAAGATATGGGGATATTTACTTCCAAAAATAACGGTAAAATCATTAATTAACCGTGTTTTTTGTATCTTATCCTTATATAAAACCTCATATCTTTTCCTTTTATTCACCTTATTCACCTTTATTAACTCATACCTACTTTCTATCGATCATCACTTTTCTCACTTTAACCCTAATCACCATGGCTAATCGACGTACTAACACCAAACACAACATGATCGCAAACCTTGAGAAAACCCAAGATAACCTTGATTTTCATGGTATTATTGACTTTCTCATTGGTACCAACATCTGTTACTCTATCCTAGTCAACCCAGAGATTATTAGACCTTGGATTCAAGTTTTTTGGGATACAGCCACGTCACAGGTTGAAGATGGAGAGGATATTATTACTGCTACAGTTGCTGGGAGAGCTATTCGTGTTACAGAAGCTTCAATCAGGGAGGCTCTGTTATTTGAAGATGAAGGAGGCTCTGTTTTGTTGGAAAAACAAGAGGTTTGGAATACACTCAGGGACATTGGGTATGAAGGTTCTTTGACTAAGCTTACTTTTCAGAAGGCTATGGTTAGTCCTCATTGGAAATTTCTTATTCATGTTTTGCTACATTGTTTGAGTCCAAAGAGTACTGCTTAGGATCAGTTTAGCCATTCCATAGCTTCTGCTTTTGTTGGTCTTATTACCAATCAGCCTTTCAATTTCTCATACATGATTCTTGAAGGTATGCTTACTCATATTAAGGCTGGCAAACCCTTTCTTATGTATCCTAGGTTTGTTCAATTGCTTTTAGATAATCCATTAGATGGGATACCTAAACCTCATGATTATGTACCTACCATTAGGATGCAACCTAAAGTTTTCACTTTTATGTCCAATAAGGGAGTTAATTTTTCGAGTAGGAATACACCTCTTAATGCTTATATGTTAGAGGTAGCTCAAGCTGTTAGGGATGAAGAAGACAATAGTGGGTCTGCACATTCTAATAATGATGATAAACCTGATTCTGCTGAGCATTCTACTTCAGTACATACCCCTATACCACCTATTGTTTCCCCTCAGCATGTTGTTTCAGGTGAAAGGACTCCCTCAGTGACAGCTTCCTTGGATACATCTGTTTCTGCTCAAGGTACTTCTCCACAAAGTACTGATCCTCAAGGTACTGCTTCAGAGGATTCACAAGTACCTACTCCCAATGATTATACTTCCACAGGTGGGCTTCAAACACCTGGAGGAGACGAGGGAATTAAAGGTACTGAGAGTACTTCTGATTTGGCTAAAGAATTGGAGAAGATGAAGTCAACTGTTAATGCTCAAGCTGCAGAAATCAAACAGCTAAGAAAGAAGTTCAGAAGATTGAAGAAATTTGTTTGGCCTTTTGTTAAAAATTTTAGGCTTTATGTGAAAGAAAAGAAGCAGTCTCAGTGATGAGGCAAAAAATGAACCACTTTTAGGGGGTCATTTAAGACCGGAATTGAATTTATTTGATCAAATATTGCCCTAAATCATTCCTTTTGTGATTCTAGGTACTTTGGGAGAGAAATCTGGAAAAAGAAGCAATTCGGACGTTTTTGGAGCATAAAAGTGAAGAAAACGCCAAAGTCTTAATTTTACTTGCTGGGAACAGTAGGTGACGGCGTCAAGAGCAACACCCTGACGGCGTCAAGAGTAAATTCCATGACGACCCAGTACAGAATGGACGGCGTCACAAAAAAGGGCGTCAAGAGTAAAATTCATGACGGCCTGGAAATGCACAATACATGACGGCGTCAGAAGTAGATCAAGGCTGTAACAATTCGCAATTTCAGGTTAACTTTTGTTCCCGAAAATTTCACTATTCACTTTTTCACTATTCACTTTTACTATTCACTTTTCACTATTCATCTCAGAAATTTTTATTTCATATTCTCGTAAGTTAAACTATTTTAACGATAATCCGAGAGTTTGACGCTCGTCGGATCATTTCTGCAAAAATCACGAAGCCGTGTCCGAGATTTACTTTTAGGTTTAAACGTCATTCTAGCATCCCGATATGTCCATAAAACATTATAAACAATAGCAATATGATTTTCTATCATTTTAGGACAATTCCAAAAGTTTCGGAATTTTACGTTTTTCAGTTCAGCGTTTTACGCGAATTACGCGTTTTAGACCCGTGTTTCCAGTTTTTAGCAGGGTTTTAGCACCCGATAGATCCTACCACTCATTTTATATTTTATTATGGACTATATTGACATGTTTAACAATACTTTCAAGTTTCATATTTTTACGATACCCGGTTTTACGTTTTGAGGCTTAATAACTTACGGTTAGCGATTTACGGAGTCAAAACTAGCTACATACTTAGGATATTATCATCCAAAGACCATGACTACTCATCTAGTCACCCTTATCCTTTTAGAACCGACCTAGGGGGGGGGGAATCACCATGTGTGGTTAAATCTTGACTTTAGCCATTAGATCTTACTTAATTACAACTTTGTCTCCAAGTTTTAGCACTTTCCTAGGCACCTTCCTAACCTCCTCATTCATGCTATAAATAGCCAACTAGAAACACATTGATCTTCATCTTTTCATCACCAAAAATACCACACCCTTTAGTCCTAGCACCATGATCCTTTGATCTTCAATATACAAGTTACACATAAGAGTTCAATGTCTTAGTATTCTCTACCTAGTTCTTAAGTTTGTTTGGTGATTCCATGGTTGAATTAGGAGCTACACAAGGTTACTAGGGCTGAAGTTAAATGGTTTTCACAAGGGTTAGATCAAGGCTAGCAAGGGTTACAAGAGTTATGGTGAAGGGTTTACAAGAATAGGTTTAGTGTCCTAGTTCTATACTTGACTTCCTTTCTTAAGTGAAAGCCAAAAGTTGTAAGAAACCCTTATACACTTTCTTGATCAATATCATTTTCATGCTTATTATGGTTCTTTCATGCTATATATGTTCTTGTTATTGTGTTCATGATGTTTAAAAATGGATAAAACAAGTATTGGTATACATATGTTAACTTATGACAAGTAAACAAGCAAACTAGTGATTTTTATGGAAAACCACGACCACAATAGTATAACTTTGATATTTGACACTTACTTACTGTTAAAGAGGACTTAACAAGGAAAACATAGCAATTTGAATCACCCAAAACGAGTACACGAGTCAAAAGTTATGACCATTTGAAGTTAGCGAAACCAAAACGGCAAAACTGCCTAAATAGCATTCTGATCAAATTATGATTTTGAAAGTCCCACTTCTGGTCCGATTCATCAAAAAGTTAAAACACGAAAGTTGTCCAGAACGACGTTTTCGTTCAGGAACAAAGAAGCTCGAGCCCTGAAAACGCTTTCCGAGTGATAATTTTCTTCAAAATCTTGACAGCCCATTTTAGACCAAAGTCACTATATTATAGTTATGATTTACTAAGACCAAGAGGTCTAATGACCTAAAGCCGAGACCACAACCATGGCTAAAGCCAAGGTTGAGTCTCAAGACCATGGAAAAATGACCAAGGTCACGGCAAAGCCACGGCTAAAGACCATATAACTTTTAAAGATCAAAAAGCTTATATATATATGTTATCAAATACTACAATAGTAGGGAGCCTCATGTGAGGAGTTCATTAAGTAAGCCGTCGAGATGAGTTGTGGATTTACGAATTAAAGTGTCCTGGCTCCTCGAACGTTTACTCCATGACTTCTGAATTATGTCGGCCCGAACGGTAGTAAGAGATGTACAAACTATACATGTTTCATAAACGACTTATATTCAAAGACTTACACTATAAACTAAGTACTACATCATGAACATTATGCAAGACATATATTGGCAATTCGTCGTATTCTTAGACGTTACTCCAAACCTAAGTGGCAACGTTCTATTATAGGCTGCTCTTAGAGACTTTCGCGATTCGACTACCACTTTCATTTCTCATTACATAGACTTAAGGTGAGTCATAGCCCCTACTCTTTTCGTACTTGTTTTAACTCTTGGGGGGGATACATGCTCAACTACTTGCTTACTTGTACAAATACTCAAAACATTTATACTTGATTGTTTTATACTTGATTGTCTTATACTTGATGGCATTATACTTGATTTCATACATACATGACTGTCTTTTATCTTTGGGAAGTGGCTCCCAGTAATCCTTTATCTTTGGGAAGTGGCTCCCAGTTTTCTTTGGGAAGTGGCTCCCAGTTGTCTTTGGGAATTGGCTCCCAAAGTGAGGTCTTCGGAGATGAAGTAGAGACTCACTACTAATTGCTTAATTGTTTTGATGAACTTATACATGTCTTTATCATACTATATTGTAGCAGTGGGTTGTGAACACACAGGTTACAAGTCTCTTATGGCGGGACTTGTAACTGAGTGGATTCTCAATGCCTTTGCTGTGTGAACATTCTTTCAAGGCTTTTCAACTGTTTTAAGACAAACTCTATGAACTCACCAACCATTGTATTGACACTTTAGCATGTTTATCTCAGGTTAGTAAGGCGATAGCTAGTGCGTGGAACTTAGAGTCAAGCTGCATATTCTGAAGACTTACGCTTTTATCATTTACCATTCAAAACACTTTTTATACATTTATGTATCATACTTTGGAATCTCATGTTTGTAACTTTGAATTCATTAATCGAATGGTAACTTTTCAAAACGTCTCATTTAGAGTTCGTTTTCTATAACTTGTACTTTGTATTATGAAGTAGCACCCCTATGACACAGTCTTCCGCTGCGGTATTTTGGGGGTGTTACAAAGGCAGTCTGAGAAGAGTTTTGGCGGCGAGGTGATGGCGTCACAAGCTTTGTCTTGACGCCGTCAGACCCTATTTCCTATATATAGTTTTCTAATTTTCACATTAAAAAGAGAGAAGTTTTGGAGAAACCCTAAGTACGAACTTGGTGCGAATTTTACAGGTTTTTCAAGGGTTCTAAGCCCTTGATACCTTTCATGTGTAATTAAGATAAGTGTTCTTTTAATTCAATCAATATGTCTATGTGTTGGTTGTCTATATCTTGTTCTTGTCTTAATTTCATCATGCTAGGCTAGATCTATCTTGTGTTTGCTTAGATCTAATGAAACCTAGATGTTAATTATGTGTTGATTACTTTTTTATAATTGTCTTGGATGAATGATTTATATGTTAGGCTTAAGAAAACTGGCAGATCTCCAATTGGTAACATGCTTGAACGTCTTAAGAAACATGAACCGATGTACACTTGGTCTTTATTGGTTGTATTTAATGCATGAGCCACTGTTTATAATCCCTATGGTTGTGCTGGGCATGGTATAGGAGGAGATAAGAGCTCATAGAATTGGAGAGTTAAGTGCGCCACCCCATGAATGGTATTAAGGAATACGATCCGTCATCCATGCAACTATAACAAGTAATTAACGTGTAAAAGATGTCTAGGGAGTAGTGAAATCTAAGTAAACACATTATCTCCACTTATTGCTCACAACCTTAGTTAATTTAGTTTATTTTCATTTTTAGTATTTTATTTTGATTGCATCTTTAGTATTGGGTTAGTTGACTAGCAACTAATTCCGCCCAAATCCTTCAAACCCGAGATTTTAACTTGCTTTCTAAAAAATATAAAAATACAAAAAATAATCATCCTTCACCTTCAGAACTAGTATTTCGGTTTTCTAATCCTAGCGACACTATTCCTAGCTGAACGATCAATCCCCCGGTACTTGTCACTATACTATACTACAACGATCAGATACACTGCCTGGTGGGGGTTGTAAGCTTCTCAAGATCCCTTGAGAGGTAAAGCCTGTTGCGATTCCCACGTATCAAGTTTTTGGCGCCGCAGCCCGGGGAATAGTTATTGTCTAGGTTAGAATCTCTTTTTATTAGGTCTACTTGCTAGATTCCGTTCTAGTAAGATTTTATTTTTATTTTTAGGTTTTCTTTAGTCTATCTTATTTCTTTGTGCCTTTGTTCGTAACCCTGTACCATCCGACATCATGGAAGGTGGTAACATCCTTGAACCCATCAACCCACCACAAAAAACTACCCACAAAACCTACCACAACCAATCCACCCACCTATAAGGTCCATCCGTTTGCAATCCAGCACCATTCGATTGGTGCAAGTCGGGTGTGCATTCTATGGATACTTTTTCAAAAACCCGACCCAACACCTTGAGAACTACCTAAAAATTACCAATTCTGTAGGATTAGGTGTTGATAATCAAGAAGGGGAACTCTTAGCCCTCTTTCAATTCTCTTTACCTGGTCGGGCTCTTCAATGGTTATTCCAACTCCCTGAAAGATCCGTCTCCTCTTGGGACGATCTTGCTTCCTACTTCTTAACTAAATTCACCTTGCCCAAGGAAGTTATTTTGCAACATAACCAACTTAAAACGGAAAATGATGAAATAATGAAGGTCAATGAGATGAATGAATGTGAAATCAAGCTAGGGACACACTTGTAGGGAAGGGCCATGGGATGATTATAGGATATTTAGGAGCTCCACACCAACTTGTAGGGAAGGGCCATGGGATGATTATAGGATATTTAGGAGCTCCACACCAACCCTTGTGGAATTGAGGTACCATAAGTTCCTTCTAAAATGCCCTTGCCCTGCAAAGTACCGAAAACACCCATGGATAAGGAAACATAATTCTATCAATTTTAAGGTCCCATGCATGATTGGTCATATGTTTAGAGAACACACTTATATCGATTTAAAGGCACCGATGAATATCATGTCTAGGCTTTATTATAATTGGATCATGAACGAAAAATTGAAACCTAGGCGGGACCCTTACAACCCTAATCGCATGAGTAATTTTGTTGAGCGGGTTAGAGGGTTACATGTTTTCGTTGGGGATTTTGTTTATAGGTGTGACTTTATGATCTTAGAAGATGTTAGGGGAATTATTGATCAATCTTTGTGTCAGATTGTTTTAGGTGAACCTTTTGTCAAAACCTCTAAAATGACTTACAACCATGATGAGGGCATTATCACATTCGCAACCAAAGAGAAAAACATTAGATATAGGATGCCCCATAAAGAAGAGAGGTTTAGAGAAGTTGAGGATCTCGATGTTGATAACATCCCCGTGATTAAGATTGAGAGTGAGGAAGAAAGAAACGTTGGAAGTTACAAAAAGAAAGAGATCTATTACTTGAAATGTTTAGCTTTAGGCCCCGAGTATAGGAAGGATAAGAGATTGGTTAAGATGTTTGAAACCGCATTCATTTTTTGGGATAGGAAAATGTAGTAACCCATGACCTTGAGTCTAGCTACAAGACTCGTAAATAAAGAAAAGCGCTTCTTGGGAGGCAACCCATGTTTTGTGTGATTTTATTTTTGTTTGTTTGTTATTTGCTTCCGTATGCATGCTTAATTTTTATTGTTGGTTGATCATGTTTCTAAAATAAATAGTGGAAATACTTTACTTTGTTGTTTTGGCTTAGTCTTAACTCCACCTAAAAGTATTTTTGCAAAAGATAAGTGTAAGGAGAAACCCCAAATATGTTTTTAAGAAACAAATCGATCATGATTCTCCACAATATTAAATGAACATGTGTATTAGTATTTGTTAGAGTCAAATGGTTGTATTGAGTCATAATGAAGTTTTGCAGGATTTTCCAGGAAGTAGGACCAAGTTTTTCCAGAAATTTTCCGGAAACTTAACATAAGAATTTCTGCAGGTCACTTCTGACGGCGTCACGAGTTAACTCTTGACGGCGTCACGTGTAAAAATCTGGAAATTTTACTGGTTTTGTTTTTCTAACGGAGTCTTATGGTTTTTGTGAATTATTAAGTTTTATAATCTCCAGGAAATCTGCAAACTTCATTCCACAAGCATTATATCTTATATTGTTTTCTAGGATTTAGAAACTTATATAGGATGCCGCCGATTTTACGCGTGGTTGTTTTGTCTATTTTTTCAGGATTTACAGGTTATGTTTGACAAGAAGATGATTTACATTCTGGAAGGGAAGCTTTGATTGTTCATTTTCTTGGAGGAAGATTTAACCTGGCCACCTTATTATCCATACCGAGCGAATCAGGGGAGTATTTGATTTCATTCTTTTTACTTTTTAACTTTTACATTCTTTACTTGAACATTGGGGACAATGTTCATCTTAAGTGTAAGGGGAGGGTAAAAAGATGATACCTTACATATGCACTTTCGCTTGAGTTTGTTTTGTTTGATGGTAGATGTGTAATAAAACTATGAGAAATACTTGTTAGTGTAATTTTAGCGCCAAATTTAAATTTTTTTACAACATTTAGGAGTGAAACTTTAGCCATAGCAAGCGTCTCATGGATAGGAGATTGTATGACTAGCACATAACCGTATATTCAGAAAAATTATCCACCCAAATATGTGAGGTTCGCCTTTAGATTTGATAGGAAAAGCATTTACTATTAGTGCTTATGAGTGTACCGGTATCATTTAGATTCTAGAACTTGCGTTAGTGATGCATCCCGAGACCGCTAGTGAGACTACATTCGTGTAGTAGGATTTACTACATGATAAGAGGCATTAGGATCACCCTTGTGTTAAACCCGTATCATAATTACTTGACCATTTAAGTCATATTACTTGGCTAGTTAAGTCAACTAATTTTTCCCACACCCTTAGCGTTGTACTCATTTTTAGTACACGAAACCCCTAGTACACCCCTCCGATCCTATCTTTTCGTTTCTACCTTTAAGCATTTTACTTAAAGGAAGAATTTGTTACACCCCACTTAAATGTACAACCAAATCACCTTAGCCTTCCGTGTATGCGCTCATCTTTAGTGCATTATTGTTATTTGTTAAACCCTAATTTAACTATCTAATTGATTACATGGTTGCTAAGTCTAGTCATATCCTTGTACATATTGTTTTGGGACGATTGGGACTCATGGGTAAGGTACTTGTGTTATGGAGTAATGGGGAAGAACATCATATTATTACCCCCATATGTACGTTAATCTTAAAAGTACTCCAAGTGTTTTGATTTTCTTAATTCGAGTCATTAGATTAGTTTATTGTAAAGTATGTAAAAATTTAAGTGTAAGGGGAATGTTCATCCCCTATGATGTATTATTTTGGATGGTAGGGTAAGAGTGTATGCAAAAAAAAAAAAAAAAAGAAAAAAAAAATCGAAAAATCAAGAAAAAGAAAAAAAAAAGAGAAAAAGAAAAAGAGAAAAAACATATGGACTACCATCCCTTTTTATTCTATGTTCATTTTTTGTTTTTGTTATTTTTCATTTATTAGCTTAAGTCGAGTCTAGTCTTGGCTTAGCAACGCCATATTGTACATGTAATTAACCAAGATTGTTAACTCGCCACCAGTAAAACTTCCTTTATCCAACAAAACTGTGTATTTCATATCCCTACACCTAACGTTACAACCCTTTAAAAGACCACTTTGATAGTTTATCCTAGGTGCTTATGCCATGTGGTGGAGGTTTGATCCTTTCCCAAGCCTATGGTAATCTATTTTGCTATGACAGGTAGTGAGAGATATCTTCCGTTTCCATATTGTAATTTACACTTTATTACACCCGAGAGATGTGAGTATCTAAACACTATTTGTGAGGTGCTAGTGTATGACCTCCGTGCTTGTCTATTGGTCTTTAGTAGAATGATTATTTGTTGTAATTACTTTTATATTAGTGTTAAATGACCCCTAACTTGTATTTTGAGTAGAATAAAAGCGCATTTGCTTGAGGACAAGCAAATCTCAAGTGTAAGGGTATATGATGAGGCGAAAAATAAACCACTTTTAGGGGGTCATTTAAGCCCGGAATTGAATTTATTTGATCAAATATTGCCCTAAATCGTTCCTTTTGTGATTTTAGGTACTTTGGGAGAGAAATCTGGAAAAGGAAGCAATTCGGACGTTTTTGGAGCATAAAAGTGAAGAAAACGCCAAAGTCTTAATTTTCCTTGCTGGGAACAGTAGGTGACGGCGTCAAGAGCAACACCCTAACGGCGTCAAGAGTAAATTCCATGACGACCCAGTACAGAATGGACGGCGTCACGAAGTAGGGCGTCAAGAATAAAATTCATGACGGCCTGGAAATGCACAATACATGACGGCGTCAGAAGTAGATCAAGGCAGTCCGAGAAGAGTTTTGGCGGCGAGGTGACGGCGTCACAAGCTTTGTCTTGACGCCGTCAGACCCTATTTCCTATATATAGTTTTCTAATTTTCACATTAAAAAGAGAGAAGTTTTGGAGAAACCCTAAGTACGAACTTGGTGCGAATTTTACAGGTTTTTCAAGGGTTCTAAGCCCTTGATACCTTTCATGTGTAATTATGATAAGTGTTCTTTTAATTCAATCAATATGTCTATGTGTTGGTCATCTATATCTTGTTCTTGTCTTAATTCCAGCATGCTAGGCTAGATCTATCTTGTGTTTGCTTAGATCTAATGAAACCTAGATGTTAATTATGTGTTGATTACTTTTTTATAATTGTCTTGGATGAATGATTTATATGTTAGGCTTAAGAAAACTGGCAGATCTCCAATTGGTAACATGCTTGAACGTCTTAAGAAACATGAACCGATGTGCACTAGGTCTTTATTGGTTGTATTTAATGCATGAGCCACTGTTTATAATCCCTATGGTTGTGCTGGGCATGGTATAGGAGGAGATAAGAGCTCATAGAATTGGGGAGTTAAGTGCGCCACCCCATGAATGGTATTAAGGAATACGATCCGTCATCCATGCAACTATAACAAGTAATTAACGTGTAAAAGATATCTAGGGAGTAGTGAAATCTAAGTAAACACATTTTCTCCACTTATTGCTCACAACCTTAGTTAATTTAGTTTATTTTCATTTTTAGTATTTTATTTTGATTGCATCTTTAGTATTGGGTTAGTTGACTAGCAACTAATTCCGCCCAAATCCTTCAAACCCGAGATTTTAACTTGCTTTCTAAAAAATATAAAAATACAAAAAATAATCATCCTTCACCTTTAGAACTAGTATTTAGGTTTTCTAATCCTAGCGACACTATTCCTAGTTGAACGATCAATCCCCCGGTACTTGTCACTATACTATACTACAACGATCAGGTACACTGCCTGGTAGGGGTTGTAAGCTTCTTAAGATCCCTTGAGAGGTAAAGCCTGGTGCGATTCCCACATATCACTCAGATGCCAAAATCTACAAAGAAGAAGTCTAAATCCTAGAGGAGGCATAGAAAATCATCATCTATCAAATTGGGGAGGAATCAGGATGATAATTTGGATAGATTTGATGATATGGTTCAATATTCAGAGGAAAAGAATGATCAAGATGAAAATGTTGCTCAAAATAGTGCTAAAAGAAAAAGTGGGGAGACAGAGCAAATTAATCTTGAAGTTGAGCATGAGGATGTAAAAAGTGGTGATACAGAAGAAATTGATTTAGAAGGCAATAATGCTCAATGTAATTTTGTTGAAAATACTGTTGTGCAAGGTACTACTGAACAAGATATTGCTGCTATTGGAACTTCTGTAGCTTGACCTTCTACAAAGCATTATGAAGATGAAGCTGGTCCTTCTACTTTTGAAGAGGAAGAAAGAGTACATACTGCAAGTGATGATGAAACAATTGCTCAAATTATGATGAATTTAAGAAGACCTACTGGAGGAATACATATCTCTGAGCCTGCACAAAAAGATGATGAAAGTACTTCTGAATCAGAAAAACTAGATCCAAAAGATAAAGGGAAAGGGATAATAGTTCAGAAAGATACTAAGAAGGAAAAGAAGAAATTTTCTATTGCTCATATTAGAGAATTAGAGACTGCAGAAGATTTAGAGCTTGCTAGAAAGCAACAAGCTGAATATGATGCTGAGTATTTGGAAGAAGTTAGTAGGCCACTAGCAAAGAAGCCAATGACCAAAGCTCAGGAAAGAAACTGGATGATACAGTTCTTGAGAAAGAAGGGATACAAGAATTTGCATTTGAAAAGGTATCCAGAAGTGAAAGCTCTGTGGGATAAAGTACAAGAAGATATCAGAAAAGAAGTAGAAAAATTTGTGCCCATGGAAGTTGATAGAAAGAAGAAATTAGAAGATATCAGAAATGAAGAAGCTGAGCAAAGGAGATTGAAAAGAAAGAAATTAGCTGAAGATGATCAACTGTCAAAAAGGCTGAAGTTTAGTTCATGAAGATATAGTTGATGAACTTAGAAATTATTTCAGAGTTGTTGATTTTGAGAACAAGAAGATTGAAGATTCTGGAAAGAAGTCCAAGATAATCTCATTTTCTGTGGTTGAATCAAAAGAAGGGAATTATTTTATGATCCACAGAGAAGATGAAAGACATTCAATATGTTATGGGATTTATTGCACTGTATTTCAAGGGCAGATTCATATGACTTATATGTGCAAGTACAGACATACTATGCAGAGATTGAAGCTTCAGGAGTGGGATTAGTTTTGCTTGGAGACTTAATTACCATCTGGGATACTGAAGAAACAAGTGTTGATCCTCTGTGGAATGATCAAGAGAATTGGGAAATAACAAGATGGAGATTCTTTGAGTCATCAGGAGTTCATACACTAGAGATGGAAGATGGTACCATGATTCATATGTTGGCTGAGAGGAGATATCCATTGATTAGAGAAATTATGCTCAGAATGCTGGATCATGGAATGGAACTTGAAGATGAATCTGAAGTAGCTTTGGATGTTATCAAGCTATTTATCAGATGGGTCAAGTCTGAAGAGTAATGTTGCATAATACTGGTATGATTTGTTTTGTAAAATAAAGTATTTTTCAAAGTACTGCAAAAACAAACAGTACTTTAACAAAGTACTGCTTGCTGATATAAACCAGTATAAGTCCTTTAAAATAAAAATAAAATGTTTTGATGTTTAAAAGAAATGAGGATTTGAAAAGAAACACATGGTGTTAGTATTTATACTGCACAACAAATGGTAATCAACTCACCATGTTTAACAGACAAGAAAGAGTTTGACTCATCATGAGGGTACGGCTCTGATGTGATAATCAAATCTGTTGATGGTTGATAGTTTACCAAAAACTATATGGTTATCAACTCACCATACTCCAAGTGATTAAGAGTTGGCTAGTCCAAAGCAAACGGCTATTGGTAAAGACAAATCAAATCCGTTGATAGCTGATGATTTGCTAAAAATCATAATTTTCAATGATTCACCTCTCACAGGAGTTAACACACCTGGAAGTGATGAGAATAGTATGAAACTTTTAAGATTTGATGATCTTTGTACCAAATTGTTGCTGAGTTGCTGAGCAGATACCATAAATGATAAGATGCTGATGAAGAGTACTTTGACACATGACAGATAGAAGAAAAAGGAATAAAGAAACAATCTCTCTGAATGATTGAAGATTTGAAGATTAAAGATAACAAAGAAACTTGAAATCAAGCAAGTGGAGTTCAAGTTAGGGGAGGATTGTTGGGATATGAAATATCAAAGTACTTCTGGATGTCAAAGTACTGCTGCATGAAGAATAAAGTCAAAGTACTGCTGAAGGAAAAAGTCAAAGTACTACTGTTATTGAAGAATGCTTAATGTACTTCGAAGGAAACAAGGACTGATGTGCAATATTAGATAAGGATTAATGTGTAATATTAAACGAATATTCTAGAATTAGTTAGGGATAATGACTTGTCGTTCAAGGATTATATGTTGTAAATCGACTTAAGGTTATCTATATAAAGAGCCTTAAGAGGTATTAGTCGATACAAGTCTTAGATAAGTTTTAGAGTCGATCAAAGTTGATAAAGTAGTTAGGGATTGTTAGTGAATCTGTGTAACAAAGCAGGTTCAAAGTTTGATTAATATAAAAGTTCTTCTTAAGCTTTGTGTTAGTAGATTCCGCATACTTTACAAAGTAAAACAGTGTTTCAATATTAATAGTGTTGAGGTTACTCAATATTGTTAAACCTTTACAAGCTACAAAAGTAGTTTGATCAGAGTATATCGATCCAAAAAGTGTTGAGAACCTTGTCCCAATCCCAAGAGAGTCACAGGGAATTCTTGATCATGTGTGTGATATCCCTCCTTCTCCTATCTTCCAAACTGATCATGTTGAGATGTTCTCCGATATTAATGATGACGATTCATTATCTTGTGGAGACATCGTTTTTATGGAAGAATTACCTTCTAAGCTAGTTAGTTTAGAAGAAGAGAATGATGAGATTGACACTAAAATCAAGGATGAAGCTGTATAATACTCATAATGATAACATGTATGGTTTATGTGTTATGGATTAAGTCAAGTAAGAAAGTTTAGAGAGAGAAAGTGAGTTGGGCGGAATTCCTTGAGAGAGAAAGAGATGAGAGAAAATAGTGAATATTAGATTAAGTGAAAGGAAGCTCCAACCCTCTCCACATGTGGAGAGGGGTATTTAAACTAAGCTACAAACACCCACACCCGGGCTGTGGATCAGGCATACAGTGGGTAAAGATCCGTCCTTCTTCCACGGTGTTACTTAAACTAATACTAACTAACTAATATATAAACTAACTACGAACTAACTTAATGCTATTACAATAATTAGGTGACCGAGACTTTTACAGGAATATTGGTATTCCTAACAATCTCCCCTTAAGCGAGGTCACCTTGGAGATTAAGCTCTTTGATCTTTAAGCATTCTTTAGTCTTTGTAGCTCGTAGGTTCTGATTCTTCACTTTTCTGCACACTCTGTACTTCAAGCAAGCGAACTTGTGATTTGGATTTGATGAGTGTCTAAATACTCATCATTTTATACCAATCTGAGATGCCAAAACATACAAAAACACTCAAATATGCATCAAAATACTTAAAATATCTTAGAAGTGTGTTTTATATGTTTCAAATGCAAAATATGCAAAAACAGATGAAAAACGTATAAAGTTTGCATAATTAGCAGTTTCAGTCCCTCAAGTTTCATAAATTGGCAAAACTAGTCCCTGGTTATTCTAAAAACATGAAAAAGTCATCAAAGGTCCTTTTTAATCATAAAGTTACATATTTAGTCCTTTGGTGAAAAGTTTCATAAAATTACAAGTTTAGTCCCTATACTTTGGAAATTGACAGAAATGGTCCCTGGGATGTAAAAACTTTGAGAAATTCAATTGTGGTCCTTGTACTAATAATATTTTGCAGGAATGGTCCTTGGGTGATAAGTTTTGTGAAATTACATAATTAGTCCCTGAAGTTTGGTGAATTGACAGAAAAAGTCCTCGGATATAAAATAATGGGAAATTATCAAAAATGGCCTTGTACTATTCATGAATGATCAATATGGCCCTTTTAATAAATATGGGAAAGTCACATTCAGTCCCTATAATTTTCCCTAATTACAACTTTGCTCCTTGTGATTTAATACCTAATAAACCAAACGGACTCTTTATATTATTACCCAAAACCAAAATAACCCAACACACATCAAAGCCCACCCCCACTACCCATTTCCTAGCCCAATCCCTACCAGCCCAAACCACCCTTTATTATTAAACCGGGTCAAACTACCCAGTCAACCCAACCAATACCTCTTCCACTACCTTTTTCCCTCCCTCACTCACTGTAAAACCAAAACCACCTCCACACCCACAGTATCACCTCCACCTCACACCCCAGCTGTCCTAACCACTACCTTCCACTTCCACAACCTTCCAAAACCCTATAATAACCTCTCCACGCAATGTACAGTCCCCCAAGACTTTTTCGCGCCAAAAAGTGAATTTGAACAGTGTGGATTAATTAGACCATTTCAACGGCTGGGGATTGATGGGATAGTGTCAGAAAGACCCAAGGAACCTCAAAAGTCTCTACATAAGGAAAGAGAAGCAGAAGAGATAAATTATTAGTGTAACCTTAGTGTAGTTTAGTCGTAGTTAGTGTAAACTTCAAATTTAGTTGTAATTTTCAATTCAGTCAGTGAAACTCAGCTTATTTTATGTATTGTAAACTTTATTTAATCTTTAATTCAAGTCTTGTTAGTTAATTTCAAGTTGTGGTATTTTTGAGCAAATTTGACAATTTTGCTTAAGTTTGTTAAAAGTTGTTAAAACCTGATCTATCTATGTTCATTTAAGTCCAAGTATAAGTTTTCTTAAGTTTCTGAGTTGTGTTGCTCAGTTTAGATCATACTTACAATTAATATCAAAAATTCCAAATAAATAAATTAAAAAATAAAAATTAGTGTTCATAGCTGTGGAAGCAAGGAATCAACAATGATTATGGATCATGGTTTAGAGTCCTATGGGGGACACTAGGTTATGATTTGGTCCTTGGTTCACTCAGTCCTCAGCTTATTTCCATTTGTAAGTTTTATTTTCCATTTTTACTTTTTACTGTTTTAGCACTTAATTAACTTAGATCTTGGTAATTTTAGGTTTCTGTATTATTTATTAGTTGTAATATTAATTAAAATCAGTTACTTGTTCTTAAGATCAATTGTTCTAAAAATTGAATATCTCACAGTTAAAAAGACAAACTTGACATACTTGTGTTTCATGCTTGTGGTTTGAATAATTTAGACTCATTTGTTCTTAAATAATCATAAATCAGTATTTGGAATCAGTATAGTTGTTTAAATAGTCCATCTGTGTTGAAAATATCATTTTCATAGTTATAAGGTAGTGTTTGGTTCAGTGGTTAGCACTACTGAAGAGTTTGTAATTGTTGTTGTTTTAAGTTCTAACATGCTATGCTAGGTTGTATTAGGTCAAATAAACCATAAAACCAGTACCTCATTAGTTCAAAAGTCAAAATCCACCACCATCACCCTTGACAGTCCACTGAGTGGTTCTGTGGGTACCAATTTTACCCATTTGGTTTAGAACCTGTTCATTTAGCCTATTTTAGACTCAATCCATCTTAGTTTAACTTATTTAGTCAGTAGGATTAATTAGAAACTCACAATAGTCAAACTAGTTAAGTATTATAAAAAGTCAAAATTTTCAATCTCAGATTTTCTCAAATATTGGGTGAATTTTGTAGATTTGTGTATTAGGGTTGAGGTTCTGAAAATCATTGGGATCATAGTCTACCAGTTCATCTTCAGTATCCCACATAGCTTATAATTTTGTGATTTTTCCCCTGGGCCCCACTCACCCTCAAAAACACTTGCAGGGAAGAAAGCTCCCCTGCACACCAGCAGACTCACCCATCACCACCACTTTGGTGGTGATTTGTAACCACCACAGTGGGCCCCACACCTCAAAATTAGTTTCTTACAACCCCTCTCCTACCAGGGATTATAGATTGACCATTTGTTTGACTTGAATTCCAGTGGACCCCACTTTATTTAGCTCCTAAAGTTTGTCCCTATTCTGTGTTTAAATTGAGTTTTGGAATTGCTTATTTTGGCTTATAAGCTTATCTACTGAGCTTATTTGGCTAATTTTAGCTTTGACAAGTCCAATAAACTTATTAGGACCAGATTTAGCCATAGTGGGTCCCACATAGGCTCATTTGAGCTTATTTCCATTTCCAGTCAACAAAAGTCAACTGTGGTAGCATTAAGCTTCCACAGTACTTATTAATAAGTTATAAAATTATTGTTTTTACAAAACTTGTCTATTTTTAGATATAAATTAGTTTTGTAAAAGAAAAATCAAGAAAAAACAATATAAAAATAAGTGATAGTTTCTATTTAATTTAATTTAATTTTAATTTTCATTTTTAGATTTTTATTAAGTAATTTGTAATTTTATATTTTTATTAATTTCCTTTTAGGTTAAAGTAATTTTTATAATTTTCTCAGATTTTTGTTTTGTAATTTAGTATTTATTATAATTAATAATAGTTTTATTAAAAATTAATAAATAAATAAGTTATAAATAGAATAATTAGTTTTTATATAGTAACACCTAGTTTTTATATTTTTTATAGCTTTTAAATGTTATAAAATAGTTTTATAAATTTTTTCATAATTTTCCAAGTCATTTTAGTATTATTTGTAATTTAAAATAGTTTAATTAGTTTAAATAATATAATTAGTTATTAATTAATAGAAAATCTATAAAAACTCAAAAACATTTATTTTTATTTTTGTTATACTTTCTTCAAGTTCATTTTAAGTTTTAGAAATTATTTTTATAAGTTTTTAGTTTAATTTGTAGTGTTTATTATTTTTAGTTTTTATTTAAGTTAGTTTTAATTAAATAGTTAAATAGTTAATAATTAATAATAAATAATATAATAATCTAAAAAATAATTTTCTTTTTAATTTAATTTTATTTTAAGTTTAAGTTTATAGAATTTTCATTTTTAACCCCTGTAGTTTATTTTTCTTAAAACTCACCTTTTTCTCAGTACGCAGTCGCGTCTGATTTTAATTTGGTGTACGTTTATACGTTTTAGATACCTAGCTTTCACGTAATCATTAAGATAGTTTATTTAAGTTATTTTAAGTTATAAAACCCTAGTTAAACACACACACACACACACACTTATAACCTTTCCTGTTCATATTCACTAATCACAGATTCGTTTCTAATAAAACATCGCACACCTCGTTGGGACATTACGACCCGGGGAAACACTGTATTCCACGGAAGCATTTGCCTCAGCTATTTGACTATTATACTTGACCATTCACAAGTGGTTGACCAATAATTATCTGACCGTTTGAGGCGAATCAAAATTTGGCGCCGCTGCCGGGGAGGTTGTGCGTTTATTTTAAACGATTTTGCGTATTAGTGATTCTGGATATACATCCATTGTATATTTACCATCTTTTATCCATATTTTTATATAAAACAAAACACAAAAATATTCACCTTTACACCCCTACCTATTTGATTCTTCATTTCTCATCCCCTAAACCCTTTGATTCTACCTTCTTCCACTTGTCCCATAATTGATTCTAATGGCATCTCTCAATGACGATTTCTTTAAACAAAGGGCCTATAAAAGCAAAGTTGAAAAACTTATGGCCTTGTCAAAAATGTCGAGATGTCATGTTGATTATGATGGACCTTCGATTCCTATTCCCTCTTCGGTGAGGGAAAGAGATCATGAAACCGAGGTAACAAAGGACCCTGTACTTTCCTCTTATGATGGAAGTGCTAAATACGTCCAACCCACGGTTGTCCAAGAATCTAAGCTCACAATTGATCCTAACCTTTCACGGTTTACGGTTAAAAGTTTGTCAAGCAAACGTAAAGAGCTTAGGGCAGTGACTGAAAAGAACGACTTGCCCAACCTTCACATTTATCAAGAACCAAAACCTGAGACCATAACGGAAGTGGTGGAAATTCCTAGCTCTCAGAGCACACCACTTGTTCCACCTCCAGATTTTGTTCCTTGTGTCGGTTGTGGTGAGCCGCTTTTTGGTTTTCCATGTCGTTGGTGTACATGTGAACAATGTGGTAATGATATTCAAAACGGGAGTTGTTTGTTTTGTAGATCGAGTAATTTATTTGCTTATGATCCTAATCAAAACTCATTTAACGACTCTTCAAATTTTTCCAACTACCCATCACATTCATACGAGCAAGAATCATATTATCAAAATCTCAATGATGCTTCGTATCAAAATACACCAAGCCAGACTCAACAGTTTAACTGTTGTGAGTACTGTGGAGGTCCACACGTTAGCTCTGATTGTCAAACAAGGAATCCATTTCCTTGTAACAATTACAACTATTCGTTTCAAGACCCACCTCCACAATACCAAATGAACCAAGCAACTCCTCAAAACCAGCAAGACCCTTGTCTTGAGGTTCTTGAAAAACTTAAAAACATTAAAGAGGAGTTAGCTAATATGTCGTTTCACAATGCACCAAGTTTTTCTTGTGTACATTGTGGGGGTCCTCATGATGATTTTAAATGTCAACCGTATTATAAACCTGAACATTGTTCTAGTTCTAATACATCCGGTTTTGACACATTCACACCCCCACAGTTTCCACTCATTCCATATTCTCGTGATAAATCTATCGCGGAATTACTTGTTGAAAAACATGCTGCTAGAGACGAAAGAAGCATGGAAGAATTACTAGTCTTAGAACAAGCAGCTATAACACATATCAAATTTCAAAATGCTGCTCTTCTCTCTGAAGATGATGAAAGTGATGATACCTCATCAAATTCATCAGTTGAGACTCCTTCCATGCATATACAGGGAGAAAAGAATATAACTGAATCACCAGCAGTAAAAAAAATGGAACTTGTAGAATCCATTACTGCTAGTCCTTCTCAACTCCCTGAGTCTACTGTTATCACACCCGAGGTTCCCACTCACTCTCTGAGCATGGGGGACGAGCATCTTGACACTATTCCTGCAAAGGAATCGGACGAATTCATAAAGTCTAGTGTTGAGAACCTTGTCTCAATCCCAAGTGAGTCACAGGGAATTCTTGATCTTATGTGTGATATTCCTCCCCCTCTTGTCTTTCCAAATGATCATATTGAGATGTTCTCTGATTCTGATGAGAACTATTCTTTATCTTGTGGAGACATAAGTTATTTGGGGGAATTACCTTCTGAGCTTGTCAACTCAGAAGAAGAGAATGATGAAGAAATACACCAAGACGAAGCTCTTCGTCTTACTTTACTAAATGCTAATCTTATCATTTCTAGAATCGAGGCTTTCAATGAAAAGCCTGATACATCTCCTATCCCCGTCAAGGATAGTGCTTATGATCAATGATTCTATTCCGGAATTGCAAACGTTCCATTTTGATCAAACGTAAGAGAAGATAAGTGGTATCACTACTTCTCATTCTTATAATTCTCTTCCCGTTTATGAATCATTTACTATTGAGGAGTTCCCCAATGAACTCACTAAAATCAATCCCGAATACGAATCATTCACCTTTGAGGAGTTCTCCGGTGAACTCACTCATATCATATCTCTACCAGAGTATGATAATTTCTATTTTGATCTAGACATACCCATAATATGTCTTGATCAAACGAGCTTAAAAAAGGAGATTCATGAAACAATGAATTCTCCTATTGAAGATGAGGAGTTAATCATGATTTTCATCATGACTTTCTTTCTTTTCTTCATATATTTTGTTCCTTATCCTGTTCTTCACTCTTTCGGGAGTGAGGATATAATCTTTGACCCCGGCATTCTCATTTATAAATTATGAGCCGGGTGTCTACTTATCACATCGGAGTGGAACTTTCACGTGCTTCAAATGTTTATCCAAACGTTTTGAATGAAAGTCCGATGCAGATTGTCTCTTCCACTTGCTTCCCCATGGACAAATGAATTCGGGGTCGAGTCAAGTTAGCGACTCGGTAATCAAAAACAGTAGCATGTACATAGGTTTTCACCCGTGTGTACCACCCTAGTGTGGGGGAGTTACCCCATATGTTGTGTGTATATATATATATATATATATATATATATATATATATATATATCTCAAAAAAAAATGTAAATATAGTGATAGCTTCTATTTAAGAAGTTTTATCTAAAAAAATAGTTGTATCTATATACATCTTGAATAAAGGCTATGGAATATTTTCTTCTTACGTTCTAAGTGTTGGTTTAACACCCGGTACTTTGAATATTGAGGACAATATTCAGTTCTAAGTGTGGGGGGAGATTCGTTATTCTAATAAATTTAAACACATGTTCCATCAAGAACCCCCATTTTAGCCAAAATTTTAAAAATTTTTTCTCACTTAGAACGCAATAAATGGTTATCAGTCCGCCATGTCTAACCCACATAAGGATTGGCTAATCCAGGAGCAAACGGTTCTTGGTAAAGATAACTCAAACCCGTTTATGGCTTGCAATTTGCCAAAAATTGTATGGTTCCTTAGCTCCCCATATCCCATAAAGCGAATGAGTTGGCTAGCCCGCAAGATTATGGCTTGTGGTAAAGGCCGTGGAAAAACCATAATTGGTAATCAGCTCACCAAGATGTTGACTATTCCATCAAGAGTTGGCTAGTCCAGAAGCAAACGGCTTTTGGTAAAGACTAATCAAATCCGTTGACAGCTGGTGATTTGCTCAAAATCACACGGTTATCAGATGTACCACAGTTCTTACACCTGGCTACTCCAGAAGTGATGGCTTTTGGTAAAGAGTTTTTCAAATCCATTAAGTTTTTTCAAAAGATTGCTAGGGACTAGCAATAGTTTAGTGTGGGGGATTGATGAGTGTCTAAATACTCATCATTTTATACCAATCTGAGATGCCAAAACATACAAAAACACTCAAATATGCATCAAAATACTTAAAATATCTTAGAAGTGTGTTTTATATGTTTCAAATGCAAAATATGCAAAAACAGATGAAAAACGTACAAAGTTTGCATAATTGGCAGTTTCAGTCCCTCAAGTTTCATAAATTGGCAAAACTAGTCCCTGGTTATTCTAAAAACATGAAAAAGTCATCAAAGGTCCTTTTTAATCATAAAGTTACATATTTAGTCCTTTGGTGCAAAGTTTCATAAAATTACAAGTTTAGTCCCTATACTTTGGAAATTGACAGAAATGGTCCCTGGGATGTAAAAACTTTGAGAAATTCAATTGTGGTCCTTGTACTAATAATCTTTTGCAGGAATGGTCCTTGGGTGATAAGTTTTGTGAAATTACATAATTAGTCCCTGAAGTTTGGTGAATTGACAGAAAAAGTCCTCGGATATAAAATAATGGGAAATTATCAAAAATGGCCTTGTACTATTCATGAATGATCAATATGGCCCTTTTAATAAATATGGGAAAGTCACATTCAGTCCCTATAATTTTCCCTAATTACAACTTTGCTCCTTGTGATTTAATACCTAATAAACCAAACGGACTCTTTATATTATTACCCAAAACCAAAATAACCCAACACACACCAAAGCCCACCCCCACTACCCATTTCCTAGCCCAATCCCTACCAGCCCAAACCACCCTTTATTATTAAACCGGGTCAAACTACCCAGTCAACCCAACCAATACCTCTTCCCCTACCTTTTTCCCTCCCTCACTCACTGTAAAACCAAAACCACCTCCACACCCACAGTATCACCTCCACCTCACACCCCAGCTGTCCTAACTACTACCCTCCACCTCCACAACCTTCCAAAACCCTATAATAACCTCTCCACGCAATGTACAGTCCCCCAAGACTTTTTCGCGCCAAAAAGTGAATTTGAACGGTGTGGATTAATTAGACCATTTCAACGGCTGGGGATTGATGGGATAGTGTCAGAAAGACCCAAGGAACCTCAAAAGTCTCTACATAAGGAAAGAGAAGCAGAAGAGATAAATTATTAGTGTAACCTTAGTGTAGTTTAGTCGTAGTTAGTGTAAACTTCAAATTTAGTTGTAATTTTCAATTCAGTCAGTGAAACTCAGCTTATTTTATGTATTGTAAACTTTATTTAATCTTTAATTCAAGTCTTGTTAGTTAATTTCAAGTTGTGGTATTTTTGAGCAAATTTGACAATTTTGCTTAAGTTTGTTAAAAGTTGTTAAAACCTGATCTATCTAAGTTCATTTAAGTCCAAGTATAAGTTTTCTTAAGTTTCTGAGTTGTGTTGCTCAGTTTAGATCATACTTACAATTAATATCAAAAATTCCAAATAAATAAATTACAAAATAAAAATTAGTGTTCATAGCTGTGGAAGCAAGGAATCAACAATGATTATGGATCATGGTTTAGAGTCCTATGGGGGACACTAGGTTATGATTTGGTCCTTGGTTCACTCAGTCTCCCACATAGCTTATAATTTTGTGATTTTTCCCCTGGGCCCCACTCACCCTCAAAAACACTTGCAGGGAAGAAAGCTCCCCTGCACACCAGCAGACTCACTCATCACCACCACTTTGGTGGCGATTTGTGACCACCATAGTGGGCCCCACACCTCAAAATTAGTTTCTTACAACCCCCCTCCTACCAGGGATTATAGATTGACCATTTGTTTGACTTGAATTCCAGTGGACCCCACTTTATTTAGCTCCTAAAGTTCGTCCCTATTCTATGTTTAAATTGAGTTTTGGAATTGCTTATTTTGGCTTATAAGCTTATCTACTGAGCTTATTTGGCTAATTTTAGCTTTGACAAGTCCAATAAACTTATTAGGACCAGATTTAGCCATAGTGGGTCCCATATAGGCTCATTTGAGCTTATTTCCATTTCCAGTCAACAAAAGTCAACTGTGGTAGGATTAAGCTTCCACAGTGCTTATTAATAAGTTATAAAATTATTGTTTTTACAAAACTTGTCTATTTTTAGATATAAATTAGTTTTGTAAAAGAAAAAACAATATAAAAATAAGTGATAGTTTCTATTTAATTTAATTTAATTTTAATTTTCATTTTTAGATTTTTATTAAGTAATTTGTAATTTTATATTTTTATTAATTTCCTTTTAGGTTAAAGTAATTTTTATAATTTTCTCAGATTTTTGTTTTGTAATTTAGTATTTATTATAATTAATAATAGTTTTATTAAAAATTAATAAATAAATAAGTTATAAATAGCATAATTAGTTTTTATATAGTAACACCTAGTTTTTATATTTTTTATAGCTTTTAAATGTTATAAAATAGTTTTACAAATTTTTTCATAATTTTCCAAGTCATTTTAGTATTATTTGTAATTTAAATTAGTTTAATTAGTTTAAATAATATAATTAGTTATTAATTAATAGAAAATCTATAAAAAGACAAAAACATTTATTTTTATTTTTTATACTTTCTTCAAGTTCCTTTTAAGTTTTAGAAATTATTTTTATAAGTTTTTAGTTTAATTTGTAGTGTTTATTTTTTTTTAGTTTTTATTTAAGTTAGTTTTAATTAAACAGTTAAATAGTTAATAATTAATAATAAATAATATAATAATCTAAAAAATAATTTTCTTTTTAATTTTATTTTATTTTAAGTTTAAGTTTATAGAATTTTCATTTTTAACCCCTGTAGTTTATTTTTCTTAAAACTCACCTTTTTCTCAGTACGCAGCCGCGTCTGATTTTAATTTGGTGTACGTTTATACGTTTTAGATACCTAGCTTTCACGTAATCGTTAAGATAGTTTATTTAAGTTATTTTAAGTTATAAAACCCTAGTTAAACACACACACACACACACAAACTTATAACCTTTCCTGTTCATATTCACTAATCACAGATTCGTTTCTAATAAAACATCGCACACCTCGTTGGGACGTTACGACCCGGGGAAACACTGTATTCCATGGAAGCATTTGCCTCAGCTGTTTGACTATTATACTTGACCATTCACAAGTGGTTGACCAATAATTATCTGACTGTTTGAGGCGAATCAGGATTCCTTTGTGATATGTGATCTTTAAGCTTCTTTGAGATCATCAGCCATAGTAAATCTCCAAGCTCATCCATAGTAGTATCGCCTTCATGTGACGTAGTGACTTTAGGACCATCATGCTCACACCCTTCTGGATCAGGAGACATTACATTAGAGTTGTGGATCAGGAGACTTTTTCATCAGAGTTGCGGAAACGTTGTTGGTAGTCTCTCAACATTTGTTGTAGCAAGTCTCTCATCGTCATTGATAGTGTGGAGGATGTGTGAGCATGAGGTATGGATTGACCTGGTTCAGCTGGAAATAGGAGCCATCAACGCCATCTTTATATGTGTCCCTGAAATAAAACAGTTAGCAATAAAGATAGAGAACGAATATGGCTTTGTCATTCATTCTGCGAAGACAGACTACCCTCCGGTTTTGTGAAAACCGACCTGTGATCAGGTAGAGTCTCTTTTAAAGAAGACTCCCCTTGACAGGAGTTTCTAGCCTGTAGTAATGAATTTTCCAAATAATCCACTTTGGAATCTTCATACTAAGCATGTTCTGTCACACCCCCAAAATCGGGTCCAGTGGAAGCATACATGTAGCTGGGATGTAACTCAATTGGTATCTCAACACAAGTACAAAAATGGTATTCACTTTAATCATTTAGAATAAAACCGTTTAACCAAAAGTATTGAATTTACATCGTTAAAACTAGTGCGGAAGTAGGCCCTTAAAATAGTTAAAAACGGTCCCCATATGAATATCAGAGTATTCTATGAACATGCCATGCCCTGCCAAAACCTCCAGTAGCGTGCCATAGCTTAAAACCTGAAAATACATGCTAAAGTGTCAACACTAGGTTGGTGAGTTCATAGAGTCTTGTGAAAAAGAATTGTTATGCATATGAATGAAGATTTCCCAGCAAAGGCATCGTAAACCCACTCAGTTCCAAGTCCCGCCATAAGAGACTTGTAACCTGTGTGTTTACGACCAACTGCCAAATATGATTTAGTTATGTGAACAAAAGTAATACTTGTATCTAGATTCAAAGATAATTGTAGCAACACCGCTATATAGACAATTTCTAACAATGAGGTTATATAAACAATTTTGACAATGTCGCCATATAGGTAAATCAGTCGAGTAGGGAAAACAACAATATTACGTTTGACATCACAGTCAAGTGGGAAAACCACTATATTACGTTTGACATCACAGCCAAGTGGGGAAACCACAATGCGTTTGACATCACAGCCAAGTGGGTAAACCACAATATTACGTTTGACATCACAGCCAAGTGGGGAAACCACAATATTACAATGAGTTCATATGATAAATCAGTCAAGTGGAGACACCTATAATATTACGTTTGACATCACAGCCAAGTGGGGAAACCACAATACGTTTGACATCACAGCCAAGTGGGGAAACCACAATACTACATTTGACATATTTGAACAATTGGTGACCATGAGGTCATATAAACAAGTATGACAAATCCCATGAAATGCAGGTAATCAAACATACCAATGAAATATAGGTAATCAAACATATCCATGAAATACAGGAAAATCAAACATACCAACGAAATACAGGTAATCAACCATGTAAAGCGAGTAATGCGTTTAAGTAAAACGAGCATGTATTCTCCCCCAAAGAGTTTACCAAAACAATTGAAAAAGTAGGGGCTATAACTCACCTGGAGCGATAGCTACGATGACAAAAGTGGATACACGAAATGAGGCACGATCTCTAACCGCAACCTAATATGAATGATATGATCTAATGTCAGAAATGAAATAATGCTACACATGCAAATACGTATGTTATCGATACCACTCATTAGTTTTGAAAATAGCGCTTATCGTCGAAAAATACGTTTTTGTTGTCTTGTTAGGTTAATAAATATTTTCCATGTAAATAGGTTGAAACGGTTCTCCACGATCCTCGTTTGGTGTTTTATCGGCAAATATAAGGTTTTCGTCGCAAAATATAACATTTTCATTACTCGAAAATATGTCCAAATTGGCCTCGCAAAACTAGTCGCAAAATATTGTACGTTAAGTGTTAATGGTCAAGCTCGGCGTTTTTGAAAACCTTGTAACATTATCTAGGTGTTGTCTCATTTAACTTTGGATCGTACGCGCCTCGATGGTTAAAAAATATCGCTTCCATTGTCGTTACTTGAAAATATAATGTTCAATACTTAGAAAAATTCTATTATAGTAAAAGCTGTCAAAATAAATAGAGTTTCGTCGGGTTTCAAACGTGTATATCTTGGTCGTTATAAGCTTGTTTTCTACGTTATTTATATCCCCGGAATCGTGGGACAACATACAAACATATTTTTGATAAGCCGGGATGGCTAGATTAAGTTTTACGCCTCAAAACAGTCCATGAAAAACTGAGACAACAATGAAATTTTTTGAAAATATAGTTTTGTCGTTAACTTGTTTTTAGCATAACTTCTTCGTTATAAACTCGTTTTAATCCGTTCTTTCGCCCATAGCTTCATTTTTGAAAGTATTTTCTAAATATTTGGTCTAAAGTTACACCCATGCCCTGAGTTTCCCACGTTTTACAAAATGGGACAGTAGGTTATGTATTGTTTCAAAAATGGGTTTTCCTAGTTTGTAACTTGTCCAAAACATAACCAAACTACTTCAAATCAACTCCACAAGTACCCAATCCTACCATACATCTTCTTAGGGTGTCATGGGTTCCTAAACATCACCAATCTTGGTGGATCTCTTGAAGTTACTAATAAAAATTATAGATCTAAGATTAAAGAGTATTATTGTATAAAGTGGTATATATAACATATATATATATATATATATATATATATATATATATATATATATATATATATATATATATATATATATATATATATATATATATATATATATATATATATATTTGCATGATCTACTACTATGACTTGAAGCTTACTTGAAGTTTTGATGATTTTTGAGCAAGAAAACTTAATAATCTTGAGGTTTTTATTTCAAAACCTTAACTAGATTAAGACTAATACTTGATAAACACTTGGATCTTGAAAAATTATTGATTTCTTCTTGTTGTTGTGTTCATGGCCGATCATATGAAGAAGAGTGGAAGAGAGGTGAGTTTTTGCTAGTTTATTTTTAGTACATGTGAGAAATGAAATGAAAATATCTATAAGTCTTGATATATTTTAGTTAGTCAAGTGAATATAGCTAGGGGGAACAAGATCCACATTTTAGGGGATTAGAAAATGGGAGGAAAAGTTTTGCAAGACTTTTGTAAGATTTAAGTTAGATATTATTAGTTTTAGAGAATACCGGGTACCGAGTTAACTAAAAATAAATCGTGTTGTGTTGAAATAAAATATGACGAAGTTGTAAAAATTATGAAATTACATTCCTGATAAGAATCGGGTATTAAAATAATTGTCGGGTTGAAATATCGTGATTCGACGTAATTTTAGGCGTTTACCGGAGAATATAGCAAATGGTTTCAAAACACCGGGTAAATTAATAATATAAATTTATATTATTATAATGAGTATGAAAATATATTAGGATCATAATCGGGAGTATTGGGTATACGTTCGTAGTAAAAACTGAGTGGTAACGTTAATTACAAATTAAGCATACGTAAATGAAAATAATGCATATCCGTGTAGGGCCTAAAGTGCTGTTGATGTTACTAATGATATGTAGACTACTCCAGTCTATATGACGTATCCCTACTGATGATGCATGGATTCGCAGCTAAACCTAACTGGTTACGCGAATTTGAATACCCGTAAACTGGATTTACGAAATGATGAACGACAATCGTGAATAGTGATTTCCTTCTGCTAATGAATAGTGTCATATGAATAGTAAAATTTTCGAACGCTTCTTGGAATCTCAAACTAACTCCGAAAATGATGAATAGTAAAATGATGAATAGTGATTGGTGAATAGTAACAGATGAATAGTAACTTCCAAAATGAATAATGAAATTTTGACGTTTGAAAAAGGACCTGAAATTACGAGTTGTGACATTCTTCCCCTCTAAAAGGAGCTTCGTCCCGAAGTTCAGTTTGTGTTGGTCTCTGAAGTGGTATTGGTGAAAAGATGATAATATTCGAGAATTCCAGCGAACTTTCACGATAGGAATTCGACTTTGCTTCAACTATTCGACCTTAAAGTCCATGATTTCCACTGGTTCTCCTACAAGGTTTAGGTTTGTTATTGGGTTGGATTCCTTCCAATGGAATCATGAGTGACTAATCTGAAATTCATTCCTCGAGATTTAGAAAACGTGAAACATGTTTGTGTAACTTTCTGTTTGCTAACAAGGCTCAAGTCTAACTGCCACTAGGCCTACTCGGTCTGAAATATTAAATAGTCCAGTGTATATCGGGTTTAACTTTCTGAATTTTTTTGAATGGTATCATACCTTTCCCAGGCAGAACTTTCAACATAACCCTGCCACCAACTTGAAATTCTAATGGTTTACAACTTATCAAACTTGTAACTGATTCTTGATTTGTATGAAATTCTTGATTATTTCATGAATGCTTACGAGACTAGTGAGTTGGGCTTTTCCAAATTTCGATCCGTCAATGGATGTTGGCACTTCGACCATAGAGTGCCTCAATTGGTGTAGTCTCTATGCTCGTGCGGTAACTATAGTTGTAAAGGAATCTGATTTATCGCAAATGATTAGTCCAACCATTTCTAAAGTCAATCACTCATGCTCTGAGCATATCTCCCTATGTCTGAATCGTTCTCTAATTTCTGACCATTGGTCTGCAAATGATAGGTGGTGTAGTTCAAATGGAATCTTAATGAAATCGCTAGGAGTTTGAGGTGAATCAAATTCCTCTATTAGGAATAATTGAAATGGATATCATGAATCTTGTGGAAAACTTACAAGGTTAAGTCCGTCAAAGGGTGTTGTTGAAAATAATAGATTAGGATAAGGTTGTGATCCTCCATAGGATGTCATGAATGAGTCTTTCTCCTCCTACGATACTTAGTCTCCATTACTAAGATTTTCCCCAAGCTCTATGTCGTCAATTCACAAAATCCTAAATGTATAAGTGATGTAATATAGTGATTGATTTTCAACGTTTTTTTTGAGTTTGTGTGTTTTGTTCATAAACCTTCCCTGAATAAATGAATTTACAACATTAAGCAAATGGATTTCCAAGTGACATTTTTCTTGATGTTTCAAAATTTAATAGTTATGCAAGATAGGACAGTTTTCAACATAAGGTGGATAATATGGTTTACCAAAGATGGATGTTTAAAATTTCCTAACATTCAATAGTTTTGTAAAAGATTAACCAAAAGGAATTTGCTTATCAAAATAAGTGCCTCAGAATTTCTTACAAGATATATGTTTTGTATAACTGTAGTTTGGAGAAAAATCCATTTAAAAGTGAAAGTATTAAGAGGATAAAATAACCAGGTATGTATGTCTGCACAAATGCATAGGTGTCTAACATGTTTGAATAAAGTCTATTGGTGAGGACATGTTCAATCTATAGTCTCGGTTAAGAGGTTGGATTTATCTCTATGGTATTGCTTAGTGAGCACTCGTATCTAAACAAATCCTGTAATTCAGTCAAGCCAATACTTTCTAGATGATGGAATTTTGGTGATCAGGCCAGTGATAGTGGTTCGAATTGTTTTGTGATATCCTGAGATTTCTGTTGAGTTTTGGAATGGTCTTAATGTACCAAGGGATCCTCCTCATAGATGGTATGGAAAGTCTTTCCTAGGGAGGTCATTGATAATACCCACTTATCAATATTGGGAGTAGTGAGGGATGAGTGACATAGGAATCTATAGAGGGTTAGCTAATTCCTTATATATATTGGAAATGGGGAAGGGAAATGGTAGTGATGGTGAGAAGGGAAATGACTATGACAGCTGCGACATAATGAGATTGTGATGAAAGAGAATACTGTGATGTAAAATGAAACATTTGGAAATTGGGTAGAGAATTTAATCTAGACAAAATTTTATTATAACTATTCTCAGTGTTGCAAAATTCATCTCTGAGTCAGACATAGGTGGTCAGCCTATATCCCACTATCCCGGGTCGAATGTAGATGACCATTCTACACTCCACCGAGGTTCCATGAATTTTGAAATACTCAGCTCAGTTATACTAATACTATGTCCTTCACAAATACAAGACGTTCAGAAAGACTAAAGCAGTGACCAAACTCGTGGTCGAATGATGAAACTATGCAAGGAGAAGGCGTAACAATGAGATGCATATGTTATGTAAGCATACTAATAGGGAACAAAATTATGGTAATCAACTAGATTAAATAAGTATGATATATCAGATAATGAGATACAAATCTCATCACCTATGTCAGCAACAAACCACAAATGAGGCTTCAGCTTGGCAGGCAGGCACGTGACGGTCATAGGGTTAAGTTTTCTTGAAAGTAGCTATAGTTTAGGTTTTAAAAACACTCAGTTCGCTATAGCCAAAGCTCTGATGCCAATCTCTCACACCCCCAAAATCGGGTCCAGCGGAAGCATACATGTAGCTGGGATGTAACACAATTGGTATCTCAACACAAGTACAAAAATGGTTTTCACTTTAATCATTTAGAATAAAACCGTTTAACCAAAAGTATTGAATTTACATCGTTAAAAGTAGTGCGGAAGTAGGCCCTTAAAATAGTTAAAAACGCTCCCCATATGAATATTAGAGTATTCTATGACCATGCCATGCCCGGCCAAAACCTCTAGTAGCGTGCCATAGCTTAAAACCTGAAAATACATGCTAAAGTGTCAACACTAGGTTGGTGAGTTCATAGAGTCTTGTGAAAAAGAATTGTTATGCATATGAATGAAGATTTCCCAGCAAAGGCATCGTAAATCCATTCAGTTCCAAGTCCCGCCATAAGAGACTTGTAACCTGTGTGTTTACGACCCACTGCCAAATATGATTTAGTTATGTGAACAAAAGTAATACTTGTATCTAGATTCAAAGATAATTGTAGCAACACCGCTATATAAACAATTTCTAACAATGAGGTTATATAAACAATTTTGACAATGTCGCCATATAGATAAATCAGTCGAGTAGGGAAAACAGCAATATTACGTTTGACATCACAGTCAAGTGGGGAAACCACAATATTACGTTTGACAACACAGCCAAGTGGGGAAACCACAATACGTTTGACATCACAGCCAAGTGGGTAAACCACAATATTACGTTTGACATCACAGCCAAGTGGGGAAACCACAATATTACAATGAGTTCATATGATAAATCAGTCAAGTGGAGAAACTTGTAATATTACGTTTGACATCACAGCCAAATGGGGAAACCACTATACGTTTGACATCACAGCCAAGTGGGGAAACCACAATACTACATTTGACATATTTGAACAATTGGTGACCATGAGGTCATATAAACAAGTATGACGAATCCCATGAAATGCAGGTAATCAAACATACCAATGAAATATAGGTAATCAAACATATCCATGAAATACTGGAAAATCAAACATACCAATGAAATACAGGTAATCAATCATGTAAAGCGAGTAATGCGTTTAAGTAAAACGAGCATGTATTCTCCCCCAAAGAGTTTACCAAAACAATTGAAAAAGTAGGGGCTATGACTCACCTAGAGCGATAGCTACGATGACAAAATTGGATACATGAAATGAGGCACGATCTCTAACCGCAACCTAATATGAATGATATGATCTATTGTAAGAAATGAAATGATGCTACACATGCAAATACGTATGTTATCGATACCACTCGTTAGTTTTGAAAATAACGCTTATCGTCGAAAAATACGTTTTTGATGTCTTGTTAGGTTAATAAATACTTTCCATGTAAATAGGTTGAAACGGTTCTCCACGATCCTCGTTTAGTGTTTTATCGGCAAATATAAGGTTTTCGTCGCAAAATATAACATTTTCATTACTTGAAAATATGTCCAAATTGGCCTCGCAAAACTAGTCGCAAAATATTGTACGTTAAGTGTTAATGGTCAAGCTCGGCGTTTTTGAAAACCTTGTAACATTATCTAGGTGTTGTCTCATTTAACTTTGGATCGTACGTGCCTCGACGGTTAAAAAATATCGCTTCCAATGTCGTTACTTGAAAATATAATGTTCAATACTTAGAAAAATTCTATTATAGTAAAAGCTGTCAAAATAAATAGAGTTTCGTCGGGTTTCAAACTTGTATATCTTGGTCGTTATAAGCTTGTTTTCTACGTTATTTATATCCCCGGAATCGTGGGACAACATACAAACATATTTTTGATAAGCCGGGATGGCTAGATTAAGGTTTACGCCTCAAAACAGTCCATGAAAAACTGAGACAACATTGAAATTTTCTGAAAATATAGTTTCGTCGTTAACTTGTTTTTAGCATAACTTCATCGTTATAAACTCGTTTTAATCCGTTCTTTCGCCCATAGCTTCGTTTTTGAAAGTATTTTCTAAATCTTTTGTCTAAAATTACACCCTAGCCCCTGAGTTTCCCACGTTTTACAAAATGGGACAGTAGGTTATGTATTGTTTCAAAAATGGGTTTTCCTAGTTTGTAACTTGTCCAAAACATAACCAAACTACTTCAAATCAACTCCACAAGTACCCAATCCTACCATACACCTTCTTAGGGTGTCATGGGTTCCTAAACATCACCAATCTTGGTGGATCTCTTGAAGTTACTAATAAAAATTATAGATCTAAGATTAAAGAGTATTATTGTATAAAGTGGTATATATAACATATATATATGTATATTTGCATGATCTACTACTATGACTTGAAAATACATTAAATGAAAGTATGAAAAGGTTAAAAAGTTAACTTGAAGCTTACTTGAAGTTTTGATGATTTTTGAGCAAGAAAACTTAATAATCTTGAGGTTTTTATTTCAAAACCTTAACTAGATTAAGACTAATACTTGATAAACACTTGGATCTTGAAAAATTAATGATTTCTTCTTGTTGTTGTGTTCATGGCCGATCATATGAAGAAGAGTGGAAGAGAGGAGAGTTTTTGCTAGTTTATTTTTAGTACATGTGAGAAATGAAATGAAAATATCTACAAGTCTTGATATATTTTAGTTAGTCAAGTGAATATAGTTAGGGGGAACAAGATCCACATTTTAGGGGATTAGAAAATGGGAGTTGAAATAAAATATGACGAAGTTGTAAAAATTATGAAATTACATTCCTGATAAGAATCGGGTATTAAAATAATTGTCGGGTTGAAATATCGTGATTCGATGTAATTTTAGGCGTTTACCGGAGAATATAGCAAATGGTTTCAAAACACCGGGTAAATTAATAATATAAATTTATATTATTATAATGAGTATGAAAATATATTAGGATCGTAATCGGGAGTATTGGGTATACGTTCGTAGTAAAAACTGAGTGGTAACGTTAATTACAAATTAAGCATACGTAAATGGAAATAATGCATATCCGTGTAGGGCCTAAAGTGCTGATGATGTTACTAATGATATGTAGACTACTCCAGTCTATATGACGTATCCCTACTGATGATGCATGGATTCGCAGCTAAACCTAACTGGTTACGCGAATTTGAATACCCGTAAAATAGATTTACGAAATGATGAACGACAATCGTGAATAGTGATTTCCTTTCGGTAATGAATAGTGTCATATGAATAGTAAAATTTTCGAACGCTTCTCGGAATCTCAAACTAACTCCGAAAATGATGAATAGTGATTGGTGAATAGTAAATGATGAATAGTAACGGATGAATAATGAAATTTTGACGTTTTAAAAAGGACCTGAAATTACGAGTTATGACATGTTCTCATATCGGAACGTCTCAAAGCAGACAGCACGATAGAGTGAATCGATGAATTGGTATTCACGGATTGAGAGAAATTGATATATAGAAATCACTCGCGTGTCATATGATAAACATTTTTTGAGACACGACGAGAGGTTTTAGCTTTGAATCACATTTCCATCAAAAATACTTTTGTTTGAAAGATTACACACAATCAATGTGCTCAAAAACATTTGTTTGTGAGCACATTGAAGGGTGTTGGGATCAAAGTTTTACTATTTTATCAAGTCTCGGTCATTTGTAATAAATGGTAGGTTGCTTTATTATTAGTTACTTATATTTATTTATCACTTATGTATTAAAGGCTTATGAAAGCCCAAAAGGCCTTAGAAGCCCACGAAATTAAGGATAATGGGAGCTAGGAGTGTTGCCCAGCTTCCCTCCTATAAATAGAGCCTTAAGCACTCATTTGTATTTGGTTGGTTATTTGATATCTTATGGACACTTTTGCTCTCATTATTCTCTTATTCATATAATCACCCAAATCCTTATATCTATCTCATTCTTGTTTGTGTGAAATAAATATGGGAACCTAACAAGTGGTATCAGAGCCATATGAAGGTATAGTTATTGTTTTTTCATAGAAATCGATCCAAAACTTATTTTTTATTTCGTTATTTTGTTGAAACTTTTGTAATTTCTTGTTTGTTTCTTGTTTTTTTATCACATCTTTGCTTACAAACTTGTGTTACAAAACATAACAAACAAAAAGTTTGAAAATTTCTATCAAAACATACGATTTAGGTTTTGTACTATTTTTCGAAATTTTTTTCACTTTTGAAAAAGTTTATCAAGTTTTCAACTTTCTTTAAGATCTTACCATTTTATACCTAAAAGTACAAGAATCTTTAAATAAAAACTAGTTTTTGGTTAGCTTTCTTCGAAAACAAAACTTTGCCTCATTTTCGAGAACTCCCATTTGCCCAAGTTTCGAAATCTCAAGACTTTGCTTCATAACGACTTCCGGAACGTGAACTCAGTCCCATCTCTCTTGTATAAGAAAGATAGGTACTTCGACTTTTGGTTAACTTTCGAAATTGGATAAATTCGAAAGTGTGTTAGTGACTTTGTGTTTTCGAAAAATTCATATTTTTTTCGAAATCACATTTTTTTTTCGCAAACTTTCATAGTTTCGAAATAATACCCAACATTCACTAAATTTTGCAAATTATTGAAGCAACAAAATTTCGCATTCTCTGTGTTTTGAGATCCTTAATATCGCAATCACAGTTTCGCTATCACTCAAGTCACAGATTTCGCAAACATAAATTGTGCAAATTTTCGAGATTTGACTTAATCCTATACCTTCTACAAGATCCATCTTTTCACACAAGTGTTTCAATATGTCTCAACCACCATACTACAACTTTAACAATCCTCAACAACATCAGAATCAACAGTATCATCAACAACAACAACAGTATCAACAATCACCACAATATTCTCAACAACCGGTTTACTCACAACAACATTTTCTCATGCAACAACATCATATGGTTCCAATGCAACAATCCTATCCAATGTCACAACAACAAAGCCAACTCCCATCAAAACCTACTCACTGGTTTGACAGGATGTGTGAAGTCATTTCAACTCAACAATCTAGACATGAAGCAGGATCTATTGACACCCCACCAATGCGAATATCGGGTAATGATGTTCAGTGGGCAAGTCGATTCTTAAGGTTTATAGAACTCAAGAAACCCAATGGTAAGTACATGAAACAAGTTATCCTTGAAGGACCGTTTCAGTGGCCTGTTAACTACGTTGGCGGTGACTCATCTGCTGATCCCCCAGTAGCTCCAACTGCTGTGCTAGTTCCTGAGTCTCAACTTACGGCTGAACAACACCATCATCGTGAAGCAGATGAGTATGCTATGTCTTACATACTTCAGGGAATACCAAATATCATATTCAGAATTGTTGATGCTCAAACAACTACAAAAGCTATGTGGGAACACGTTCATCTACTTATGCAAGGCACACAACTGAACAAGGAAGACATGGAATCTAAACTTTACTTGGAATACACTAATATCATGATCGAACCAGGGGAATCACTTGAATCTTACTTTCATCGTTTCACCAATGTCGTCAACGACTTAGAGAGACATGAAGTACACCTTCCAAGGATCACTGTCAATACAAAGTTTGTAGTCTGGGTTCTGAGTGGCAAAAGTATGTGAAATTTGTGAGACAAGCTAAGAATCTTCATCGAGATCCATATGGTTTGTTGTACGACTATCTCAAGCACTATGAGTCTGAAGTTGAAAAAGATAGAGCCGCACGCGGAGGATATACACCACCACCTACTTCTAATCCCCTAGCACTCATTGCTCAATCTCATGCTGTACATCCTCCGATGTCTAATCATGCTTATGATCAGGAACATAATTATTTTAGTTACCAACAACCTGTTACTTCACACAAAATGGTCCCATATGAATCATCCTCGCAACAAGCTTCTCCTCAACCTGCTCCATATGATAACCATGATAGCATGTATTATTCTAATCAGATTGAAGATGATAATGATGATGTCAATACGTTGAATCAAGGACTTGCTCTTATTGTTCGTGCTTTTAGCAAATTCTCTAACAAAACCAACAAACGTCTTCGTTCTTCATCAAATACAAGGAATCAAGCTGTCATTCAAGATGGTCGAGTTGAGATTCAGAACCATAATCCTGGACGTTCAGGCTCAGGAGGGTATTCTGGAAATTCTGGGTATGGACAAAGATTCAACAACAATGGGGGATTCAGAAACAATTCAGGTGCTCCTCAGAGAAGTAATGACAATGTGGCAAATAGCAATACAGTATCTGGGAATGCGATATGGTGCTACAACTGCAACGAAAAAGGTCATATTGCAACAGCATGTCCTAAACCGAGAACCCGCGGCAGTCAGTTTCACAAGCAGGCATTACTAATGGCTCTCAAAGATGAAAAGGAAGGAACTTTCAATGCACAAGAGAACAGTTTCTTTGCTAATGCTTACAACGATGATGATATGGAAGATCTTGAAGCCAATGCAGCTGTGATGCTTATGGCCAACATGCAGGAACATCAGTTGAATGATTCAGGCCCAGTGTTCACCACTGATGGTTTGTCTCAGGTAAATGACCTAACCACATGCTCCATAGAATTTAATGCATCACCCTCTGCTTCTGAATCAGATCAGGCGCAAGTTGTTCCATCTGAATCATTTCTATCTTCTCAAGAGGATGAACAATTAGACACAGTTGTTATATTTGATGATGACACTGTCGTTTCATTTGATGATCCTATTGAGTAAGACAAAAATGATAATATTGAACAACATGAACCTTCTTCTAATCCAGCTCCTAACTGTACTATCATGGCCAAACAACTTAACGAACAAATTCTTCCTACTCACATAATAGACAAGCAAACTAAAGTTTTGAAAGAAACTAATGCCGTTTTGAAAAAGGACATTGAATGTTACAAAATACACCTTTCACATTTTAAAAATGCCGTTCAACGTGAAAAGTGCTTTGAAAAGTCATTTCAGGAATCATATGTCAAAGAACAAAATCTTCAAAAGCAAATATATGACATAATTGAGTCAAATGGTAAATTGGTTTCCAAACTGGAAAATGAAAAACATGATCTTCAAAAACAAGTTGTACAACTTCAAAAGGAACTTTCAAAAACACAAACAGAGGTAACAACTTGCAAACAGGAATTTTATGAACATAAAGTGCAAAAACGAGAAAAAGAAAATTCTTTAATTGAAGAAAATATCGCTCTCGAACGTCAAATTAAAGCTTTTCAAAATATCATTTATAAACATGGAGAATCTGTAACGACAATTCAAAAGTTTACTTTAAAACCAAGACACGATAAAGGTTTTGCCATTGGCGATTACAGATCCACTTTTCTTCGCACTACTTTCAAAACAATTCCTAAGCTTTACAGTATGGACCAATTGATGGATAATAATGTTGAGCATGTTATTGTACATAATACTGAGGAAGAATACGAACTTGAAGAAAAGAGTCGATAAAAAATGAGTCAAGTTGAATATTGCAAACCATATGATTACTCAAAAGCTCCTCACATTTCAAAATCTTTTGTTCCTTCAAGAGAAATACCTGAGAAATCATGGTATGTAACCGAGTCTTATGTTTCATCTTCCAATGGGGCTCCTGTCAAACTCGTGGCACAAGTAAATGGTCCATTACCATCTTCTGGTACTGTGACACCATTACCAACACGGTGTAAAGTTTTAGACTATTTTCAAACATTCATGAAAGGCATCAAAAACTTGGAAAACGTAATTGAACATCATTCGGAAATTAAAATTGCTACTTTTCAATCAGCTTACGAGCAGGAAAAGCGAGACATGTTTCAAAAACAAATTCTGCCTTTAGTTCAAAATTTGTGTTATTGTGCTACCCGTTGGGAACAGGAACTCCAAAAAGAAGTTACAGATATGAAAAACATTTTCGATCTAAATGAAAATGCAATTTTGGTTCAACAACGCAAAAACCGATTTTTGAAAATGGATTCTGATCGACTATTGGAAAAACTCCTCATAGCTGATATTCATACACTCATAATGAATGATCTCTATTATTCCAGCAATGCTACGGTATTTGAAAATTACTGAGCTGATATTGATTTGCTGAAGTCAGAAGCTGAAACATTGAAACATAAATATGAAACGTTGCGTCACAACAGTGATGATGTGAAAAACAAACTTTCAAACAAAATTTGTCAACTCAAACAAAAGCTTGATTGGTGTCAAGCTCAAAGTATTGAAACCGAATTGCAACTACGAAGTAAAAATGCTTTTCTCAAAAACAAACGTCTTCAATATGAAAAAGAAATTGCGGAGTTAAAAATTGAAAACATCAAATGGCAACAAAACCGCGATGACATTTGTTATTGCAATGGTTTACTTGAGTCTGATATTCAGGATAAAAATCACATCATCATTGATTTGAAAGAGAAAATTAAGCTACTTCAAAAAGGAAAGTTTATTGACACCACAGTGATAGCACTAGGAATGTTTCAAATAGACAGAACAGATAAGGGTAATCATGCTAAGAGTTCTAATGTTAGTTCTTCCACTTCCACAGGACTGGTTTCCCCTAAGAGCGTTAGCAGCCCAAAGCCAAAATGCGTTAAGAAGACTAAAAAGACTAGGCTCTGGCAACGTAGAAGAGGAAAACTAGAAGTGCAAGAAGTAGAAGCTCACCTTAGGAACTTGAATAAAACTCATGTTGCATCTGATTTAGATTATAATCTGGCAAATTGTAATCAAAATCTTAATGTAACGAATGATGAACCTTCAAATGTTTTGAATATTAATGCATCTTGTGTGTTTTGTCGTCAAAGTGTGTTATCTGGTGATCATACTAAATGTGTAGCTAATAATCTCTTACATCGTAAAAAGAAACGTAGATCCGGCTTTCCTTCTAGGCCCACTACTGCCTCCAAGTCTACCCTAGGAAAAATGCCTACTACCGTTTCGAATAATTTTGTAGTCAACCCAAGAGCAGAAATCAACAAATCTAGGAACACGTCAAAAGCTAGTGCATTCACTAAAAACAAAGCAAAAACTAGTTGGAACTGGCAATGTTGGTTACAATACAAACCAAATTTTAAATGGATTCCTAAACTGTTAAATACTTGTGTTTCTAACCAACAGGAACCCACTATTTCTTCGGGTTCCACTCTTACTTCTGTTCCATCTCTGTCGTCTACTTGTGATGCAGGTGGTTCAGATCGTTCTCTGGATTGTTGATAGCGGTTGCACCCGACATATGACAGGCAATCTCAAACTGTTAACTAACTTTGTCTCAAAGTTTATTGGAACTGCCAGATTCGGGAATGATTAATACGCTTTAATCATGGGTTATGGAGACTATGTGAATGAGAATATTGAAATTAGCAGAGTATATTATGTTGAAGGCTTGGGTCACAACCTCTTTTCTTTCGGTCAATTTTGTGAAGGCGATTTAGAAGTAGCATTTCGAGAGAAAACTTGTTTTGTTCATGATCTACAAGGAAATGATTTAATGTCAGGCAAACGTGGCACTAACCTTTACACAATTTCAATGCCTGTCATGATCGCTTCATCTCCTATCTATCTTCTATCCAAAGCTGAAATGACTAAATCCTGGTTATGGCACAAACGCCTTTCTCACCTGAATTTCAAAATGATGACTGATCTCGCTCGTTACAAATTTGTTGAAGGCTTTCCAAGATTCCGCTATGCCAAAGATCACCTATGTCCAGCCTGTGAACAAGGAAAAAGTACCCGTGCTCATTTTCCCTCAAAACCTGAACACAGTACTATTCATGTTTTACAAATGCTTCATATGGATTTGTGTGGTCTGATGCGTGTTCAAACGATCAACGGTAAACACTACATTTTAGTAATTGTTGATGATTACTCTCGCTGGACTTGGGTTTATTTTCTTCGAAGTAAAGATCAAGCTCCTCAAATGATCATCACCTTTCTCACCAAAATACAAGTTCAGCTACACAACACAGTCAGAATTGTTAGAATTGACAATGGCACAGAATTTAAGAATCAGACTCTAAGGTCGTATTTTGAGAAAGTGGGAATTGAACATCAAACATCCATTCCACGAACACCCGAACAGAATGGAGTAGTCGAAAGATGCAACAGAACGTTAGTGGAAGCTGCTCGAACGATGTTAATCAATGCTCAATTACCAGATTACTTATGGGCGGAAGCTGTTTCAACCGCTTGCTACACTCAAAACCGTTGTATGATCACAAAACGCCATCACAAAACCCCATATCAGATTGTTCACAAAAGAAAACCGAACATCAGCTACTTTCATGTATTTGGAGCTCTATGTTACCCAGTCAATGATCGTGATGATCTAGGTAAACTTAAAGCAAAGACTGACGTTGGAATATTTATAGGATACTGTGAAAATTCAAAAGGCTTTCGGATATGGAATCATCGTACTCGGGAAATTCAAGAAACTATTCATGCTAATTTCGAAGAACTCACTCAAATGGCTTCTGAGCATAACAACTTAGGTCCCGTGATTCGCCTCAAACGGTCAGATAATTATTGGTCAACCACTTGTGAATGGTCAATTATAATAGTCAAATAGATGAGGCAAATGCTTCCGTGAAATACAGTGTTTTCCCGGGTCGTAATGTCCCAACGAGGTTGTGATGGTATTAAAAACGAATTTGTGATCGAGTGAATGTGAACAGGAAAGGTATAAAAGTGTGTGTGAGTGTTTACACTAGGGTTTTATAACTTTAAATAACTTAAATAAACTATTTTAATGATTACGTAAAAGCTAGGTAATTAAAAACGTTTAAACGTACACCAATTTAAAATCAGACGCGATTGCGTACTGAGAAAAAGGTGAGTTTTAAGAAAAAATAAACTACAGGGGTTAAAAATGAAAATTCTATAAACTTAAACTTAAAATAAAATTAAATTAAAAAGAAAACTATATTTTTGATTATTTTATTATTTATTATTAATTATTTAATTAAAAACTATTTAACTATTTAATTAAAACTAATTTATATCAAACTAAAAATTATAAATACTACAAATTAAACTAAAAACTTATAAAAATAATTTCTAAACTTAAATTAGAACTTGAAGAAAGTATAAAAAATAAAAATAAATATTTTTGTCTTTTTGTAAATATTTTATTAATTAATAACTATTTAACTTAATTAAACTATTTTAACTATTTTAAATTACTATTAATACTAAATTAGCTTAGAAAATTATGATAAAATTTATAAAACTAATTAACCATCACAGGAATCCTAAAAAATTATAAAAACTTTATTTTATGTATTTTTAAACTAGTTTACTAATTATTATTCTAATTATTAAACAATTACGAATTAAACTAATTAAATTATGAAAACTAGTAAATGAACAGTATAAATCACAAGAAAATTTATAAAATTATTTTATGACTTATAGAAGCTAGGAAAAATATAAAATATAGGTGTTACTATATAAAAACTAATTATGCTATTTATAATTTATTTATTGATTAATTACTAAATAAACTAATATTAATTATAATAAATACTAAATGACAAAACAAAAATCTGAGAAAATTATGAAAAATACTTTAACCTAAAAGGAAATTATTAAAAATATAAAATTACAAATTACTTAATAAAAATATAAAAATGAAAATTAAAATTAAATTGAATTAAATAGAAACTATCACTTATTTTTATATTGTTTTTTTCTTGAATTTTCTTTTACAAAACTATATTATACATAAAAATAGATAAATTTTGTGAAAACAAATATTTTACAACTTAAAAATAAGCTAGATATAAGCTAATGACCTAAACAGTTGACCAAGTTTGACTGAAAATGGAAATAAGCTCACAAGAGCTTATGTGGGACCCACAGAGATATTTCCCACCAATTGTGAACCCTTGATTTTGTCTGAGTAATCTTGGCCGTTTAAAACTCTTTTTGGCGCCAAAAGTCCAAGGGACAACTGTGGTTGCGTGGAGAGGGTATTAGGGGTTTTGGAGGGTTGTGTGAGGTGGAGAGGAGTGGGGAGCAAGTTGTGGAAATGAAAACTGTGGGCTGGTATAGGAGCAGTGGTGGTGGTGGTGGTTTCAGTGGTGGTTTTGGTTTTGGGAGGGAAAAGGGTAAAAGGGGTGGTATTGGTTTGTGTTGACCGGTTTGACCAAGGGGGGTGGACTAGGCTGGGATTGGGCTTTGGGATAGTGGGTGGGCTGTTGGTGTTTGGATAGTGGATTAGGTTTAGTTTAGTTTTGGGTTTTAATAATATAAGGAGTCCGTTTGGTTTTTTTTTTTAGAAATTACAAGGACCAATTTTGTAGTTTGGTGAAAGTTGAGGGTATGATGTGGCATTTTCCCAAAGTTCATATAAGGATTAAACTTGCCAAGATGTGAATAGTACAAAGATATTTTTGATATAATTCATTTTTAAAATACCCGGGGACTATAATTGACAAAACTGAAACTCCAGGGACTTAACATGTAATTTCTCCAAACTTTTCATCCAGGGACTAATAGTGACAATTATGAATTCCCTGGGACCCTTAATGATAATTTTCCCATTTTGAACACCCAGGCACTAAAACTGTCAAGTTTGAAACTTTGAGGGACCTGTTTTGCCAAACTGTGAAACTTTAGGGACCAATCATGTAAATTCACCAAACTTCACACCAAGGACCATTCCTGCAAAAGATTATTAGTATAAGGACCAAAATTGATTTTCTCAAAGTTTTTACATCCCAGGGACCATTTCTGTCAATTTCCAAAGTACAGGGACTAAACTTGTAATTTTGTGAAACTTTGCACCAAAGGACTAAATATGTAACTTTATGATTAAAAAGGACCTTTGATGACATTTTCATGTTTTTAGAATAACCAGGGACTAGTTTTGCCAATTTATGAAACTTGAGGGACTGAAACTGCCAATTATGCAAACTGTGTACGTTTTTCATTTGTTTTTGCATATTTTGCATTTGAAACATATAAAACACACCTCTAAGATATTTTAAGTATTTTGATACATATTTGAGTATTTTTGTATGTTTTGGCAGCTCAGATTAGTATAAAATGATGAGTATTTAGACACTCATCAATCCCCCACACTAAACTATTGCTAGTCCCTAGCAATCTTTTGAGAAAAACTTAATGGATTTGAAAAACTCTTTACCAAAAGCCATCACTTCTGGAGTAGCCAGGTGTAAGAACTGTGGCACACCTGATAACCGTGTGATTTTGAGCAAATCACCAGCTGTCAACGGATTTGATTTGTCTTTACCAGAAGCCGTTTGCTTCTGGACTAGCCAACTCTTGATGGAATAGTCAACATCTTGGTGAGCTGATTACCAATTATGGTTTTCTCACGGCCTTTACCACAAGCCATAATCTTGCGGGCTAGCCAACTCAATCGCTTGATGGGATATGGGGAGTTGAGGAACCATACAATTTTTGGCAAATTGCAAGCCATAAACGGGTTTGAGTTATCTTTACCAAGAACCGTTTGCTCCTGGATTAGCCAATCCTGTTGTGGGTTAGACATGGAGGATTGATACCATTTATTGCGTTCTAAGTGAGAAAAAATTTTAAAATTTTGGCTAAAATGGGGGTTCTTGATGGAACATGTGTTTAAATTCGTTAGAATAACGAATCTCCCCCCACACTTAGAACTGAATATTGTCCTCAATATTCAAAGCACCGGGTGTTAAACCAACACTTAGAACGTTAGAAGAAAAATGTTCCATAGCCTTTATTTAAGATGTATATACATACAATTATTATTATTATTTTTTTAGATAAAACTTCTTAAATAGAAGCTATCACTATATTTACATTTTTTTTAAGATATTTATATATACAACATGTGGGGTATCTCCCCCACACTAGGGTAAAACATGGCTGAAAACCTATGTACATGCTACTGTTTTTGATTACCGAGTCGCTAACTTGACTCGACCCCGAATTTATTTGTCCATGGGGAAGCAAGTGGAAAAGACAATCTCAATCGGACTTTCATTCAAGACGTTTGGATAAACATTTGAAGCACGTGAAAGTTCCACACCGATGAGATATAATGACACCCGGCTCATAATTTATAAATGAGAATGCCGGGGTCAAAGATTATATCCTCACTCCCGAAAGAGTGAAGAACAGGATAAGGAACAGAATATATGAAGAAAAGAAAGAAAGTCATGATGAAAATCATGATTAACTCCTCATCTTCAATAGGAGAATTCATTGTTTCATGAATCTCCTCTTTTAAGCTCGTTTGATCAAGACATATTATGGGTATGTCTAGATCAAAATAGAAACTATCATACTCCGGAGGAGATATGATATGAGTGAGTTCATTGGAGAACTCATCAAAGGTGAATGATTCGTATTCGGGATTGAGTTGAGTGAGTTCACTGGGGAACTCCTCAATAGTAAATGATTCATATACGGGAAGAGAATTATAAGAATGAGAAGTGGTGATACCACTTATCTTCTCTTCCGTATGATCAAAATGGAACGTTTGCAATTCCGGAATAGAATCATTGATCAAAGTCTCACTATCCTTGACGGGGATAGGAGATGAAATAGGCTCTTCATTAAAAGCCTCGATACTAGAAATGAGAAGATTAGCATTTAATAATGTAAGACGAAGAGCTTTGTCTTGGATTATTTCTTCATTATTCTCTTCTTCTGAGTTGACAAGCTCAGAAGGTAATTCCCCCACATAACTTATGTCTCCACAAGATAAAGAATTGTCCTCATCAGAATCAGAGAACATCTCAATATGATCATTTGGAAAGACAAGAGGGGGAGGGTATCACACATAAGATCAAGAATTCCCTGTGACTCACTTGGGATTGAGACAAGGTTCTCAACACTAGACTTTATGAATTCGTCCGATTCCTTTGCAGGAATAGTGTCAAGATGCTCGTCCCCCATGCTCAGAGAGTGAGTGGGAACCTCGGGTATGATAACAGTAGACTCAGGGAGTTGAGAAGGACTAGCATACATGGATTTTATAATTTCCGTTTGTTCAGCTGCTAGTAATTCTCCCATACTCTTCTCTCCCTGTATATCCATGGAAGGAGTCTCAACTGATGAACTTGATGAGGTATCATCACTTTCATCATCCTCATCGAGAAAAGCAGCATTTTGAAATTTGGTACGTGTTATAGCTGCTTGTTCTAAGACTAGTAATTCTTCCATGCTTCTTTCGTCTCTAGCAGCATGTTCTTCAGCAAGTAATTCCGCGATAGATTTATCACGAGAATATTGAGTGAGTGGAGACTGTGGGGGTGTGAATGTGTCAAAACCGGATGTATCAGAACTAGAACAATGTTCAGGTTTATAATACGGTTGACATTTGAAATCATCGTGAGGACCCCCACAATGTACACAAGAAAAACTTGGTGCATTGTGAAACGACATATTAGCTAACTCCTCCTTAAGGTCTTTAAGTTTGTCAAGAACCTCTAGACAAAGGTCTTGCTGGATTTGAGGAGTTGCTTGGTTCATTTGGTACTGTGGAGGTGGGACTTGAAACGAATAGTCGTAATTGTTACAAGGAAATGGATTCCTTGTTTGACAATCACAGCTAAAGTGTGGACCTCCACAATACTCACAACAGTTGAACTGATGTGACTGTGAGTCGTATGTGTTTGAGTCATAATTGTTATCAGGAACCTGCTCATAGACAAGCGTGTTTCCCGATTGGCAATCAGAACTGTAGTGTGAACCACCACAATACTCACAACAGTTAAACTGCTGAGTCTCATGGTATGGAAGCTGGTGGAATGAATCAGTCATGTCAGGGTAGGAATAGGGATTCTGGTTGTAGACAGACCCGTTTCCTGACTCTACCATGCCACAACTGGGGCAATTACCACCATTATAAGGACTACCACACCCTTGACAGACAAGAAGGTGAGAATAAGACATAGAAAGAATCAAAGGGTTTAGGGGGTGAGAAATGAAGAATCAAATAGGTAGGGATGTAAAGGTGAATATTTTTGGTGTTTTTGAAAATTTTTGTAGTAATAATAATAAGGAAAATATTTTTGGGTTTTTGTGTTCGTTGAAAACTGATTTTAAAAAATTTTCGGGAACTGTTTTTGGTTTTATATGATAATAATACGAACAAGGATGGGTAAATATACAAATGGGCGTGTATTCAGGTTCACTAATACGCAAAATTGTTTAGAATATGCGCACAACCTCCCCGGCAGCGGCGCCAAATTTTGATTCGCCTCAAACGGTCAGATAATTATTGGTCAACCACTTGTGAATGGTCAATTATAATAGTCAAACAGATGAGGCAAATGCTTCCGTGAAATACAGTGTTTTCCCGGGTCGTAATGTCCCAACGAGGTTGTGATGGTATTAAAAACGAATTTGTGATCGAGTGAATGTGAACAGGAAAGGTATAAAAGTGTGTGTGAGTGTTTACACTAGGATTTTATAACTTTAAATAACTTAAATAAACTATTTTAATGATTACATAAAAGCTAGGTAATTAAAAACGTTTAAACGTACACCAATTTAAAATCAGACGCGATTGCGTACTGAGAAAAAGGTGAGTTTTAAGAAAAATAAACTACAGGGGTTAAAAATGAAAATTCTATAAACTTAAACTTAAAATAAAATTAAATTAAAAAGAAAACTATATTTTTGATTATTTTATTATTTATTATTAATTATTTAATTAAAAACTATTTAACTATTTAATTAAAACTAATTTATATCAAACTAAAAATTATAAATACTACAAATTTAACTAAAAACTTATAAAAATAATTTCTAAACTTAAATTAGAACTTGAAGAAAGTATAAAAAATAAAAATAAATATTTTTGTCTTTTTATAAATATTTTATTAATTAATAACTATTTAACTTAATTAAACTATTTTAACTATTTTAAATTACTATTAATATTAAATTAGCTTAGAAAATTATGATAAAATTTATAAAACTAATTAACCATCACAGGAATCCTAAAAAATTATAAAAACTTTATTTTATGTATTTTTAAACTAGTTTACTAATTATTATTCTAATTATTAAACAATTACCAATTAAACTAATTAAATTATGAAAACTAGTAAATGAACAGTATAAATCGCAAGAAAATTTATAAAATTATTTTATGACTTATAGAAGCTAGGAAAAATATAAAATATAGGTGTTACTATATAAAAACTAATTATGCTATTTATAATTTATTTATTGATTAATTACTAAATAAACTAATATTAATTATAATAAATACTAAATGACAAAAAAAAATCTGAGAAAATTATGAAAAATACTTTAACCTAAAAGGAAATTATTAAAAATATAAAATTATAAATTACTTAAGAAAAATATAAAAATGAAAATTAAAATTAAATTGAATTAAATAGAAACTATCACTTATTTTTATATTGTTTTTTTCTTGAATTTTCTTTTACAAAACTATATTATACATAAAAATAGATAACTTTTGTGAAAACAAATATTTTACAACTTAAAAATAAGCTAGATATAAGCTAATGACCTAAACAGTTGACCAAGTTTGACTGAAAATGGAAATAAGCTCACAAGAGCTTATGTGGGACCCACAGAGATATTTCCCACCACTTGTGAACCCTTGATTTTTTCTGAGTAATCTTGGCCGTTTAAAACTCTTTTTGGCGCTAAAAGTCCAAGGGACAGCTGTGGTTGCGTGGAGAGGGTATTAGGGGTTTTGGAGGGTTGTGTGAGGTGGAGAGGAGTGGGGAGCAAGTTGTGGAAGTGAAAACTGTGGGCTGGTATAGGAGCAGTGGTGGTGGTGGTGGTTTCAGTGGTGGTTTTGGTTTTGGGAGAGAAAAGGGTAAAAGGGGTGGTATTGGTTTGTGTTGACCGGTTTGACCAAGGGAGGTGGACTGGGCTGGGATTGGGCTTTGGGATAGTGGGTGGGCTGTTGGTGTTTGGGTAGTGGATTAGGTTTAGTTTAGTTTTGGGTTTTAATAATATAAGGAGTCCGTTTGGTTTTTTTTTAGAAATTACAAGGACCAATTTTGTAGTTTGGTGAAAGTTGAGGGTATGATGTGGCATTTTCCCAAAGTTCATATAAGGATTAAACTTGCCAAGATGTGAATAGTACAAGGATATTTTTGATATAATTCATTTTTAAAATACCCGGGGACTATAATTGACAAAACTGAAACTCTAGGGACTTAACATGTAATTTCTCCAAACTTTTCATCCAGGGACTAATAGTGACAATTATGAATTCCCATGGGACCCTTAATGATAATTTTCCCATTTTGAAGACCCAGGGACTAAAACTGTCAAGTTTGAAACTTTGATGGACCTGTTTTGCCAAACTATGAAACTTTAGGGACCAATCATGTAAATTCACCAAACTTCACACCAAGGACCATTCCTGCAAAAGATTATTAGTATAAGGACCAAAATTGATTTTCTCAAAGTTTTTACATCCCAGGGACCATTTCTGTCAATTTCCAAAGTACAGGGACTAAACTTGTAATTTTGTGAAACTTTGCACCAAAGGACTAAATATGTAACTTTATGATTAAAAAGGACCTTTGATGACATTTTCATGTTTTTAGAATAACCAGGGACTAGTTTTGCCAATTTATGAAACTTGAGGGACTGAAACTGCCAATTATGCAAACTGTGTACGTTTTTCATTTGTTTTTGCATATTTTGCATTTGAAACATATAAAACACACCTCTAAGATATTTTAAGTATTTTGATACATATTTGAGTATTTTTGTATGTTTTGGTAGCTCAGATTAGTATAAAATGATGAGTATTTAGACACTCATCATCCCGCAACCAACCGTCTAAACTTTTCGGTATCTTCGGCTGAACCGCTGTCACTTTCTCGTAAAGAAGTGGAAACCTTGTTTGCTCCATTGTTTGATGATATGCCTGTTAACCGTCCATCTGAGGCCACACCAAATTCCGCTGCACTTCTTGATCAACATCAAGTACCTGATACACCTCAACAAACAACAACTACTGTTGGAAGAGACGGTCCTCCAGTCATATCACCTACAACAACAGAACAAACCGGGTCCAACTCACGCCAATCAGCTAGAGACTCCATACCTTTATCTGTTCCACAACCCGCAGAACATGACCCAGAACCATTCATTAACCCATTTGCAAATGCTCAACCTGTCCCCGATATTGCTGAGTCATCTACACGCAATTTGGGTCCTGCTCACTTGCGAGACACTTATCAACTTCATCCCTCGACACACAAATGGACTAGAGATCACCCCTTAGTTCAAATTATTGGCCATCCAGATGCACCAATTATGACAAGACAACACCTTCACACAGACAGTGAAACTTGCATTTATGCACTCACAGTTTGTGAAACCGTGCCTAAAAACGTCAACGAAGCTATGACTTATGAAAACTGGATTGATTCTATGCAAGAAGAATTCGAATCCTTTCAAAGATTAGAAGTCTGGGAAATGGTTGAAAAACTAGAAGGTGTTATTGTCATTGGATTAAAATGGATCTGGAAAAATAAACTGGATGCAGAAGGCACTGTCATACGCAACAAATCACGCTTGATAGCAAAAGGATACTCTCAAGAAGAAGGAATCGATTTTGAAGAATCATTTGCTCCAGTAGCTAGACTTGAAGCTGTACGGATATTCTTAGCATTTGCTGCTCATCGGAATATGATTGTTTACCAAATGGACGTGAAAACGGCTTTTCTGAATGGTCAACTCCGTGAAGTGGTTTATGTCAGTCAACCTGAAGGATTCGTTGATCCAGAACGTCCCAATCATGTCTACAAGCTTAAGAAGTCTCTCTACGGTCTCAAGCAAGCCCCCAGGGCGTGGTATGATAAGCTTTCTAAATTCCTGTTGGCTAATGATTTTACTCTAGGCTCGGTGGATCCAACACTGTTTACAAAAACATACGGGATGGACTTACTAATCATTCAAATTTATGTCGATGACATTATTTTTGCTTCAACCAACAAAAATTACTCAATGGATTTTGCAAAATTAGTGACAGATAATTCGAAATGTCCATGATGGGTGAACTTACGTTCTTTCTAGGACTACAAGTTCATCAATCACCCCGTGGAATTTTTCTAAATCAGTCCAAATATGCTCTTGAGATTTTAAAGAAACATGGAATGCAGAGCTGTGATACAATGAATACACCTATGGCCAATTCCACAAAAATAGATGCTGATTTACATGGGACTCCTGTTGACCCTACCAAATACCTAAGTATTATTGGGTCACTCATGTATCTCACATCTAATAGACCTGACATTGTATTTGTTGTCTATATTTGTTCTCGATATCAGTCTAAACCAACTGAGAAACACCTCAATGAGGCAAAAAGAATCCTTCGATACATAAAGGGAACCATCCATTTTGGGGATCTGGTATCCGAAGGATTCTAGTTTTGAACTAATAGCTTTTTCAGATGCTGACCATGCAGGATGCTTAGACACGCGAAAAAGTACATCAGATGGCTTACAGTTTCTTGGAGACAAACTTGCGTCTTGGCAATCAAAGAAGTAGGACTTCACTTCACTGTCATCTACAGAATCTGAATACGCAGCTATGTCTGCTTGTTGTGCTCAAGTCATTTGGATGAGATCACAACTTAAAGACTATGGCTACCTATTCAATAAGATTCCGATCTACTGCGATTCCAAAAGTGCCATTGCAATCTCCTGCAACACAGTCCATCACTGCAAATCCAAACACATTGATCTCCGATATCATTACATCAAGGAGCATGTCGAGAAGGGTATAGTTGAATAATATTTTGTGGGTACTGAGTACCAATTGGCGGACTTACTTACTAAAGCCTTAGCTCCATCAAGGTTTGCAAGTTTGGTTCACCAAATTAGTGTGCGATGTTGACACCAGAGGATCTGGAAAAGTTTCTAAAACATAAGTAAACTGTCAAACATCAACAACATTACTATCTTTGTTAAAATAATTTTGTTTTCTTATAAACCTCAAAAAAAAAAAAAAAAAAAAAAAAAAAAAAAAAAAAAAAAATCTCTTTTTTCTTATCTAAAAAAAAATAAATAAATAAATAAAAAAAACCCGCAAGTATATCGCTTTCTTTCAACACCTTGTTATTTTACAAGTGTTGAGGGGGAGACACGCTCACATTTTTCTCATAATTCTTCAAAACGGTATACTTGCATATTACCTTTAGATGCGTTGTTTTAGGATTTTTTTTAGTTATCTTATATCATTTTCTCTTTTCTCAAAACGGTGTAGTAAGGCAGTATATCTTTGGTCATCATTTTTCAAACTTGTATCTAACTTGAGGACTCATGCTACAATACTAATAGTTAAGGGACTAATAGTGACATTTTTCAAAAATTCCAAGATATTAAACAAAAACAAACACCCGTTTTTCTTAAACCTCAAAAACAACCAAACTAAAACCTCTCTTTTGAAACCTACGGTCCATAATCAAACAAGAAATCCGTGCTTTTAATCTTCGATTTGTAAGTTTCTTATTAATATTAAGTATATTTCTAGCATAGGTTTTCGTTGAATTGTAAAATCAACGGTTTGATTTCATGTAATCGAGTTTTTAAAACTTAGGGTTTCAAGAATTTCGGAAATTTTCAAAACGTGTTTGGGGGGTTGATTTTTGATAGGGGTTTTGTTACATTACATGTTTCTAACTTTCCTATATCATTTATCATGTTTTCTATCATGTTTGTGCAAAATTCGAAATCTAGGGTTTATGCCGATTTGGGTTTTGTGGTTTTGTTGTTTGTTTTATTGTTTTTGTTGGTGGGATTTGTTGCCATAAGTGAAAGTATCATTGTTATGCTTTTCAATTTGTTCTATATCAATATTTGCTTGATTCTCGATGAAGTATGGTCTTTCGTTCATAGTGGGTATCTCTCGTACTGTGTTTATATATGATGATATATGTGCTTAACTTGTTCATACGCATGATTGAAGATCCTTGTTACAATGTCTATTAAGTGAATTCACGAGTTTGGATTTTTTCGAAATCATGTTCTTGACCAAGTTTCAAAATCAGTAGATATATCATAATGCTATGTCACTAATTGTTGCATATCATCGTTTACGACAGATTACAATATTTGGATCTCATAATTTCACAAAGAAACGTACGTTGGCCGTATTTCGATATTCTTGTATAAGAATTTTCGAGAAAATGATTTCGCAATTACCAGCTCTAGTGAAAATTTTTCGAAAACACAGTTAAAACAAGTATTTTCGAAAAAATTTCAAAGTGTTGTATTTTTTTCGAAAATATCCACTTTTTTATCTTTTCGAACACATTTATTTTATGTGTTTCCAAAAACTTTTTCACCTTTGGTCATATTTTCGAGATCACAATTTAAGACAATTTTTTCGCAATCAGCCATAACTAGTATTTTCGAAAATACTTCAATAGATATGTTCTCGATAAATCTTTTACTGAAAACACACCTTGAAATATTTTCAAAAATACTCACTATGCATGTTTGCGAAAATATTCCTTTTTTGTCTGATTTTCGAAATCTTGGTACTTGTGACTTTTTTCGAGAACATGTAATGTATTTATGTGTTTGCGATAAATTTGGCTTTATGTACTATTTCGAGAACATTATAACTTTGTAATTTCGAAAACATGTGTAATGTGATTATAGTCTCTATTAGATGTATCATGTGATGTTTTATGTATCTTGGATGATCTTTGTGCATATGTGATTATATAAGTGCTTCATGACTCTAAAATTATCTAAGTATAATTCACTCATCACTATACATGCAATAGTTGAACCATCCGTGCTTAAATGATTCTAAAATACTTATCTATAATCAAACTTTGCAATCGTGCTAACACGTAACAAATCTGGATGTTTGGTTTATGATAATGCTTTTCAGATTAACATGGCTGAACACAACGAGAATGTCCCTAAACAAAGTCTACCACTACTCACCATGGATGACATCACTCCCGCTGACTACAACGTTAAGATTGGCAATAACAATCCTCGAGTTGACTTCGAAAAATTGAGAATCCCTGAGAACTCGTGCAGGATCGTCAAAGATATTCTACTTGCACATCCATGCAAGCATCTGCTCAACAGATCTACTTCAGTTCCTGTGTTTTACCTTCATCAGTTCTGGCTTACGGCTAAGGTTAATTTAGATGATGAGTCTTTCACTGTTACACTGGATCGACAAGCCTACACTGTAGATCACGATGTCCTTCGTACAGTCTTCCTTCTGCCTCAATCTGACAATGAATTTGCTCCAATACTGCCTGAACTGGATCTCCTGGATTTCTTCATTGAATTAGGATACGATGTTGATGATGACTTACCTCTGATTAAACATTCCAGATTCAATGCAAAGAATATACCTCAGCCCTGGAGAACATTCTGTCTGTTAGTTGTAAGATCTATATCAGGAAGAAAAAGTGGTCACGAACATCCCAGACTTGAGTATCTACAAGCATTTTGGGGAATGGTGACCATGTCACCTATTGACATTGCAGTTCCAATCATGAATGATATAGTCTACAATATCCAAACCGGACGTGAAAAGACTATGATCCCGTTTACAAGATTCACAAAGCTTCTCACTGAATATTTCTGCAAAGACACACCAGAATTCATCAAAAGAATGGGAGACCCTAATGAGCCTAAGCACCTCTTCGAGGACGACTTCACCATCTCTTTTATCAAGATGACCACTTCCTCTACCAAACCAAAAGGAATGAGGCTTCCCGAATACCTTCTTGATGACAATATCAAGAAAAGTTTGAACTACAAATTCTACGATGTTGCTTACAATGGGATACAGGAAGAAGCTACCATACAGACTCGCAGTAAAGGAAGTGTGAAATCTGGGAGTACTACAAGCACCACTGGCTCACCGCAGACAAAATCAAAGGCTACTCCCAAGATCAAACCATCTGCCAAAACCAAAACTTGCACCAAACATAAACCTACTCCCAAACCTAAGCCTGCAACCAAGCCAAAGAAGAAGGTAACACCAAAGTTCGCTCTTCAAGATGAACCTACACCACCACCCTCTGAAAGCGACTCTGAGTTCGACACAGAATCTGAAGAAGAAGAGGAAGACTTTGAACGAAGAGTAAGAGTACCAGAAGAAGCATTTCCAGAAATGGAGATTGCTATACAACAAAGTCTTGCAACTTTTGAAGCAGATTCTAGAAAGAGGAAAGGGATCACGATAAATGAACCAAATGATGATGAAGAAGACGAACCAATCGTTGAACAATTGGTTGACAAACGCAAATTGAAAAGTATAATTGTCGACACACGAGCTGAAGAAAAGCAATTTCTCAAAGAACAGAGGGAAGCAGCACTCCTCAACCGACTTCAGTCTCAACCTTCACCACCACCTGTCGATCAATTAGAACATGAAGGAGCTACAAGCAGCATGGTTCCTCCCATTGTGTCCACAACTTTAGAACCAGTTTCACAACCTGATGACGAAGTAAAAGACACAGATAATACAGGAGACATCACTATGACTGAGACTGCAAATGTAGAAGAGAATGTGGGCGAACAGGAGAACGTTGCTACGGATCTGGAATATGACCACTTCACTACTCCAGAGATTCTTGCACAGGAAGAATAGGAACGCAGAAGAAAAGAAAATGAAGAAAAGGAAGCATTTGACACCAACATATTGCTTCAATCATCTTCACTTTCTAAGCAAACATCCTCACAGCAACCTCCACCTCCTCAAGACTCTCCACCAAAGGATCCGACTCCTCCAGCTTCTTCTTCAAGTTCTCACAACGAGTCGTCATCTGAATCATCACCTGAGCATTCATCTCCTATACCTTCTGAAACTGCATCAAAGCAACAATCAATCAATGAACCGACTAAACTAGTTGATCTTCAGGAACAAGTCAACACTCTCACAACCATGGTCACCAGTCTTGCTAAACAAGTTGAAGACTTTCAGGAGGCAAAGCAGTAGATCGATAAGTTCATGAAAGCTGACTTGTCAGGAATAATCAGGACTTTCACACTAGATTATCTTACTGACAATCTGGTTGAAATTGTCACTCCTGAAGTTACAAACCTTATTGCACCAATCAGGGACAACTTGGAGCACAGAATCAGAAGTGTTGTAAAGAAAATGTTATCAACCACACAATTCACGCTTCACACTGTAAAAGCTTCTACAGCAACTCCAACCATTCCTGAACTATCTTTCGATGACCTGCTTGCTCAACTCTATGACAAAGTTGCCTACAAAACCATACAGACACCTAAAGAAAAAGTCATGCAAAGATGCTGCTGGAACCCTTAAGAGGACAAGGAAAGATGATGACCCAGACCCGAACTCTAAAGGGAAGAAACACAAGTCTGGTACCGGTCCATCATCTTCTCAACAACCACAAAAGGATCCTACTCCTCCTGAAAATCAGCAACACACCTCAGCTACTGGTGAAGGTCCCACAGAAGAGGAAGAAACTTTAATGCACCCAACTGATGATTACCAAGGTCAACCCGATACCGATTACCGTGCCTCCCCTATTCCCGATTCTCAACCCGAACCATCGTCACCATCAAAGGCTAAAGACAAGGATGCTACATCCAAGTCTAAGAAATCAAAGAAAAGAAGACGTCATTCATGGCTCGACAATGATGACACACCTGAGAATGATTGGTTGACAGAATTGGTCAAAGCTCAACCTCCTCTCGAAGATGAAGAACCTCTTCCAGGTAATACACTACAATTTACTCAGGTTTTAATGAAGGATCTTCAGATTGAGAAACTTACAAAGGCGGAGCTCAGAAGAATCAATCGGGATGAACAGGAATTCCTAAAATCCAGATCTGGAAACAAGATGGAATACGAATTTCACATGCAGAATATAGCTAGTGCAATGTCTGGCAAGTTTGACTGGCTAAACCCTGAAGTGAATATCGACATCAATTCCAAAAACCACAAAAAGCCTTACTTCACCAATTGGACTAAACCATTACCTCTGAAAGGATTTCCCGAAAAACCAAAGTTACCTTACAGCTTCTTCTTCAACAAAGATCTTCGTAACCTCCAACTCACCCAAGAGAAATCTAAGAACAAATATGCTTCCTCATTAACTATCTCAGTACCAGCTGTCACAACTCGTAATTTCATGTCCTTTTTCACATGTCAAAATTTCATTTTTATTTCGGGAAGTTACTATTTATTAGTTACTATTCACTATTACTATTCACTTTCACTATTCATCCTCGAAATTTTTATTTCATATTCTCGTAAGTTAAACTATTTTAACGGTAATCCGAGAGTTTGGAGCTCGTTGGATCATTTCTGCAAAAATCACGAAGTCGTGTCCGAGATTTACTTTTGGGTTTAAACGTCATTCCAGCATCCCGATATGTCCATAAAACATTATAAACAATAGAAATATGATTTTATCTCATTTTACCACAATTCTAAAAGTTTTGGAATTTTACGTTTTTCAGTTCAGCGTTTTATGCGAATTACGCGTTTTAAACCCGCGTTTCCAGTTTTAACAGCGTTTAAGCAACCCGATGGAACTTACCATTCATTTTATATTTTATTATGGATTATTTTGAAAAGTATATTCATTCTTTCAAGTTTCATATTTTTACGATACCCAGATTTACGTTTCGCGGTTTAAAACTTTACGGTTAGCGATTAACAGAACCAAAACCGACTCCGTGAACTAGATATTAACAAGTTTCCTATATACTCATCAACCATGTGCAGCCCCCCCCCTCCCCTCACCATGTTACTTCCACTTGACCCTTTATTTACCATTATGCCATTGGATTAGATATTTTCATACAAAAACACAAATAACACATTTATATTCATTTCAAGAATCAAAGTCAAGGTTTTCTCTTGTTCTTCCTCCCTATCCACGACCCAAAATAAAAACCAAAGAAGGATCCATCAATTTTTGAAGATCAAGTGTTAATCAAGCTCTACTTTCTTTCCTTGTTAGGGTTTTGTGATAAAAACCTAGGTTTCTTAATCCATTTCTCATCAAACTCCATATATATTCAAGTAAGCTTCAAGTGTTATTTTTCATCATCTATTACCTTTATTTCATTAGTAACATGTTGTATTTTCTGTTAGTAAGTTTAGTACACTTGAGGGATCAATTCACACCTGGTAATGGGTTTGGAGGTATGGAGTATACACCCATTTGGTCACTGAATCCCCTGACTCAAGAGTGGTTATGTATTGAATCTGCTGATAGCATGATTCTGCTGTTAGTGTGTTTCCATTGCTAGTGTTATTTTACCACTGACAGTTTCCACTGCTAGTGTTATTTTACCACTGCTAGTGTTAACGTTACCACTGCAAGGGTAACTGTTTCCACTGATAACCACTGATCCCTATTATTATGGAAATTATTATGATATAATTAATGGGCCGTTAATTATACATAATACCATGGGCTAGGGTTTTTGAGTATTCTCTATTATAAATAGAGGTCACATCATCATGCATGTATATACGTTTTTCACAATACGACTAAACACAAAACCCTAAACACTTCAATACGCATCTGGTTCTTGGTTTGTGCCTAAAGCAAGAACATCACTTGGTCTTATCCCATAGAGATATTCGTGTAACTCAGGCATAGGGTCGAATAGTTTCTATTGGAAAGTGATACCACGATTTCAAGTGAATATCCGGTACCTTTATTGATTATCTTAACCCTAATCTGGGAACTGTTTTGCAGCTAAACAACCAACAATCAATAGAAACTATTAGTGATAATCAATGGCTGCTGCTATGAGACAAATGGCTGCTAACTTTTCCAAGTTGGAAAAGTTTGAAGGTGTGGATTTCAGAAGATGGCAAAAGAAGATGCACTTCTTGTTGTCAAGTATGAATGTGGTGTATGTTCTCACGACTGAGATTCCAGAAGACTTTGGAGATGATGCTACTATGGATCAGATGAGGGCAAGGAGCAAATGGGAGAATGATGACTACATATGCAGAGGTTTAATTCTCAATGGTATGTCTGATTCTCTATTTGATATTTATCAGAATGTTGAAACTTCTCAAGAACTATGGGATTCCTTGGAAGCCAAGTATATGGCTGAGGATGCATCAAGTAAGAAGTTCTTTGTAAGTAATTTTAACAATTACAAAATGGTTGATTCAAGACCTGTCATGGAACAATACAATGAACTTCTTAGTATACTTGGTCGATTCACACAACACAAGATGAACATGGATGAGGCTATTTCAGTCTCTTGTATCATCGATAAACTACCTCCTTCTTAGAAAGAGTTCAAGCATATGCTTAAGCATAAGAAGGAGGAGTTAACTCTTGTTGAGTTGGGCAGTCACTTGCGCATTGAGGATTCACTCAAAGCTAAAGACATTGACAAGCCAAAGAGTAGCACTGCTACTGGTCCATCAGTTGTCAATATGGTGGAGCATAACAACTCCACCAAGTACAATGACAACAAGGGCAAGCGTAAGCATCAAGATAACACCAAATCTGATCTTAACAAGAAACCTAAGGTGACTTGTTGGAAGTGTGGGAAACCTGGACACTTCAGGAAAGATTGCAAGGGTGGTAAAGTTGGAAACAAATCCAATGGATCAGGCACAAGTGGAGGGAATGGTAACACCAATTCTCTGAAAGGTCAGAATGTGTTTAATAAGTCTTTTAAGATTTATTATGTTACATATATATCTGACATTTACTTTGTGCAGGATGATGATGTTGCGTGGTAGGTTGACTCTGGAGCAACAATTCATATGTGTAAAGATAGAAGCTGGTTCAAGACCTACAAGTCAATGAATGATGGTTCTATTCTTCACATGGGAAACAAGTCAACTGCCCTGGTGCATGGAAAAGGATGTGTTGAGTTGAAGTTTAGTTCTGGAAAGAGTGTTTCTTTATTTAATGTTTTACATGTTCCTGATATTAGAAAGAATTTGGTTTCTAGTAGTGTTTTGAATAATTGTGGTTATAAACAGGTTATTGAATCTGATAAGTTTGTTTTATCTAAAAATGGTGTGTTTATTGGTTTTGGTTATTTATGTAATCAATGTTCAGACTTAATATTGTTCATGATAGTATTGATTCTACTTTTATATCTACATCTAAACTTAATGATTCAAACATATGGCATGCAAGACTTGGCCATGTACATTTTAAAAGAATGTAAGATATGTCTAAGGATGGGTTAATTCCAGCCTTTGATGTGAACACTAAAAAGTGTAAGACTTGTATGTTGAACAAGATAACTAAGAAACCTTTTCAAGGAGTAAAACGGGAAACTAAAGTTTTGGAGTTAATTCACAGTGACCTTTGTGATTTACATGCAACTCCCTCTTTGGGGAATAAGAAATACTTTGTAACTTTTATTGATGATACTTCAAGGTTTTGTCATGTTTATTTATTACATTCTAAAGATGAAGCATTAGATAAATTTAAAGTATTTAAAACTGAAGTTAAATTGCAACAAAGTTCCCTGATCAAAATATTAAGGACTGATAGGGGAGGTGAGTACATGGATACTCTGTATTTTCAGTCTGTTGGTATAATCCATGAAACGACTGCCCCTTATACTCCTCAGCAAAATGGTATTTCTGAAAGGAAAAACAGGGTGCTGAAGGAGATGGTTAATTCCATGTTGTCCTATTCAGGGCTGAGTCAAGGGTTCTGGGGTGAAGCTATGTTAACAGCTTGCTATTTATTAAATAGGGTTCCCAACAAAAGGAACAAAATTACCCCTTATGAACTTTGGACTAAAAAGAAACCTAACCTTAATTATCTTAGGATATGGGGTTGTAGGGCTGTTGTAAGACTCCCTGATCCAAAGCAGAAAACTTTGGGTGAAAGAGGCATTGAATGCATCTTTGTTGGATATGCTGAGCATTCCAAGGCATATAGGTTTTATGTTATAGAACCTAATGAGTCTGTTTCAATTAACTCAATAATTGAATCAAGGGATGCACTATTTGATGAGAACAGATTCTCATCTATCCCTAGACCAAGTCAAAGGATTCCAAATGGAACCAATGACAATGGTGTTTTAGAGGTTCCTGCTGAGGTTGTGGAACAACAACCTGAACCTGAGCTCAGAAGGTGCAATAGGGTGAGGACTCTAAAATCATTTGGACCTGAGTTTCAATTATACTTAATTGAAGGTACAAGGAGTGAGGTCTCTGACCAATACTCCTATTGCTTTATTGTGGAGGATGATCCCAAAACATTTGAAGAAGCAATGAAGTCCCAGGATGTTGCTTTCTGGAAAGAAGCAATTAATGATGAGATGGACTCCATCATGGGCAATAACACTTATGTGTTGACTGATCTACCACCTGGGTGCAAACCTTTAGGTAGCAAATGGATTTTCAAAAAGAAAATGAAGGTAGATGGAACTGTTGAAAAGTTCAAGGCAAGATTAGTTATTCAAGGCTTTAAACAAAAGTCAGGAATAGACTACTTTGATACTTATGCTCCAGTGGCACGTATCAGTACCATAAGATTGCTAATTGCTTTGGCATCAATTCACAATCTAATTATTCATCAGATGGATGTGAAGACAGCTTTCTTGAATGGTGATTTAGATGAGGAGGTTTACATGAACCAACCTCAGGGCTTCATAATGCCTGGCAATGAAAACAAGGTGTGTAAACTGATTAAGTCTCTTTATGGACTAAAATAGGCACCTAAGCAATGGCATCAAAAATTTGATGAAGTGGTTTTGTCTAGTGGTTATTTACTTAATCAAGCTGACAAATGTGTATATAGCAAATTTGATGAATCTGGTAAAGGAGTCATCATTTGTCTATATGTTGATGACATGTTGATCTTTGGCACTGACCAAAATCAAGTTGATCTTACAAAAGAATTTTTGTCATCAAAGTTCTCCATGAAGGATATGGGGGAGGCAGATGTTATCCTGGGCATTAGGATTAAACATGAAAGTAACAAAATTTCTATCTCTCAGTCTCATTACATTGAGAAGGTGTTAAAGAAATTTAATTACTTTGATTGTACTCCAGTGAGCACTCCCATGGATACAAGTGAGAAGCTAATGCCTAATACTAGCAAAGCTGTATCTCAACTTGAGTATTCTAGGGTGATTGGCTGCTTGATGTATGCCATGACATGTACAAGGCCTGATATTGCTTTTGCTGTGGGTAAACTGAGCAGGTATACTAGTAATCCTAGTGCTCATCATTGGCAAGCAATTTAGAGGGTCTTTAAGTATTTGAAGAGAACTATGGATTATAGTCTCTCATATACTGGTTATCCTTCAGTATTAGAAGGATAGACTGATGCAAGTTGGATCAGTAACACTGAAGACAATTCGTCTACTAGTGGCTGGGTATTCCTACTTGGTGGAGGTGCAATTTCTTGGGCATCCAAGAAACAAACTTGCATTACCAGTTCAACCATGGAATCTGAATTTGTGGCTTTAGCTGCTGCTGGCAAAGAAGCTGAATGGTTGAAAAACTTGCTTCTTGAGATTCCATTGTGGTCTAAACCTATAGCACCTATTTCTATCCGTTGTGATAGTGCTGCTACATTGGCAAAGGCTTATAGCCAGATGTACAATGGGAAGTCTAGACACTTAGGTGTTAGGCATAGCATGATTCGTGAGCTTATCATGAATGGGGTGGTATCTATAGTGTTTGTTAAATCTCAACAAAACTTAGCTGATCACTTGACGAAGGGTTTGGCTGGAGACTTGGTTTTGAAGTCTGCTAAAGGGATAGGTTTAAGTCCAACTTAGTCTCTGAATGCAAGGATACCCAACTCCCTTCTAAGGAAACTTGGAAGCTGAGTTCAATGTGGAAAGCTGATCATTTGGTGGACTGAAGCACATGTATCACATACATCCCAAGGTTGTGCTTGTTACCTACTGAAAGGAGGATGAAGTCTTCACTTCTTAATGGTTAATTTTCTTTGAAAAAGTGCTAAGCAGGAGCATGAATTAAAGATGAACCACCTATGTAAATGTTGAAGTTTTGCCGCTTCAGGAAGCTTTGGACTTTTAGCTTTTACAACATTTATGAATTGGATATGGACACATGGCTTATATAGTGTCAAGAGTATTTTAGTGTTTGAAAACTTGTGTGTATTTATCATCAGGTATTCAAATGGGTTGAAGGGTTCAATTCTTAGAACACCCTGATTCTCGAATATTTGAAAGTATATGTACTAATGTGGAAATTCAATCCTCAGGATATTTTCATTTATGTACTTGTTTTGGTTTGTGTTTAATTATTTCATGCAAAGGTAGTGAACTAAATTTGGGGAGGATTGTTAGTAAATTTAGTACACTTGAGGGATCAATTCACACCTGGTAATGGGTTTGGAGGTATGGAGTATACACCCATTTGGTCACTGAATCCCCTGACTCAAGAGTGGTTATGTATTGAATCTGCTGATAGCATTATTCTGCTGTTAGTGTGTTTCCACTGCTAGTGTTATTTTACCACTGACAGTTTCCACTGCTAGTGTTATTTTACCACTGCTAGTGTTAACGTTACCACTGCAAGGGTAACTGTTTCCACTGATAACCACTGATCCCTATTATTATGGAAATTATTATGATATAATTAATGGGCCGTTAATTATACATAATACCATTGGCTAGGGTTTTTGAGTATTCTCTATTATAAATAGAGGTCACATCATCATGCATGGATATACGTTTTTCACAATACGACTAAACACAAAACCCTAAACACTTCAATACGCATCTGGTTCTTGGTTTGTGCCTAAAGCAAGAACATCACTTGGTCTTATCCCATAGAGATATTCGCGTAACCCAGGCATAGGGTCGAATAGTTTCTATTGGAAAGTGATACCGCGATTTCAAGTGAATATCCGGTACCTTTATTGATTATCTTAACCCTAATCTGGGAACTGTTTTGCAGCTAAACAACCAACATTTTCATGGTATATTGGTTAAATATGCAAGTAGTTATGTTATATATACCACTTTTCAAGTATTTCTTAATTATTATGAGATTATAATTAACCTATGATTATCCCCATGAAACCCACCAAGGTTGGTGATGTTTAGGAACCCATGGCACCTTGAGAAGGTGTATGGTAGGATTAGACTAGATTTGTGGTGATTGGAGTGGATTTGAACAAGTATTAAACAAGAAAAATGAATTTTAGCCACTATATAAATGTTGCTGTCCCATTTTGTAAAATCCAGAAAAATCAAGGGATTTCGGGTAACTTTGATCTAAGGATTTAGAAAATACTATCAAAAACGAAGCCGTGGGCGAAAGAACGGATTAAAACGAGTTTATAACGAAGGATATACGATTTTTGCAAGTTTAACGACGAAAACTATTTTCTGAAAATTATACTTGCTGTCCCACGATTTTCAAGGGCCAATCTGAGGTGTAGAACTTGATCTAGCCATCCTGACATATCAAAAATATATTAGTATGTTGTCCCACGATTCCGGGGATATAAAGAATATAGAAAACAAGCTTATAACGACCAAGATATACACATTTGGAAATTGACGAAACTCTATTTATTTCCATCAGCCTTTTAGCAAAATATTACTTATAGAAAAACAGTTTTTGTAATACATCATGTTGAGAGCCATTTATCTTATTGATAAACCTATTTCTGGAAAATTTACATAATTGATAAAAAGTTAGTTCACCCAGCCTAGTTTCCAAAACATCCACCCGTTTGTCAAAAGGATTTATAACGAATAACTTATGGACTTCCAAACTTTCCCGAAAACTGCCCAGAATCTGCCGAAACAGCCCAAACACCTTAATTCAAGGCTATATATCTTTATGATCGAGACCCGTATGGACAAACTTCAGTTCTATGACTTTTTAGATATGGTGAAAATCTTTCTAAAACTACTGAGCTTTTTTCCTAACCCTTAATATTCACCATTACATGACTAGTTTTGCTAGACCACTTTGGCCATATTTTTCAAGTTATGAAAAGTGTCATTTTACGTCGAAAACCTTATATTTGCCGATAGAACACCAAACGAGGATCGTGGAGTACCGTTTCAACACATTTCTACGAAAAGTGGTTATTAACTTAACGAGACGTCAAAAACGTATTTTTTGACGATAAGTGTTATTTTCAAAACTAACGAGTGTTATCGATAACATACGTATTTGCTTGTGTAGCATCATTTCATTTCTTACATTAGACCGTATCATCCATATTAGGTTGCGGTTAGAGATCGAACCTCATTTCGTGTATCCACTTTTGTCATTGTAGCTATCGCACCAGGTGAGTCATAGCCCCTACTCTTTTAATTGTTTTGCAAACTCTTTGGGGGAGAATACATGCTCGTTTTACTTAAACGCATTACTCGCTTTACATGGTTGATTACCTGCATTTCATTGGTATGTTTGATTACCTGCATTTCATGGGATTGTCATCATTGTTTAATAACCTCATTGTTAAATTGTTTATATAGCGGTTTTGCTACACTTATCTCTGAATTGAGTTTCAAGCATTATTTTGTTCATACAAACCAAAACACATTTGGCAGTGGGTTGTAAATACACAGGTTACAAGTCTCTTATGGCGGGACTTGGAACTGAGTTGATTTACGATGCCTTTGCTGGGACATCTTTATCCATATGCATTACAATTCTTTTTCACAAGACTCTATGAACTCACCAACCTCGTGTTGACACTTTAGCATGTATTTTCATGTATTAAGCAATGGCACGCTACAGGAGGTTTTGGCAGGGCATGGCATGGTCATAGAAGACTCTGATTATTCATTTGGGGACCGTTTTAAACTATTTTAAGGGCCTACTTCCGCACTACTTTTAACAATGTAAATTCAACATTTTTTGTTAAAAGATTTTATTATAAACGATTGAAATGATTACCATTTTACACTTGTTTTGTAATACCAATTAAGTTACACCCCAGCTACATGTATGCTTCCGCTGGACCCGATTTTGGGGGTGTGACAGATTGGTATCAGAGCTTTGGCTATAGCGAACTAAGTGTTTTTAAAACCTAGACTATAGCTACTTTCATGAAAACTTAACCCTATGACCGTCACGTGCCTGCCTGCCAAGATGATGCCTCATTTGTGGTTAGTTGCTGACATAGGTGATGAGATTTGTGTCTCATTTTCTGATATATTATATTAATTTAATTATAGTTGTTTACTATAATTGTCTTTCATATAAGCATGTTCATGTATCGTATATGTCACCGCATTATGTTTTTCCTTGCATTGTTTCATCATTTGACCTCGAGTTTGGTCACCTGCCTTAGTCTTTCTGAACGTCTTGGTATTTGTGAAGGACATAGTATTAGTATAACTGAACTGAGTTTTTCAAAATTCATGGAACCTCGGTGAAATATAGACTAGTCATCTATATTCGACCCGGGATAGTGGGACATAGGCTGACTACCTATGTCTGACTCAGAAATGAATTTTGCAACACTGAGAATAGTTATAATAAAATTTTGTCTGGATTTAATCCTTTACTCATTTTCCAAATGTTTCATGCATGTGTGAGTATACCCTCATTGTCAGAATATTCATACTTTTTATCACCTCGTGAACCGCCGCCTGGAAGCACGTCAACTGGTCGTTTCATCTCATGAACATTCACATATATGCATAATACATTTACATCACAGTAGTCACTTTCATCACAATCACATTATGTCGCAGCTGTCACATTCTTTTCCCTTCTCACCATCACTATCATTTCCTTTCCCCATCCCTATATATATAAGGAATTAGGTGACACTATAGATTCCTATGCCACTCATCCCTCAGTACTCCCAATATTGATAAGTGGATATTATCAATGACCTCCCTAGGAAAGATTTTTCCATACCATCAATTACTATGAGGATTTCTCGATACAAGAAAAACAATGAAAGGATTACAAAACTACTAACCAGGACTAGAAGTATATAGTCAGAAAACTCATAACTCAACAACAATCCTAAGATACCACGAGACCATCCGAATCACCATCTCTGACCTAGTTGTCAAATTTTATCATTCAAAGGTACTAGCTAGACTGAGCTACAGGATCGAAAACAATGTTAAGGTACGCTAACAACACTATAGAAATAAAAACCAAGCCTTCTAACCAATACTGTAGAGTATTTTTATTAAACATGGTCTCATCTAAACGCAAACTTCCCTGCAATGAGTTTTCACCAAGGATAATTGGTTTGAAGTAAGAATATCGATATAGATTCCCCTAAGGCGTTGTGTTCTCTAGAAATTCCAGATAACCCAATTTTTATACCAAGAAAGGGATCAGATCCGAACATATATTTTGCCAATGTGATGACAAATTTCAACGATAAATCATTTCAGGACTTAAGTTAGTTTGAATATTTATGCGTGTAGTTTTGCCTAGTACCCACCAATAGGCATTACTCAACCTCAGGAACTAAACGTTAGACATCTATGCATTTGTACAGACATACCTACCTGTTTATTTTATCCTCTTAATACTTTCACTTTTAAAGGGATTTTTCTCCAAACTACCGTTATACAAAACATGTATCTTGTAAGAAATACTTTTCTGAGGCACTTCTTTTGACAAGCAAATCCCTTTTGGTTAATCTTTTCAAAAACTACTGGATGCTAAGAAATTTTAAACATCGATCTTTGGTAAATCATACTATCCACCTTATGTTGAAAATAGTTCTATCTTGCATAACTATTAAATTCTGAAACATCAAGAAAAATGTTACTTAAAAAGCTGTTTGCTTAAAGTTGTAAATTCATTTATTCAGGAAAGGTTTATGAACAAAACACACAATCTCAAAACAAACTTTGAAAAATCAATCACTATATTACATCACTTATACATTTAGGATTTTGTGATTTGATGACATAGAGCTTGGGGAAAATCTTAGTAATGGAGACTAAGCATCGTAGTTGGAGAAAGACTAAATTCATGACATCCTGCGGAGGATCACAACCTTATCCTAATCTATTATTTTCAACAACACCCTTTGACGGACTTAACCTTGTAAGTTCTTCCACAAGATTCATGATACCCATTTCAATTATTTCTAATAGAGGAATTTGATTCACCTCAAACTCCTAGCGATTTCATTAAGTTTCCTTTGGAACCACACCACCTATCATCTTTAGACCAATGGTCAGAATTGTAGAACGATTCAAACATAGCGAGACCTGCATTTATTGGGTATGGTTTTACCTGCATTTATTGGGTATGGAGTTACCTGCATTTATTGGGTATGGATTTACCTGCATTTATTGGGTATGGAGTTACTTGCATTTATTGGGTATGGATTTACCTGCATTTATTGGGTATGGAGTTACCTGCATTTATTGGGTATGGAGTTACCTGCATTTATTGGGTATGGATTTACCTGCATTTATTGTGTATAGAGTTACCTGCATTTATTGGGTATGGATTTACCTGCATTTATTGGGTATGGAGTTACCTGCATTTATTGGGTATGGATTTACCTGCATTTATTGGGTATGGTTACTTGCATCTCATGGGCGTGCTTGACTCTAGAAATGGTTGGACTAACCAATTACCATAAATCAAATTCAGTTGCAACCATAGTTATCGCGCAAGCGTAGAGACTACACCATTTGAGGCACTCTATGGTCGAAGTGCCAACATTCACTGACAGATCAAAATTTGGAAAAGCCCAACTCACTAGTCCAGTAAGTATTCATGAAATAACCAGGAACTTCCTACAAATCCAGAATCAGTTACAAGTTCGATAAGGTGTAAACCCTTAGAATTTCAACTTCATGGCAGAGTCATTGTAACACCCCCAAAATACCGCAGCGGAAGACTGTGTCATTGGGATGCTACTTCAGGGCACAAAATACAAGGTATAGAAAACGACCTCTAAATGAGACGTTTTGAAAAGTTACCATTCGAATAGATAAAAGTCATAGTTTACAAAACAAAGATCCCAAAGTAGAATAATACATAAGTTTTTAAAGTGTATCGAATGGTAAACGATAAAAGCGAAAGTCTCCAAAAGCATGCCCTAAGACTCTCAGCTCCACAAACCTGCTATCGCCCTTCTAACCTGAGATAAACATGCTTAAAAGTGTCAACACAAAGGTTGGTGAGTTCATAGAGTTTGTTTTATAACAGTTAAGTAATTAGTCATGAGTCTACACTTCATCTCTGAAGACCTCACATTTGTATGTATGTCTCAATGGTCATCCAACAACTTAATTTGGGACCACTGGAAGTATCACAAGTCAGTATGACGCAATTTAGAATAACACAATCATGTATGTATGGTTACTGGGTGCCATTTCCCAAATTCAAGTATCAAGTAAGTATGTGTGTATGTATCAATCATGTATGTATGAAATCAAGTATAATGCAATCAATTATAAGTGTTATCAAGTATAAATGAAATCAAGTATAAATGTAATCAAGTATAAATGTGTTGAGTATCTGTACAAGTAAGCAAGTAGTTGAGCATGTATCTCCCCCAAATAGTTAAAACAAGTATAGAAAGAGTAGGGGCTATGACTCACCTCGAAGTGATAGTACAATGCAACGGAAAGATAAGGACAACAAGGAACGAAATCAACCGTGACCTATGATGAATGAATATGATCTAATTTAGATCGTGAAATGATGTAGAGAATATGCATGCACATGATAACTATACCACTCATAACTTGAAATTTTACTAGTTATAGTCTTATGAAAATACATTCCATACTTGAGAAAAATAATAAGTCTTAACTAGACTTGTGTAAACTTGTCGTAATATATATGTATAGAAAGTTAGTGTTATATACTTCGTCTTGAAAACCTTGAAGTAACATCTAATGGTCGTAAAAATAAGCTCATAAGCATAAGTACTTCGTTAGTTATAAATTTCGGCAATTTTGTAGTATTTCTAGAAAATCTAGAATTTAGTACGTAGAAATAGTGTCATTATTATTTCTATTAAAAGCTGCCAATTATAGTGAGTTTTTGCCGATATTGAAACGTGAATATCTTTGTCGTTATAAGCCCGTTTTGCTTGTTCTTTATATCCACGGTTACGTCTTAGTATGTAGTAATATATTTTGGAAAGCTTGGCTCCTCCGGGTTACGTCTAAAGCCTCTTTTTGTCCTACGAAAAACGTCCAACAGCATGTATTTTTCCGGAAAATAGTTTTCGTCAATAAACTTGCAAAAATCATAACTTCTTCGTTATAAGGTCTTTTTAATCCGTTCTTTCGCCTACGGATTCGTTTTTGAAAGTATTTTCTAAAAAGTTTTCCAAAGTTTACTTTGTATTTCCTGATTTTTCTGGGTTTACCATTTTGGGACAGTAGGTATATAAACTTGTTACAAATCCATTTTCAAGGTTCAAAACTAGTTTCTAACATCATCAAAACCTCTTGTAACCACCACAAAGCTATACTAATCCTACCATACACCTTCTTAGGGTGCCATGGGTTCCTAATCACTACTAAACAAGTTAATTTAACAAAGGAGTACCTAAAACAAATTCTAGGGTTTGTATGATCAAAAAGTCTACAAAAATAAAGTGGTATAGCTAGCTTGTGCATGAAATTAAGCATGAATACTATAAGATACATATGTTAATTAGATGAAAACATGAAAATAAATTTGAATACTCACTTTGAAATAATAGGTGGTGAGATGATGAGAAACCTTGGATTACTTGTGTTTTTGTGTTATGATTCTTGATTAGGAAGACAAAATGAACAACTTTGTAGCTTTGTACTTTGAAAAATAATGGTTTGATCTTTGTTTCTTAAGTGGGTCGTGGGTTTGAAGATGAAAAGGAGATGAGATCTTGATTTTTATGATTCTTAGAATATGTATGTTTTTGTTATAAGTGTTTATGGAAGATATTTGTATAAGTAGTCAAGTATAATGTATAATCTTGTGTACATAAATGCCATAGGTTAATAAACTAAAGGTCAAGTGGTTTAGGGGGGGGGGGGGCATGGCCGGTTTTCAATGTGAACAAGAGAAGAGAAATCGGTTTTGACTTGCTTAGGATAAGTTAGTGTAAGGTTATGTGTAAATATGAGTTATTAGTTACAATCGGGTACCGGGTTTAATAGAAATAAATGTTAATAAAGTTAACCGGGACAAAATAAAGTCATAATAATGTTAAAAATATGTTGGGAGTAATTACTGAGTGTTCGGGTGATTATTGTTTAGTTTTCACGAAAACCGTCGTAAAATTCATAAGCTTACGTTATAAATAAAATAAATTTCCAAAATACTGCGTAAATGAATGTTATAACTTTTATGATGATAAAATGGATATAAAAATATGTCGGGACAATCGTGGGGATTTTTAGATATGTTGGTTATATTTATTTATCGCGGGTTAACGTTTAATTAAAAGAAATAAACGTAAAACGTTAAACGTACTAAAAATAATAATATGAATATTCTACGAGTGGTATAGTATGCACATGCCATTATGATGATATGTAGACTATTTCTAGTCCGTATGAAGTGTCCCCAATGATGATGTATGAATTCGCACCTAAACCAATATGGTTACGCGAATTTAAGTACTCGTAAACAAAATTTACGACGAAATGAACAATGCACGTGAATAGTGAAAACTTTTTCGGAAATGAATAGTGTTTTGTGAATAGTAAAATTTTTGAATGCTTCTCAGAATACCAAATTGACCTCGAAAATGATGAATAGTAAAACGATGAATAGTGTTTTTTGAAAACTTCGAGAAATGACCAAAATTTTACGAGTTGTGACAGTCTCCCACCCTAAAAGGAACTTCGTCCCGAAGTTCAGCTCATTTGTTCCACATATGTGCCTATGGTCTGATTCGACAATGCAAAAGGTCTATTGAAAGATTGGCTCGATTTTGGAATTACTTACACTAATCAAATCAACTACGATGCTAGGTCTCAGATTAGTCGATGTTGTGTATAAGTCCTATACTAAGACTTAAGTGTTACGAAAATAAGATAGTTGTGCAAGAGAATGTACCCGTTATGCTACCGCGGACATGTTGGGTGATAGGATTTCCTAAGATGTAAGCTCTGCCAATTGCGGGTGGAATCTCATTGGCCTCATCTCGTGGCCCTTCAATTGCTGCTGCTAAGTTTGGACGATTGCCTCCTTGGTTAAGATTTCTTTTCAACTTAGGACAGTTGTTCCGAAAGTGATCCGGGCTGTTACACTCATAGCATGTCCTTTGGTTGTTCGTCATATTGCACTGGTTTGTAAAATGACTAGACTGTCTGCAATTTGCACACACACGGCAGGGCGCAATCTTTTGGTGATGAAAATTACATTTCGTACATTTAGGATGCGGGCCTAAATACTCTTTCTGACCAGAACTAGTCGCCGCAAAGGTCCTTGCCCTTTTGTTGTCAGCTATTGTGCCCATTTGCTTGTTTGACTCGCTTGTTCCCTTCCTTTTATCACTGTTCCTCAAGCTCCCATTTCTAACCATCTCATCTGTCAGAGTCCCTGCTCTCAATATTGCACTCTGAATTGTAGAAGGCTCAGTTGTTTTTACAGTCCCACGAATTTCTGGGACAAGGCCATATATGTACCTCTCGATCCTCTTGGACTCAGGGGTAACTAGGTGTGGAACTAGTCTGGCTAATTCATGGAATCGATCTGTGTAGGCTGCATGACCAGCCCCTATCATAGAGTGATGATAGAGTTCATCCTCCAGCTTCTGCATCTCGTTGTCCGGGCAGTATTCCTCCTTCAGTAATGCCTTAAAATCATCCCATGTCATACCTACAGCTGCCGCTCTACCCCTAGCTTGAATCTGCGTATTCCACCATGTCAATGCCTTTCCTGACAGCAAGAATACGGAATACTTCACCATTTGATGTGTTGCACAATTACTAATGTCGATCACCGACTCCATCTTTTCAACCCATCGAGTATACACCAACGCGCCTCCTACACCATCGAAATCAATTGGCTTGCATGACGTAAATTCCTTATACGTACATCCAGTCCTAATGTTGTTGTTGCCATTACCATTCTGGCCTATACCATTGGTGTTGTTAATTCCGCTTTCGTGGTTTGCCAAGTTATTCATATGATCGCCAACTTGAGTGACAATAGTGGGGAGAAAGTTTTGAAGTTGTCGAGCGATGATGGCTTCAAAATCAGTATTTCCACCGTCGTTGTTATCATTGTTTTCAACGCCGCGACCACCTCCTCTACCTCCACGTCCACCAGTTCTTCCACCATCGTTACCAGGGTTACTAGTGTCATGAGCAGCTCCTCTACCTCCTCTACCTCCACGTCCACCAATCCTTCCACCCCTTGGTGTTGCGCCTCCTCGACCAGAGCTACGAGTCACTCTCTTTGGTGCCATGATTTCCTGAGAGGAAGGACATTTAGTGAACGTCAAAGATGAGGGAAAACCGTTGATTATCCAAAGTCAATACTTAACATCCTCATACATAATACAGCGCCACCAGTTGTTTCCTAAGTTGTGCCAACACCGATCTACATATGCATAGTCATATGTCCACGTGTGTCGTGAAGCACTTATAATTATGTTGGCCACCACAATTATAAATGTTTCCTTTCACAGGTGTACATATCACCAGGCACACATATCTCAGTGGTAGACGTTGCTTAAATGGGAATCTAGGGAATGTCACGCTCAGTACGAAGGAACAAAGGATTCTCCCTTAAGTGCTAAAGTCACTGGGTGGTCTAGTTTCTAACGGTTTCTCAAGAGTAACCTCAAGAGAACCCCCATCCTCGGGCAAATCATCAAATCTCTACAGCTAAGTAACAACCTTTATTTAACTCAGTCTCATGTCTCATCAAACAAGAATTGTCACAAGATTAAGTTAAATAATCAGTTATTACCGAGCTCCATATTTCTGATGACTTGTCTAGATTTTGGGACTTCCCCATCGGTACCACAAAATGTCTAATAGCGTAGGTCTAAAGAAAAATAAATTACCAGCGAGCGTATGTGTAAGTAAAGTGCAAGGCGATAGGGAGGAGAGTCTAAATGTTTATAGCAGTTATAGTCTAGGTAGTATATGCAACCTAGTTCTCTATAACCAAGGCTCTGGTACCAATCTGTAACACCCCCAAAATACCGCAGCGGAAATTGGGATGCTACTTCAGGGCACAAAGTACAAGGTATAGAAAACGACCTCTAAATGAGACGTTTTGAAAAGTTACCATTCGAATAGATAAAAGTCATAGTTTACAAAACAAAGATCCCAAAGTAGAATAATACATAAGTTTTTAAAGTGTATCGAATGGTAAACGATAAAAGCGAAAGTCTCCAAAAGCATGCCCTAAGACTCTCAGCTCCACAAACCTGCTATCGCCCTTCTAACCTGAGATAAACATGCTTAAAAGTGTCAACACAAAGGTTGGTGAGTTCATAGAGTTTGTTTTATAACAGTTAAGTAATTAGTCATGAGTCTACACTTCATCTCCGAAGACCTCACATTTGTATGTATGTCTCAATGGTCATCCAACAACTTAATTTGGGACCACTGGAAGTATCACAAGTCAGTATGACGCAATTTAGAATAACACAATCATGTATGTATGGTTACTGGGTGCCATTTCCCAAATTCAAGTATCAAGTAAGTATGTGTGTATGTATCAATCATGTATGTATGAAATCAAGTATAATGCAATCAATTATAAGTGTTATCAAGTATAAATGAAATCAAGTATAAATGTAATCAAGTATAAATGTGTTGAGTATCTGTACAAGTAAGCAAGTAGTTGAGCATGTATCTCCCCCAAATAGTTAAAACAAGTATAGAAAGAGTAGGGGCTATGACTCACCTCGAAGTGATAGTACAATGCAACGGAAAGATAAGGACAACAAGGAACGAAATCAACCGTGACCTATGATGAATGAATATGATCTAATTTAGATCGTGAAATGATGTAGAGAATATGCATGCACATGATAACTATACCACTCATAACTTGAAATTTTACTAGTTATAGTCTTATGAAAATACATTCCATACTTGAGAAAAATAATAAGTCTTAACTAGACTTGTGTAAACTTGTCGTAATATATCTGTATAGAAAGTTAGTGTTATATACTTCGTCTTGAAAACCTTGAAGTAACATCTAATGGTCGTAAAAATAAGCTCATAAGCATAAGTACTTCGTTAGTTATAAATTTCGGCAATTTAGTAGTATTTCTAGAAAATCTAGAATTTAGTACGTAGAAATAGTGTCATTATTATTTCTATTAAAAGCTGCCAATTATAGTGAGTTTTTGCCGATATTGAAACGTGAATATCTTTGTCGTTATAAGCCCGTTTTGCTTGTTCTTTATATCCACGGTTACATCTTAGTATGTAGTAATATATTTTGGAAAGCTTGGCTCCTCCGGGTTACGTCTAAAGCCTCTTTTTGTCCTACGAAAAACGTCCAACAGCATGTATTTTTCCGGAAAATAGTTTTCGTCAATAAACTTGCAAAAATCATAACTTCTTCGTTATAAGGTCTTTTTAATCCGTTCTTTCGCCTACGGATTCGTTTTTGAAAGTATTTTCTAAATTTTTTGCCAAAGTTTACTTTGTATTTCCTGATTTTTCTGGGTTTACCATTTTGGGACAGTAGGTATATAAACTTGTTACAAATCCATTTTCAAGGTTCAAAACTAGTTTTTAACATCATCAAAACCTCTTGTAACCACCACAAAGCTATATTAATCCTACCATACACCTTCTTAGGGTGCCATGGGTTCCTAATCACTACTAAACAAGTTAATTTAACAAAGGAGTACCTAAAACAAATTCTAGGGTTTGTATGATCAAAAAGTCTACAAAAATAAAGTGGTATAGCTAGCTTGTGCATGAAATTAAGCATGAATACTATAAGATACATATGTTAATTAGATGAAAACATGAAAATAAATTTGAATACTCACTTTGAAATAATAGGTGGTGAGATGATGAGAAACCTTGGATTACTTGTGTTTTTGTGTTATGATTCTTGATTAGGAAGACAAAATGAACAACTTTGTAGCTTTGTACTTTGAAAAATAATGGATTGATCTTTGTTTCTTAAGTGGGTCGTGGGTTTGAAGATGAAAAGGAGATGAGATCTTGATTTTTATGATTCTTAGAATATGTATGTTTTTGTTATAAGTGTTTATGGAAGATATTTGTATAAGTAGTCAAGTATAATGTATAATCTTGTGTACATAAATGCCATAGGTTAATAAACTAAAGGTCAAGTGGTTTAGGGGGGGGGGGGGGCATGGCCGGTTTTCAATGTGAACAAGAGAAGAGAAATCGGTTTTGACTTGCTTAGGATAAGTTAGTGTAAGGTTATGTGTAAATATGAGTTATTAGTTACAATTGGGTACCGGGTTTAATAGAAATAAATGTTAATAAAGTTAACCGGGACAAAATAAAGTCATAATAATGTTAAAAATATGTTGGGAGTAATTACTGAGTGTTCGGGTGATTATTGTTTAGTTTTCACGAAAACCGTCGTAAAATTCATAAGCTTACGTTATAAATAAAATAAATTTCCAAAATACTGCGTAAATGAATGTTATAACTTTTATGATGATAAAATGGATATAAAAATATGTCGGGACAATCGTGGGGATTTTTAGATATGTTGGTTATATTTATTTATCGCGGGTTAACGTTTAATTAAAAGAAATAAACGTAAAATGTTAAACGTACTAAAAATAATAATATGAATATTGTACGAGTGGTATAGTATGTACATGCCATTATGATGATATGTAGACTATTTCTAGTCCGTATGAAGTGTCCCCAATGATGATGTATGAATTCGCACCTAAACCAATATGGTTACGCGAATTTAAGTACTCGTAAACAAAATTTACGACGAAATGAACAATGCACGTGAATAGTGAAAACTTTTTCGGAAATGAATAGTGTTTTGTGAATAGTAAAATTTTTGAATGCTTCTCAGAATACCAAATTGACCTCGAAAATGATGAATAGTAAAACGATGAATAGTGTTTTTTGAAAACTTCGAGAAATGACCAAAATTTTACGAGTTGTGACAGTCTCCCACCCTAAAAGGAACTTCGTCCCGAAGTTCAGCTCATTTGTTCCACATATGTGCCTATGGTCTGATTCGACAATGCAAAAGGTCTATTGAAAGATTGGCTCGATTTTGGAATTACTTACACTAATCAAATCAACTACGATGCTAGGTCTCAGATTAGTCGATGTTGTGTATAAGTCCTATACTAAGACTTAAGTGTTACGAAAATAAGATAGTTGTGCAAGAGAATGTACCCGTTATGCTACCGCGGACATGTTGGGTGATAGGATTTCCTAAGATGTAAGCTCTGCCAATTGCGGGTGGAATCTCATTGGCCTCATCTCGTGGCCCTTCAATTGCTGCTGCTAAGTTTGGACGATTGCCTCCTTGGTTAAGATTTCTTTTCAACTTAGGACAGTTGTTCCGAAAGTGATCCGGGCTGTTACACTCATAGCATGTCCTTTGGTTGTTCGTCATATTGCACTGGTTTGTAAAATGACTAGACTGTCTGCAATTTGCACACACACGACAAGGCGCAATCTTTTGGTGATGAAAATTACATTTCGTACATTTAGGATGCGGGCCTAAATACTCTTTCTGACCAGAACTAGTCGCCGCAAAGGTCCTTGCCCTTTTGTTGTCAGCTATTGTGCCCATTTGCTTGTTTGACTCGCTTGTTCCCTTCCTTTTATCACTGTTCCTCAAGCTCCCATTTCTAACCATCTCATCTGTCAGAGTCCCTGCTCTCAATATTGCACTCTGAATTGTAGAAGGCTCAGTTGTTTTTACAGTCCCACGAATTTCTGGGACAAGGCCATATATGTACCTCTCGATCCTCTTGGACTCAGGGGTAACTAGGTGTGGAACTAGTCTGGCTAATTCATGGAATCGATCTGTGTAGGCTGCATGACCAGCCCCTATCATAGAGTGATGATAGAGTTCATCCTCCAGCTTCTGCATCTCGTTGTCCGGGCAGTATTCCTCCTTCAGTAATGCCTTAAAATCATCCCATGTCATACCTACAGCTGCCGCTCTACCCCTAGCTTGAATCTGCGTATTCCACCATGTCAATGCCTTTCCTGACAGCAAGAATACGGAATACTTCACCATTTGATGTGTTGCACAATTACTAATGTCGATCACCGACTCCATCTTTTCAACCCATCGAGTATACACCAACGCGCCTCCTACACCATCGAAATCAATTGGCTTGCATGACGTAAATTCCTTATACGTACATCCAGTCCTAATGTTGTTGTTGCCATTACCATTCTGGCCTATACCATTGGTGTTGTTAATTCCGCTTTCGTGGTTTGCCAAGTTATTCATATGATCGCCAACTTGAGTGACAATAGTGGGGAGAAAGTTTTGAAGTTGTCGAGCGATGATGGCTTCAAAATTAGTATTTCCACCGTCGTTGTTATCATTGTTTTCAACGCCGCGACCACCTCCTCTACCTCCACGTCCACCAGTTCTTCCACCATCGTTACCAGGGTTACTAGTGTCATGAGCAGCTCCTCTACCTCCTCTACCTCCACGTCCACCAATCCTTCCACCCCTTGGTGTTGCGCCTCCTCGACCAGAGCTACGAGTCACTCTCTTTGGTGCCATGATTTCCTGAGAGGAAGGACATTTAGTGAACGTCAGAGATGAGGGAAAACCGTTGATTATCCAAAGTCAATACTTAACATCCTCATACATAATACAGCGCCACCAGTTGTTTCCTAAGTTGTGCCACCATCGATCTGCATATGCATAGTCATATGTCCACGTGTGTCGTGAAGCACTTATAATTATGTTGGCCACCACAATTATAAATGTTTCCTTTCATAGGTGTACATATCACCAGGCACACATATCTCAGTGGTAGACGTTGCTTAAATGGGAATCTAGGGAATGTCACGCTCATTACGAAGGAACAAAGGATTCTCCCTTAAGTGCTAAAGTCACTGGGTGGTCTAGTTTCTAACGGTTTCTCAAGAGTAACCTCAAGAGAACCCCCATCCTCGGGCAAATCATCAAATCTCTACAGCTAAGTAACAACCTTTATTTAACTCAGTCTCATGTCTCATCAAACAAGAATTGTCACAAGATTAAGTTAAATAATCAGTTATTACCGAGCTCCATATTTCTGATGACTTGTCTAGATTTTGGGACTTCCCCATCGGTACCACAAAATGTCTAATAGCGTAGGTCTAAAGAAAAATAAATTACCAGCAAGCGTATGTGTAAGTAAAGTGCAAGGCGATAGGGAGGAGAGTCTAAATGTTTATAGCAGTTATAGTCTAGGTAGTATATGCAACCTAGTTCTCTATAACCAAGGCTCTGGTACCAATCTGTAACACCCCCAAAATACCGCAGCGGAAATTGGGATGCTACTTCAGGGCACAAAGTACAAGGTATAGAAAACGACCTCTAAATGAGACGTTTTGAAAAGTTACCATTCGAATAGATAAAAGTCATAGTTTACAAAACAAAGATCCCAAAGTAGAATAATACATAAGTTTTTAAAGTGTATCGAATGGTAAACGATAAAAGCGAAAGTCTCCAAAAGCATGCCCTAAGACTCTCAGCTCCACAAACCTGCTATCGCCCTTCTAACCTGAGATAAACATGCTTAAAAGTGTCAACACAAAGGTTGGTGAGTTCATAGAGTTTGTTTTATAACAGTTAAGTAATTAGTCATGAGTCTACACTTCATCTCTGAAGACCTCACATTTGTATGTATGTCTCAATGGTCATCCAACAACTTAATTTGGGACCACTGGAAGTATCACAAGTCAGTATGACGCAATTTAGAATAACACAATCATGTATGTATGGTTACTGGGTGCCATTTCCCAAATTCAAGTATCAAGTAAGTATGTGTGTATGTATCAATCATGTATGTATGAAATCAAGTATAATGCAATCAATTATAAGTGTTATCAAGTATAAATGAAATCAAGTATAAATGTAATCAAGTATAAATGTGTTGAGTATCTGTACAAGTAAGCAAGTAGTTGAGCATGTATCTCCCCCAAATAGTTAAAACAAGTATAGAAAGAGTAGGGGCTATGACTCACCTCGAAGTGATAGTACAATGCAACGGAAAGATAAGGACAACAAAGAACGAAATCAACCGTGACCTATGATGAATGAATATGATCTAATTTAGATCGTGAAATGATGTAGAGAATATGCATGCACATGATAACTATACCACTCATAACTTGAAATTTTACTAGTTATAGTCTTATGAAAATACATTCCATACTTGAGAAAAATAATAAGTCTTAACTAGACTTGTGTAAACTTGTCGTAATATATATGTATAGAAAGTTAGTGTTATATACTTCGTCTTGAAAACCTTGAAGTAACATCTAATGGTCGTAAAAATAAGCTCATAAGCATAAGTACTTCGTTAGTTATAAATTTCGGCAATTTAGTAGTATTTCTAGAAAAAATCTAGAATTTAGTACGTAAAAATAGTGTCATTATTATTTCTATTAAAAGCTGCCAATTATAGTGAGTTTTTGCCGATATTGAAACGTGAATATCTTTGTCGTTATAAGCCCGTTTTGCTTGTTCTTTATATCCACGGTTACGTCTTAGTATGTAGTAATATATTTTGGAAAGCTTGGCTCCTCCGGGTTACGTCTAAAGCCTCTTTTTGTCCTACGAAAAACGTCCAACAGCATGTATTTTTCCGGAAAATAGTTTTCGTCAATAAACTTGCAAAAATCATAACTTCTTCGTTATAAGGTCTTTTTAATCCGTTCTTTCACCTACGGATTCGTTTTTGAAAGTATTTTCTAAAAATTTTGCCAAAGTTTACTTTGTATTTCCTGATTTTTCTGGGTTTACCATTTTGGGACAGTAGGTATATAAACTTGTTACAAATCCATTTTCAAGGTTCAAAACTAGTTTCTAACATCATCAAAACCTCTTGTAACCACCACAAAGCTATACTAATCCTACCATACACCTTCTTAGGGTGCCATGGGTTCCTAATCACTACTAAACAAGTTATTTTAACAAAGGAGTACCTAAAACAAATTCTAGGGTTTGTATGATCAAAAAGTCTACAAAAATAAAGTGGTATAGCTAGCTTGAGCATGAAATTAAGCATGAATACTATAAGATACATATGTTAATTAGATGAAAACATGAAAATAAATTTGAATACTCACTTTGAAATAATAGGTGGTGAGATGATGAGAAACCTTGGATTACTTGTGTTTTTGTGTTATGATTCTTGATTAGGAAGACAAAATGAACAACTTTGTAGCTTTGTACTTTGAAAAATAATGGTTTGATCTTTGTTTCTTAAGTGGGTCGTGGGTTTGAAGATGAAAAGGAGATGAGATCTTGATTTTTATGATTCTTAGAATATGTATGTTTTTGTTATAAGTGTTTATGGAAGATATTTGTATAAGTAGTCAATTATAATGTATAATATTGTGTACATAAATGCCATAGGTTAATAAACTAAAGGTCAAGTGGTTTAGGGGGGGCATGGCCGGTTTTCAATGTGAACAAGAGAAGAGAAATCGGTTTTGACTTGCTTAGGATAAGTTAGTGTAAGGTTATGTGTAAATATGAGTTATTAGTTACAATCGGGTACCGGGTTTAATAGAAATAAATGTTAACAAAGTTAACCGGGACAAAATAAAGTCATAATAATGATAAAAATATGTTGGGAGTAATTACTGAGTGTTCGGGTGATTATTGTTTAGTTTTCACGAAAACCGTCGTAATATTCACAAGCTTACGTTATAAATAAAATAAATTTCCAAAATACTGGGTAAATGAATGTTATAACTTTTATGATGATAAAATGGATATAAAAATATGTCGGGACCATCGTGGGGATTTTTAGATATGTTGGTTATATTTATTTATCGCGGGTTAACGTTTAATTAAAAGAAATAAACGTAAAACATTAAACGTACTAAAAATAATAATATGAATATTCTACGAGTGGTATAGTATGCACATGCCATTATGATGATATGTAGACTATTTCTAGTCCGTATGAAGTGTCCCCAATGATAATGTATGAATTCGCACCTAAACCAATATGGTTACGCGAATTTAAGTACTCGTAAACAAAATTTACGACGAAATGAACAATGCACGTGAATAGTGAAAACTTTTCCAGAAATGAATAGTGTTTTGTGAATAGTAAAATTTTTGAATGCTTCTCAGAATACCAAATTGACCTCGAAAATGATGAATAGTAAAACGATGAATAGTGTTTTTTGAAAACTTCGAGAAATGACCAAAATTTTACGAGTTGTGACAGTCATGTTGAAAGTTCTGCCTAGGAAAGGCATCATACCATTCAGAAAAACTCAGGAAGTTAAACCCAATGTACACTGGACCATTTAATAATTCTGACAGAGTAGGCCTGGTGGCTGTCAGACTTGAACCTTGTTAGAGCTCAGAAGTTTACACAATGAATATCATCATCTTTTCACCAATACCACTTCAGAGACCAACACAAACTGAACTTCGGGACGAAGTTTCTTTTAGAGGGGAAGAATGTCACAACTCGTAATTTCATGTCCTTTTTCACATGTCAAAATTTTATTTTTATTTCGGGAAGTTACTATTCATTAGTTACTATTCACTATTACTATTCACTTTCGCTATTCATTTTCGAAATTTTTATTTCATATTCTCGTAAGTTAAACTATTTTAACGGTAATCCGAGAGTTTGGAGCTCGTCGGATCATTTCTGCAAAAATCACGAAGCCGTGTCCGAGATTTACTTTTGGGATTAAACGTCATTCCAGCTTCCCGATATGTCCATAAAACATTATAAACAATAGAAATATGATTTTCTCTCATTTTACGACAATCTAAAAGTTTTGGAATTTTATATTTTTCAGTTCAGCTTTTTACGCGAATTACGCGTTTTAAACCCGTGTTTCCAGTTTTAACAGCGTTTAAGCAACCCGATGGAACTTACCAGTCATTTTATATTTTATTATGGAGTATTTTGGCAAGTTTAGTCATTCTTTTAAGTTTCATATTTTTACGATACCCGGATTTACGTTTCGCGGTTTAAAACTTTACGGTTAGCGATTAACGGAACCAAAACCGACTCCATGAACTAGATATTAACAAGTTTCCTACATACAGTAAAATCTCTATAAATTAATACTCGATAAATTAATAACCTCGATAAAATTAATAATTTGTCCAGTCCCAACTTGGGACCAGTACAAATTTGGACCCCAATCGATAAAATAATAAGATAATAATTTTTTTGAAAGCCTAGTGTATATATATTAGTTATAGAAAAACAGTTTTTGTAATACATCAGGTTGAGCGCCATTTATCTTATTGATAAACCTATTTCTGGAAAATTTACATAATTGATAAAAAGTTAGTTCACCCAGCCTAGTTTCCAAAACATCCACCCGTTTGTCAAAAGGATTTATAACGAATAACTTATGGACGTCCAAACTTTCCCGAAAACTGCCCAGAATCTGCCGAAACAGCCCAAACACCTTAATTCATGGCTATATATCTTTATGATCGAGACCCGTATGGACAAACTTCAATTCTAAGACTTTTTAGATATGGTGAAAATCTTTCTAAAACTACTGAGCTTCTTTCCTAACTCTTAATATTCACCATTTCACGACTAGTTTTGCGAGACAACTTTGGCCATATTTTTCAAGTTATAAAAAGTGTCATTTTACGTCGAAAACCTTATATTTGCCAATAGAACACCAAACGAGGATCATGGAGTACCATTTCAACATATTTATACAAAAAGTGGTTATTAACTTAACGAGACGTCAAAAACGTATTTTTCGACGATAAGCGTTATTTTCAAAACTAACGAGTGGTATCGATAACATACGTATTTGCATGTGTAGCATCATTTCATTTCTTACATTAGACTGTATCATCCATATTAGGTTGCGGTTAGAGATCGAACCTCATTTCATGTAACCACTTTTGTCATCGTAGCTATCGCACAGGGTGAGTTATAGCCCCTACTCTTTTAATTGTTTTGCAAACTCTTTGGGGGAGAATACATGCTCATTTTACTTAAACGCATTACTCGCTTTACATGGTTGATTACCTGCATTTCATTGGTATTTTTGATTACCTGCATTTCATGGGATTGTCATCATTGTTTATATAACCTCATTGTTAAATTGTTTATATAGCGGTTTTGCTACACTTATTTTTGAATTGAGATTCAAGCATTATTTTGTTCATACAAATCAAAACACATTTGGCAGTGGGTTGTAAACACACAGGTTACAAGTCTCTTATGGCGGGACTTGGAACTGAGTGGATTTATGATGCCTTTGCTGGGACATCTTTATCCATATGCATTACAATTCTTTTTCACAAGACTCTATGAACTCACCAACCTCGTGTTGACACTTTAGCATGTATTTTCAGGTATTAAGCAATGGCACGCTACAGGAGGTTTTGGGAGGGCATGGTATGGTCATAGAAGACACTGATTATTCATTTGGGGACCGTTTTAAACTATTTTAAGGGCCTACTTCTGCACTAATTTAACAATGTAAATTCAACATTTTTGGTTAAAAGATTTTATTATAAACGATTGAAATGATTACCATTTTACACTTGTTTTGTAATACCAATTGAGTTACACCCTGGTCAACCAAGTCAAACTGCCTAGAATCAATCTCCGTGGAATACAGTGTTTCCCCGGGTCGTATGTCCCGACGAGGTGTGAATTGTAAACAAACGGGTTTGTGATCGGGTGAATTTGGACAGAAAGGGGTTGTGAATGATTACACTAAGGAAATACGAATGAAAACGATGCAAACAAACTATATTAATAATAACGCGAAACCTAATTAACTTAAAACGTAAATTGAAAACTTAAAATCAGAAATTGCTTATACGTAAGCAGAAAAATAAGCCAATCGGCTTAAATAGAAGCTATCACTTTATTTATGTTTTTGGTTTTTCTTGATTTAACAAACTATTTTACAAACGTAACCTAAATTTAAAAACGCAAAAGTTATTTAAATAAAACGCGAGTTAAAATTAAAATAAACGCGAGTGCGCAAAATAAAACGTAAAATTTGAGCTACGCTAACCCTACGAACATGAAAATAATATTTTTACAATCCTAACGATAAAAGAAAATTTTAGAAAAAAGAAAATTATTTTTTTGACTTTTTAATTATTTGTTATTAATTAAAAACTATTTTGACTATTTAATAATACACTAAAAATTAAGAAAATATAAAATAAACCTAGAAAAATAAAATTATAACTTTGAAAAAGCTAAAATATTATAAAATTAATTTTAAAACAGAAAATATATTTATTCCACTATTTATCTATTTATTATTAATTAAATACTAATTATTAATTACTTAAACTAATTTTGATTTACTATAAATACTAAATAAACAAATTAAAATCTGAAACTTGGTGGAAAATTCTAAAATGTAATTAGGAACTTATGAAAAATAAGAGAGACTGAAAAAGAACCTAGAATAAGCAAAACGGGCAATAAGCACTTACAAATAAGCACTTAAAAATAAGCAAACAATGAAATTAATTACCAAAAGCTAGAGTACACTACAATTAACTTATATGAACTTAAATTAACTTAAAACAACCAAAGGAATGCTCAGATTAAGCCAGAACTAGCAAATAAGCAAACTCACAAACCATCAGCCAAACAGGCCTGAGAGGGTGTTTTTGGACCTCTGTGGGGCCCACCTGAGTAATCAAGGGTCCAAGGTGAGAGTTGGTTCAACAAACTGAGCTGGGGGGCTTCACATAGAACCAAGGAACACCCAGTGGGGCCCACTGATGAGACCTGTGGGACCCATGGAATTTAGGCAGATGAGACAGATAAGCTGTAGTGCAGGGCAGTAAGAAGCTTAGCAAATAAGATGAAATAAGTTCATGATAAGCTACATATTTAGAACCAATGATCAAATAAACTAGAGATACATGAGTGATGCATGAAATAAGCTGAATTGACAAGAAATAAGGACTGAATAATTAAAAAAAATGGAATGAGCAATTCTAAATCCTCATGAAAACTGAACAGGCCATCAGCTCATATGCAGCCCTTGTTGGGGCCCACCTGAGTGATCCAAGATTCAAAAAGATGGATGATCCTAAGAGCAGGCTTGGTGAGCTTCTAAATAAGCTAAAGGTCAGGATCTAAAACCCACTAACAAGCTCTGAGTGAGCTTATGAAGTGGTCTGTGTGAGACAGCTTAAGAGCAGACCTGCTCTTGATTAGCTGATTTGATGGCTTGGATTTAAGCTACCAACAAGCATGGTAATGCATCATTAACACAGAATCATAAACCTAGTGCTACAAAAAGTTTGTAAAACTAAAATTGGGACTTAACTCTAATTCTAACCTATCTAAACTTGGAGATGAACAAGGTGAATTGGGAGACCTAACTGATGGGGGCTCAATAAGCTCAAATAAGCTGCAACTTTCAACCTAATAAGCTACTACTGGCTAAAGGCAACCTAAATAATCTAAATTAAACTAAATGAAAAGAACTACATAAGGTAAAAAGCTGGAAAGAGGATATAAGCAACCATGAGGTAAATGAAATCCAAACAGTCAACCATGCTCACTACAAGCTGGTGCATAAGCTGATCAACTAAAAGCTATGTTCTAAAAATCATGAAACCATAAAGTTGAGATGACAAACAACACCTAAGCCAATCCTCAGACTAAAAGAAGCTTGAATAAGCTAAAAATTTGAGCTTGTGAAACAAGTTCATATACTGGTGCAGGGCATCAGCAGACCTATGGGGCTTACTTCAAAGGCTCTAAAATTGGTGAAAGAAAATTTATAAAAATAAAATAAAAATAAAGTCTTCAAGATAAGCTGGAAAATAAGTTGTCAAAGCAATTTTAGACCTAAACCCCTAATGAGTAGTAAATTAAAGTTGGTTGAGTTACTGGGTTTGAGACATGACTGCTGAAACAGAAATGGGTCACATGGTGAGAGTCTGACTTAGGAAGGGCAAACACAAGTTTTTGCATACCAATACTAACCTATCAGGGACTACTTGGAATGAACAATTACAACTAAAAAGCTAAAACAACAATCCTATCCTAACTATTATATAAAGACAGTATGCAACAAACTCATAACATGAAACTTCCATATCAGTTATAAAAACAATAAACCTACCTCATACTAATAAATTTAACTTCTAAACAACTAATAGGACTATATTTAAGCAAATTACAGTAATATAAGGGACCAAATCACATAAGATAAGCTAATGCCAAACACTCCCCAACTGGTTTACAGTTGAGACTTTGAGGCAAAACACCAAGGACTTAAGCTAAAATTAGAACATGTACTTGCAAACTAGGTGTGAACTAACTCAAATAAGCAGATGCAACATGGGATTAAAGACTAAAAATAGCAATTGGCAAGCAATTAAATCAGCAGTTCAGAAATAAACATGTGTTACAGTAATAGAAAGGATTTGAACTTTTATTGAATTTTTAAGAGTACACAAACTGAGATTAACAGATAACAATATTTAAAATTTAACTACCACTACTTCTACTATAAGTTACACTAATGCTAACCTAATGCCTTTCAAATGGCATACAATATGCTTATTTATACTAAAAAAAACTAGAACTAGGGTTTGCTTCCTTCTTGTCTTGTTCCCTGAGCTCTCTGAGATATATCACAGCCGTTGATCAATCTTGGCGAAATCTCAGCCATTAGTATAATTTCTTGGCAGGAAAGATGGGTAAAATATTTGGCTTGTAGCTTTTGGCATGGGGGGGCAAGGTTTGGAGTCTTATGGTGGAAAGTAGTAATAGGGTGTGGAGTGTGGGGAAAGTAGTGATGATGGGATGTTGGTGTAGGGTTGCAGGCTAGGGGAGGGGAAGTAGCAGGGTTCACGTGTGGGTGTTTGGGGGTGATGGTCAAATGAGTTGACCGAAGTGGAAATAAAACGGGGAGGTGAAAATTTTATTTTAAAAGTGGTGGGCTGGGTAAAGTGGAGTGGGCCTGGGTGGACTTGGGGTGTTAGTTGGATTGGGTTTTGGGAGTAGTAATAAGGCATGGTTTGTTTGGTTTGTAGAAATTTTCACACAAGGACCAAGTTTGTAATTAGCCGAAACATGAGGGACCAAATCTGCCATTTTCCAAAATTTGTTTAAAGGACCACTTTTGCCAAGTTAAAATATCCCAAGGATCAAGTATTTCATTTTTCCATTTTTTTCAAATCTCCGGGGACTAAAATTGACAAGTTGCCAAACTTCGGGGACCAAACATGTAATTTCCACAAATATTTTACCCAAGAACCAGTTTTAACATATTTTGACTTTCCAAGGGTAAAAATGATTTTTTTTTTTCAAAAAATATCCCACCAGGGACTGAATCTGCCAAAATCTGTAACTCCAGGGACCAAACTGTAAATTTCCAAAACTTTTCCAATTTTTCACCAAAGGACTAAATATGACATTTTATGATTTCAAAATGACCTTTGGTGATAATTTTCCATATTTTGAATATCCAGGGACTAGTTTTGTCTTTTTATGAAAGTTGAGGGACTGAAACTGCCAATTTTGCAAACTTTGTGCGTTTTTCATTTGTTTTTGCTCGTTTTGCATCTAAAACATATAAAACACAATTTTGAAATATTTTTAGTATTTTGATGCATTACTGAGTGTTTTTGTATGTTTTGCAGTTCAGATTAGACCAAAAATGATGAGTGTTTGAGCACTCATCACACCCCACCTACATGTATGCTTCCGCTGGACCCGATTTTGGGGGTGTGACACCAGCCGCAAGATATGAAGTTCCTGCAATTGAAGAATCTACCCCAGTATTCAGCAACTCTATCGTAGACGAAAAATCATTGGAGAATGTGAAGCATAAATCTAAGATCATTTCTATCTTGGAGATTCAAGAGTCGAAACGGTTTAACTACATGTTCGTGAATGAGATTGTAGTTAAAAGACAAGATGAAAAGAAGTACAAATTTTTCGAAGCAGACTTTCCTGACCTTTTTCTAAATGACATTGAAGACATGTATCTAGAAAAAGTTCAAGGAAGAATGCGTGGATTCGATAGAGAAACTCAATACAACTTCATGGCATCTCTACTTCTCTTCATTCGACGATTGATAGTTCAAGAAAGAGTGGAAGATCTTCAGCTTGGAGTGGAAAGTTACCAACAGAAGATCAATTTGACTAAGCCACAATTCACATTTGATGGAATCTATCAAACATCACAGTATACTCTCATCTAAAAACCTTCATTTGGTTTCACCTACATCAACAGCAAAAAGCTACAAAGCTTCATGAGGCTCGATGAGATACACAAGTTCTGTGATGTTACGCTTAAAACCATTCGTGATGGGTTAGTCAAAAGGTTGAATGATGATCGTAGAAAGATAGCAAAAGGTGAAACTCAAAGGTGGAAATCCAGCTCCAGAAGACAAGTTCGTAACTTTGTCCATAAGATTGAAGAAAGGTTATTTTGTCGGGAACATATCAGACAATTGGAAAGCTATATCGGTGTCAGACATTCATTTCCCATCAGCCTCTTCAAAAGACCAGAACCACAGTTCACTGACTTTGATGCTCCACTCACTGATGAAGCTTAAACTGGTACACATGGGTATTAACTTTTCAATATTATTTGTTTCATTTGATTAAATTGTTATCACTATGGTTTGTGCACACATAACAGTGTACAACCCGTACTTGTAAAGAAAGGACCCTGAGGTACGCATCAGTGCCTCAATCCTGATATAAGGAGCGAAGGCTTCTTACTTTTGAGTAGAGTTAATCAAACATTTTCTGATTTTCATAACTCTACTCAAAAGACAAGTATTTCACCTCAATAAGAATTCACTTGTTGAGGGGGAGCACTCGAAACAAAATCATCGTTCTTAAAATCTAAAGTTCTTGTTGAATTCTCCGCATAAGACTCAAAAGGCATATTTTAATCAAAAAGATTGTCAAAAATATCATCTTATACGCCATTTTTGAGGGGGAGAAAAAGTGAATGTGATTAAAATATGAAAGTTCAAAGTCGCTTAAAAGTCAAATCTCATACGAGCTAGACTCAGATTCACCAAAGAATTGACGAAACATAAAAGTTAGTAATCTCGAAAAGACTTATCCTCGATGGTTAATAACATCAAGTTAGTTACTAGAGCTAGTTGTCACCTAAAAGTTGACAATGGAACTCCTTAACTAGCTACGTAAGCGTGTCTCGAAAAGGATTTGTCTGAGTAGAAATGTACCGTTTCAAGAAACTTTCTGTGGATTTGACCAGGCCGGGTAATAACTTCAAGCTAGTCTAACTAGTGATGTAAGCGTGTCTCGAATCGGGCGGGTTCACTGAAAGCGGATCAATTCAAAAAGTGATTGCTCCTCCAGCATGTGCAAATTTATTAAACACTCATGAGCACATGTGAAGGGGGAGCCCTTCAAAGTAAACACAAAACTCTCAAAGTGTTAAACAAAATGTTTTATAATCACAAACACTTTGAGAGATTTTCAAAGGTTTCTTGGCTATTGTCGGATAATCATGGAGTTATAAGGTGATTAAGATAGGAAAAACAGTCCTATGATCCGCCAGAGCCGGAGGGATCTACCCAAGGACATCACCAATAGTTAGTATTAGAAGTCCTTAGGTATGATATGACAAAAGGAGTAAAGAATGAAAGGGGAAAGAATGAGTTGAAGAATTAAAAAGAAAAGAAAAGAAAAGGGTGAAAAGAAATAGCCCTCCATATGTTCAACCTTAGGGCAGACACCGGGTTCAATTCATATGCTACTGGTTATTGTTAAGACAACACCGGTATTGAAGATAAAGCCGTCATGGACCCAGTGACGCAATGTACTAAACCTTCTTAACCACTCAAGTTCTATTAATAGGGCTTGTTTCATTTTCACGGGGAACCGGTGTAATCTATCGACTTATCTCTTAGAGATGGTTGGTATTGAAGCAGAAGACCCCTACCTAGTCTCCGCATAGGAAACCTTAGTGTGCACTTTTCGAGTCTAGAGCCATGAGATACATCAAAGATCTCTTAGGAACACTTAGCATTTCTACAACTGGTGTTCTACATCAATGGACACCAGCTGTAAATTATCGAGTCCTTCGCAGATCTTAGCAATCTGCCGAGAATGTTTATGAGAGAATTTACATAAGTATTTCTCAATGATTGAACGGAAATTCTGCCAGGGTCAACATCAGACAACCCTGATAGCAGGTCACTTCGGTAACACCTTGTGGGTTATGCTTAGTGTTTGTGGTGGTTTCTTAGCGGTCTACAGTCGTGGAGTGATCCCCAGCGACTCACCCAGCCATTGAGCTACTTAGTAGGTCTTGTAAGCTCCTTCGGGAGTATCTGACATGGGAACGACCTTGATAAGGGTTAGAAGGAGTCTTCACACTATGCTGTTGACGATCTCTAATTCCTTATCTGTAAGTACCAGATGTTTTATTGCTAATTGTTTACCTGCAGGGACACATCATCTCCATGGCGATGGATTCCACATGCTCATACATGCATCTTGAAGTCATCAAAAGCTCCCTCAAAGATCAAAGCAACACAATGTTCAAAGAAAGATTCTACGCCAAAAAGAAGAATCTACAAAGTATAAAGACTAAAGATCAAAGTATAAGAAAGGGAACTACGTGTGTGTATAAGTTATAATTCAAAGATGTATGAGCATGTTGGAATGGCGGACTACCACCACAGACGCGGAAGTGACGAAAGCCAGACAACTTCATAACTTGATCACTATCACAACAACAACGAACAAAGAACAAAGAATGATGAATGATTTTTGAAAGACGTCTAAAGCTATGAAAGTCAAAGATGAAGAAATGACAAAGACGTCAAGCAACCATGATGACCGACCCATAGGGGGAGATTGTTGGGATCAAAGTTTTACTATTTTATCAGGTCTCGGTCATTTGTAATAAATGTTAGGTTGCTTTATTATTAGTTACTTATATTTATTTATCACTTATGTATTAAAGGCTTATGAAAGCCCAAAAGGCCTTAGAAGCCCACGAAATTAAGGATAATGGGAGCTAGGAGTGTTGCCTAGCTTCCCTCCTATAAATAGAACCTTAAGCACTCATTTGTATTTGTTTGGTTATTTGATATCTTAAGGAAACTTTTTCTCTCATTATTCTCTTATTCATATAATCACCCAAATCCTTATATCTATCTCATTCTTGTTTGTGTGAAATCAATATGGGAACCTAACAAAGGGTTTTAGCAAAAGTATCCGTCAATCGATATCCTGGAAGAAGTTTGATTCAATGTTGAATCACACCATTGTTGCTTTCCAGTTGTCACTTGATCATTGATCCAAGATGGATCTCACATGTCACCTACCAAGAGCTTGAAAGATGTTCGCTCTAGAAGGATTTCCATCGTCATTGTGAATATTTTCATATCACTCGGATGTTCTGGCAATACCACAAGGATAATGCGTAGGACTCTAAATATTTTATCTTATTTTCCACATTGTGTGAAACAATAAGCATATTTGGAATGTGTCCTATCGAGATTTATGGATGATCTATTGGCTCTAGACTCAATAGTGCATTTTGATCCACTCCTGGAGACTGGGGAGGCATCTCCTGTTTTAGGTATCAACATAACTCACAATGAGCGGTCGATACATTGCACAGGGTTCCCCGTGAGAATGAAACAAGCTCTTTTAAGAGAACTTGAGTGGTTGGGAAGTTTAGTGCAGTGCGTCACTGGGTCCATGACGTCTTGTCTTCAATACCGGTGTTATCTTAGTAACTGCTAGTAGATTATGAATTGAACCCGGTTTCTGCCCTAAGGTTGAATATATGGAGGGCTATTTCTTTTCACCCTTTCTCATTTCATTTCTTTTTAATTCTTCAACCCCTTCAGTGCTTACCGAGATTTCACCACTAGAACCTTGTTGGGTGTGTTCCAGTCCTAGCTCTATCTCAGTCTGCACTCTTCCCTTTCTCACTTTACTCCTTTTTTCAATCATTCCTTAGGACTTCTAATCTACTAGAGGATTGTCCCTGGGAAGATCCTTCCGGTTCTGGTGGATCATGGGAATTCATACCTAACCTTAACCAACCTTATAACTCCATGCATAAAGATAAATGGTCGGTCTTTGGTATAACTTCCACAAACGCCTTTTGCTCCCCCTCAATATGTGCATCGATATTCGAAAGAGTTTAGCACATATGTGGGAGCACATTTATTGAGTCCATAAGATCACGTTTGATTATCAGATTTCATATTTAAATCACACTCCCTCCCCCGATCAAAAATTTCAAATCTTTTGAGATTTTTGATCTCAATTGATTTAAATAATTTAGAGAACGTTTTAGAGAGAGAAATGCGGTTAGTTTTAATATTTTCTGATAAGAGGAACCTTTTTCTTGCTCCCCCTCAATCTGTGAGGGAGGTTGTTATGTGTCAGATTTGATGAGTTTACAAACGATTTGAGGTTTTAACGAAAACTCTTTGAAAATGTTCTCATTCTGACACCTAACCGTCACAAATCGTTTTGTTGCAAGATTTTGTACAAAGTGCGGCAAGTTTTTGATGATACATAAAATCTTTGAGAAATCACTCTCCCTCTCAATCAATGACGGATGATAAAACTGAAATATTTTCATAAAATATTAAAGTCATTGATTGAGAGAAAATTTTATCAAACTTTTGAGTTCAATTTGATTTTTAATCAAAATCTCATGGTACCACCAAGTTTTGCACAAATATTTTAAGGAAAAATCATAGAAGGGAAAATATTTGGCGATAAAAAGAAGATTTTTCTTCTTTATCAAGAAATAATGCACTGAAGCGTACATTAGATCGAAGGTGCATGAATGTAAAGTAATTCACGCTCGGATGAACGGCACCCTTAGCTAGGAACAACCGTCTTTTTGGCAACGTGTTTTCCTCATTTTGAAAACCGGGTTGCTATCTGAAGTAATAGCAAGCCATATTTTTGAAGTCCGGGTTGTAGCCTGAAATGACTATAAGCCATAATTTTAAGTCTGGGTTACAGCCTGAAATGACTGTAAGCCATATTTTTCAAGAATGTTTTGAGATACGACATGTTTTAGAAAGAAACATTATTTGAAACCGAAAAACTCTTGCTCAAGCATATGTATGATTCTGTGTCATTATTGAATGACATTTCTAAACAAAATGGTATTTGGCGGAACCATCTCAAGTCCGTGTACCTTTTTGGTACCGAGCCCCCCACCCAACAAGGAAGGCATATCCCGGTAAATTACCTAGGCAACACTGGCTGACCAAGTTGGAGTCCAGATTCGAACCCCCGTCTTTAAGCTTTGACTTGGTCAACTGCGCGCTTTTGCGGTAGTTGGTGGCCAACTGCCCTAAGGCAGAAACGTACATAATATTGATTACACAAGAGAAATGTCGTGAGAAGAATATTTTTGTATTTTTTATGATTTTTCAGATTTTTATGGTTTTTATAGGCTTTATATTTTTCTATTTACATATTGGTATAAGATATGTACAAAGGATACCAAATAGTTTAAGGAGATGTTGACATGAGCATCAGAATGAGATTATCGTTCAGCTCGTTGTAGAAGTATGTAGTCAACATCTCTTAAACTTTCACCACCAAAGCTTTTGAGGCTCCTGAATCATCGTCTGAAGCGGTAGTAGCCATGATATAATCTTAAACGGGATTTTACAACCCTTGTGACTTAAACCGAGAGATCGATTCTCTCCCGGAATTTTACTAAAGTCAACAAAAGAAACCGAAAGATGTAATATGCGAGTTAGACTTAGAGATAGTGTTAGGACCCTTGCTTCGAATATCTAGCACAAGTTATATTGAAAATAGAAGAGATAAGTAGAGAGAGAGAGATAGAGAGAAGAGAGAGGAATGGGAACTCTTGTGTGTGAAATGAATAACTTTGATATTACCAAGAGAACCAACCTCTAAATGAGGCCTTACATGGGTATTTATACTTGTAGTCTAGGGCTTCACATATCTTTGACCATATTACATAACTAGCCCTTAGACTTTATACAAGCATGAATAATACACATAAACTTAATAAACTAGCATTTACTAACTATTACATGAATATATTTAACTAACTGTTTGACTCAATAATGATCGTCACTTTTAATGCTAACAATCTCCCCCTAAGGGACGATCATTGAGATCTCTCTTTGATTACATAAATGATCAACACTTTTAACGCTAACAATCTCCCCCTAAGGGTGATCATTGAGATCTCTCTTTTGTGACCTTGATCGTTGATCTTTGAAGCTTGTTCTTTTTGAACTTTGAGTCTTTGTGTAATAGTTTTGCTAGTTCCTTTGTTCCAATCATGCTTTGTGATCCTTCTTGCCTTTGATCATCATCTTCAAATATGGATATCTTTACGTCTTTTCCAACATGCTCATACTTTGTTTGACTTTGAATCCTTGTGAAGTTCTCTTTTCATTGACTTTAATCTTTGTTTCTTTGGTTTGTAGATTCTTTGACTTTGACTTAGAAACGTTCTGAACTTTGCTTTGCTTTGATCTTTGAAGAGAGCTTTGCAGGGTATGAGCATGTGGATCTTTGAGTGATGGTAACGGTCTTTCTTCAAGGAACATTCATCAGTACCTGCATAAAACAGTTAGCAATAAAGCATCCGGTACTTACAGGTTCGGAATTAGAGATTGTTAACAGCATAGTGTGAAAACTCTCTCTAACCCTTGCCAAGGCCGTTCCTGAACCAGATACCCCTGAAAAGGGCTTACTAGATCCACTGAAGTACATCAATGATTCAGGTGAGTTGCTGGAGATCACCCCACAACTGTAGACCGTTTGAGACAAAGTAACCATCATGATAGAAAAGGCAAGATCCGTAGATCTCATAAAGACTCTTACAACTTGTATCCTTTTTGGCGAACACAAGTGTAATCATAGGAAAGTGTATCCTAAGAGATCTTTTAATGTATCTCATGGCTCTAGACTCGATAAGTGCATAATTTGGTTTCCTATGCGGAGATTAGGGAGAGGTCTCCTGCTTCAATATCAACCATCTCTAAGAGACATGTCGATAGATTACGCTGGTTCCCCGTGAGAATGAAACAAGCTCTTTTAAGAGAACTTGAGTGGTTAAGAAGGTTTAGTGCAGTGCGTCACTGGGTCCATGACGTCTTTGTCTTCAATACCTGTGTCACCTTAGTAACAACCAGTAGCATATGAGTTGAACCCGGTGTCTGCCCTAAGGTTGAACATATGGAGGGCTATTTCTTTTCACCCTTTTTCATAACTTTTCTTTTTAATTCTTCAACCCCTTCTTTCTCCTTTCTCATTTTCTCCCTTTTTAATCATACCTAAGGACTTCTAATTCTAATCTATTGGAATTGTCCTTGGGTAGATCCCTCCGGCTCTGGCGGATCATAGGACGGTTTTCCCTAACCTTAGTCACCTTATAACTCCATGACTATCCTATTGTTGCCATGAAACCATTTATTGAAAATCTCTCAAAGTGTTTATGATAATAAAACACATTTTTGTTTCTACTTTGAGAGTTTTGTGTTTCATTTGAAGGACTCCCCCTTCACATGTGCTCATGGATTGTTAAGAAATTTGCACATGCGTAAGGAGTTTGCACTTTTAGAATTGATCCACTTTCAATGAACATGACCGATTCGAGACACGCTTACATCACTAGTTAGACTAGCTTGAAGTTATTACCCGGCCTGGTCAAGTCCACAGAAAGTTTCTCGAAACGGTACATTTCTACTAAGACAAATCCTTTTCGAGACACGCTTACGTGGCTAATTAAAGAGTTCCATTGTCAGCTTTTAGGTGACAACTAGCTCTAGTAACTAACTTGATGTTATTACCCGTCGAGGATAAGTCTTTTCGATTACTAACTTTTGTTGTTTCGTCAATTCTTGGGTCATTTCTGAGTCGAGCTCTTTTGAGATTCAAGACGATCACATTTTAATCACGTCTTCTCCCCCTCAAAAATAGCATATCCATGGTATTTTTGATACCAATTGATTAAAACCTTTTCTTTTTAGATAGCTTATGGGAGAAACGGATGTTTGTAAATTCCGAATTAGTTTCCTTTAAGCATGATTTTTTGGAACTTCTTTTTATTACTCCCCCTCAAAAATAGAACATTTTGATTAAATTAAGCGATTTAAGGAGTTGAGGGAGTAATATCTTGAGCAACATAGTGAAAAGTTTTGAAAACCTTTTGAAATATGTTTCAAAATTTTGCTCAAAAATTAAGAAGACTTTGATAAGTTTTTTTGTGAGAAGTCTTCCTATCTTTTAGGATTGTCGCACATAAATGTACAACAGGGTCCTTTCTTTGAAAATCACGGGTTATACACTGTTATGTGTGCATAAGCCATTATGTTTTTAGGATAAGTGCTCAAAAATTATTTGAAACCTTTGAATTGATTTAAGCACTTTCCTTTCTTTGAAGAACGAGTCCTTAGCTGAAATACTAAGAAGTCATTATTGAAGCCCGGGTTTCGTACTGAAGTATACGAAAGCCATAATGTTTTTGGATTAAACAACAACTTTTGGAACCCATTTAAGCATGACGCCAACTGGGTTACCATATTTTGAAATCCATTTGTAAGTTGTGTCAATCCGAGACAAAGAAGTTGAATTCCAACGAGAACTGAAAACCGGTGTTTCATTTTGAAATAAAGCTCGTGGAATCAACGGTGATTTAAAACTCTTTTGCTTTTGAAAGTTGTTTGAGAAACTCGGTGTCTCTCTTGGAGTTTTAAAACTTGAAGAAGAAGTTTTCCATCCATTGTTGAAACTCGGTGTTTCGTTTCGAAAATTCGTTTTTGAGATGAATGGAAACCTTCCAGAATTTGGTTTTTTCAAAGCATAGCCATTCCTTTGTTGTAGCGGAAGCATTTCAGAGTATGAATAATTCAAATGTTTTGAACGGCTTTGCTTTGGTTTCCACACAGGCTTTACCGGAGTAAAACGAGAGTATGGAGTTTGAAAACCTTGATTATTTTCTTTATGAGCACTTGCATTTGAAACCTTTTGAGGAGTAAATGTTTCAGAAAAATTAGGTCTTTTTGAAAACTTCCTTCCCTTTTGCAAAGAATAGGTGGTAAATTGAGAAACCCTTTTAGAAAATGGTTTTGAAGATTCACCCGTGTAAACCTTTTCTGAAACACTTACTTGTGGTTTAGACTCGTTTGAAACTTGAGATTTACCTTTTGACCGGTTAAGAACATCAAACTTAGCTTTTAAGGCATTGTATGACGTTCTCAAATCATTGTATTCTTTTTGAAGAGAAAGATGATCTGACGATGCCAGTTTTTCTTGTAAAGAAGCATTTTGATTTTCAAGATGTGCAAAATATTTTTCATATTTTTCTGTTTCAATTGAAAAATCATTTTTGGCATCACCAAAATCCTTGGTTTGTTGAGAAATCATCTTTTCTAATTCAACAATTTTCTTTTGAAGCACAGATTTTTCTTTTTCAAAAAGATGATTTTGTGTGATCTGAGAGTCAGATTTGTTTGAAGTTTGATTCTGAACTTTTGACCGTTTGATTGAATCAAACAAGTTTTTGTAAGTCTGTTTCAAATGCTCATTTTCTTTTTGTAATGATGCCACAGCATGTTCCAATTCAAGATTTTTAGTATCAAGTTCATCAAGATCAAACTTGATTTTCGTATCATCACAGTTTTCTTCAAAAATCTTTTCTTTTCCTTGAAGCACCGATGTCGAAGAGATTTCCGAAAACTTTTTCTCATTGTTCTCTTGCAGTTTAAGTTGGAAAGAGATACTTTGTGCTTCGAGTTTTGCAAGATGTTTCTCAAACTGAGCTGTTCTTTTTGACAATTCTTCTTTGACATCATCTGCTTCTTTTGAAAGTTCGATGATTTTCTTTTTGAGACAAAGATTTTCAGATTTCAAAGAAGATGTTTGTTCGAAATTCTCATTCACTTTCTCATGGCAAACAGATTTTGATTTGAAAGACTCTATTTGATTTGTGAAAAATTCCTTTTGAATGTCAAGTATTAAGCATTTTTCATCAAATTCGTCTTCAAGAGAATGAACGTACTTTAAATCTTCTCTCATTTCAGTGACAAGATGTTTTTCAAAGTTCTCAAAACTTAAGTTGAGATTTTTCACATGAGGTTCAATCTCATCTTTCAAAATCTTTTGGACTTCAATCTTAAGGCGTACATCTGACGAAAGAGGAGTAGACCAAACGCTGTTATCGATGTTTACTTGCTTAAACCAAATGGCTTTTAACGTATGCTCAATGTGATGTTTAAGATTACAAAATTGTTTCCTTGCTTTATTTTGCCATAACGTAGCATCATAAGTAGCAAGTTGAGCTTCTTTGAAAAATCTTTTCACATTTGTGTCTTTTCTTTTGAAAGGTGCTTTTGGAAAATCTGTCAATTGTAGACCACCATACACAAAGCCGTGATACGAGAGTGGGTTTTTTGTTTGTTTTACTTTCAAACGTTTTTCCTCTTCAGATTTTAAAATATCTTGAGACTCAAACAAAAGATCATCTGACAATTCTTTTCCCATATCATCAGCGTTGTACAAAATAGGTGTCAGTTTTTTAACTTTGTTTAAAACACACGGTTTTCCATTTTCCAACTGAGCACTATTTTCAAAACCAATTCCAGATGTTTGTTTCTCAACCTCCTCATCTTTAGTAGGCAGCATGTTGAATGTCTGAGAAGTCTGTCCCAATTTTCGAAGTTTGTTTTCAAGATCGTTTGTTCGTTTCAAAAACTCTTTGTTTTCATTCTCAAGTTTTGTGTTTACAATCTCAAAATTTGATGTGGTTTTCTGAAGCTTTGAGTTTTCACTTTTTAAATCATTGTTCTCTTTTAAAAGCGCTTGAACCTTTCTGTTGTTAATGACCATTTGTGTATCCAGATTTTGAATGGAACGTTTTTCACGTAGAACAGCTTCTCTATAACCAACTTCAAGTTCTTCATTTCTTTTTAAAAGTGGTTTGACAGACTCTCCATTCATTTCAAACTTTTGAGCTTGAGATTTAAGGTTTGAGTTTTCAAATTCAAGTTCAGCTTTTCTTTTTGTTACATTTTGAAAACCTTTTTCCATTTCTTTAAATCTCTCAAGCTCTTTTGTCAATAAGACATTCGTTTGCTTAGCTTTACGATTGTCCTCTTTGCACTTTTCAAGTTCATGTTTGAAATTATTGATTAATGAAGCAAATAAGGCACGATCTTGTTCATAAGAAGATCCATCCTGGGCAAGCTCACCTCTATTAGAATCCATATCTGGAGTATCAAAAGTGATATTACTATCATTTTGTTCCACCACATAAGTGTCACTAATAGACTCAGGATGCGCAGGATGTGTCTGATCATGAACAAACATATTCTCAAATATATTAACATTATCATGAGCATATGAATGTTGTACCGTAGCCAATATCTCTGTGTCTGATGAAGGTATGATATGATCATCTTCGGTGTCCCAAACAGCTTCATTCCTTTGTGTACCATCAGTATCTGAATCATAGCTAGGACTGCTGCTTTCAACCTGCTGTTCTGAAGATGAATCACTTCCCGTGAAAAACAAACTATCATCTGATGCATCACCCTCATTGACCGTTTCCTCTTCTGTTTGAAAATCTTTCTTTGTCTCTTTCTCAATCACCTCTTTTTCCTTTAACTGCATCTCTCTTTCAATTAGCTCTCTTTCTTTTAACTGCATATCCTTTTCAATCTGCTCTCTTTCCCATTTCAGTTTCTCAATTTCATTTAACTCAGCTTCCTCAGCATCAAGTATCTTTTCGAGTTCATCCATTTGATTTATGCATTGAGTTCTGAAGGTAGAATAGCTTACCCAAAATTTTCTATAAAACGCATCGATAAACACTGTCTGGTTCATTATCCAAGGGTTAAATATTCTCTGAAACTGAGTTTGGATGACTTTAAGAGATTCTTTGCAGTTATGCGTATGAAGTTCTTCTTCATTAAGAAGCTTTTCAAGTTGATTCAGGTTTTGGATGAGTTCTTCTTTGAAATAATGAAATCGGTCTCTGACGTAGTATTCAAATGCCTCATCGAAACTTATTTCTAAGCCAGAAGTATTGATGACCTTCCCTACATATGACTTGAACACTGTAAATGCTTTCTTTGAATCTCTCTCTTGGATTTGCATTTTCATTTCCATTGTTAAGCGATGTGTGATAAACGGTTGAATTTTTGTGATTTCAAATTTTCCCTCCAAAAAAATGAATACGAAAATCTTATTTCTCAAAATTTGAAAAACACAAAGAAATAATTATAAGGTTACCAGAAAAATTTGAGTTTTGAAAAAAAAAAATTTCGTCAAATTTTACCGAAAATTTTGAATTTTGGCCTAAAAATTTGAATTTCGGGCCAAAATTTTCAACCTTATACCAAAATTTGAATCTCGCGTAAAAATTGAACGTTAAGTCTTGTGTGAAAAATAAATTTTACTCAAATTTTCCCGCCAAAAAACTGATAGGATAGCTTGTGTAGATAAATGGATCTTTCCAACGAAATAGGAGTTGAGTTAGTCGAAAGCGGAGTTACTGATCAAACGATACAAGAATTCCACTTTTCTCGAAAAAATTCCCAAGTTCTCAATAATATTTCCAAGTTCTCGAAAAAATTCCCAAGTTCTCGATAATTATGCCAAGTTCTCGAAAAAAAATTTTAAGTTCTCGATAATATTTCCAAGTTCTCGAAAATTTTTCGAATTCTCGAAAATTATGCCAAGTTCTCGAAAATTATTTCAAGTTCTCGATAATATGCCAAGTTCTCGAAAATTATTTCAAGTTCTCGATAATATGCCAAGTTCTCGAAAATTATTTCAAGTTCTCGATAATATGCCAAGTTCTCGAAAAATTTTTAAGTTCTCGATAATATTTCCAAGTTCTCGATAAGTTGTCCAAGTTCTCGAAAATTTTCCAAGTTCTCGAAAATTTTCAAGTTCTCGAAAATTTTGGAATTTTTCGAAAAAACTGTGATTTCGAAAATTTTGCTGTTTTCGAAAACCTTGCAATGTTCTCGAAAATTGTTGATTTTTCGAAAACCCAATCACACAAATTTCGAAATTATACAATTTCGAAACTTAGCCCGAAAGTCGAAGTAATTTCTTTCTTATACAAGAGAGAAAAATACCGAGTATCCAACGGTGAGCACGAACGGAGCCTTTTCTTGAGTTCTCGAAAACTTGTCAAAGTGTGATTTCGAAATTAGGACAGTTTTTTGTATAAGCTAAAAGCACACCCAAACGACTTTTGCAATCCAAGATTCTTGTACTTCTAAGTTTAAAAACACCAAAACTTGTAGAAAGTTGCAAACTTGATGATTTTTATGAAACTTTTAAGAGATTTCGAAAACAAGTATAAAACCAAAGTCGAGTTTTTAAGCAAAGATCTTTCAAAAAATTGAAACTTTCTTGTTGGGAAAGGTTTATAACACTAGTTTGTAATCAAAAAAGTGTTAAAAACACAAAACAAACAAGAAAAGTAAGAATTTTTATAGTAAAAACGTGATAAAAAAGCTCAAAAAATACGAACCAATAAACTTTCAACCCTCCTAAATCATTGTTAGGCTCTTGATACCACTTGTTAGGACCCTTGCTTCGAATATCTAGCACAAGTTATATTGAAAATAGAAGAGATAAGTAGAGAGAGAGAGATAGAGAGAAGAGAGAGGAATGGGAACTCTTGTGTGTGAAATGAATAACTTTGATATTACCAAGAGAACCAACCTCTAAATGAGGCCTTACATGGGTATTTATACTTGTAGTCTAGGGCTTCACATATCTTTGACCATATTACATAACTAGCCCTTAGACTTTATACAAGCATGAATAATACACATAAACTTAATAAACTAGCATTTACTAACTATTACATGAATATATTTAACTAACTGTTTGACTCAATAATGATCGTCACTTTTAATGCTAACAGATAGATCTTGGATAAGTGACAATTAGCATTAAGTGTCAAGTCGCGACAAGTCAAGTTACAATAGATTTGATCGTAATAAGTCAAGTCATAAAGATTAACTCACAACGTCAAATTACAATCAGACTAATCGAAACGACTTAAGTCACAACAATTCACCAAACACAAGTAGTTAACTAATTACTAGAATCTCACAACTGAGTTAATCGCTAGACACCACCAAATTGCTGAGTTTTAGTCTCCTCAATGTGAAGCTTTGGTAGCTTCCCCCCAAACCAACAATCATTTTCATGAGATCACTTCCCCAAGACATTGAAGTGACGCCAAAAGTCTCATTGGATGAAGCTCAGAAACCCAAAGAAAACAATAACACCGAAGTAACAGGGTGAACCATGGATCATCTCTGCGGTTATCAATCCCGGAATGTATGATGAAGCCCGATCACATGACCCTATTGTGCATCCCCAATGTACACATTACTTTGAGGTTTGGAGTTGTTGTATATTAGGGGGAATAAGATATCAACATCTTCATTTTTGTAACACCCCCAAAATACCGCAGCGGAAGACTGTGTCATAGGGGTGCTACTTCATAATACAAAGTAGAAGTTATAGAAAACGAACTCTAAATGAGACGTTTTGAAAAGTTACCATTCGATTAATGAATTCAAAGTTACAAACATGAGATTCCAAAGTATGATACATAAATGTATACAAAATGTTTTGAATGGTAAATGATGAAAGCGTAAGTCTTCAGAATATGCAGCTTGACTCTAAGTTCCACGCACTAGCTATCGCCTTACTAACCTGAGATAAACATGCTAAAGTGTCAACACAATGGTTGGTGAGTTCATAGAGTTTGTCTTAAAACAGTTGAAAAGCCTTAAAAGAATGTTCACACAGCAAAGGCATCGTGAATCCACTCAGTTACAAGTCCCGCCATAAGAGACTTGTAACCTGTGTGTTCACAACCCACTGCTACAATATAGTATGATTAAGACATGTATAAGTTCATCAAAACAATTAAGCAATTAGTCGTGAGTCTACTCTTCATCTCCGAAGACCTCACGTTTATGATGTATCCAACATTCGCAAATGTTAGGATGTATCAATAGCCTCAATGGTCATCCAACAACTTAATTTGGAGCCACCGGAAGTCTCAATGGTCATCCAGCAACTTAATCTGGAGCCACTGGAAGTCTGACAATCAAGTATAATGCAATCATGTATATATGACATCAAGTATAATGCGATCAAGTATAAAACAATCAAGTATAAATGTTTTGAGTATTTGTACAAGTAAGCAAGTAGTTGTGCATGTATCCCCCCCAAAGAGTTAAAACAAGTATGAAAAAGTAGGGGCTATGACTCACCTTAAGCTTAAGTGATGTGAAATGAAAGTGGTAGTCGAATCGCGAAAGTCTCTAAGAGCAGCCTATAATAGAACGTTGCGACTTAGGTTTGGAGTAACGTCTAAGAATACGAAGAATTGCCTATATATGTCTTGCATAATGTTCATGATGTAGTACTTAGTATATAGTGTAAGTCTTTGAATATAAATGGTTTATGAAACATGTATAGGTTGTACATCTCTTACTACCGTTCGGGCCGACATAATTCAGAAGTCATGGAGTAAAGGTTCGAGGAGCCAGGACACTTTAATTCGTAAATCAACAACTCATCTCGACGGCTTACTTAATGAACTCCTCACATGAGGCTCCCTACTATTGTAGTATTTGATAACATATATATATATATATATATATATATATATATATATATATATATATATATATATATATATATATATAAGCTTTTTGATCTTTAAAAGTTATATGGTCTTTAGCCGTGGCTTTGCCGTGATTTTGGTCATGTTACCATGGTCTTGAGACTCAACCTTGGCTTTAGCCATGGTTGTGGTCTTGGCTTTAGGTCATTAGACCTCTTGGTCTCATCTAATTGCAATCATTATATAGTAACTTTGGTCTAAAATGGGCTGTTAAGATTTTGAAGAAAATTATCACTCAGAAAGCGATTTCAGGGCTCGAGCTTCTTTACTCCTGAACGAAAACGTCGTTCCGGACAACTTTCGTGTTTTAACTTTTTGATGAATTGGATCAGAAGAGTGACTTTCAAATTGGCAGAATGCAAAACAGTAGGGTATAGGCAGTTTCGGCGTTTCGGTGTCGCTAACTTCTTATGGCCGTATCTTTTGACTCGTGTACTCGTTTTGGGTGATTCAAATTGCTATGTTTTCCTTTTGAAGTCCTTTATAACAGTATGTAAGTGTTTCATATCATAGTTATACTATTTTGGTCGTGGTTCTCCATAAAAATCACTAGTTTGCTTGTTTACTTGTCATAAGTTAACATATATATACATAACTTGTTTTACTAGTTTTTATACATCATGAACACAATACAAAGACCAGATATAGCATGAAAGAAACATAATAAGCATGAAAATGATATTGAGCAAGAAAGTGTAATAGGGTTTCTTACAACTTTTGGCTTTCTCTTAAGAAAGGAAGTCAAGTATGAACTAGGACACTAAACCTATGCTTGTAAACCCTTCACCACAACTCTTGTAACCCTTGCTAGCCTTGATATAACCCTTGTGAAAACCATTTAACTTCAGCCCTAGTAACCTTGTGTAGCTCCTAATTCAACCATGGAATCACCAAACAAACTTAAGAACTAGGTAGAGAATACTAAGACTTTGAACTTTGTAGTGTAACTTGTATATTGAAGATCAAAGGATCATGGTGCTGGGATTAAAGGGTGTGGCGTTTTTATTGATGAAAGAATGAAGATCAAAGTGTTTCTAGTTGGCTATTTATAGCATGAATGAGGAGGTTAGGAAGCTAACTAGGAAAGTGCTTAAACTTGGAGACAAAGTTGTAAATAAGTATTGATCTAATGGCTAAAGTCATGAGATCATGCCACAAGTGTGAATCCCCCCCCTAGAGGCAGTTTCAATGGGATAAGGGTGACTAGATGAGTAGTCATGGTCTTTGGATGATAATATCCTAAGTATGTAGCTAGTTTTGACTCCGTAAATTGCTAACCATAAGTTGTTAAGTCATGAAACGTAAAACCGGGTATCCTAAAAATATGAAACTTATAAATATGCTAGAACTTATCAATATACTCCATAATAAAATATAAAATGAGTGGTAGGTTCTATCGGGTGCTAAAACCCTGCTAAAAACTAGAAACACGGGTCTAAAACGCGTAATTCGCGTAAAATGCTGAACTGAAGAACGTAAAATTCCAAAACTTTTGGAATTGTCCTAAAATGAGAGAAAATCATATTTCTATTGTTTATAATGTTTTATGGACATATCGGGATGCTGGAATGACGTTTAAACCTAAAAGTAAATCTCGGACACGGCTTTGTGATTTTTGCAGAAATGATCCGACGAGTGTGAAATTCTCGGATTATCATTAAAATAGTATAACTCACGAGAATATGAAATAAAAATTTTTGATGTGAATAGTAAAAGTGAATAGTAAAAAGTGAATAGTAAAATTTTCGGGAATAAAAGTTAACCTGAAAATGCGGATTGTTACAATTTTAGTAAATGCTTTCCAGTTATCTTACACGTACCAACTCAATCCATATTGTACGCATGTATCCAACACAAGAAGAAATGATGAAACCAAAGTAATAGGTTGAAGCACGGATCATCTCTGCGGATATCACCTCCGGAATATATGATTAAGCCCGATCACGTGAACCTGTTGCGCGTCCTTGATGTACACAAATCTCTCCCCTGATGGTTGCGATCTCATCGGAATCATCATACCATTGTATACATGAAGCATTAACCAGAAGCACTTTGCCATAAATCATATCAGCACGAATGAAGATGTCGATAAGCAATATCATCTCACGTACCAACTGTTCATCTCATATTTCTTCCTATTGAAAGCTGAAGTAATACATACCACAAGTATCAGAAGACCACTTCCCCCACATAGTTGGAATGATACACCAAATGCCACAAGTTAATACACTGATATTCTCTGCGGTTATGACATTTGTCTTCCCGGGATAACTTCAATTAAGAAGAAGTATTAGGTTCATCACGTGTACTCATTGTGCATTCAGTTGTATGTCTCCTTCCCCCTTGCTGGTTTTGATACCTCATAATCAGCAACACATTATAGGCACATTTACTTGAAATCTTGTGAGAAGAACAAAATTGGTTTAACTGGATCTGGTGAGAATCAACTGCTACAAAAACTCTCTCGGACTATCTTTACCAACCCTTATGTAGGCTATTTGAAGTGACCACTAATGAAGTAAACCAGATATACCAAATTTGAAACTGAAGTAGAATTCCCCGTTCTTGTGACTTAATCTTGCACTAGTGTGTGACTAAGAGCGGTGTAGAGAGTTCGTGGAACATCGAATCCCTAAGTACTCTATACTCTTCAACCAACCAACCATCAAGTATAAGACGTACATCACCTCTTGACTACCGATAACTTCATGTAAGTTGTGACAATCCTTAAAGTGATAGTTATTTTGTGGTAATAGAAATAAAGAATCACCAAAATAACTAGATATCCAAGTCTTCGTCATTGTAAAGGTAAAAGCTCAAGCAAGGATCTTGAAGAATCTTCATCCAACCAACCCCAACTTCAAGATAACATAAGATCACGCCTTTGTGCAACAAACTTCAATCTGAAATAAGGGATACCAAATAAACTCCGTGATTACTTGACATTCCATGTCCAAATTCTTGACCATTTTGACATTATAGACAACATTTTTCATTATGTTCTTGTGGTTGATTTACAAAGTGCACAATTGGAGGAACAACAATCCGTGATGAAATAGGACAAGAGGACGGATCATTATTCATGTGTGCAACTTCACAATCAAGATAGTGATCATCAACACCTAGAGGAATAATTGGAGATTGGGTTACTTGAGTAAGCTGAGTAATACTTCTAAATTGTGCATCTTGATCAATGGAGATTGAGGAAGGTGAACCAGTTGAGTCAGCAGGAACCGGAGCAAGAGCTTCAGGAACTAGACGATCAACATACGTTGAAGCTTGGAAGTATTCATCAACCATAAATCCCAGTCATCCTTAGTAAGTAGAACATTAGGTGTTGGAGGAGAGTCGTATAACCATTCTTCAAGCATCAACCAACATGTGGTATACTCACACTTCTCCCCCTCAAAAATTGCAAGCGAGATTTGCCATTTTTGATTGAGCAAGTGAATAAGAATACAATCGATAATGTATTTTATTCACACTTCTCCCCCTCAAAAATTGCATACGAGGTTGCCATTTTTGATTGAGCATGTGAATAAGAATACACTCAATCATGTAGTTTATTCACTCTTCTCCCCCTCAAAAATTGCATACGAAGTTTGCCATTTTTGATTGAGCAAGTGAATAAGAATACAATCAATCATGTATTTTATTCACACTTCTCCCCCTCAAAAATTTCATACGAGGTTGCCATTTTTGATTGAGCATGTGAATAAGAATACACTCAATCATGTAGTTTATTCACTCTTCTCCCCCTCAAAAAATGCATATGAAGTTTGCCATTTTTTGAATGAGCAAGTGAATATGAATTCAAGCAAAGATGAGTATATCCACTTGATGACTGAACGAACATGGAGGAAGCAAGAACTGTATTGTTGAGAATGGTCAAAACTAAGAAGATTTCTCTTCTTCCGAAGATAAGGCGCACTGAATCATACACCTTTCTTTTCTTTGATGAACGGGGCCTGAAGTGTTTTCAGCAGACACCATAATGATGACAATAAGGACCGAGGCTTGAACTGAGGTGTTCAAACATCATAGTCGTTGAAGAAGGAGGCCTGAACTGAACTGAACAGACGTCATAGTGAGCATACATCAACATTGACCTTCTATACCTCCTGAAGTAGGAGATATGCTTGCTTTAAGCCTCTAGACTTTGAGTCTTCTCGTGTGGTGAATGATTTATGTACCTGCAACTGAGTAAGGACTACCTGCACTAACATTACAATCTTGATTGCATATATATGGGTTAGTGACAAAAGTATCCAAACCCTTGGGGGTTTCACGGTCAACCAAGGTATTGCCATTGGTATGTATCTTTCCGGTAGGTATCCACTTAAGTCCAGCATCCTTAAAAATTCTACCAGTTGGAATCCACTTATAGCAAGGTCTAGGATTGTTAAGCTTCTTATGCACAGTGGAAGGCTCATCGATATTCCTAGTCTCAGAAGATTTAGCAGTTTGAATCCACCTAGGAGAAGTTATAGGTTTATTTTGCTTCTTATGCATTGTGGATGACTTGCTATAAATCCTAGACTTAACAAGTTGAACCTTAGCATTGTTCCTCAATATCCTAGGAAGGATCATACAAGGTTGTGAACCTAAGCTTCCATCCTTATGAAGTAGTGCCCTTTTCCTAGCCTTTTCTAGATCATAGTTCTTGTGCAAGTCATTTATATCATAAGTGTTTTGAACCTTAATGCTAGGTTTCGACACAGTTTTCGAACTAATCCTAGAGGAGCTGGGTGTACAAGTAACTACATGTTGAGGTTTAACCGAACTAGAAGCAATTATCTTAGGCAAATAATGTGTAGTGACTGGTTTTGTCAAAACTTGTTCCGCATCAACTTGGGAGGCAAACCGTGTTTTTGAAAGTTTTGGTCGTTGAGATCTAAACGCAGTTGGTTGCCTAACAACAGATTGGTTTCTATTTGATTGAAAACTTGGTTTCCCCAAGATTGATGGTTTTGCAAACTTAGTATTCACACTATCCCCTGTTGCTTTTCTTAGCTCGTTCTTTAATGCTGTTATTGTGAACCCCTTTTCAAGAAGTTGAGCTTTGAATGCATCATTTTTGGCAATCAAAGACATTGTTTGCTCAATCATCTTAATTTTAGTTTCTTTGATAGACTCATTCAAATTGTTACAGTGCTTTTTCAAAGACTCATTTTCTGAAAGTAATTCGACCACTTTTTGCTCAAAATTTCTAGTTGCAATAACATTACTGTCATGTTTAGCCTTAACTTCATTACACATATCACATATTGTCACAACTCACCATTTCAAGTCATTTCAGGTCATTTCCCGAACTTTGGAAAAACACTATTCATCAAACACTATTCATCAAAACACTATTCATCAGTTTACTATTCATCATTTTTGGTGTCAGTTTGACATTCCGAGAAGCATTCAGAAATTTTACTATTCACGGAACACTATTCATTGCGGGAAAAGATTTCATCATTCACGTGCATTACACATTTCATCGTAAATTTAGTTTACGGGTATTCAAATTCGCGTAACCATATTGGTTCGGGTGCGAATTCATGCATTATCAGTAATGACATTTCATACGGACTGGAGATAGTCTGCATATCATCAGTAGGTCATTTACATGTTATACCACTCTTAGGATTTTCAAATTACTATATTCAGTACATTTAACGTTTTTACGTATAAGTAATTATAGTAAACGTTAACACTCGGTTTATACACGACGAATATATCTAAATATTCCCACGATGGTCCCGACATATTTTTATATCCATTTTAACATCATAAAAGTTATAACATTCAGTTACCCAGTATTTTGGAAATTTATTTTATTTATAACGTACGCGTATGAATATAACAACGGTTTTCGTTAAAACTAAACAATAATCACCCGATCACTCAGTAAATGTACCCAACATATTTTTAATATGTTTTTAACATTATTATAACTTTATTTCATCCCGGTTAACTTTGTGAACGTTTATTGCTATTAAACCCGGTACCCGATTTTAACGAATAACGCGTAATAACACTTAACGCTACACTATATTTTCTAAGTGATCAAAACCGTTTTGGCTACTCCTTTTCACACCCAAAAACCGGCCATGACCACCCCTTTTTAACCTTGTGCATTGATTTATCATTATTTAACAAATAAACACATAAAAACCTTACTTTACCAAATTTTCTAAATCATAATCACACCTTTTGAGCTAAGACAAATTTTCATCTCATCTTCCCCATTTCCATCTTCAAACCCACGACTTTTATTGATCTCCATGATCAAGTGATCATTTTCCATGAAGTAAAACACAAAAGTTGTTCATTTTACAAGTCTAATCAAGAATCAAGCAACAAAAACACAAGAACATCAAGCATAATCATCCAATAATCATCTCATTTTGTCAAGTAAGTTTTCATCTTTATTTTTTCATGAATCATCCTATTTTTACATGTATTACATAAGTATCATGCTAAAAACCATGTACAAGTAGCTATACCACACTTTATTTTGGATAAAAACAAACATACAAACTCTAACTTATTTGTTATGAATCCCCTAGCTCTAATAACTTGGTTAGGAGTCCATGGCACCCTAAGAAGGTGTATGGTAGGATTAGATTAGTCATGTGGTGATTACAAGAGGTTTGGTGATGGTAGAAATTAGTTTTAAACCTTGGAAACTTGATTTGGAACCTATTTTAGACATGCTGTCCCGTTTTGTAAAAATCTGGAAAATCAGTAAACACCAAGGAAACTTTGGCAAAATTTTTAGAAAATACTTTCAAAAACGAATCCGTAGGCGAAAGAACGGATTAAAAAGAGCTTATAACGAAGAAGTTATGATTTTTGCAAGATTGTTGACGAAAAGTATTTTCTGGAAATTAGTTGCTGTTGGACGTTTTTCATGGTACAAAAAGAGACTTTAGACGTAACCTGGAGGAGCCGAGCTTTCCAAAATATATTACTACATACTAAGACGAAACCGTGGATATAAAGAACAAGTAAAACGGACAAGTAACGACAAAGATATACTCGTTTGAATATCGGCTAAAACCCTTTTATAATTGACAGCTTTTAATATAATTTGGCGCAAAAACTACAAAGTGCATTTTCAAGCTAAACATAATATCAAGTACCGAGCTTTATAACTAACGTAGTATTAGTTATTATGAGTATGTTTTGCATCATTTCAAGGATTACAACCCGAGTTTTTCAACACTAACATGGAAACTTACGTTATATATATATAAGTATATATATTATAACTAGCCATTTATATTTTCTAATAGCAATATTTTCCAAAGTCTTGGATTATATATTTTGATAACACAAGTGTTTTTCCAAAAGAGTAGAGTGGTATAGTAAACATGTGCATGGACATTCATAACATCATTTCATGATCTAAAGTAGATCGTACATCATTCATATTAGGTTGCGGCTAGTATGCGCGCCTTGTTTTCAGCTCAGTACATGTTCATGGTACCATCATATTGGGTTACGACAGCAAATTGTTCATTGGTGTTCATTTCATTTCATCATGGTTTCATCAGTTAAGGTGAGTTTTCATAGCCCCGTTTTCAATTCAACATTTTTGATTGTTTTCAAATCCCACGGGGGGAATACATTGCATCAATTATTTCAGTACGAGCCCAAGTATTCAAACATGTACATAGCTTAAGTTACCTTGCCATGTGATAAGTCCCCTGTAACATCATGAACCGTTAATTTACCGTTAAGCGAGAGTGAGTGGATAGATCTATCGAGGGTGACGCCTCCATCCGTGGTAGTGGATACCAACAGTAAGCGGATGCATGTCATGTCTTTTACATTTGAATGTTTCGGCAGAACATTCGGGAGGGGCATAGAATTTCATCAGTCATAGCTTCGGTGTCATGAGCTTAAGGCTATTGTACAATTTTCACGAGATTTTTATCTTGCATTTTTACTTGTGGTGGCCGTACATCAGTACATTTTACAAACCTATGGAATTCACCAACATTCGTGTTGACGTTTTAGCAATGTATTTCAGGTTACTAAGGTAGCTCATGTGACATGCATTTGGACCTTCATGGAGTCGCGGAGTCGACGCGTCTCATCATTATTTCATGCACTTATGTAAACATTTGATCTTGTACGACTTGTTTTTCATAAACATGCAACACATTTTGGGGACCTCATTTTGTAAACTCTGAATTATTTCAATGATCAAATGCAGTATTTTCCAAACGACACTTTAGGTCGTTCAATGTAACTGTAACTGTGGTGCTATGACAGACACCCCCAGGTATTCCATTCCGCTGCAAGTCAGGTAAATTGGGGGTGTGACAGATTGGCATCAGAGCTAAGGTTATAGCGAACTAGGATGTATCTTGGACCCTAGACTATAACCACATCATCATAGCATCTCATCATTTCATCATAAGTGCATAATCATGATACATGTTGTTTTATACATCCCCTGTGCGAGTTATTTATACTCATATCCGTATATGTATATCATTTTATTGACCTGGTTCACAAATGACATGTCTTCAGATACTCACCCTGACATCCTTTTATCGGATTCCGACATTGAAGATGCCTTGTCATCTTCCACTACCATTATACCATCAGTTGCACTTACACCACCATTAGTACTATTGATTTGCCATAGGAACAGAGTCTTCCTATCATTCAGCCCGTACATAGAATGCCTTTTGGTAGTGTATTCAGAATTAATCTTAATGGACTTATTAGGATGCTTATTGCAAGGAAGATAGTGTGTTTTCTTTCCATCACTAGTAGGGCATTTACTACTCAGGTACTATCACCACCATCAGTTACTTATTACAGTATCGGCCTTCCCACAGTGTGTACTTTAGTTTTACCTTTTGGATGTCGCGAGGTAGCACGATAGAGGGTAGTATTTCATTCACTGGTACCATCATTGTCATTTCCTTTTCCATTCCCGCTTGCCATGAACTAGATGACATCTAGTAGATAATACCAATAACACGGACTCAACAGAAACATCCGCAGATTCTTCAGGAATGGTTCAGAACCTATATTATCTAAGATTTGATAGATGCACAACTTCAGACACCACTTCAGGACTATCTCGACCTTATGATGCCACAAACCTGATTTCACACAGAGGGTCACCAGGAAGTCCCTGGACCAGACTTATATCCTCCCTCCTTTAGCGGAATTAGAAACACAAAGGAATTTCTCAAATGGTTCGAAGACATAGAAACAATATTTCAATGTGGCGACTGTCGTAAGGAAGACAAGGTTAAGTTCGCCACATGCACCTTTCAAAATCATGCCCAGGAATGGTGGACCAAACATATTAAGATGGTAGGAGTTGATACTGCCTACTCACACTCTTAGGAGAAACTTAGAAGGATGATGGGTATAACATTTTGTGTAAGAAGTGAATTACGAACAAGGGAACAGGAAACACTAAACTTTACCATGGTAGGAAATGATGATTGACGAGTACATTACTCATTTTTATGAATCAACACGACTAGGTCCTGCAATGGATGAACCGGAAAGCAAGAAACTTGAAAAGTACATTATCAAAATGGCGATCGAGGCAAAGGAACTCATAGTTCACACCGAGACATCAGGAAACAACAGTGACAACAAGAGGAAGTGGAACAACAATCTAGGTTGCAATGCTGCTCAACTATCACCCAAATAACAAGAAGTGAATTGAGCCTTTGCTGCAGAACCGCACACAAAGAGAAGGTATATTGGAAAGTTACCTTACTACAACCTGTGTAATCAATATCACCAAGGTCATTGCAGTAAAACGTGTGGAGTGTGCAAGAAGCAGGGTTATCGGACTGAAAATTTTAGGAAACTCACAAATCAGAAAATCCCAGGGAATTGCTTCAAATGTGGAAACTTTGGGCTTTTCAAGAATGACTGCCCGGAACTAAGGAACAAGGAAAACTCGGGAACTTGGAATCAAGACTGAATCGCCCAAGGAATAGCGTGAGTTGTTGAAAGAGAACCGTCAGGATGTTAGAAACATCAAGGATAACAACAATGCTTCAGCAGGAGGAGCTTTGTTCAATATATAAACCGTAGTTCGAGCCCTTTAGGGTTGTATCTTTCCTTTTGTACTTACCGTTGGTACGATGACATGACCTAGTGGTATTAAGCACTTTCCTATCCAATGTAGTATCTATCCTTTGTTACCTAGGTGATAATCATAACCATCATTTACTCCATTTTCTATCCCGATTGCTCAGACTTCAATCGTTTCACAACATTTTAGCATTGTCTCATCAGGAATTAGGTTGATTTTGTTTTTGACGAATTAGTAGACTATTACCATTCGACAAGATTCACCCACGTATCCAATACACCATTCAAGCTATTTTACTATCATATGGGGAAACTGTTTTACAGAAAAATTTCTGAAGTAAGCTATTTTATTACCATCCTATAAATTGATTTTTCTGTCATTACACCAAGTATTTACTATTATTACGCGAGGCAATTTTCTTGTTACTTGAAAGAAAACATCAGGACATCATTTGTTATAACAATGTGTTGAACACCATCTAAAACTTTTGATAAAAGTTATGATATTTTGACAAAATCTAACATCGCATCATTAGTCCTCAATTATACATAGCCTGATCAACTATGTAAAATTCAGGAAGGATTATGCCATGAAGGAAATAATTACCTTTTCAAAGGATTGTTAATAACAATCTTCATTCGAAAGCTTTGTAAACAAAGGAACTCTTTCATAAACATCCCTTTTGCCGAACTATCCCTGGATACTTACCCTACCTGTCACTCACTTAGCCATTAAGTTGGATATTTTCCCATTGACTTCCCTAGAAGAGACTTTCCATATCAATTACATGCATGATTCCTCTATACAATAGAAGCAATGAAAGGATTACAGAACTACTAACCAGGACTAGAAACATATAGTGAGAGAATTCATAACTCAACAACAAATTCTAAGATACTGCGAGACCATCCGAATTACCATCTTTAACCTAGTTGTCCAATGTTATTATTCAAGGGTACTAGCTAGACTGAGCTACAGGATTGAACTCAATATAAATGTCCGCAGGACAACACAATAGAAATAAACCAAGCTTCTAATTGAGACTGTAGAGCATTTCATTTAAACATGGCCTTATCCATACATAAACTTTCCTGCAGTAAGTTTTCACAAAGGACAATTGTTTGAATCAAGAATATCGATGTAGATTTCACTAAGGCATTATGTCTAGAAATTTCAGATAACCTCACCTTCATACCAAGCAAGGGATCTAACCAGAACATATCTCCTCATCTACATGGGAAAACAGAATAGACATTCATCGACACAACATCAAGTGATACCTTCGTCTTGCCAAGTACAACGATAAACAATTTCAGGACTTAAGTTAGTCTAAATACCTATGCTTGTAGTTATGCCAGATAACCATCAATAGACATTATCCAACTTCAGGAACTAAGTGTTAGACATCTATGCATTTAAGCGAACATTTCCTATTCTATCATTTTATCCTTTTCAGTGTCCTCACTTTTAAATAAAGTTGATGCGTTTACATAAATCACATACCTTGTGGAAAAATGATTTCTGAAATTCCTATTTTTAACCAGTGCGATCCTTTTTTGGTCAATCTTTAGCAACACTATGGTACAATGAGAAATATACATAAACATCAAACTTTGGTATGCAGTCTTAATCACAACATGTTTGAAAACATTTTTCTACTTCATAACTACTGAAATTTTGAATCATCAGGAAAAATATTACCCAGTAAATCATTTGCTCCATTTTCTAAATTCGTTTATTCAGAAAAGGATTTCAACTAAAACTCACAATCGCGAGACAAATTTCCAGAACCAACTTCCCTACAACATCGCTTATGCATTTAGGATTTTGTGACTTGACAGTAAAGGATATTGGTATATGTGGTGAAGGAATTAGGAGGACATCACAAATTGATCGCGAACTTCAGTAGTGGAGACCAAACCCAATAGATAAAGAAAAACATATGTCTTATCATCCGTTGGAACAAAACACAAGGAATCAAATTGTTACCTATATGCTATCCCTTCAGATAACGCCAAGTTCGGAGGACCGAACGTTATGAAATTAGTCACAAAGGTTTATTGTACCCACTTCAGTTTTTCCTGTTAAGGAAACCGTTTCAACTTGGACCTCAGATAATCATTTCAGGATTTCCTTCAGAAACCCATTTAGATGTGAACATCACCTATCACCCTCAGACCGATGGTCAAAGCGACAGAACAATTCAAACATAGGAAAGTATGCTCAGAGCATGAGTGATTGACCTTAGAAATGGTTGGACAAATCATTTAACATAAATCAAATTCATCTGCAACAATAGTTATCACACCAACGACGGGAAACTGGCAGAAGTTAGGTTGGTACATAACACACATCATTCGGATTGGATACCCTGAACAACAAACCATCCAGATTCAAGTGGGAGAACAAACTAAGTTAAAAGCATTGCATTGGATTGGCACGATACAAATTGGATAACAAGAAAGGTTGAACCTTTAGCATATTGGACTATTTAAGATTCATTTTAGAATCGACCAACCAGCATACAAACTGGAGTTCTGGCAGAATTCAGCAGTATATATTACCAGTTTCATATTTAAAACATTAAGAAGCGCAGACCATTGATTGATGGGCCAAACTCAGAAAAAGCTCAACTCACTAGTTCAGTAGGCATTCATGAGATAACCAGAAATTTTCTACAAGTCAAGAATCAGTTACAAGTTCAATAAGTCGTAAACCATTAAAACTTCAAGTTCTGCAGAGTTATGCAGAAAGTTCTGCCTAGGAAAGGCATGTTATCGTTCAGAAAACTTGGAAAGTTACACCAATATACACTGGACCATTTATATTTCAGACAGGGTAGGCCTAGTGGCCGTCAGACTTGAACATTGCCAGAGAACAACAGGATTACACAAACATATTTCACGTTTTCAGATCCCCAGAAATGACTTTCAGATGAGTCACTCATGATTCCATTGGAATGGATCCAACCCAAATAACAATCTCAGACCTTGTAAGAGAACCAACAGAAATCATGGACCATGTGGTCAAACAGTTGAAACAGAGTCGAATTCCTATCGTTAGAGTTCGCTGGAATTCTCGAATATCATCACCTTTTCACCAATACATTCTCAGAGACCAACATAAACTGAACTTCGGGACGAAGTTCCTTTTAGGGGGGAAGACTGTCACAACTCACCATTTCAAGTCATTTCAGGTCATTTCCCGAACTTTGGAAAAACACTATTCATCAAACACTATTCATCAAAACACTATTCATCAGTTTACTATTCATCATTTTTGGTGTCAGTTTGACATTCCGAGAAGCATTCAGAAATTTTACTATTCACGGAACACTATTCATTGCGGGAAAAGATTTCATCATTCACGTGCATTACACATTTCATCGTAAATTTAGTTTACGGGTATTCAAATTCGCGTAACCATATTGGTTCGGGTGCGAATTCATGCATTATCAGTAATGACATTTCATACGGACTGGAGATAGTCTGCATATCATCAGTAGGTCATTTACATGTTATACCACTCTTAGGATTTTCAAATTACTATATTCAGTACATTTAACGTTTTTACGTATAAGTAATTATAGTAAACGTTAACACTCGGTTTATACACGACGAATATATCTAAATATTCCCACGATGGTCCCGACATATTTTTATATCCATTTTAACATCATAAAAGTTATAACATTCAGTTACCCAGTATTTTGGAAATTTATTTTATTTATAACGTACGCGTATGAATATAACAACGGTTTTCGTTAAAACTAAACAATAATCACCCGATCACTCAGTAAATGTACCCAACATATTTTTAATATGTTTTTAACATTATTATAACTTTATTTCATCCCGGTTAACTTTGTGAACGTTTATTGCTATTAAACCCGGTACCCGATTTTAACGAATAACGCGTAATAACACTTAACGCTACACTATATTTTCTAAGTGATCAAAACCGTTTTGGCTACTCCTTTTCACACCCAAAAACCGGCCATGACCACCCCTTTTTAACCTTGTGCATTGATTTATCATTATTTAACAAATAAACACATAAAAACCTTACTTTACCAAATTTTCTAAATCATAATCACACCTTTTGAGCTAAGACAAATTTTCATCTCATCTTCCCCATTTCCATCTTCAAACCCACGACTTTTATTGATCTCCATGATCAAGTGATCATTTTCCATGAAGTAAAACACAAAAGTTGTTCATTTTACAAGTCTAATCAAGAATCAAGCAACAAAAACACAAGAACATCAAGCATAATCATCCAATAATCATCTCATTTTGTCAAGTAAGTTTTCATCTTTATTTTTTCATGAATCATCCTATTTTTACATGTATTACATAAGTATCATGCTAAAAACCATGTACAAGTAGCTATACCACACTTTATTTTGGATAAAAACAAACATACAAACTCTAACTTATTTGTTATGAATCCCCTAGCTCTAATAACTTGGTTAGGAGTCCATGGCACCCTAAGAAGGTGTATGGTAGGATTAGATTAGTCATGTGGTGATTACAAGAGGTTTGGTGATGGTAGAAATTAGTTTTAAACCTTGGAAACTTGATTTGGAACCTATTTTAGACATGCTGTCCCGTTTTGTAAAAATCTGGAAAATCAGTAAACACCAAGGAAACTTTGGCAAAATTTTTAGAAAATACTTTCAAAAACGAATCCGTAGGCGAAAGAACGGATTAAAAAGAGCTTATAACGAAGAAGTTATGATTTTTGCAAGATTGTTGACGAAAAGTATTTTCTGGAAATTAGTTGCTGTTGGACTTTTTCATGGTACAAAAAGAGACTTTAGACGTAACCTGGAGGAGCCGAGCTTTCCAAAATATATTACTACATACTAAGACGAAACCGTGGATATAAAGAACAAGTAAAACGGACAAGTAACGACAAAGATATACTCGTTTGAATATCGGCTAAAACCCTTTTATAATTGACAGCTTTTAATATAATTTGGCGCAAAAACTACAAAGTGCATTTTCAAGCTAAACATAATATCAAGTACCGAGCTTTATAACTAACGTAGTATTAGTTATTATGAGTATGTTTTCATCATTTCAAGGATTACAACCCGAGTTTTTCAACACTAACATGGAAACTTACGTTATATATATATAAGTATATATATTATAACTAGCCATTTATATTTTCTAATAGCAATATTTTCCAAAGTCTTGGATTATATATTTTGATAACACAAGTGTTTTTCCAAAAGAGTAGAGTGGTATAGTAAACATGTGCATGGACATTCATAACATCATTTCATGATCTAAAGTAGATCGTACATCATTCATATTAGGTTGCGGCTAGTATGCGCGCCTTGTTTTCAGCTCAGTACATGTTCATGGTACCATCATATTGGGTTACGACAGCAAATTGTTCATTGGTGTTCATTTCATTTCATCATGGTTTCATCAGTTAAGGTGAGTTTTCATAGCCCTGTTTTCAATTCAACATTTTTGATTGTTTTCAAATCCCACGGGGGGAATACATTGCATCAATTATTTCAGTACGAGCCCAAGTATTCAAACATGTACATAGCTTAAGTTACCTTGCCATGTGATAAGTCCCCTGTAACATCATGAACCGTTAATTTACCGTTAAGCGAGAGTGAGTGGATAGATCTATCGAGGGTGACGCCTCCATCCGTGGTAGTGGATACCAACAGTAAGCGGATGCATGTCATGTCTTTTACATTTGAATGTTTCGGCAGAACATTCGGGAGGGGCATAGAATTTCATCAGTCATAGCTTCGGTGTCATGAGCTTAAGGCTATTGTACAATTTTCACGAGATTTTTATCTTGCATTTTTACTTGTGGTGGCCGTACATCAGTACATTTTACAAACCTATGGAATTCACCAACATTCGTGTTGACGTTTTAGCAATGTATTTCAGGTTACTAAGGTAGCTCATGTGACATGCATTTGGACCTTCATGGAGTCGCGGAGTCGACGCGTCTCATCATTATTTCATGCACTTATGTAAACATTTGATCTTGTACGACTTGTTTTTCATAAACATGCAACACATTTTGGGGACCTCATTTTGTAAACTCTGAATTATTTCAATGATCAAATGCAGTATTTTCCAAACGACACTTTAGGTCGTTCAATGTAACTGTAACTGTGGTGCTATGACAGACACCCCCAGGTATTCCATTCCGCTGCAAGTCAGGTAAATTGGGGGTGTGACACATATCTCAGTAATACGTATTTTCAGGTTGTTGATTGTGAAGTCCTTGGTTTCTAGCTGAGCTTTCAAATCATTAATCATAAAGAATTCATGGAAATCAGGAAGTTCTGGATCTTTACATGGTTGGTTAGTTTGAAAACTTTCTTCCTTTTGTTGCATTGCGATTTCAAGTGAAATACAATGTTTTTCAAGTTGTAAAAATCTGTTTGAAAGTTCATTAAATACATTTATATCAACCATATCATTTGATTTAAAAGACTCAGTTGTAAACAAAGAACTTGACTCATCATCACGTTCAGCATCTTCATCACTTTCTCCCCCTTTATGATTCATATTTGTTAAATCAGAACTGGTATTACTATCAGTCTTTTTCAACAAATATGTGTAACGAGTGGGTATAACTTGATCAGTATGCAGTCGTTCATCAGAAAGCACATTATGATGTTCAGTTAGGGGTACCTCAGCACATGACACTTGTTCTTTTACTGGTCTTAATTCAGTGCCCATGTCTGGAGTATCACTAGTCACTGAGTTGCAGGTGTGTCAAGCTTATTAGTCTCTGATTCTTTGCATATCGTGACACCTAACCCAACATCCGATGCTATACCCGAGTCACCAACACCATCACATGATTGTACCCTACATGCCTTCACCTTGTCATCATAAGCAGGTATGTGCTGTGCCTTTTCGTTAATGAATCTTTTCACTTTATCCATAAGCTGGACAAGTGTGTCTCAAACGTGTCAACCTCAATTCCAGTGTGATCAACAAAGCACTTTTTCGTCATCTCACTATAATGATCATAATCCAGAGTGAATTTCAAATCAAAGAACACTTGGAGTTGTTTGTTGATCACACAAAGGGCAGCCATGGATCCCATTTTGGAAAATTCTCCTTGGTCAAGTTGTTGTTATAGTTGATCTAAGTTAAGAATCATTGTGCATGTGAAAGCCTGAACATCTTGACCAAAGAGTGTTGCAAATGCACATTCAAATCCCATCTTGAATCCAGTTCCCTCTAAAAGTACCGATAGGTGTGAATGAAGTTGTTGAAAACATTCTATGCAACAATCTTTTGCATTATCGATCAATTTAAGTGGCTGGTGAAGTACACTCTCAGATCTGACAGAGTCTGAAGTAGTAGACATGATATGAGCGAGCACGGGATTTTACAATTCTATGATTTAAACCGAGAAATAGATGCTTTCGCGGGATTTTACAAAATCAAGAAGAAACCGTGAGATGATGTTGAGTACTTTAGTGATTGAGTGTGAGATGATAAACCTTGCAAGGTACAGTAAGTAATCTAAGTCAAGTCACAACAAGTCAAATCACACCAAGTAAAATCACAATTAGTCAAATTGCAGGAATCAACTTGCAACAACAGATTGTAATTAGACAAGTTGCAACAACTCAAATCACAACAATTCTCAAATCACAGAACTATTCAACTCGCAGCGTATAATCAACTCACAATAACATGATCAACTAGCAGTACGATCTGGTTTGGTTGATGCAATTAGTTATGGTGAAATTTTGGTCTAAACACTTAAAACCTTAAAAACTTCACTCCAGAGCAATTATGGGCCTCGAAACTTTTCTTGAATCAATAAATCATTCAGCATGTCATTCACCTCTGTCTCACGGTCGTTTTGACAGGTATTTTGCTAAAAACGGAGTTACGGTTCAAAAGTTATGGCCGATTGAAGTTTTGACGTAAAAGGTCAACTCGCTGAATGAGCAACTCTCTAGAATGGAAACTCTCTAGAATTGCAACTCGCTCAAAGTCAACTCTCTAGAATGGCAACTCTCTATAATGGAAACTCTCTAGAATGGCAACTCTCTAGAATGGTAACTCACTGAAAGCCAACTCTCTAGAATGACAACTCTCTAGAATGTCAACTCTCTAGAATGTCAACTCTCTAGATCAACTCGCTAGACCAACTCGCTGAATAGGTCAACTTGCTACTACAATAGGACAAATCAGTCGCTTTCCAGCGATTTGTCCTTTTGTCCCAAAATAGTAAACCACCAACTCGCTAGTCAGAATTTCACCAACTCGCTACCAAGAAAAACAACTCTGAGACTCAACTTGCTAGAAAGAAATTTGCCTCAAATTGCTTCAAAAATCAATTCCGTGAATGATACAACTTATCCAAGTGAAAGACTACTATCCTAGAACATCATAGAACATGAAAGTACATCAATATCACTCAACAAGTCACAAAATGAGATCAAACTAGAGAAATACTACACCAACTATTCGAACCAAATAAGAACACCAAAACCAATCTAAAAATATGAGCACCAACAATCCTAGGATGAAACCATGGCTCTTGATACCAATTGTATAATACTCATAATGATAACATGTATGGTTTATGTGTTATGGATTGTATCAAGTAAGAAAGTTTAGAGAGAGAAAGTGAGTTGGGAAGAATTCCTAGAGAGAGAAAGAGATGAGAGAAAATAGTGAATATTAGATTAAGTGAAAGGAAGCTCCAACCATCTCCACATGTGGAGAGGGGTATTTATACTAAGCTACAAATGCCCACACCCGGGCTGTGGATCAGGCATACAGTGGGTAAAGACCCGTCCTTCTTCCACGGTGTTACTTAAACTAGTACTAACTAACTAATATATAAACTAACTACGAACTAACTTAATGCTATTACAATAATTAGGTGACCGAGACTTTTTACAGGAATATTGGTATTCCGAACAGAAGCACTTCGTGCAACATTATTGAATGTCGATCTCCTCATTTCTAAAATCGAGGCTTTCAAAGAGAAACCTATTTCATCTCCTATCCCCATTAAGGATAGTGACATTTTCTCTGATGATGCTATTCCGGAGTTTGAAGCCTTTACTTTTGATCATATGGGAGAGAAGATTAGTGGTAGTACCACTTCTCATTCTCAAATTTCTCTCCCCGAGTATGATTCATTCACCTTTGAGGAGTTCTCTTGTGAACTCACTCATATCATATCTCCGCCGGAGTATGATAACTTTTACTTTGATCTAGACAAAGATGATCTTTGTGTTCCGGAGGGAAATATTCTCAACCGTGAGAATTTGCTTGATATCAAAATCCCAACCCTCCCTCCCATAATATGTCTAGATCATATGAGCTTAAATGATGAGATTCATGGTACACCAATTTTGAATTCTCTTTCTGATGATGATGAGTCAATCTTGATTGTCATCAAGATCTTTCTTCCCTTCTTCACCTACCGGGTGACTTCTCCTGTTCTTCATTCCTTCGAGAATGAAGACATTATCTTTGACCTCGGCATCACCGCTTATAGTTTATACTATTTAAAGCCGGGAATATATCCCATCAGTGTGGAACTTTCACGTGCTTCAATGTTTGTCCAAACATCTTGAATGAAAGTCCGATGGAGATTGTCTCTTCCATATCATGCTTCCCCAAGAACCAATGAATTCGGGGTCGAGTCAAGCTAGCGACTCGGTAAAAAAAAACAGTAGCATTCATATAGGGTTTTCACCCTAAGTGTGGGGGAGTTACCCCTGCTGTGGTTACAAATAAAGTGAAGAAAATGGTGTTTCCACATTTAGCTTGTAATGTTGCCCTTTTACGTTCAAAGAGTCGGCATAATAGCCGGGACTTTGAATATTGAGGAAAATATTCAATTCTAAGTTTTGGGTGGGGGGGTATTCTAGTGAATTTGATCACATTTTACCTTCTAGTACCCCCGTTTTTGGCAAAAATTTTAATAATTTTTCACTTGTGCTTCAAAAAATTTTGTGGTTATCAGTCCGCCATGTCTAAACGACAAAAGGATTGGCTAATCTAGGAGCAAATGGCTCTTGGTAAAGATATCTCAAATCCATTTATGGCTTACAATTTGCCCAAAATTGTATGGTACTCAACTCACGATATCCCAAAAAGTAAAGAGTTGGCTAGCCCGAAAGGTTATGGCTTGTGGTAAAGGCAGTGGAAAACCATAATTGGTAATCAGCTCACCAAGATGATGATTATTCCATCAAGAGTTGGCTGGTCCAGAAGCAAACAGCTTCTGGTAAAGACAAATCAATTCCGTTAACAACTGGTGGTTTGCTCAAAATCACATGGTTATCGGTGTACCATGGTTCTTACTTGAACTGAAACATTTGGCTACTCCAGAAGTAATGGCTTTTGGTAAAGAGATTAAAATCCATTAAATTTTCAAAACAGTTTATTGCTAGGGACTAGCAATAGTTTAGTGTGGGGGATTGATGAGTGCTCAAACACTCATCATTTTTGGTCAAATCTGAGCTGCAAAACATTTAAAAACACTCAAAAAGGCATCAAAATACTAAAAATATCTCAAAATTGTGTTTTATATGTTTCATATGCAAAATGAGTAAAAACAGATGAAAAACGTACAAAGTTTGCATAATTGGCAGTTTCAGTTCCCTAACTTTCAAAAATTGGCTAAAATAGTCCCTGAGCACGTATTCTAAAAGAAAAGTTACCAAAGGTCCTTTTGAAATCATAAATTGTCATATTTAGTCCTTTGGTGAAAAAGTTAAAAAGTTTTGAAAATTTACAAGATTGGTCCCTGAACTTCATAATTTGGCAGAATTGGTCCCTGGTGGGAAATTTTTGGAATAAAAATCATTTATGGTCCTGTGGTTACTTATTTTGGCAAGTTTAGTCCTTGGAATGAACGTTTGAAGAAATTGCAAATTAGTCCCTCAACTTTGCAAACTTGTCAGCTTTGGTCCCCGGATGTGTGAAAATGGAAATTTAACTTCTTTGGTCCTTGTTTTATTGGTATTTGGCAAGTATGGACCCTTAAATCAAGTTTGGAAAAGTGACACTTTCAGTCCCTTAACTTTTCAGATTTTTACACTTATGGTCCTTGTGATTCCTAAGCTTAAAACAATAAATCCAAATAACTAATCCAAACCAAACATAAACCTGGTCCAATCCCCCTTGGCCCAATCTTCATTTCAGGCCCACAAATAAAAAAACCCAACACCCCCGTTTATATTATTTACTCCCTCCTTAATAAATAAATAAAACACCTCCCCCTTTCCCTCTCAACTTGCCACCTGCAACTGCTCCTCCTATCCCTCCACCTCAACTTCACCCTTCCTTGTCTCCTCTGCCTACCACTAAATCCCAAACACCAATAAATGCTCCCTAAATCCCTCCAAGTTACCCCAACTGCCAAAACCAACTTTTCCCGCCAGAATGGATTTGATGACCAAGATTAAATTAAGCTCATCCAATGGTTCTAATAGAGGTGGGAAAGTCAAAGAAGAGTCCCAGGGCATATAAAAGTGAAGAAAAAGGATGAAAGACCAAGTAGTGAGAGTAGTAGTAGTGTAATGTAGGTAGTCGACTTAGTGTATTTTTCAGTTTTTACTTGTAATTTTTAGCTTAAAAATGTTGTAATCACTATTTTAAAAGTAGTATTAACTTAATTGAAGGTTAATTTCAAATTTACAGGTCCATTTTAGTTTTTGCTATTTTTCATTAAAATCTTATAATACCTTAAATCTTGTTGCAAATGGTGGTTTACTATTTTATAAGCTCAGAATAATTTGATTATTAGTTTCTAAAAGTTTGGTTAGGGTTCATACAAGCTTAGCTTAAAAATATCAAAAATACTTAAAAATTCCAAGAAAATCTTTGAAAAATAAAAAAAGCAACCAAGATGAAGAACCAGGCTTGGAACATGGTGGATTATGGATTTCCATGGTATTAGTACCTCAGGGGAGGTGTAGGTTGTAGTTTTGTGCCCTGGGTTCCTTTATTTCTGAGCATTGGACAAATTGTATGCAATTTTCCATTCTTTCTTGCATTTTACTGTAGCTATGTTTAATCCCATGTAACTCAGTGTTTTTATGTTTGATTCATGTTCCTAAATCCAGTTTAAGTTAAGAGTATGCTTGTTTCATTGTTAAGTCTCAGTTGCTTATGATTTCCTTAGTTAACTACCTAAATTAGCTTAATACAGAATTTCAGGTATTTATAGATCATGCTCATGTTTCTGTGCTTATTTGAGTTTCCTCAATCATAATTAGTCAATATAAGTCAGTTCCATAGCCTAAATTACTCATTTGCTTTATAAATCATAAAATCAGTGTCTTAAGGGTGTGTTTGGATCAGTATGTTTCACTGGTCTCTTAGGTGTTTGTATTGATATCTCTATTGCACCATGTCTTAGTAAGTTGTATTAGGATATATAAACCATAAATACCTAGTGTCTTTTGGAAAAAGTCAAAAATCACTCATAATCCTTACTTAAGAGTAAATGTCAAACAGTGAGGTTCCATCATCATTCATATTAGCTTGTTAGTGGTTATAATAGCTTAATTCCATCTAATGATAGCTTATTATTTCATTTTTAGTAGCTAGGATTAGATCAAACTTCAATAAAGTCAAACCAATGTTCTAAATCAAAAAGTCAAATCTGACCATTAGGCAGAAATCCATTTTTTGCTTGAATTTTCTGTTTCATATTAAGCCCTGAGATTTTTACAGGGTAAAGTAGGGTAGCTTAACTAGAGAAATTCACCTTCATCTTAATTTTTAGATTTTCTTATGATAGCTTATTTGGGTGTTGAAACAGGCTGCAGGGCAAGGGTATGCCCTGCACCTCAGATCTTGACCAAACCACCCCAATTCACAAGCTCACTGTGAGCTTATTTGTGGATCCCATGGTGAATTCTTGAGTTTCCTGAGAAGCTCATCAACCCATCTTGTTGGTTAAGTGCTGGATTTGAGCCTAGGAGCTTGTGCCCCAAGCTTAATTTGGCCTTAAATATCCTTGCAGGCCTGCTGTTCAATCAGGGTACTTGGAATTGCTTATTTGTGTTTATAGCTAATTTCAGTGTTGTTTTCTTATTGTTCTTGCTTAATCTCATTACTTTTCATCTTTTTCCATCTTATTAAAGCTTGTATTCACTGTTGTGAGCTTATTCTCAGCTTGGTAAGCTTCATAAGCTCACTTTTGCTTACTTTGGTTCACTGTAGTGGAAATAAGCTCACACAGGGCTTATCTCAGCTTTTCCAAAAGTTTATCTTTTCAAAAGTTGTTAATCTTAAGTATATAAGTAGTTTTCAAAAAGAAAATCCAGGAAAAAAAAAAAACCAATTTAATTTTAAGTGATAGTTTCTATTTAATTTAATTTAGCTTTTTAATTTTCTTTTCATCTTATTTATAAGTAACTTGCAATTTTATATTTTTATTAATTTCATTTTATCTTAAAGTAATTTTAATAATTTTTTCAAATTTTTATATTGTCATTTGGTAATTATTAGATTTAATATTAGTTATATTAATTATTAATTAATATTTAAGTATTAAATAGCATAATTAGTTTTTATCGAGTAATACCAAGTTTTAATAATTTTCCTAGCTTTTATATGTTATAAAATAATTTTAGAATTTTTTCTAGAATTTCTACTGTTCATTTTCTAATTTTCTTAATTAATTTAGCTAAATTAGATATTAATTAATAAATAAGTAAATAATTAGTAAAATAGTCTAAATATAATTTTTAGAAACTTTTTATAATTTTATAGGATTCCTGAGATTGTTAATTAGATTTATAAATTTTTCTATAATTATCTAAGTCATTTTAGTACTTTTAGTTATTTAAATTACTTTAAATAGTTAATTAATATTAAATTAGTAATTAATTAATATAAAATCACAAAAAGACAAAAACACATATTTTTAATTTTAAAATTTGTTTTTAGTTATTTTATAAGTTTAGAAATTTAATTTTCATTTTTCTAGTATTAAAATAATAATAAATTGTATTTAAGTTATTTAATTATTAATAATTAGTATTAAATAGTATTTAATTAATATTAAATAATTAAATAGTGTAAAAATTCATTTTCTTTTTCTACAAATTTTCTTTCATCCTTAGGTTTGTAAAAAAGTCATTTTCACCCCCTGTGGGTTTTCAGATTTCATATTTCACTTTTTATCTCGTATGTTCACGTAAATTTAAATTGAACGTACGTGTTTTTTTTTAGGTTTTAAATGTTTCTGGTTTTTCCAAATTTCCAGTCTTGTTCATATAGCTTATTTAAGCTATTTCTTTGTAGATTCCTTAGTTTAATCAATCACAAACCCTTTCCTGTCCAAATTCACCCGATCACAAGCCCGTTTGAATACAATCCACACCTCGTCGGGACATAACGACCCGGGGAAACACTATATTCCGCGGAGCATTGACTCTAGGCAGTTTGACCCTGTTGACCATTAACCTGGTCAATTTAGGTTGACCGTTTAGGGCCAATCAAATTTTGTATGTCATACTATTATAATTTGTCCAAATATTCATGAAAGACATGATTTGTCAATTTTATAGGAATAGTCGGAGCAGTAGCCAATACTATTGGCGTCACTTATACTCATAAAGACCATAACGAATACGAAAAGGGATTCTAGGAACATCTCGTTCCTTCACACAAAATATGATATGATTTAGCTTCCAAAAATCAATCCACAACTTCATGCTATCATCAATCTTCTCTCCGAATAAAACAAAAGCACATCAAATATACACACTTGCATAGATGAAACCACTTTCTAGAAGCTGGTTCTTCAATTCTTTCCTTCCCACCTACTAGTTCATCAAGGAATGTACAGCGAACATCTCAAGCAATCCAAACAACTCTCGAGACGAGTTTCATCAAACGAAATATCTTCACAACCGCGAGGGATTAACGTACGAGTGTTTAAAATAAAGGTGATCATAATTGTTTACCAGGTTGGGAACCATGGTATGGAATTTTGAGTTCCTCAAATCGCCAAAGATGAAAAATCTAATATGACTGTTGTTAGCATCTCGATACTTTGTCAACAAGTCCACATCCAAAATAATATCGAATCCAACATTCCCAAAGGAAACAGATTAGCAGAACAAAACTCATCTTCAAATATCTTCAAAATGCGTCGAACAATTCGGATACTCATGATGGATAATCACAAGATTTTTCATAGAAATAGAATAGGTAGGGTCAAAAATTAATAATGAAGAATGAACCTTAATATGCTTATCAAAAGCAAGAGAAACCACAGAATGTGTCGAACACATCAGATTCATACCTACGCAAATTCTCTGAACAGACGAACAACATCTAAACGAATCAAAGATCGAAGTTCGAAAGAAGGTGATAATCCTCAGAAAGTGAACTTATAAGGCATTTCTACAAGGTCTCAAAGCATTCTAAACTTATGTTGCGTATCCTGATAAATCTTCTAAATCTCCAGAACGAATGATCTTATAAAGGCTCAACTAAAAGCAGAAGCAGAAATCAGAGTGATGTGGAAGCAAGATAACTAACTAATGCCTTATCATATAATCTACCCAATCCTCACCGGTCATAACTAAAGTTCCTAAGGGGAGAAACCTAAAGCAAATCCTTCCAACGTTATTCCACAAACTCCTAATGTGCAAACCTAAGGGTCAAAATTTCACAGGCCATAACTTATGTACTTCAAGTTGCAGCCTAGGCTCTGATACTATAATTGTAACACCCCAACCCGACATGGGTCAAAATGTCATATTATGGTGTCCATCAGAACAAACAAACGCAGGCAAAAGACTTATAAACATAACAGTTAGAAACATATACCTTTGAAATAAAGAGATAGATCGAAACTAAAACAAAGTTCGAACTCGAAACCAAACACAAATAGACCAGTATGAACCCGATTACAAGATACCAAGATCGAGACATAATTTAACTTCCTGCTACAAAACCGAAACCTTTACTTGTACCAAAGCCACACTCCTAGACTCGAAAACCATGTACAACCGCCAACTCGCGGACTGCTAATGAAACCCCAACTTGGAGTACTCACGTACATGTATAGACACTGGTACGAACACCGAGATTTGTCGATGTAGGATAGAACCCATACCCCAAAGTAGAGAACCACATGTACACAACCACTACTCGTACAAATCATAACCACCATTTGGACTCGAACGTACTCAAGCACACCAACGCGAACCGAAACTCAGCACAAAAACAGGACTCGAACACCACTTTGTTCCTTTTTGATTTGGTGAGAAATGAGGCAGCCGATTAGTAGATAGTTTATTAGGGTTTTTGTGTGAAAATGGGAATGTGCTGAAACCGGTGGTATGAAGAGAAAATGAGGGGGAGTTATAGGGAAGGTGGAAGCCGATTCAATAAGTCCTTAAATTACATGCATACGTATGAATCAAAGTGAGAAGGAACAAGGACGAAGGTTATACGCTATACCCTTTGAGTGATCGAATGAGAAAGAACAACGAGATCCCCAAGGCCACAACCAAAACCGAACCCAAGCAGAATTCATCCCCTTTAGTAGGGGTGAGCAAAAAAACCAAAATATCCGAATAAACCGAAACCGAACCGAACCGAACCGAATTTGCCGAAACCAAACCAAACCGAACTTTTAATTCATTTCTCGGTTAGGATATGGTTTTGATAATCAAAACCGAAAACCGAATTCATATAAATTTATATTTTTTATATATTTATAAATATATACAAAGATCAATAAAATGTTTTATATGTGTGTGTGTGTGTGTATATATATATATATATATATATATATATATATATATATATAACAATAAAATTTTATTCTAATATTAAAAAATACTTTTTATGTTTGAAATAACTTTTTTGGCTAAATATATTTGTATATTTTTCTTTTTTTTTTTTAAATAAAGTGTGTATTTTGGTTAAACCAAAAGCCGAACCGAACCAAACCGAACTAGAATTCAACCAAACCCAACCGAAAACCGAATTTGAATTCGGTTTAGTTTGGTTCTCGGTTTGACCCTAAAAAAAATTTTAATCGAATTAACCGAATAACCCGAAAACCGAACCGAAGAACACCCCTAGTAGAAAGCACAAAATATAAAAGCGTAAACTAATTATTGTTGATGGAGATGTCTTGTAGCAAGCGGAAGCTGATCTTCAAAACAGAAAGTCACAAACTAATAAATCTGGATAAACTAGAGTAAATAACTTTTTTTTTCCTTACAGGATAACCCAAAGTATCCGTTTTTTTTTTTTCATCATATGGGATAAACCAAAGTATCATTTACCAAATTGGTCTTGTGGATTTCAAAGGCCTGTGCTATATTAACTTAAAGGCCCTTGAACAATATTCGTTAAAAAATTAGCAAACTTAATTGATTATGAACATTACATTCTTTAATCATCTTAATAGTAATCTGTTGATTTTTTGTTATTTGTTTATACACTTTATGGGGTTTTTTTTTTTTTTTTTTTTTTTTTTTTTTTTTTTATGAATGGCAAAATTTTATTAACTAGCAAGACGCTAGATCAAAACATTACAAGGAAATTAAATAAGGGTTTTTAAGCCAAACATCCCTAGAAAAAGACCTTTTACATCTGTTATAACACCAATGAAAATAAAGAGACACGATATCATCGAAGGTCATCGAACGAGTAAGCGGAGTAACATCAAAAATGGTACCGTTCCTCAACCCCCATATGGACCACCAAGTAACAAAGAAAACGCATTCGAGTAAACTTTTAACATTAGATGGAAGCCGAATAGAAGAGAACCATGAATACCATTCCGAAAACGAAGACCAATCCTGACAATCAAGATCCCACCATCTACAAACACGCCGAAGAACAGCCCGAGACAAGTTGCATTGAAATAATACGTGGTGAATATCTTCCTCCCCTAAATGACATAACAGACAAGAAGATGATTCCACAGAAAATCCTCGTCGGATCAGATTAGTCCTAGTTGGCAAACAATCACGCCAAGCTCGCCAACAAAAACATTAACTTTAATAGGAACAACACCCATCTTGTAGATTTAGTATGCTGAGGAAGGCACACTTCATCAATAGCAATCTGAGCCTATTTAACACTAAAAGAACCATCACTTGATAACGAACACACCCAACGATCTAATGATGGAGAAAGAGAAACCTAATCAATAATCGAAGCTAACTCGGCAAACTAATGTTGCTCCAAACCTCCTCTCATAGGTCTCCAAAGAGAAGCATCTAAGGAAACCTCTATTTTCTCAGCCACAGAAATTTGGTGATTTGACTCAAGCACGAAGATACGAGGAAACATATCACGAAAAGATTTATCTCCTTGCCAGATATCCAACCAAAACCGCGTATTATTTCCATCACCTATACGCTTGGAACAATAAGAAAGGAAATCAAAACTATTAGCCTTAAGAACTTCAACTTCCTTTAAAATCGAGCTCCAAATTTAAGCTGACTTAAACGAATGAGAATCTATCAAAGACTCATGCACCGCTTGTATTACACGAAACCAAATAGAGTCATCTTGGGACAAAAACCGCCACACCCGCTTAAGAAGAAGAGCACGATTAAGTGCATAAAAACTCGAAATGCCTAGATCCCCTTTTTTCTTGGAAGCTAAAACCTTATCCCATGTTATCCACGTTATTTTCTTCTCCGAAGGATCAGCCCCTTTGAAGAAATTATTTCGAATGGATTCCATCACCTTAAGGACTCCTCTAGGAACCTTGAAAATAGACATAGTATAAAGCGGGGCAGCATCAAGAACCGACTTCAATAAAGTAAGTCTACCACCAATCGATAAGGTTTTCGCCTTCTACTTAGAAAGACGCGCTCTCAGCTTAGACACGACATCATCCCAAGATTTATGACGAGATATACTTTCTCCCACCATAACACCAAGGTATCGAAACTTGTTTTCCATAATGGAGCAACCAATAGAAGCCGCCATGGCCTCTACAGAAGAGTGCGGAACACCCACACCCAAAACTTGACTCTTAGAAATATTTATCTAAAGCCCCGATAAACAAGGCATCATCCGCATAGAATAAATGAGATAATGAAAAGGATCCATTTAGGCGAATACCTTTAAACAACCCTTCATTGACCGCTCTATTAATTGATAAATGTAACGATTCCATAATAAGAATAAAGAGATAGGGAGATAAAGGATCTCCTTGTTTAAGACCGCAATGAAACTGAAATTCGATGGAAGGGCTTCCATTCACTAAAATCAAAGCCTTAGCAAAACAAAACGTACCTCGAATCCATTTACACCAAGTCAGACCGAAACCAAAAGCCTCAAGAATATCAACCAAGAAGTCCCAACGAACCGAATCATACGCTTTAGAAAAATCTAATTTGAAAAACAACGCTTTCTTATTCTTCCTTTTACACCAGTGAAGAACTTCGTTAAGGATAAAAGGACCATCCAAAATCTGTCTCCACGCTACAAAGGCTGATTGAGTTTCCGAAACTATATCTGCAATGACCAAGGCCAACCGATTAGCCATAATTTTTGTAATAACTTTATAAACGCTCCCAATTAAACTAATAGGCCGATAATCACTAATAAACTTAGCATCCGTGACTTTTGGGATCAAATCAATAAAAGAAGAGTTACAACCCTTGGAGAGAGACCCAAGTACAAAAAAAAGGCTAAACTACTTCACAAAAATCGGGCCCAATAAAGTCCTAGTATTTCCTGAAAAATTCGAATTTAAAGCCATCCGGACCCGGAGACTTATTTTCCCCATAGTCCCACAATGCCAAACGAATCTCATCATGAGAAACACTTCTTTCCAACTCTTCAGCTTGATCATGCAACAACTTGTTAGGAAAAGAGAAATTTAGTTTAAGCCCAGCCGTCAAAGGCTCTTTAAACTGAGACTCATAATGATCAACGAAAGCCTTATTGACTCCATTCGGATCAGTAGTCCAAGTTCCCTCATTAAACACACCACGAATCGCTAAATGAGAATGTTTTTTATTTATAATTCCATGAAAAAATTTCGAATTCTCGTCCCCTTCAATCGCCCATCTGACTTTAGATTTCTGCAATGAATCCTTAGCTTCCATCATTTTAATGTCGTTAAGTTGACATTTCAATTCATGTCGCCTAAGAATCAACGAATCTGAAACCCCACACCGGTCTAGCTCCTTATCTATATCTCGCTACTCATCTAATATAGATTTCTTGGAGCAAGATAGCTGCATGTTTTTATCTTCGATCCAAACCCGAATAATCTTTTTAAGCTCCTAAAGTTTCTTTTTAAAACGAATCATATCATTACTATCAGCATGCGAAAATGATCTCCACGATTGTTCCACCAGATCATCAAATCCAACTAAACTAAACCACGAATGATAAAGCCGAAAAGGAGTCGGACCATAGTCCAGTTTGACCTCACGAAGAAGAATCGGACGATGGTCTGATAAATGCCGATCAAGACAAACTGCCGTGATAGAGGGAAAGAGGGAGATAAAACCATCAGTAATGAGAAACCTGTCAAGCTTACTCATTTTTTTCACCGAGGGATGAGACAACGTAAATGCATACCTCTCCATTTTAACATCAACAAGACCCAAAGAAGAAATAAATTGATCAAAAAATCTGGCATTATAAGAGTTGAAAACCGAACTTCGTCTTTCAACAGAAGAACGGACCTCGTTAAAATCACCCATGAGAATTTCCTCACCATTCCAACGATTTAACAAAATCGCCAAATAATCCCATAAAACCCATCTATACATAGGTTGCTGCGGAGCATAAATAGCTACACTGAGAACCTTAGCTTTATTCGGAATCCATGTCCCATAAATAGCAACAAAACTATCCGAGATCGTAACGTGATCTTTTTTGAAAAATGTCTCCTCCCATATACCTAAAATACCACCTGAGCTTATTAACGAATCACTACAAATGAAATCATAATTAGAATTTCCCCACATCAGTTTCACATCCATATGAGAAACCCTTTCCATTTTAGTCTCTTGAATTGCCATGAAACTGATTTTATTTTTATTTGTTAACTCCTTTATCCACTCCTTTTTAGTCTTGTTACCAAGACCTTGAATATTAATGGACATAATATTCATCTAAATACTGCCTTGTTAGGAATACAATTATTCCTATAGAAGATTCGGTCACCTAATTATTGTAATAGCATTGAGTTATCTCGTGGTTAGTTTAGTTATTAGTTAGAATTAGATTAAGTAACATCATGGAAGAAGGACGGGTCTTTACCCACTATATGCCTGATCCACAACCCGGGTGTGGGCGTTTTATCATTTCTTTGATAAGACTATAAATACCCCTCTCCACATGTGGAGAGGGTTGGACCTTCTCATTATTCTTAACCTAAACATCACATTTTCTCTCTCAAGGTTCCAAGTTGTCTCATCCTCCTTTCTCTCTTAATTCATACGCCACACTAATCACAAGAACCATCATGTTTGTGACTTGATTGATATTCTACAATTGGTATCAAGAGCCAAGGTTTCATCTTAGGGCCTTGGTGAATCTTATTTTGTGTGTTTTGTGTATTAGTAATGCTTTTATTAAAAACATCTTGGTGTGAATTATCTAGTGTTAGTTTACATGTTAGAGGTGTACTTATATGATCACTTGTGTTAGGGTTACATTATTTCTCAGTTGGTTTTGCTATTTCACATGTATTTTTGAAGATTGGATTGTGTTTAGGTCGATATTCATAGTCGCGGTTACCTCTACTGTTTCATTGCTTAGTTGCGGTTTACTCCAGATTTCTGTGGTTAGTTGTCTGCGATTACTATTCTGAGTTAAAGGACAAATCGCAAGAATAGTAACAGATTTGGACTATAGTAGACTGCGACTAGTTCCTGCGGTTAGGTGGTCTGCGGTTAGTATCTGTGGTTTGCTGACTGCGTCTAACTTCTGCTATTAAGTGGTCTGCGTCTTGGTCTCTGCGGTTTGCTACTTGTTGTGGTTAATGACTTGCGTGTAACCCATCTTGTGGTTTGTGTACTCTGCGGTTAGTTGCTCCCTGCGGTTAACTCAACTTGTGGTTACCTACCTTGCGGCTATCTTTCCCTGCGATTTGCTCACCTTGCGTTTAACTCCTACTGCGATTTGTGCATATTGTTGCGACTTTCTCAAATTATTTGGCAATTTACTAAGTGATGAGATTCATGTGATTGGGTAATCATTTTGCAGTTCGTGAATTGTTGTAACTTTAGTCGTTTCAATTAATCTAATTGTGATCTGACGTTGTGAGTTAATCCTTACGACTTGACTAATCTCAATTGGATATATTGCAACTTGACTTGTCACAACTTAACACTTAATGCAAACTGTGACTCATCTGGTATCTCTCTATTAGTTTAATCCACTGAATATATCTTCCGGTTTCTTTTGTTGACTTTAGTACAATCCCTAGAAAGAATCATTTCTCGGTTTAAGTCACTAAAGCTATAAAATCCCGTTTGAAGACTTTGAGATGTCGACAGTCTCAGATGACATTCAAGCTGCTGGTTCCGACACCCGACCACCAATGCTAGACAGGACAGACTATGAATCATGGGCACAAAGAATCAGACTGTATTGCTTGGGTAAAGAAAATGGTGAGAACATTCTGTGATCTATCGATGAAGGTCCTATGCAGATGGGTACAACCAGAGATGCTATCTCCATTGCTGAGGATGGTACGGTCGTCCAAGGAATTAATAGACCACGCACTTACAATGATCTCAACGATGTTGAAAAGAAACGCGATGATGCCGACATTCGAGCCTCCAACATCGTGATACAAGGGTTACCCAAGGATGTGTACAAGCTGATCAACTTTAACACTAAAGCCAAAGCTGTGTGGGACAATGTTAAAATGCTTCTGTCTGGATCGGAGCTGACCAAGGAAGACCGTGAATCTCAATTGTATGATGAGTTTGAGCATTTTAAAATGAATCCTGGTGAAAACATTACCGACTATTATGTCAGATTTCACAAGCTGGTTAACGACATGAGAATGATCAGGATGACAATGCCCAACATTCAACTCAACTCTAAGTTTGTGAACAACATGTCACCTGAGTGGGATCGTTTTGTTACAGCTGTCAAGCTCAACAAAGGATTGAGAAATACGAACTATGAACAATTGTTTGCTTATCTACAACAACATGAGAAGCATGCAGCATATGATCGTCAATTAAGGGAGAAGCTCAATCCAACTGTCACCAACGACCCACTTGCTTTCATGACCATTATATTGTCAATCAACCAACCTGTGTCATCTGTGGCTCACTCATCTCCACAATCATCGGTTGCCATGAATACCCTTCTCGATTAAGGGTACTCTCATACTGATAAGATGATTGACAATCTTTCCAATCAAGTATCTCTGTTGGTTCAACATTTCAGGGCTGCACTCCCTCCTACCAACAATCAACTCAGAACTTCCTCTAATCCACTCAATCAGGCTATTGTGGAAGATGGTAAAGTAACGGTGCGGAACGTTCAGGGTAGACAGAATGTAAAGCAAAGGAATGTTGTGCGGGGTAACTTTCAGAACATAGTTGGAAATGTGAATCAGGGACAAGGAAGGTAACCAAAATGCTACAACTGTGGTGGTTTAGGTCACATCGCCAGAAACTGCACTCAGCCAAAATGTCCTCAAAACTCAGACTACTTCAAGGACAAAATGTTGCTCATGCAAGCTCAAGAGAATGGAGTTGTACTTAATGAGGAAGAATTGGCTTTCATTGCTGGGGATGATGGAAAAACATTCGATGATGATGTGGATGAACAACCAGTTCAGGACTTAGCTCTTAATGATCCAAACATTTTCTAAGCAGGAGATTGTGATGCTTTCGACTCAGATGTTGATGACGAACCCACTGCTCAGACAATCTTCATGGCTAATCTACCATCTGTTGTCTCACCCACACAACAATCTAGTCCATCCAAATCATCCATCATATCTGAGGTACTAAAATTATATGATAAATGTGCTGTCAATGATGAACAAAAGACCTTCAATGATATATGACGAAATAATGTTTGTGAATCAAAATGAGTCTGAATTGGAAACCATTAATGTGTTCCTAACTGAGCAACATTCGGATCACGACAGTAATTTTGACGTATCTTGTGGAAAGTCTTCTGTTGTGTGTGATAATGATGTGATGCATGAACAAACGATATGTAACGAAGTACAACAAACAGACATTGCTGAATTAGATACTGCAAATTTGGGGAATAGCAATATTGTCCCATATGAACAATATATGAAGCACAACGTCGTGTCTGTTGCACCAAGTGATATATCCTCTATTGATGACGAAATGTGTGAATTAGATGAGTATACTGCTGTTGCACCTGATGACACCCTAACCACTAGGATAAATACTCTTAAGCATCAAGTAAGGTTCTATGAACAACGTGTAAAATTTGAGCTAACTGGACGTGAACAAAAAATGGAATTGCAAATGCATGCCTACATCACCGGACAAAATTTGAAGGAAATGGCCTTTAAACAAGAGATTAAATCTTTTCAAAATCAACTTGAACGTGCTTTTAAGGAAAAACAGGAAATTCAAGATAGTTTAATTATCCAAAAAAAGTGAATTTCAACAAAAGGAAACTAAACTGTTAAACGAATTTTCCAACCTTAAGCAGTTGAAAAACAAACTTGAAAACAAGTTGTATGTTCTAGGCTAAACACCTCAAACAGCTCAAATGGTGGAAAAGCACATGAAACTGCGAGATAAGCATAGTGATAAGGATTTAGGGTTGCCTAAAACAAACTTTCTTAAGAGCGTTAGAGACTCTCAACCTACCCTCTATGATGCTAAGGTTATGCTTACACCCAATCATGATTCCCCAAATAGTTGGTCCGATAAAGAATTGGATGAACTTGATTCTGCCGATAGAGAGAGATTTGATAAAAAAAAATGAAGGATCCAAAGTGCATTAAACACCGTTTCATTGTTAAGCCCCATGATTATTATGAACAAAACCGAGTGACTGTGTTTTCACCTCAAACTAAGTTATCACCAGAACAGGTATTTTGGCCCTTAGATGTTGAGAAGTTAAAAACAGAGGAAATTAAGGCTAAAACATCTCAAAAGTTAGCTGCTCCAACGGTGTATCCCCCCCCCCCCAATACACCAATGCACTTAGTTTAGTTGTCACTTCCCACTCAATGAAAACTCTTATTAGCATATATGTCATGTGTCAAATGTTCACTGATTTTGATAAAACAAGCAAAAAGAGAATCACACCAACAGGAATTACTGAGGGTGAACGGGGATTTGAGCTAACCAAAGAGTGTTACTTAACTGAAGTCATCCCCTTTTTTAAACTAACCAAAGAACACTTTGAGGGTTTACGACAATCCCTTGATGTTGAGCTAAAGGAAATGAAAGAAGAGTTTAAAATATGGAAAATGAGTGTAAACAAAAAGCAATTGATCTTCAGCATAGTGAAATTGCCAGGAAAAATATTCTCATCATGAATGACAATTTGATTGCTAAATGTATTACACAAGATGTGTTCTATATTGCTACAGATTCTTCTCTTAATGCTTGTTAGTTTCATGAAATGTCTATTGCTTTGAATAACCTTCACAATCGTGTTGTTGAGCTTGAGGGGGAGAATGTGAAATTGCTTGAAAGAATTCAAAATGATGATCATGACAACATGGTCAAGCATCTTTCTAAACTAGAAGTTGATAATCTTAACTTACAATTAAAATATTAACATTTAGAAGAAAAAATGAAATTATCAAAGGCCAGGACATCTTCTGATGCTCTGGAATTTGATGCATATTTTGAATTAGAAAACAGGGAAGAAAAAAATTCAAGCTCACACGAACACAATCCGGTTATTGAGGCTCAAATTGCCCAATTGAAGTCTCCAATGAATGCTGTGATCGACACCCATAAACCTATGTCTACAGATTCTCATAAGTTTCAACTTTAAAACACAATCAGCTTACTCAGACATGAAAATGATTGTTTTCAAGCTGAAAATTCTAAAGTTAAACAACATTACAAAGAGTTATATGACTCTATTAAAATCACTCGTGATAAAACCAATGAAAAAATAACTTCTTTGCTTAATGAAATTGAGAATCTGAAGACAGGTGAAAGGGAAAATTCTGGTTACTGTAAGTGACAATATCGACTCTGTGGTTTGTAAATGTAAAAAAGATGCATGTGAGGCTGTTTTTATTCCCCTTCCCCTTAAGAACAATGAGCTAGTCCATAGTGATTACCTTAGACATCTTAAGAACTACCTTGACATGACCCGTGAAACCATTGAAGAAGATAGAATGGTGAGTCCATCTGATAACTACCAATCGGATGTTTGCTTTCTCACCAAACGGTCACAAGAGTTGTTAGAATATGCCATAGGTACATGTCCCAAGATTTCCAACATGCGTGATAGAAATGGCACATCCACATCTAGAAATTTGAATAAGCATGTTACATTTGATATACCTTTGGCTAGTTCTGAGCATAGCACATCATCACCTAGAAACCAAGCAACCATGAAACAATCTAATGTTCCCATCGTCAATTCTACAGGAGTAATCAATGTCACTAAAGCTAGCGGGTCAAAGCCTAAAGGCAATACAAGGAATGATAGGACTTTGCCTGCTAAGAGTGATCAAGGGAAGAAAGTAGAAGACCACCTTAGGAACAATAAAATTGATTTGAATGAAAAGAATCGTGTTGATTCTAGTATTTGCGTTAAGCGTACTGTAATTAATTTGAATTCTAATGCTACTTGCAAGAATTGTAATGGATGTTTAATTTCTGGTAATCATGATGAATTTGTTGTGTCCTTTCTGAAATCGTCCTATAAATCTGCTAAGACACACAAACAGGAAAGCAATACTTGGAAAGCAACTGGAAAAGTTTTTAATAATGTAGGATATCAGTGGAAACCTACTAGAAGAAAATTCACTCTAGGAACCCAGTGCCCTTTGACTTACATGCCCGACCCTAAGTCTTTAGAGGTTAAGAGATGGAAGGCTACTGGTAGAAAATTCCCTTTAGTGACCCATTGCCGTGATAGTAAGCCAGTTGGTTCCACTAGTATCAGTTCATCTTTGAGAACCAATGAAACTACTGATCCTGTCTCTGTTAAATATGTGTGTGCTAACCAATTGGATCCCAATTACACCTGGGGATAATGTTTTTCAGTCATCCATATATGTCTAGTTTCAAATGCAGGTCGTACAAATCGTCCTGTGGTATTTAGACTTAGGCTGCTCAAAACATATGACTGGGGATCGGTCTCGGCTCAGAAATTTCGTGAAAAAGTTTATCGGGACAGTTAGATTTGGAAATGACCACCTTGGGGCTATTATGGGGTATGGTGATTATGTGTTTGGTGATAGTGTGATTTCTAGAGTTTACTATGTGGAAGGACTTGGGCACAACTTATTCTCTGTGGGTCAATTATGTGATTCTGATCTCGAAGTGGCTTTCAGAAAATACACATGTTTCGTTAGAGAATTGGACGGAGTTGATCTCCTTAAGGGAAGTCGTGGTAAAAATTTGTATACCATCTCTATTGAAGACATGATGTGGTCCTCTCCCATTTGCTTACTTTCTAAGGCCTCAAAAAGCAAATCATGGTTATGGCACTGGCGTTTAAACCACTTGAACTTCGGCGCCATAAATGAGCTCTCTAGCAAAGATCTTGTTCGAGGCATGCCCAGATTGAAGTATGAAAAAGATCATCTCTGCTCATCATGTCAATTAGGGAAAAGCAAGAAACAAACTCATAAACCAAAACCTACCAACTCCAACACTGAAGTTCTCCATACCCTTCACATGGATCTGTGTGGACCCATGAGAGTGCAGAGCTTCAATGGGAAAAGATATATTCTTGTTATTGTGGATGACTATTCAAGATTCACATGGGTGAAGTTTTTAAGTTCCAAGGATGAAACACCCGATATTATTATCAAAATCATCAAGCAGTTGCAAGTAAGGCTCAACAAAACTGTTAGGATCATTCGCACAGACAATGGAACTGAGTTTGTTAACCAACAACTCACCAAATTCTATGAAAGTGTCGGCATCAGTCATCAGAAGAGTATTCCTCGAACTCCTCAACAAAATGGAGTCTTTGAAAGAAGGAATCACACACTAGTTGAAGCTGCTCGCACTATGCTGATATTTTCAAAAACACCAATGTTTCTATGGGCTGAAGCCATTGCCACTGCTTTCTACACTCAAAATCGGTCATTGATACATCCTCTCTACAACAAGACACCGTATGAGCTGGTACACCTCAAAAAGACTGATCTCTCATTTCTTTGAGTATTTGGTGCCCTGTGTTACCCAACTAACGATAGTGCAGACTTAGGGAAGCTTAAAGCTAAGGCTGATATTGGGGTATTCGTCGGATATGCAGCAAATCTAAAACAAAAGAACCTGACAAATCATGGAAAAAAATCCATGTCACGTTTGATGAGCTGACAGAGCATACGGTTTCAGGACACACATGTTCTAGACCCTCACAAAATCTTCTATCTCCTGGACCAATAAGTTCGGGACTTGTACAGAACTCCAATCATGTCACCCCTTATGTTCCTCCCATAAGTGAAGAATTGATAAAGTTATTTGATCCTATGTTTGATGAGTACTTTGAGTCACAGCCACCTCATGAACCGGTACAACCGGTTGTTGAACCTAATATTATGGCTGTAAATGCACCTCAAGATACAAATGGTCCATCTGTTTCCATCTCTCTTGATCCGGATGCACCAGAATGTAGCAACACTCAAAATGAATCAAATATACAATCGTCTTCTGAACACCAAGGAGTTACATCTGATAACACATGGGAAGTCAATCCTTTTGCACCACCTGAGGAAGAACCGCTTGAAAATGTTTTCGCACCTGAATCCTCCAATGAAGCATCCTCCTCAGAAGATTCAACCAATGCTATATCAGTTCACTATCCTCAACCTCATGAACATCTCAGAAAATGGACAAATGATCACCCTATTGATAACATCATAGGAAACCCCTCACGACCTGTATCCACCAGAAAACAGCTTGCCACTGATGCCTTGTAGTGTTTCTTCAACTCAGTTTTATCTAAAGTTGAGCCCAAGGACTTCAAAGATGCCCTTACGAAGGTGTTTTGGTTCACCGCAATGCAAGATGAAATCCATGAGTTTGATCGTCTTGATGTATGGGAATTAGTACCACCACCTGAATGTGCGATGATCATTGCTCTTAAATGGATTTTTAAAGTTAAGCTTGATGAGCATGGGGATGTGTTGAAAAATAAGGCTCGTTTAGTTGCGAAAGGATACAGTCAACAAGAGGGTATTGACTTTGAAGAATCATTTGCACCGGTCGCTCGTATCGAGGCCATTAGAATCTTTCTTGCCAATGCTGCCAGCAGTAGTATGATTGTTTATCAAATGTATGTTAAGACTGCCTTCTTGAATGGGGACTTAAAAGAGGTGGTTTATGTTTTTTCAACCTGAAGGTTTCGTGGACCCAGAAAGACCAAATCATGTATATCGCTTAAAGAAGGCACTCTATGGTCTCAAACAGGCTCCTAGAGCTTGGTACGACACGCTTTCCAAATTTCTCCTTGCAAATTGATTCACCAAGGGTTTTGTTGATCCTACCTTGTTCACTTGAAAGACTGGTAACAACCTACTTCACGTTCAAATCTATGTTGATGATATCATCTTTGCATCGTCTGATTCCAAGGAATGTGATCGCTTTGCTACGTAAATGAGTTCCCAGTTTCAAATGTCTATGATGGGACAAATGTCTTTCTTCTTGGGGTTACAAATCTCACAAAACCCGAGCAGCATCTTTATCAATCAAGCCAAATATGCTAGTGACATCCTCAAGAAGTTTGGCTTTGATTCAAGTGACACAGTTGATACACTCATGGTTGAAAGATCCAAACTCGATGATGACTCAGCAGGTGTAACCATTGATCAGACCAAATACAGAAGCATGATTGGATCTCTCATGTACCTCACAGCAAGTAGGCCAGACCTTCTTTTCGCCGTATGCATGTGTGCCAGATATCAATCCAAGCCCACCAAAAAGCACTTGGAAGTAGTTAAGAGAATATTTAGATATCTCCAAGGGACGATCCACATGGGTCTTTGGTACCTTAAAGACAATGCAATGGCTCTCACGGCCTACTCTGATGCTGATCATGCTGGGTGTCAAGATACTCGCAGAAGCACTTCTGGAGGTGCTCAATTCTTGGGTGAGAAAGTTGTCAGCTGGTCATCCAAAAAGCAGATGTGCACTTCAATATCATCCACAGAAGCTGAATATATAGCCATGTCCTCGTGTTGTGCTCAAATTTTGTGGATGAAATCACAACTATCAGATTATGGGTATAACTTCAACAAAATTCCGATGTATTGTGAACAAAAGTGCCATTGCTCTGTGTTGTAACAATGTCCAGCACTCCAGAGCCAAGCATATTGACATTCGTCATCACTTCATCAGAGAACAAGTAGAGAAAGGGATAGTGGAACTCTACTTTGTGAGAACAGAGTTTCAGCTAGCTGATACATTCATAAAGGCTCTTTCTCGGGAAAGATTTCAGTTCATTCTCCCACGACTTGGGATGAAGAGCCTCACTCCAGAAACTCTTAAGTCTCTCCAAGAAGAGAATGATGATTGAAGGATTGGCTTCACATATCCTTTGTATATACGATTTATCCAAAAGAAAATAGAAAAATATAAAACCTATAAAAACCATAAAAATCTGAAAAATCATAAAAATCTAAAAATATTCTTCTCTCGACATGTCTCTTGTGTTATCAATATTATGTACGTTTCTAGAAATGTCATTCAACAATGACACGGAATCATACATAGGCTTGAGCAAGAGTTTTTCGGTTTCTGAATAAAGTCTTTTTCAAAAACATGTCATTTCTCAAAATATTCTTTAAAACTATGGCTTACAGTCATTTCAGGCTGTAACCCAGACTTCAAAAATATGGCTTGCTATTACTTCAGATAGCAACCCATTTTTCAAAATGAGGAAAACACGTCGCCAAAAAGACGGTTGTTCCTAGCAAAGGGTGTCGTTCATCCGAGCGTGAATTACTTTATATTCATGCACCCTCGATCTAATGTACGCTTCGGTGCATTATTTCTTGATAAAGAAGAGAAGTCTTCTTCTCATCGCCAAATACTTTCACTTCTATGATTTTTCCGGAAAGTATTTGTGCACAACTTGATGGTACCATGAAATTTTGATTGTAAATCAAATTGAACTCAAAATTTTGATAAAATTTTTCACTCAATCAATGACTTTAATATTTTATGACAATATTTCAGTTTTAACATCCGTCATTGATTGAGGGGGAGAGTGATTTCTCAAAATTTTATGTATCATCAAAACTCTCCACACTTTGTACAAAAACCTTGCAACAAAACGATTTGTGATGGTTATGTGTCAGAATGGGAACATTTTCAAGGAGTTTTCGTTAAAACTTCAAATCTTTTGTAAACTCATCATATCTGACACATAACAACCTCCCTCACAGATTGAGGGGGAGCAGAAAAAGTTCCTTTTATCAGACAATATTAAAATTGACCGCATTTCTCTCCCAAACGTTTTGTAACTTATTTAAATCAATTGGGATCCAAAATTTCAAAAGATTTGAAATTTTTGATCGGGGGAGAGAATGTGATTTAAATATGAAATCTGATAATCAAAAGTGATATTTTGGACTCAATAAATAGGCTCCTACATATGTGCTAAACACTTTCGAATATCGATGCACATATTGAGGGGGAGCAAAAGGCGTTTGTGGAAGTTATACCAAAGACCGACCATTTATCTTTGTGCATGGAGTTATAAGGATGGTTAAGGTTAGGTATGAGTTCCCATGATCCACCAGAACCGGAAGGATCTTCCCAGGGACAATCCTCTAGATAGATTAGAAGTCCTTAGGAATGATTGAAAAATGGAGTAAAGTGAGAAAGGGAAGAGTGCGGACTGAGATAGAGCTAGGACTGGAACAAACCCAACAAGGTTCTAGTGGTGAAGTCTCGGTAAGCACTGAAGGGGTTGAAGAATGAAAAAAAATGAAATGAGAAAGGGTGAAAAGAAATAGCCCTCCAAATATTCAACCTTAGGGCAGAAACCGGGTTCAATTCATAAGTTACTGGCGGTTACTAAGGTAACACCAGTATTGAAGACAAGATGTCATGGACCCAGTGACGCACTGCACTAAACTTCCCAACCACTCAAGTTCTCTTAAAAGAGCTTGTTTCATTCTCACGAGGAACCCTGTTCATTGTATCGACCGCTCATTGCGTGCTATGTTGATACCTAAAACAGGAGATGCCTCCTCAGTCTCCAGGAGCGGATCAAAACGCACTATTGAGCCTAGAGCCAAAGAGATCATCCATAAATCTCACTAGGACACACTTCCAATATGCTTATTGTTTCACACAATGTGGAAAATAAGATATAATATTTAGAGTCCTACGCATTATCCTTGTGGTATTGCCAGAACATCCGAGGGATATGAAAATATTCACAATAAAGATGGAAATCCTTCTAGAGCGAACATCTTTCAAGCTCTAGGTAGGTGACATGTGAGATCCATCTTGGATCAATGATCAAGTGACAACTGGAAAGGAACAATGGTGCGATTCAACATTGAATCAAACTTGTTCCAGGATATGGATTGACGGATACTTTTGCAAAAACCTTTCAGTGTGCTCACAAACTAATTTTCGAGCACATTGATTGTGTATAATCTTTAAAACAAAAGTATTTTTGATGGAAATGTGATTCAAAGCTTAAAACTCTCGTCGTGTCTCAAAAATGTTTATCATATGACACGCGAGTGATTTCTACAAATGAATTTCTCATCAATCCGTGAATATTTATTCACCGATTCACTCTATCGTGATGTCTGCTTTGAGACGTTCCGATATGAGAACATGCTAAGTATGAAGATTCCGAAGTGGATTCTTTGGAAAATTCATTACTACAAGCTGGAAATTCCTGTCAATGAGAGTCTTCTTTAAAAGAGTCTGTCCTCGCAGAACGAATGACAAAGCCATATTCGTTCTCTATTGATGCGTAGGGATTGCACCAGGCTTTACCTCTCGAGGGATCTCGAAAAGCTTACAACCCCCACCAGGCAGTGTACCTGATCGATGTAGTATAGTATAATGACAAGTACCGGGGGATTGATCGTTCTGCTAGGAATAGTGTCGCTAGGATTAGAAAACCTAAAGACTAGGTCTAGAGATGAGGGATGATTCTTTTTGTATTTTTATATTTTTATGAAAGCAATTAAAAATCTCGGTTTTGAAGGAGTTTGGCGGAATTAGTTGCTAGTCAACTAACCTAATGCTAAGATGCGGTCAAAATAAAAGGCTAAAATGAAAATAAACTAAATTATACTAAAGTTGTGAGCAATATGTGGGAGAATTGTGTTTACTTAGATTTCACTACTCCCTAGATATCTTTTACAAATTAATTACTTGTTATAGTTGTGGGGATGACGGATTGTATTCCTTAATACCATTCATGGGGAGGCGTACTTACTTCCCCAATCCTATGAGCACCTACTTCACTCTTATGTCGAGCCGGCTAAGAAGCTCCTAACATGGGATCACTAGAATTTGCTCATGCATTAAATACAACCAATAAAACCTAGTACACATCGGTTCATGTTTCCTAAGACGTTCAAGCATGTTACACAAAGGAGATCTGCCAGTTTCCTTAAGCCTAACATTGAAATCATTCATCCATTACAACTATAAACAAGTAATCAACACATAATTAACATCTACGTTTCATTACATCTAAGCAAACACAAGATAGATCTAGCCTAGCATGTTGAAATCAAGACAAGCATAAGATATATTCAAACAACACATAGACATATTGAATGAATTAAGAGAAGACTTATCTCAATTGAACATGAAAGGATTCAAGGGTTGAAAACACTGTAAAATATGACCTAGGGTTTACAAAGCTCGGCCCTAGTTTTCTCCACACACGTTCCTCTCTAATGAATGAAAAATAGAAAACTATATATAGATTTTGATAGGTGACGGCATCAAGAACAAATGTCTGACGCCGTCATCTCACCGCCAAATAGTTTCTCGGACTGCCTAGATCTGGGTCTGACGCCGTCATGTATACTCCTTATGCAGGCCGTCACCATATTAACTCTTGACGCCCTTGTTATGACGCCTTCAAGTTTTCGCTGGGTCGTCATCGACTTTAAGCCATCATGATCTTCCTCTTGACGCCGTCAGGTACTGTTCTCAGCATGGAAAATTAAGTCTTTGCCATTTTCTTCACTTTTATGCTCCAAAAACGTCCGAATTGCTTCCTTTTCCAGAATTCACTCCCAAAGTACCTAAAATCACAAAAGGAACGATTTAGGGCAATATTTGATCAAATAAATTCAATTCCGGGCTTAAATGACCCCCTAAAAGTGGTTCATTTTTTGCCTCATCATATACCCTTACACTTGAGATTTGCTTGTCCTCAAGAAAATGCGCTTTTATTCTAGTCAAAATACAAGTTAGTGGTCATTTAACACTAATATAAAAGTAATTACAACAAATGATCATTCCACTAAAGACCAAAGACAAGCACGGAGGTCATACACTAGCACCTCACAAATAGTGTTTCGATACTCACATCTCTCGGGTGTAATAAAGCAATATCACAATATGGAAATGGAAAACATCTCTCACTACCTGTCATAGCAAAATAGATTGCCATAGGCTTGGGAAAGGATCAAACCTCCACCACATGGCGTAAGCACCTAGGATAAACTATCAAAGAGGTCTTTTAAAGGGTTGTAACGTTAGGTGTAGGGATATGGAATACACGGTTTTGTTGGATATAGGCAGTCTTTACTGGTGGCGAGTTAACAATCTTAGTTAATTACATGTACAATATCGCGTTGCTAAGCCAAGACTAGACTCGACTTAAGCTAATAAATGAAAAATAACAAAAACATAAAATAAACATAGAATGAAAAGGGATGGTAGTCCGTATGTCTTTTCTCTTTTTCTTTTTCTATTTTTTTTCTTTTTTTTCGATTTTTTTTTTTTTTTTTTTTTTTTTTTTTTTTTGCATACTCTTTTACCCTACCATCCAAAATAATACATCATAGGGAATGAAAATTCCCCTTACACTTGAATTTTTACATACTTTACAATAAACTAATCTAATGACTCGAATTAAGAAAATCAAAACACTTGGAGTACTTTTAAGATTAACGCACATACGGGGTAATATATGATGTTCTTCCCCATTACTCCATAAAATAAGTACTTTACCCATGAGTCCCAATCATCCCAAAACAATATGTACAAGGATATGACTCGACTTAGCAACCATGTAAAAAATTAGATAATTAACTTAGGGTTTAACAAATAACAATAATGCACTAAAAATGAGTGCATACACGGAAGGCTAAGGCGATTTGGGTGTTCATTTATGTGGGGTGTAACAAATTCTTCCTTTAAGTAAAATGCTTAAAGTTAGAAACAAAAAGATAAGCTCGGAGGGGTGTACTAGGGGTTTCGTGTACTAAAAATGAGTACAACGCTAAGGGTGTGTGAAAAATTAATTGACTTAACTAGCCAAGTAATATGACTTAAATACTAGGGGTTTCGTGTACTAAAAATGAGTACAACGCTAAGGGTGTGTGAAAAATTAATTGACTTAACTAGCCAAGTAATTTGACTTAAATGGTTAAGTAATTATGGGTTTAACACAAGGGTGATCCTAATGCCTCTTATCATGTAGTAAATCCTACCACACGAATGTAGTCTCACTAGCGGTCTCGGGATGCATCACTAACGCAAGTTCTAGAATCTAAATGCTACCGGTACACTCATAAGCACTAATAGTAAATGCTTTTCCTATCAAATCTAAAGGCGAACCTCACATATTTGGGTGGAAAATTTTTCTGAATAGTACGGTTTTGTGCTAGTCATACAATCTCCTATCCATGAGACGCTTGCTATGGCTAAAGTTTCACTCCTAAATGTTGTAAAAAAATTTTAAATTTGGCGCTAAAATTGCACTAACAAGTATTTCTCATAGTTTTATTACACATCTACTATCAAACAAACAAACTCAAGCGAAAGTGTATGTGTAAGGTATCATCATTTTACCCTCCCCTTACACTTAGGATGAACATTGTCCCCAATGTTCAAGTAAAGAATGTAAAAGTGGAATAAGTAAAACAAATGAAATCAAATACTCCGCTGATTCACTCGGTATGGATAACAAGGTGGCCAGGTTAGATCTTCCTCCAAGAAAATGAACAATCAAAGCTTCCCTTCCAGAATAATAATCATCTTCTTGTCATCCGTAACCTGTAAAACCTGAGAAAACAGACAAGGCAACCTCGCATAAAATCGGCGGCAATCTACATATTCTACTAAATCCTAGAAAACAAAATAAGATATAATGCTTGTGGAATGATGTTTGCAGATTTCCTGGAGATTATAAAACTGATAATTCAACAAAAACTTTAAAACTCCGTTAGAAAAACAAAACTGGTAAAATTTCCAGATTTTAACACGTGACGCCGTCAAGAGTAAACTCGTGATGCCGTCAGAAGTGACCTGCAGAAATTCTTATGTTAAGTTTCTGGAAAAACTTCGTCCTACTTCCTGGAAAATCCTGCAAAACATCATTATGACTCGATACAAGCATTTGACTCTAACAAATACGAATATACATGTTCACTTAATATTGTGGAGAATCATGATCGGTTTTGTTTCTTTAAAAACATATTTGGGGTTTCCCCTTACACTTATCTTTTGCAAAAATACCTTTGGATGAAGTTAAGACTAAGCCAAACAACAAAGTAAAGCATTTTACTATTTTAGTTTTGAAACATGATCTACCAACAATAAAATAAAGCATGCATACTGATGAGTGTTTGCGCACTCATCAATCCCCCACACTAAACTATTGCTAGTCCCTAGCAATATTTTTGGAAAACTTGATGGATTTTAAACTCTTTACCAAAAGCCATCACTTCTGGAGTAGCCAGATGTAAGAACTGTGGCACACCTGATAGCCGTGTGATTTTGAGCAAACCACGAGCTGTCAACGGATTTGATTAGTCTTTACCAAAAGCCGTTTGCTTCTGGACTAGCCAACTCTTGATGGAACAGTCAACATCTTGGTGAGCTGATTAATAATTATGGATTTTCCACTGCCTTTACCACAAGCCATAATCTTGCGGGCTAGCCAACTCATTCGCTTTATGGGATATGGCGAGTTGATTTATCATACAATTTTGGGCAAATTGCAAGCCATAAACGGATTTGATGTATCTTTACCAAGAGCCGTTTGCTCCTGGATTAGCCAATCCCTTTGTCGGTTAGACATGGCGGACTGATTACCACAAATATTTTGAAATAAAGTGAAAAAATTTTGAAAATTTTGGCCAAAAATGGGGGTACTTGTAAGTATTTTGCGATAAAATTTGCTAGAATTCCCCCCACACTTAAAAATGAATATTGTCCTCAATATTCAAAGTCCCGGCTATTATGCCAACTCTTTGAACGTAAAAAGCCAAGATTCGAATCTAACTGTGGAAACACCATATTTCACTTTATTTCTATATATACACATTTTTTTTAAACTTATATACATATATACATTTTCAAATAGAGGGGGGTTAGCCATTCCCCCACACTAGGGTGGTAGAAAGTAGAAGGAAATCAGAGATACGGGTGAAAACCCGTATTGTGCTATTGTTTTTGTTCATCGAGTCGCTAGCTTGACTCGATCCCCGAATTCAATTGTCCTTGGGGAAAGTTTGGAGATCCAGGACAACCATGGATAGTATGTCCTCTCCAAAGTAGTGCTTTAAACGATGTCCATTCAATTTGATATTTGGACCGTCATTTTGAGACAATTCGACGGTGCCATAAGGATAAACCTTAGCGATAGTGAATGGACCAGTCCAGCGGGTTTTTAGCTTTCCCGAGAAGATATTGAGTCTAGAGTTGAAAAGAAGGACTCGATCACCAACATTGAAAACGCGGTTCTTGATTTTGGAGTCATGAATCTTCTTTGTCTTTTCCTTATAGATCAAAGAATTCTCGTAAGCTTGATCACGAAGTTCATTTAATTCATTCAGTTGAACTTTCCTATGATCACCCGTAGTTTTGAGGTCAAAATTGTCATGCTTGAGAGCCCAATAGGCTTTGTGCTCAAGCTCGATCAGAAGATGGCACGCTTTCCCGTACACAAGTTTGTAAGGCGTACACCCAATGGGTGTTTTGTAAGTCGTACGGAAAGCCCAAAGTGCATCATCTAATTTGTCCGAGCACGATGCACGATTTTCACCTACAGTCCTTTCCAAAATTCTCTTAATTCCTCGATTGGAAACTTCTACTTGTCCACTTGTTTGTGGGTGGTACGCAGTAGAAAGACGGTGAGTTACATCGTACTTTTGCATGACTTTATCAAATTTGTCATTACAGAAGTGTGTACCACGATCACTGATAATAGCACGTAGAGTTCCAAATCGAGTGAAAAGAGCTTTCAAGAATTTTACAACAACTCGGGCATCATTAGTGGGTAAAGCTTTCGCTTCAACCCATTTTGACAAGTAGTCAACAGCCACGAGTATGTATTTGTTGCCATGAGAAGAAGGAAATGGCCCCATAAAGTCGATGCCCCAAACGTCAAAGAATTCACAAACTTGAATTGCATTTTGAGGCATTTCATTCTTTTGTGAAATATTCCCGTGACGTTGACAAGCGTCACATGATTTGACTAATTCCTGGGCATCCTTGTAAATCGAGGGCCAAAAGAAACCGGAGTCAAACACCTTTTTGGCGGTTTAGTTTGGATTGTGATGGCCCCCCGTGGGACCAGCATGGCAAGCCTTAAGAATTTCAGCGGCTTCTTTGCCATAAACACACCGCCGGATGACTTGATCCGCACAGATTTTGAAAAGATAGGGGTCGTCCCAGAAATAATGTTTTACATCTTTGAAGAATTTATTTTTCTGTTGGGACGACATCCTTTTCATCACAAAGTTACCCGCAAGGTAGTTTGCGAAGTCGGCAAACCACGGGGTAATAGAGTCTCCACGACAGGTAACCACATTGAGTGTCTCGAGAGGGAATGTTTCATTAATTTCTTTCCTCTCGAAGACATCTTGGTGGGGGTTTTCCAATCGGGAGAGATGATCAGCAGCTAGGTTCTCAGCTCCTTTTTTATCACGAATAATGATATCAAATTCCTGTAGGAGGAGAACCCAACGGAGAAGTCTCGGCTTTGCATCTTGTTTTGCAAAAAGGTACTTCAAAGCCGAGTGATCCGTATACACTATGCTTTTGGTCAGTATCAAGTATGGCCGGAATTTTTCAAAAGCATACACCATAGCTAATAATTCTTTTTCGGTGGTGGTGTAATGGCTTTGAGCCTCGGTCATAGTTTTGCTGGCATAGTGTATCGGCTGAAAATGTTTCGTTTTTCATTGCCCCAAGACTGCCCCTATCACATAATCACTAGCATCACACATGAGCTCGAAGGGCAAGTCCCAATCAGGGGCAACAAGAATCGGTGCCTCGATAAGCTTTTTCTTAAGTGTTTCAAAAGCTTCGATGCACTCGGGGGAGAAGATAAAAGGAGCATCCTTTTCGAGGAGATGGGTCGTAGGCCGGGCGATTTTAGAAAAATCTTGAATAAACCTACGATAGAAACCGGCGTGACCCAAAAAGCTCCTAACACCTTTTACGGTTGTGGGATGAGGTAATTTTGCAATGACATCCACTTTGGCTTTGTCAACCTCAATCCCGTTCTTTGAAATTTTATGGCCGAGGACAATGCCCTCTTTGACCATAAAGTGACTCTTCTCCCAATTTAGACATAACTTTGTGTCTTCACAACGTTTTAGCATGTTGTCTAAATGGGAGAGGCATGAATGAAACGAATCCCCAATGACCGAAAAATCGTCCATGAAGACCTCCATAGTTTTCCCGATCATGTCGGAAAATATGGACATCATACATCTTTGAAACGTGCCCGGAGCATTACATAGGCCAAATGGCATACGTTTATACGCAAAAGTTCTATAGGGGCACGTAAAAGTGGTCTTTTCCTGATCTTGCAGATCAATGGGAATCTGAAAGTAACCCGAGAAACCATCGAGGAAGCAATAGTACTCATTCCCCGCTAATCTCTCGAGCATCTGATCCATAAAGGGAAGAGGAAAATGATCCTTACGGGTGGCGTCATTTAACTTGCGATAGTCAATGCAGACACGCCACCCCGTAACCAAACGAGTTGGAATTAACTCATTCTCCTCGTTTGTGACAACAGTAATGCCACCCTTTTTTGGAACACAATGAATTGGGCTGACCCAAGGACTGTCCGAGATAGGGTAAATCAATCCGACATCAAGAAGTTTTAAAACCTCTTGTTTGATTACCTCATGAATTTTTGGATTCACCCTTCTTTGTTGTTGGACTGCTGGTTAGAAGTCATCCTTCATTAAAATCTTGTGAGTAAAAAATTCAGGTCCAATGCCTTTGATGTCGGAGAGTCACCAAGCAATTTCTTGTTTATGAGACTTCAAAACCTTTATGAGAGCAGCCTTTTCCTCAACACTTAAGTCTTTACCAATTATGACGGGTAATTTATCATCACCCTCCAGAAATGCATATTCAAGATGAGGCGGCAAGTCCTTAAGTTCAACCTCAGGGAAGTCATCAGTTTTCTCAACATTTTTGACCTCCTCTTTATGAAGTGTTTGTGGTAGAACAGGAAGAGGAGAGGGATCTTCGTTTAATATTTTCTCAAGTAAGAGAATATCCCTCTCGGGGTCAATCTCTTGGCTATCGATTCCATCGGGAATCGAATCACTTTTGAGAAAGGCCTCAATTTCTTCTAAGATGAAGTCACTTCCCTCAAACAGAGTGAGGGAAGGAGAAGAATTGGCTATGATGGGATGAGAAGATTGAGTGAGGTTTTCACTCGAAGAATCATAAATGAAACCTAAAATCTCTTGAGCATACTCCCCAGCAGCAACATCGATGACATCAATTTGATTCACCGATTCAGAGTCATAATTGGAGGAGTATCTCGAAGTTTGATTTAGGTTGAAGGTTATGGCTTCCGTTCCAACACGTAGTGTGATCTCATGCTCAAATACATCGATAAGAGCTCGCCCAGTTCTAAGGGATCCCCTTCCAAGAATGAGAGGGACCCTAGAATCGGCATAAAGTCAACAATCACAAAATCTGCCAGAAAATGGAACTTTCCCACTTTAACGAATACGTCCTCGGCAATGCCAATGGGATGAGAAATCGAACGATCGGCAAGCTCTAAAGTCATGCAGGTGGGGGTAAGTTCGGGAAGAGAGAGTTTCTTCCACACAGAATATGGCATCAGGTTAATGCTAGCACCTAGATCGGCCAATGCGAAGCATTCAACCATACCCGGGAAAGTACAAGGAATGAGGAATTTCCCGGGGTCTCCAAGCTTTTCAGGAAGCTTTTTCAAAAGAACTACTGAGCAGTTCTCGTTCAGAGGAGTTCTTGCCATCTCAAAGAGTTTCTCTTTATTACTCAACAGATTTTTGATTGTCGATGCAAACTTGGGCATCAAGAGAATAGCATCCGCGAAGCTAATGTCAAAGTGCAAATCTTGGAAGATTTGGAAAAACTTATCCATTTGGTGATTAGCCTTTTCGCGGAGCTTCTGTTCACTGAGACGTGATGGATAGGGAATAGAAGTTTTTGATTTAGGGTTGTCCACTGGAGTTTCTGGTGGATCAAAGACAACTCTAGGCTTACATCTGGTTTCAGGAATAACCTGAGGTTGGACGTGTGCTATACTTCGTGGGCTAGGAGTTTGCACCTTGTCCTTTGTCACCTCAGGTTCACGATCCACTACCTTTGGAGGGGAGGAAGAAGGGGTAGTAGGAATCGCGGGCTCATCATATGAAGCACCACTTCGTGTTGTGATCGCCTTAGCATCGCCCCTCGGGTTAGCGATCGTGTTGCTCGGTAAAGTAGTACCTGAGCCCGAGGGTCGATCATTTAAAGACTTTTGATATCAGAAATCTGGCTGACCAGCAACTTGTTCAACTCTTCTTGGGACTTCATGAATTGTTTCAATAACTCGTCAGATGAAGGCCCGGTTGGAACAATGGCTTGATTCGGATTAGGAATATTTGGAGCTCGATTATTCGAATTGGAACCTTAATTTTGAAAATTACCCTGATTAGTGTTGTTGTTTCCATGAAAATATCCCGGATTGAAATTACCCTGACCTGGGTTCCGGTTAAAGTTTCCTTGATTTTGATGTTGGAAACCTTGATTTTGGAAACCTTGGTTTTGATTGTGAAAACCATGACCCTGATTAAAGTTACCTTGGTTTTGAAAACCTTGGTTCACTCTATTTTGATTTTGGCCACGGTTTTGGACATTTTGGTTTTGATTAAAACCAGGAGGTCCAGGATAATGATGATGAGGACGATAGCTAGGGTCCATAGGAGGGCGATATTGATTGCCTCCTTGATTTTGGGACCCGGCTACAGCATGAGCTACATATGGAGTACCATCAGTAGCAGTGCAATTGTAGTAGGCATGCAGCCCACCACAAGTCACACAGACTTCCACTTTTTTAACCTCAGCAGGTGGAGGATGTTGTGGAAATGAAACTTTCTTTGTTTGGGCGAGAACCAAAGCTTGGATCGCTTCAGTGAGCTTGTCAATCTTAGCATCCGTGCTAGATTGACTCACAGAAGATGAAGTGGAAGGACCCGCATTGATTTGAGAAACAATCGGTTTGCTTCGTGCAGAGCGGACCTTGGACTTGTTTTCTATGATTTGCAAAGCTTCTTTTGTGGTTCTACTCAAGAAATTACCTCCTGCGGAGGCATTGAGAGAATCCTGATCAGCTTGGCTCATGCCATTGTAAAAAGTATCGAGTTGCATCAACTCAGAGAAACCATGATGTGGACACTTGCGAAGTAATTCTTTGAAACGATCCCACGCTTCACCAAAAGATTCATTATATTTTTTAGTGAACTTGGTGATTTCGTTCTTAAGACTCGTGGTCTTGGAAGGTGGGAAGAATTCATTCACAAATTTTTTGACAAGATCTTCCCATGTCTCAATAGATCGAGGAGGTTGTTTTTCAAGCCAAATCCGGGCTTGTCCCTCCAAGGAGAATAGGAAGAGAAGAAGTTTTATTGCTTCACAAGGGACATTCTTGTACTTGATGGTCGAAGTGATTTTATTGAACCATCGAATGTGAGCATGAGGATCATCCCTCTCAAAACCGTAGAATTGACTTGAGGTTACAAGATTGAGTAACCCGGTTTTGAGCTCAAAATTATCAGCCACGATGGCTGGAACAACAATGGCATCTCCATAACCCTCGATGGGTGCTTGGAGAAGCTCACACATGGGGCGGTCTTCCGCCATGGTGACAGTGGGTGTGGCAACAGTACGGATCTCAGATCTGACTGTTGGTGCTGAACGTCGACGAGGTCTTCGAGGTTTCCGAACAAGCTCACGTAATGGTCTCGTGGACCTTGAAGAACGAGTGCGCATGCACTAGAGATAAAAACCAATCAAAACAAAATCGAGGCAAATCAACAGTGAACTTAAACCAATAATCACAAGCAAGTGGCTTCTTTAATAAAGGTACACCACTCACAGGGATACAAAGGCAAGTTTTATATCTTTGGTTTGGGAACTTATTATGTTCACACCCCCAGTTGGTAGGTGTTCTGTCTTGGTTTGCGACGGTTGGTTTTTATGTATTATTTATTATTCACAAGAAAAGACGGATGTTTTTGTGTTTTGTGTATGGGTTTAAAAACTTTTGGAAAATATTTTTGGTATCGTTTCGTTTACCAAAATCGTATTTCTTGAATAATCACCTTAAAAGAAACACAATATAGAAAACGTAACGATTTGTTTTGTTGTTTTTTTATTTTTTTGGTGTTTTAACACTTTAGGGAAAGTGTTAATGACTTTTTTATGTTTTGATTTGAAATTTACAAAGGTGGTGATATTTGTACAGTGATTGAGGTGAAATAACACTAATCTCAAATGACGCTATAGAAACACGCACACCTCCCCGGCAGCGGCGCCAAAAATTGATTGATGCTAAACAGTCAACCTAAATTGACCAAGGGTATGGTCAACAAAGTCAAACTACCTAGACCAATGCTTCCGGGTAATATATAGTATCACCAGGTCGTTATGTCCCGACGAGGTGTGGATTGTGCTTTAGCGTACTTGTGATCGGGTGATAATTTACAGAAAAGGGTTGTGATAAGAATTATTTGGAAATTATTAACAGATATAGCTTACGAAAGCTATGTGATTGATTACGGGAATTGAGATTAAGAAGATTTGAGCTAAAACCTAAAAACGTACGTCTTAATTAAAAACGTACGCAGACGAACGAAACAGAAAGTACAACTGATGAACGGAAAAGGTTACAAGTGTAAAATTATTATTTTTACAATCCTAACAAATAAAGAAAATTTTAAGAAAAAGAAAAATTATTTTTACACTATTTAATTATTAATTATTAATTAATTACTAATTATTTATTAATTAACTAATTAAACTAATTAGAATTATTAAAAATACTAAAAAGGTTTAGAAAATTAAGAAAAATTTTACAAATCTAATTAACCATCATAGGAATCCTAAAAAATTATAAAAAGTTGATTTTATGTATTTTTAAACTAATTTACTAATTATTAATCTAATTATTAATTAATTACCAATTAAACTATTTATATTAAAAAAAATAGAAAATGAACAGTATAAATTCTAAAAAAAATTATAAAAATGTTTTAACTTATATAAAAGCTAGAAAAATTATAAAAACTATGTATTACTTAATAAAATCTAATTATGCTATTTAATTACTTAATATTAATTAATAATTAATTAAACTAAAATTAATTCTAAAAACCACTAAAAGACAAAAGAAAAATCTGGAAAAATTTCTAGAATTACTTTAACCTAAAAGAGAATTAGTAAAAATATAAAAATAATATATTGCTTATAAATAAGCTAAAAAGAAAATTAAAATGATAATTTCTATTAAATAGAAGCTATCACTATAATTAAAGTTGGTTTTTTGAGTTTTTTCTTTATCCAAACTGATTATACACTAAAAACTAACACTTTTTATGAAAACACTTTTTATACAAACCAGAAATATGCACTTTGAGTGCTTATTAGTCCACTTAGTTGACTTTTGTTGACTGCACAAGGATTTTAGCTTAAAGGGAGTAATGTGGGGTCCACAATGGTAAACTTTGATTTCTCTGAGTTATTTGAACTTGTTTGAGTAAGTTTCAACCAAATAAGCAGCTTGAATAAGCTACAAGACCACAATAAGCACTTGCTTATTGTGGGTTCTGAGACAGATTTGGGACAGAAATGGGAAGCAAAACAAAGTGGGGTCCACTGGTCCAATGGTCAAACTAGAGGTCAACTTTAAAAACCTGGTAGGAGGGGGGTTGAGAAAATCCAAATGTGGGTTGTGGGACCCACTGGGGTGGCCACAAACAACCACCAAAGGTGTGTGGGTTGAGGGTCTGTTGAATGCACAGGGCAGATGGTTGCCCTGCAGGTGTGTTCCAAGGGCAATTTGGCCAATAAGAAAAATTCACAAAAATGTAACCAACATGGAAATCTAAAGTGCAGCTGGTAGGCTATACACACAACAAGTTTCAAACCCTAAATCATAATACAAAAATCATGAAAATTCATGCCATTTTATGAAAAAACTGAGATTGCACTTTTTGACTTTTTGAGAAAACTTGCAAAGTTGACTTGGATGAGTTTAGATCTTGATTTAATGATTTAAAATACACTGATAAGCTTGAATAAAGTTAAACTAATGAAAATCAACAACTTTCAAACCAATGTGGATGCTTTTTGGACTCCAAAACCCACACAGTTAACTGTGTGGGTAAGATTCTTGTGATTTTGAATTTTGGGGTAAATGAGACCAAGGTTTTATGTTCTACTAAACCTATATCACACTAATGCAATCTAATGGAACTAAAATAAACACCAAATATCAACAAGAGCTCTGCTCACAAGCTTGTTCTAAACACCCCTAATCTAACTGAGCTTTGTGATTTTTCAAAGAAAATGGAAGTTTTAACCCAAACTACTGATACAGAAACTTATTTTATGATTACCTAGCCTTATTTAAACATGATTATGTCAAAAATTACAACAACAACACAGATTACAACAAAATGCTAAATTGGACTGAAAATTGAAATACTTAGCAACTTGTGATTTTTATAAACAACAATGGGATTTTAAGTTACATTACAGCTAAACAATATTAAATAAGCATAAAAGAAACAACAAAAAGTTCAATAAGCACTTGTACAGTAACTGGTACAAAATAGGATTTTGAAACTCACAATTTTTCCAATGCTCAATTCTGATGGCCCAGTCCAATTTTTCAGATCCTAATGCTTACCATAAGCTCTAAACCATCTCCATTGCTACTTCTTCTACTGCTTCTTCCATTCTTTTTTCCTTTTTGAGCTTTTTTATTTTTTTATTCATTTTTTACGTATTTTTTCTTATTTCTTTGAAAATGGAACTTAAGACAAGTTTGGTGCCCAAAATGGCTTATAAAAACTCAACTGAAACTAAATGTGAGCTTATGGAATAATAAAGACAGGTTTTAACTATATCTCATTCAAACATAACACTTTAACTAAAATATGAAAAAAGTGAATTTACATGACAAACTTGGATTTCATTAATTTAAAGGTTGAGAATTACAATTGCTAACACTTAGAATACACTGAAAAAGCTAAATAAGATTTGGAAATTAAGGTTTACAATAAGTAAAAAATTACAAAATAAGCTTAAAACTACACACTACTCTTTTTTTGCTCCTCTTCCCTTTTTATTCCCACTTCTAGGGTTTCTCTTAACCACTTGACTTTTCCCCATTGTGTTCTCAGCCGTAGGATCCTTTTTGAGCAATCCCCACCTTTGAATGGATTTTGGCGCCAATATAAAGTCTTCACTGACTTTAGGTTTCTTGGGGGCAATTGCAATCAATTAATGATTTTTGTAAGTTTCTGGGAGTTAGGGGAGCATGGAGTGGGCTTGCTGATGTGGAGGAGGGGGGGGAAGTGTGTTGGAGTGGTATTACAGGCTGGGAGGGGAAGGTGTTTGTTTGTTTATTTTGACCAAGGGGGAAAAAGGGATGAGGTAATATTTATTTTTAGGTGGGCTGGGTGAGTGGTGGGCTGAGGAAATGGAATGGGCCTGGAGTGTGTGGGCTGGAGTAATAAGGTGGTTTGGTTTTGTTTTGGGTTTAAAAATTATTAAGGGTCCGGTTGGCTAAGGTAATAAACACAAGGACCAATTTTGAAATTCTACAAAACATAGGGACTGAAAATGTAATTTTCCCCAAAGTATCACCAAGGACCAAAGATGCAAATTTTAATAATCCAAAAACCAAATTTGCAATTTTTTTACTTTTCAAAATTCCCAAGGACTATTTCTGCAAATTTCCAAACTCCAGGGACCAAACATGTAAATTTTCCAAATTTTTCACCCAAAGTCCGTTTTTGATAACTTTTGATTTTTTAAGGACTTGGGTTGACTTTTCTTTCAAAATAAATGCATAGGGACTATTTTTGACAAATTTTGAAACTTGGGGGACTGAAACTGCCAATATTGCAAACTTTGATCGTTTTTCATTTGTTTTTGCTCATTTTGCATTTAAAACACATAAAACACAATCCCTGGGATAATTTAAGTATTTTGATGAATTTTCGATTGTTTTTGTATGTTTTGGCAGTTTAAATATGATAAAAATGATGAGTGTTTGCGCACTCATCACATACGGAAGCAAATAACAAACAAACAAAATAAAAATCACACAAAACGAAGAATGACACCATAAGCACATTCCATTATTACTAATTAACTTAAGCATAAAGATAAAAATAAAATTATCCAAGGCCAACAAAGGCCACAACCTAAACTATTACAATTCGAATTGTTTCAAATCACATCACCATCAATAAATTGTTCAAACATAGCAGACATCAAGAAAGATCATTGGGGAGGAGGACCATAACGGTAGTCATAACCAGGAGGGAGGTGCCCTGTGTACCTGTAGGGAGGGTAGTCCGTCTCACGACCGGGGAATGGGTCAATCTGCAGGTGGGGCTCGATCTGATCACGGGTGGAGAGGTGCTGCATCTGGCGGATGGTATGATCATACATCCAATCAAAGCGCTGGTCAGTGGTGGTCCGCCATGCGTCCACCTGACCCATCCAAGCCTCCTGGTGTACCTGTCAGTCTCCCCGACTCATGTGTCGGTAGTAATCAGCTGACCTAACCTCATAATCCCCGAACTGATGCTGCCGGGGCGCTCCCTCATCATCATCATTGTCCTCAGCACCATCAGGTCCCCCTACCTCGTACCAGCTATAGGACCCATCCACCAGCTGCATCACGATGCTCATCTGCCGGAGGGACTTAGCCCTCACTACCCTACAAGCCCCGCAGTCGCTCAAGTATCCCATGATCGGGGGAACAAGCAGCTCATAAGATCGAGCCAACCGGGTCTCGAACATCCCCCCATACACCTTGTCAATATCCCTCTTGTAGAATACTAACTAAGTTGGAAACATGATTGCTTGAGGTTTGTGTGTGGCGTTGGAATTAAAGAAAGAGAGGGAGAGTGGAACCTTGAGAGAAAATGAGAATATTAGATTGAGATTAAGTGAAGGTCCAACCCTCTCCACATGTGGAGAGGGGTATTTATACTTACAACATAAACGCCCACACCCGGGCTGTGGATCAGGCATACAGTGGGTGAAGACCCGTCCTTCTTCCACGGTGTTACTTATCCTAATACTAATTAACTAATATATAAACTAACTACGAGCTAACTAAATGCTATTACAATGATCAGGTGACCGAGACTTTTACAGGAATATTTGTATTCCTAACAATCTCCCCCTAAGCGAGGTCACCTTTGAAATTAAGCTCTTTGGTCTTTAAGCATTCTTTAGTCTCTCTAGCTCGTAGGATCTGATTCTTCACCTTTCTTCACACTTTGTACTTCAAGCAAGTGAACTTGTGATTTGAATTCCTTTGAGACATGTGATCTTTGAGCTTCCTTTGAGATCATCAGCCAAAGTAAATCTCCAAGCTCATCCATAGTTGTATTGCCTTCATGTGATGTAGTGACTAAGGACCATCATGCTCACACCCTTCTGTATCTGGAGACATTGCATTAGAGTTGTAGATCAGGAGACTTTTTCATCAGAGTTGCGGAAACGTTGTCGGTAGTCTCTCAACATTTGTTGTAGCAAGTCTCTCATCTTCATTGATAGTGTAGAGGATGTGTGAGCATGAGGTATGGATTGACCCGATTCAGCTAGAAATGGGAGCCATCAACGCCATCTTTATATGTGTCCCTAAAATAAAACAGTTAGCAATAAAGATAAAGAACGAATATGGCTTTGTCATTCGTTCTGCGAGTACAGACTACCCTCCGGTTTTGTGAAAACCGACCTGTGATCAGGTAGAGTCTCTTTTAAAGAAGACTCTCCTTGACAGGAATTTCCAGCTTGTAGTAATGAATTTTCCAAAGAACCCACTTTGGAATCTTCATACTAAGCATGTTCTCATATCGGAACGTCTCAAAGCAGACAGCACGATAGAGTGAATCGGTGAATAGATATTCACGGATTGATGAGAAATTGATTTATAGAAATCACTCGCGTGTCATATGATAAACATTTTTAGATACGACGAGAGTTTTATACTTTGAATCACATTTCCATCAAAAATACTTTTGTTTGAAAGATTATACACAATCAATGTGCTCAAAAATTAGTTTGTGAGCACATTGAAATGTTTTACCAAAAGTATCTGTCAATCCATATCCTGTAACAAGTTTGATTCAATGTTGAATCGCACCATTGTTGCTTTCCAGTTGTCACTTGATCATTGATCCAAGATGGATCTCACATGTCACCTACCAAGAGCTTGAGAGATGTTCGCTCTAGAAGGATTTCCATCTTCATCGTGGATATTTTCATATCACTCGGATGTTCTGGCAATACCACAAGGATAATGCGTAGGACTCTAAATATTATATCTTACTTTCTACATTGTGTGAAACAACAAGCATATTGGAAGTGTGTCCTACTGAGATTTATGGATGATCTCTTTGGCTCTAGACTCAATAGTGTGTTTTGATCCGCTCCTGGAGACTGGGGAGGCGTCTCCTGTTTTAGGTATCAACATAGCTCACAATAAGCGGTCGATACATTGCATAGGGTTCCCCGTGAGATTGAAACAAGCTCTTTTAAGATAATTTGAGTGGTTGGGAAGTTTGGTGCAGTGCGTCACTGGGTCCATGACGTCTTGTCTTCAATACCGGTGTTACCTTAATAACTGCCAGCAGATTATGAATTGAACCCGGTTTCTGCCCTAAGGTTGAATATATGGAGGGCTATTTCTTTTCACCCTTTCTCATTTCAATTCTTTTTAATTCTTCAACCCCTTCAGTGCTTACCGAGACTTCACCACTAGAACCTTGTTGAGTTTGTTCCAGTCCTAGCTCTATCTCAGTCCGCACTCTTCCCTTTCTCACTTTTCTCCTTTTTTCCAATCATTCCTAAGGACTTCTAATCTTTCTATGGATTGTCCCTGGGAAGATCCTTCCGGTTTTGGTGGATCATGGGAACTTATACCTAGCCTTAACCGTCCTTATAACTCCTTGCAAAAAGATAAATGGTCGGTCTTAGGTATTACTTCCACAAACGCCTTTTGCTCCCCCTCAATATGTGCATCGATATTCGAAAGTGTTTAGCACATATGCGGGAGCCTATTATTGAGTACAAAAGATCACTTTTGATTATCAGATTTCATATTTAAATCACATTCTCTCCCCCGATCAAAAATTTCAAATCTTTCAAGATTTTTGATCTCAATTGATTTAAATAATTTAGAATTTTTTTTTTTTTTTTTTTTTTTTTTGAGAGAAATGCGGTCAATTTTAATATTTTCTGATAAAAGGAACTTTTTCTAGCTCCCCCTCAAACTGTGAGGGAGGTTTTTATGTGTCAGAGTTGAAGAGTTTGCAAAATAATCGAAGTTTTAACGAAAAACTCTTTGAAAATTTACTCATTCTGACACATAACCATCACAAATCGCATTGTTGCTTTTGTTTAGTACAAAGTGTGGGGAGTTTTGATGATACATAAAATTTTGAGAAATTCACTCTCCCCTTCAATCAATAACGAATGTTAAAACTGAAATATTTTCATAAAATATTAAAGTCATTGATTGAGTGAGAAATTTTATCGAAATTGTGAGTTCAATTTGATTTTCAATCAAAATCTCATGGTACCACCAAGTTTTGCACAAATACTTTCCGGAAAAATCATAGAAGGGAAAGTATTTGGCGATAAAAAGAAGACTTCTCTTCCTTATCAAGAAATAATGCACTGAAATGTACATTAGATCGAGGGTGCATGAATATAAAGTAATTCACGCTTGGATGAACGGCACCCTTTACAAGGAACAACCGTCTTTTTGGCGACGAGTTTTCCTCATTTTGAAAACCGGGTTGCTATCTGAAGTAATAGAAAGCCATAATTTTGAAGTCCGGGTTGTAGCCTGAAATGACTACATGCCATAATTTTAAGTTCGGGTTGTAGCCTGAAATGACTACAAGCCATATTTTTGAAGTTCGGGTTGTAGCCTAAAATGACTACAAGCCATATTTTTTTAAGAAATTTTTGAGAGACGACATGTTTTAGAAAAACATTATTTGAAACCGAAAAACTCTTGCTCAAGCATATGTATGAATCCGTGTCATTGTTGAATGACATTTCTAGAGACGTACATAATATTGATTACACAAGAGACATGCCGTGAGAAGAATATTTTTGAAATTTTAGTATGATTTTTTAATTTTTTATGGATTTTCTAGGTTTCATATTTAACTATATACAAGTTAGTAATGTGTATATATATATATATATATATATATATATATATATAGGATAGGATATACGATTGGGAACAGTAAGTGTTATAAGGATACAAGAAGAAAGCCACAAACTAAATACAGTACATGTTACAAAACAATCACCACATCCAAAATACATGTATGATAGGATATGATATACGATTGGGAACAGTAAGTGTTATAAGGATACAAGAAGAAAGCCACAAACTAAATACAGTACATGTTACAAAACAATCACCACATCCAAAATACATGTATGACACTGATCCCCACCACTGAGCACATCATTCAGTGCGTTGTAGAAGGCGGTAGTCTCCAGATCGAACTCTGCCACCCACGTAGCACTCCAAGCTACGGAAGATTCTTCGCAATTTCAATCTCTTGCGGATACCAGCCAAAAATCTCTTGTTCCGTGTTATGTCATTATCAGTCCAGTGGTTGGTATAACGTCTAGATCCATGATCATAGACATGGTATTCTTTCACTCTAAAGTCCAACGCCTCTTCAACCATTCGTAAAGTACTGTCACTGAACTTGTGTATTTCATTGAAGTGCAGAACCATAGGAACGTTGTATTTGTCACGAAATACTACAGCTAGAGGAGATTCTATGACTGTAAAGTCAGCAACACGTTCCAGACTATTGACATTCCATAGAGGTCGCGTGAGATTGACACAAGAGACTTCTTTTCACGAGATGGTAGATGATGCAGCTTTCCTTGAAGATTGAGCAGATACAGATCTTCGAAATCATTAGGGTGAAGGTGTTTGAAGTCACCTTCGGATATGATGTAGTCCTTGAAGTCAGCACGACGGAGTGTTATACTCTTAAGGTAGTCATATCCATGGATGGGATGAATTTGTACCTTAACCACACTGACGATTTGAAGTGGTGATCGAACAGACTTTCGGTCACCTTGAGCTTGAAAATGATCAATGTAAAATTACTGCTTCTTCAGCCATCAGTGAGAAATACCCAGAGATGTCGAGATGTTGTAGTCACATTCTTGAGTACTCCACATGCTGTCAGGGACAAGCTGTTCCAACCCGATATCTTAATAGAGGACAGCTTTCATCTTGGTGATGGACAAGGCCGACTTGCATTTTCTACTCCCAAGCTTAAGATATTCGAGGTCTTTGTTGAAGAAGAATTTTGCTTGGATAGTAACATTTCCAGGAGTTCCACCCAAAGGAAGTGGATTTTTGTAGTTATACTTCATGATCCCTTCATCCACAATGTTATTGAACATTTTGTGGCACTCTTCCATCTGGTATTGTAGATGATTAACATCCTGATGAAATGCCTTGACAATGTTGAAAGCCGGACCTTCCAGGTCTTTCTGAGTAAGCCTTGATAGACCATGCTTCTTGCAGAACCATGTGATGAATGTCCCCATATCACCAGTTTGTGAAAGTAGAGAGTCTTCGGATGGAGGGACGAAACTGGTGGTGATGGCATTGATCCAGTTGTTGTCATTGGTTGGCTGATCGGAGGAAGGAATTATCCAGTCAGGTTCAGGTGATTGTGATTGCTTGTCATCGGGTTTCCACCAAGTCTCTTTGTCAGCCTTAGTTAAGAGAACATGCAGTGGATCATTGGAGTCACTTCTGGTGAATGATTTCCACCACTTTCTTCCAGGGATATGAGTCGTAGAGGCATCATCTTCATCGTCATCTGAAGAATCAGAGTACTGAGGAACAACAGATGCTTCATTGAAGACAAGATCATCATTGACTTGAGATGCAATGGAAGTTGTACCAACGTCAATGGTAGTCCAAGCAGCATACTTAACTTGTTTGGCCTGTTTGGAAGGTGCTGACTTGGATGACTTGTCAGTATGTTGTTTGTGTGATGGTGATGAGGTGGGTTGTGATGGTCCACTAGGAGCATGAGACCCACCAGGTAGAGAAGGAGTGCCTGATGGACCAGATGCCCCAGCAGGTGGTGGAGGTGGAGATGGTTGAGGAGGTGATCCAGATGGTGGCCTGGGATGACCCTGACGCCTCTGATTTCTTTTTCTTTCAATTTCCATGTCTCTGGCGTGTTCCTCAGCGTTATCTTGTTTTATGGAGGCCTCTAATGCTTCATACAGTTTGACATGAGCATCATGTCCTGCATGTTGACCCTGTTGATACATGCTGTTCTGTAGAATTACCTTCATATCATTGATAGGTAGGTCTTTGAATCTAGATCTGAGGGGAGCTTCAAGAGCAATACTGACCGCTTCAGCTACCTGTTCGTTGATTACCTGAGATACTTGTCGTTCAAGGTCAAGATGCTCCAACTTGTATAATCTGCTGCCGTGATTAGTAATTGTTTTTGGCAGATTAAGATTTACTAATGTTTGAATTAAGGAGGCATGCTTATCCAACTTCTCATGGATGGTGAAGTTATCTTGAAGAATATCAGCTGTCATTCTAGCTAATGTATTCAGATCCAGTTTCTTCTCAGTGGTAGCAGGAGTGGCAGATTCAGTCGGTTTCTCTTGAGTTGTAGCTGCTTGTGGGGTGTCAGTGTTGTCAGGACCAGCAGTAGGAATTGGTGCAGACCTGGTAGGAATGGTGGAATTGTCTTGCTCAATAGGCACATCAGCCATCGACACAACTTCTTCTCGCTCATCACCAGACTTGTCACCTTCAGCATCATCCGGCTTATCCACGACGAATTGATCTCCAAAAGTATCCAGATTCTTGTACGATGCCAGGGTTCCAGTAGAACTTTCAGGTTCCACGGCGAGCTTAGGATCATCAGTTTTCAGTTTGAAGTTACCTTGTACATCCGAATAAGCAGTAGATACAAATTCGTCATCGAGTGGATCAATTGGAGTTACAGACTCAACAGTTTTATCCTGTACCGTTTGGTGGCTGGTAACATCTTGTGTAGCCAAGTTAGATTCATCACCTTTGAGAGCTGAGCTGGTATCAGTCTCAGATCCGCTTGTGTTAGCGGGTTGCCCAAGACTTGGTGATGGAGCTTTGTCGGGAGATATTCTGGCAGATGAGGATGTTGGTGATCGTTTTTTGAGGATATACTTGGAGCTGGTCGATTTGGAGGCAGGAGATGATATCTTCAACAGAGTGTGTGCAGCCAGTTCTTCCTTGGCAACATCCTTGCCTTTTCCTACCACATGCTAGATTTGTGATGTCTTGTCTGACACAGGTTCTCTGATGCTGACACCACTGATTGGTGGCACAGGTGGCATGTATGCATCCTTTAAGCTTTCGGCAGTTTCCATTTGAACCATTTCTTCTTCTGTGAGAGGCAACTGTGTGGTGCTCGGCGCAACTTTAGGATCCTCAACACTTGGTGGTTTATTCTTGGTGCTGGTTCTTTTACCTCCTGTGGTCCGCTTTACTCGTTTAGTTCCTTCATAGGACGCAGCTGAGGTTGTTACATGATTCGTGTGAAAACCAATTATATAATATATAGTATAGTATCGAAGTGATCCGCGTAAAATACGGATCACCCGAGTCGTTTCCCAACGAAAGCGAATGGAATCGAGAATATTGATTCGTGAAATCATGAATTGAAAAGTGAGAAAGTGAAAAATAGCAATCAATATATACAAGTAATCACAAACAACTATGAAATATGCAAAGAGTACAAGCTAATTATGCACCAAAGTGAAAAACGTAAAAACGAAAATGCAACCGCAAAATTTAAAACGTAATGTACATTGAAAATGATCCTACAAACTTGAAAATATTTTCTAAAAATCTTAAACTGATAAAAAGAATTTTAAGAAAAAGAAAAATATTTTTTTGAGTTTTTATTTATTTTCTATGAATTAATAATGGTTTTTGGATTTTAAATTGAATTAAAAATAAAGAAAAATAAAAAAATAAAGTGGAAAAATGAAAATTTAATTCTGAAAATTCTAAAATTTTATAAAAGAATTTCTAAAAATATTTTTGTATTTTTCACAGCTTCTTCTGAATTTTTTATTGATTTTTGGTATTTAAAAATTGAATAAAATAAAAAGAAAATAAGAAAAATAGTAAAAAGGCTTAGAAAAATTTGGAAAAATTTTAGAAATTCAAAAATATTAAAAAGAACTTAGAATAAAATTTTGAAGTAAAATTGAAAAGTTTAAGTGCTTATTTAAGAAAAACTGCTTATCTCAAGTGCTTATTATTAAGCACTTGAGATCCAATCAATTTGAAACTTGAGACTTAAGATGAAAATGATGCAGTGAACTCAGTGAATGCAAGATATGATCAATTAATAGCTCAAAAATCCACAGATGCTCAACTAATTAGCAATAAGCTCACAATATAAGCTCCTATGCTAAGCAGTAAAGCAGCAAATAAATTCAGAAGCAAATCAGTCATCCAAAGAACTCAGAAGCAAGTAAATCAACCCGGCTATCAACTAAGATCACAAAAGCAGTTCCACAAAACACAATCAGAAATCTACCTCAACACAGCTTAAATGTTGGTTCAAAAAGCACTCTCAATGAATTCTAAAAAGTAACCTTATGGGGGAAAATACTTGACTGAGCAACCGAGATTCCAATTAACCAATGAACTCTATTCTAAACATCCAATGTCTACTTGAATTATACCCTAGATCAGCAATCAAAAGAGTGCAGGTATGTATTTCAAATAAACCAGTTACTAAGCTACCAACAATTAAAACTTGCAGAGGTAAAATATCTCACAGAATTTGCTCAAACTAATGATCAGAATAGAAACCAATAAATCCAAAAGCTATATAGCAATGCTCAAATCTAAAACTAATAATATGAAACTCAGTTATGATCACAAATTACAAATGAAGACACAATGAAATACTAGCAGACTTTAACTTGTGCTATCAAAATTATGTTATAACTAAGATACTCATTCCCAATTAAACTTCTGATGCAAAGAAAAAGTTTCAAACAAATAACTAAAACTAGCAAAAGCTTAACCCAAACACTCCTTACAATTACCAATATACTAAGAATCCATGAATAACGCTACAAATTTCTAAACAACTGATCTACTTTGCCAACAAATAACTAACAGAAGCAATTTCAATCAACCAGTTTCACTAGATCCAATAGAAGCTCAGTATATTAGATCCACAAATGGACAGATGTACAATCAATTCTCAAATCAGATATTAATCAAAACTTCAACACTCAATATAATGCAACTTACACAGTAATGAATTCCAATGTAACAGTGATACAGATCCAATCCAAATCAAACTCAATTCAACAATGATAAAAGATGAATCAGAAACTCAAAGCTAATCCAAATCTAACTCAGATCTAACAACAGAAACTCAAATCCACTATGCTACTCAGAATCAATCAAATACTAAGATCAATTATCAAGCTACAAGTATCTAAGATTAAACAGACATCAAACTCAATCTAGCAACAATATATCAAAAGTTCTCAATGAAACAGTACTACAATTAACCAAATACTAACTAACAGCTACTATTTTATCAAAATTGCAAATTAGGAATTACCACAACTCTCCTTCAGCAAGAACAGAGGGAGTTCACAGTAGCCTATCTCTAAGATAGGCTGATTTCATCACTTTCTGTATCAGTCTATCCATTATCTCCACAGCAACTTCTAAATCAACTCTGATCTTGATTGTTTACTTACTCAGACTTAAATCACTTCACTAGTAGCTAAAAAGCTAAAGTGAAATGTATAAAAAGTAAAAATAAGCTCTATGATGAGCAATACTAATATCTATGATAATATTTTTATGTTTTTATATTTTTCTGATTTTTTTTTATTTCTTTTCTGCAAATAACTAAATTTTTAAGAAATATTAATAGAGATTAAGCTAAAACAGTTGATTGGAAGCTAGATTAAAGCAGAATTTAAACTAAATAAGCAATAAGAAATATAGAATAAGCTGAGATAAATGAAAATGAACTAAAACTTTTATTAAAATCTTATAAGGAAATTACAATCTCTAAACTAAATACATTCTAATGAAAATTTAACAGCATATCATTACACTAAAAACTACTTACAAATGAGTAAAATCTAACACTATTTATAGGAGAAGAGTGAGTGAGGGGGTGAGAATCCACGCTGGCAATCCACAACCTTTTGTGCTTCTTTACTTCATCTCTCAGCCCTCGGATTGAATTTGTGTTTCTTTAAACTAATAGTAACCCTTGGATTAGAATCAATGGGGTGGCTTGGCCAATCAGCTGCTTCCATTTGTCCCATTCGTATGCTCAGACTTTCTCTGACTTGTCAGCAGGATCCAAGGCAAGAGAATGACGCGACTCTTCCAATCATTAGCAGCCAGGTGTCACTACTGATGGATACTAACATTCTCTGACATGTGACCTGACATGTGACAATAGCTTCTAGAAGTTCCAATTATTAGCTTGTGATGGCTAACTGAAATGAGTGTGAGCCAATTGAGCTATGAGGTCAGCTAGGGTCCATGTGGTTTTGGTATTTCTGGGAATTTTGGGGGAAATAAGGGAAAGTTACGTTTAGTTTATATATTTAGGTGTTGACCGGCTTTTATGACCCTTTGACCCATTGACCGAAGTTATTGGATCTTTGACCATTTGGTGGGCTTGGATTGTGTAACTTGAATTTGGTACTTTGGGCCTTTGGTTTTATAGATGGATTGAATAAACTTTTGGGTTTCAAATTCAGATTTTGGTATAATAAAATCCAAGGACCAATAATGCAATATACTCATACTTCAAGGACTAAATTTGACTTTCTTCAAAATTATAATCCAAGGACTATTTCTGCCAAATCTGAATAGATGAAGGACTGAAGTTGACTTGTAGATCCCGGCTTTGACTTTTTGACCGTCATTTACTCTCGTGCCCGTTTTTTCGGTATTCGTGTGATTTTTCGTCATTTTGTGATTAATCCGTACCTGCATGTTCACAACATAAAAACACGTGTTTTCTTGGCATTTGTTAGCTCAAATAGTCATTTTGGGTCGGTATTTGGTCATAAAATGGTGAGTGAATAAGCACTCATCATTACACCCTTGTGTTTCTTGGATGCGGTTCTTTCAGAGTTAGTGGATAGGGAGGCCTCATTAGCAGATGCTTCCCGACTTGTCATCAGAAGTTTAAGATATTCCTCATAATACGGTGCAGTCAGTATATCACGAGTGAGTAGGGCAGTGGGAATGTCCATGCCGAAGATTATCTCGCTTGTACTCTTTGCATCATATTTGAGGAACCCAACTGGATGTTCATCTGTGGGTTGATGAAGAGGGGATTCATCTCTAGGGTGGAATTTGAGAGATCGTTGAAGACTTAGTATGATCAACTTAGTGAAGCGAATGCTTGGAATCAGGAGCTTGGCTGATCTTTTCTTACCATCTTTGTTTGCTTCAAGGTTTGCCTTATCGACCAAGAAAGAATGAATGGACTGACTAAATTCCTCCCAGATCCGTTCAGCAAAGTTGATGTTCTTACCATTAACAATGCCCTAGAGAATTTGTAGAGATGGAGCTCCAAGTCTTTCATACCCAGATGTTTTGCCCGTCAGACACAAGTTGATAAGGCTTGCAATTGCTCTCTATGGTTGATAGAGGTCATGGGTGATAACCGTGGAAAGCGTATATACTTGAGTGGGATACCCAAGTTCATTGACGAAGTCAATAAGGGTAGCGGGATTAGGTGTGGGAGTGTATTCAACATTGTCACCCGTTGTCAATATCTACAGTGCGCTACCAAGAGTTTCCATTGTGATGTTCACCCAATGCTCATCCAGCTGACACTTGTAAGTGTTGGTAGCTCTATCATGGCATATAGTGTTCCAGAACTGCTGGATATAGATGGATGGGATTGAGGAGGATGCGGTGAAGGCATTGAAGAAAGTGGTGTTTTTCAGTATGTCCAGGGCCATTCTGAATATGGGATGATTCTGAGGTCTATCAGTCTTAACATAGCAGTTGCTCTTTCCAATAGCTACCCATTTGTTGAATGGCAGAATGTCGTTGTCAGAATGAACGGGTGGAGCCAATGGTCCTTCGATACTAGGTTCTGCCATAATAGCTGCATTTGACACAAATCAACAAAGAAAGCAAACCATGTGACATTGAGTGTTAGTAACTAGTGAAACCCTAGCACCACATGGTAAGGAGATATGACCAGGGCCAAGAACCATGTTAGAACAGTGATAAGCACTCATGAGGGATATCATACATCACATAGAATAGCAATTAGGACAAACAAGAATGAGTGCCATAGGGTCATACCAAGAAATGCATAGATAATTAGACACCCATTTACTAACAAACAAGCAGTGCACACCTAATTAGAGAGAACATAGATTGACATAATTGTCGTAAGACAGAAATTCAATGCTAGACAAAGTGAGTCAAAATAACTCCCAGCTAGAGTTAAACGCAGAACCATTAACTCTTAGGAAAGGATTCTCGTAAGATAAGAAGCCCACAAAACAAATTAACCGCAAACTCAATTAAATCGCAAAGTGAGTAATCCACTAGGTGACATAACCGCAAAACAATTGAACCGCAACAAGTCAAGATAAACGCAACCAATTGAAACGCACATCACTTTAAATGCAAGTGCAGGTAACCGCAAAACTACTTAACCGATGTCAAAGTCATAATTAAACTCAACCAATTGAATCGCAAGACATAGTAGACACATAGCAAGTTAAACGCAAGATTTAGCTAATCGTAGTTACAGTTAAGGAGAAACTCGCAAACAGGGTAAACGATAACCGCAATCAAGAACATATACTAACCGCGGGTAAGAGTCTACGCTAACCGCAATGAGGAACTCATGCTAACCTCAGTCAAGAGTCTATGCTAACCGCAGTCAAGAACATACGCTAACCGCAGTCAAGAACATACGCTAACCACAGATAAGAGTACTCCACACACTCCGATACAAACCATCAGATCTTATGATTAACACCAAGAATGACAACAAGATCCCACAATCAAAGTAAATAACAATATAATTCCCTAGCCAACGCCTAAGGTACTACGCAAGGTATTTCCACCCTAAACGCAACTCTAACAAAACCAAAATCTCACACTCACATCCATGAATATCACACATAAGCAGTTAATGAAAAATTAAACGCAGTAGAGAGCAAGTGTGATCTAACCTATTGTAAAAAAACGCAATTACTCGAGATAACAAGCAACGTGTATTCCCACCTATAATAATGCAACTCGTGAGAATATGAAATCATGGAAAGTTATAGTAAATTTAAAGATTAAACACTTGACGTACCAACAAATAAGCAATCAAGGGAAACCAATCAAGTCTAATCACTATAAAAGTGAGTAGAGAACGAGAGATGTGAGAGTAAATAGCAAGAGGTGTTGTGGTTAACTTTTTAATCGCAAAAAATGACCTCTTAAATATGTGATGGGTACACTTTGCTATAATGACACAAACAGTCCTTGTACTTCACTTCCATACTTTAGACAATGATACATGTGCACAAGATTGGTCCCTGAAGTTATGAGTGATACCCAAGTGATGAGAAAGTCTTCAGGATGTACATATAATGCCATGAGGCCAGATATGAGAAACAACAGACTACCTAAAGCAACACATAGCACGAAGAGCAAGCATATAGACATAATGTGTGGCAAGAAAATATATACAGAAAGATAGCATGAAAGTAGAATGAATGTAAAACAAACACACTATATGTACATAAACTACTAACATAAAGCATATACAGGGAATATATCAGTAGGTGAAAAGGTGAAATACGAGTCCTGAAAAGAATTAGTCAGGAGTCCACATAATGTCATCTCACATGTGAGTAGACATACCTCCAGTCGTGGGAGATGTCAGTATCTTTGGAAGCCACACACAGGTTTTTGTGGACCTGTTGTGTAATCCCTTTGTAAAACCAGTGTCAATGGTACATACATGTGACCATTTGTGACCATTCATCACGAATGTCCTTCCAGTTGGTACCCATATCCAAGAAGATCTAAGCCTGTATGTTATTTCATGCATAGTGACATTCTTGTGGTGAACGGTTCTACGGTCAGATTTCCTTGGTTTATGTCTAAAAGGTATTATAGGTTTATGACCATTTGATATATGAATTTTAGGTTTTGAGCTCACAAACTTAATCAAAGCACGTTTTTTATCTACTTGAGAAACACATCGAGTTTTCGAGAATTTAGGTCTTTCAGAAATAAAAGCATTTGGTTGTCTAATGGTAGTTTGATAACCAACAGTTTTTAAGACAGGTTTTCCCAAGATAGATGGTTTTGAAAGATTAAGGCTCATTTGAATCTTTGAAACATAACTTGGCACGATGTGCTCACTAGGAATTTTAGGACAAGAAGTCAGACTTTGAACAGAGAGATCATTGTGTTTAGTAAATTGTGGAGTAGTCAGATTGATGTTCTCAGCATTTATTTGTTTGAGTGACTCACACAGTTCATTACATTTTACATTAAGATTCTCATTTTCCACACGCAATTTAGCCATTTTGCAATTAGTTTCATAAGTATCGTGTTTCCATTTGGCATCATTACGTTGCTCATACATCTTGATCTGATTTTTAAGACTATTGATAGTAGAGTCCTTGTCATGCAGCTGAGTTTTCAGATTGTTAATCATAAAATATTCATTAAGATCACGCAATTCCGGATTTAGACACGGTTTGCAGTTTTGAAGACATTCTTCTTTACGTTGTATTTCAATTACAAGTTCAATGCAATGTTTTTGTAATTGTGAGAACCTTTTTTGGAGTTGATTAAATGTCTCTTTTTCAACCATGTTCTGGTCCATTGTCTTAGAAAACTCAACTTTGAGACAAGGGCTTTCATCAAACAGATCATTTTTGAAGACATCATACAGATCATTTTCTCCCCCTTTATAACACATATTTGTTGAATTAGAGAAGAGTAATACATTGTCACTCTGTTTCAACAGATTTGTGTTATAACAAAGATTACTTTGATCTGTATGGTGACCTACATTAGATGGTGTATTGTATTGATCAATTGACGATACCTCATTGCTTGAGTCCGGTGTGAGTATGTTCTCCATAGCTTGGGTCACCAACTTATCAGAAGTGACACTCTTATCATCTTTGATTCCATGAGTTCAGTGTTGACAGACTTTGCATCCACTGTTAAACCCAAACCCAAACAATCGCTTGATTGTCCACCATGTGTCTCAGCCTTGTCATCATATACTGGTTCATGTTTTGGCTGTCTCTCGATGTACTCTTTAACCTTATCCAAGTTTTGACGTAGCATATCTCTGTAGTTGTCAACATCTATATTTGTGTGGTCAGCGAAGCACTTCATAGTCATCTGACTGTCGTAATCATAGATCATGGAGGATTTAGAGTTAAAGAAGCTATGCAGTTGTTTACTGAGCACACATAGGGCAGCTAAGGATCCCTCATTAGATGTTTCTTTTCTGACCAATTGTTGTCGTAATTGATCCAAATTCAAGATCATGATGTCTGTGAATGTTTGAAAATCTTGACCGAAAAGTGTTATGAATGCATGTTCAAAACCCATTGTGAATCCATTGCCCTCTAGCAGCATAGAAAGATGTGACTGAAGTGTTTGGAAGCATTCAATATGACATTCTCTTGCCAATTCAAGCAATTTGCTTGACTGAGGAGTTGCATTCTCTTTAGGGTCCGAGCATGATTGTGCACTAGAGTCAACATACGATACTGGTCCTTTCATTTGTAAATGAAGCATACCACTCATAAGAGAACCAAACTAAACTCAGGTGATTAAGTTGCAATTAAGGAGAAACTCACAAGTTAGGAGATAACCGCAAGATATGCTAACCACAAGACCTAACCACAGAATTCTTAATCGCAGAAGCAGAATACCCAAACCGCAAGATATGCTAACCACAAAGACCTAACCGCAGAATACTTAATTGCAGAAAGCAAATCACAGTGAGCTAACCACAATAAGCTAACTGCAGACTACTTAATCGCAAGAACTAATCGCAGTGTACAAAAATCCAAATCTGTCACTTTCCTTGCGATTTGTTTGTATTCCCAAAATAGTAATCGCAGTCAACCTAACCACAGATATCAGAACTTAACCGCAGACAAGCAATGGAACAGTAGACTTAACCGCAACTTAGAAATCCGCCCAAAATCTAATCCAAACTTCAAGTAGATTAAAGATACGGTATAACCAACTGAAACAAAATGCACTACTAACACCAATGATCATAAAAGTACATCACTAACACGTGTAATAACACTAGAAAGATCAAACCAAGATGTTTTACAAGAAAGTGACTTCAAACTAACAAAACCACACAAAACCACTTCAAATCTGATTCTACAAGGCCCTAAGATGAAACCTTGGCTCTGATACCAATTGTAGAATACTAACTAAAATGGAAACATGATTGCTTGAGGTTTGTGTGTGGTGTTGGAATTAAAGAAATAGAGGGAGAGTGGAACCTTGAGAGAAAATGAGAATATTAGATTGAGATTAAGTGAAGGTCCAACCCTCTCTACATGTGGAGAGGGGTATTTATACTTACAACATAAACGCCCACACCCGGGCTGTGGATCAGGCATACAGTGGGTGAAGACCCGTCCTTCTTCCACGGTGTTACTTATCCTAATACTAATTAACTAATATATAAACTAACTGCGAGCTAACTAAATGCTATTACAATGATCAGGCGACCGAGACTTTTACAGGAATATTTGTATTCCTAACACCTCTCCCCCACACTGGTCTTCAAATAGCTGGCTACCCAAAATGGGATGTTGCAGTAAACATCCGCTGAAAATATGGTATAAAGGTAGAAAAGATCTGAAGCAGTGACACGGTGAGTGGTGCCATGACATCCCAAAAAGCTGTAAGTGATGCACCTGTGGGCTAACCTGATCACGGGGTCCCTTATTGATGATGCCCCAGTAGTCGAGGTGTACACCCCGTTCCCATTGCTCGGCCAAAAGGTGGCGCACCTCATATCGTTCCTCACAGTCTCCCCATGTAACAACCTCTGCATAAAACCTCCCTCAACAGCCTCCTCCCTAGTGTACAAACCAATCCTCCACCCAAACTCAGTAACCGAACATGATCGAACCTCCCCTCCTAGCCTAAAGTAAATAGTGGTACCCCCCATATCCATCCTAGCCTCCGCCAGATCAAAGTGAAAAGTCGCAAAGAACTCCCTAACCAACTCACTATACACAGTCTCCCTCATCCTGAACAACCTCTCCCATTGAGGACCCGTGAACCCATCCGTTTGGATCCTCCCCAAAAACTCAGCCTCTAAACCTTGGGACCTTAGAAACACCCAATCAATCACAGCACCAGCGTCAATGTGGTGATTAACAAACTCCGCATACTTAGTTGTAGCGGCAACATTGTCGAACTCACCCCAACTATGGACCAATTCCCCATAGTTAACTTGTTAGGACCTATAGGAGCTGCCACGGTGTTCTCGCGAACGCTTGCTCATTTTCCTGGAAAAAGATAGAGTGGACGGAAACGATTAGAATGGGAATTTTATTGGCTCATGCTGTCAGACACATCTGACGCCGTCAGGAAGGAGATCCTCACGCCGTCAGACCAAGCAGAAATCGAACCATGCAATTACGAGGGAAAAATCAATTTTCAAACTCTTAACCCATTACCCAAACACTCCTTTAAGCAGAAAACATGGGTGGGGGGTCAAAAAAATCTGTGGTCATGAAAGATTTTTCCTAAATTAACGCATGATTCAAGTAGGATAACATCATCTAATGGTAACCTCATGATTACAAATCACCAAGGGGAAGGCATTACGACTTATCAAAGATGGGTCAAAAATGGGGTTTCGGATGAAGGGGGTTTTCAAAATTAGTTGAACCTAAGGACAATTGAACGAAAAAGAGTGAGGAAAAACTACTTACCAAGTGGAGATTAGTCACGGAAGATGTCGGATTGGATGATGGAGACTCGGAGGTGGAGCAGCAATTTGGGTGTGATTTGTGGGGTATGAGTTGAAAGTGATGGAGTTTGGGTTATTATTGCTGAGATAGCGAGGTGACGGCGTCAAGAGTTAACATCTTACGCCGTCAGATGCCCGCATCAGGAATGAAAAGTGGTAATTCCATGTTCAGTCCCTGCACTTAGTGTGAATAGCTAAACATAAGTAAAAACAATGAGTAGCTATCCCATTAGTGAAGTCCACCAGGGTCGAACGTTTCATTACTGTCACGGAAAGAGGTGTGGTTGTAGAAAGGGGTGGGTGAGGTTTTAGTTAAGTTGTAACCTTCGCATTGGTCAACGGTGGGTGCAAAGAGGTGTTGTTCCATAGAGGGTCTCAAAGCTGTGGTGTTTTTGAGGTGCAACCTCTTCACACCGGGTTTAAAACCAAAGGAACGTCTCTTGCACAAATTTGGGAGCGTGGTTTGCAAGCATCCAACGAAAATGTTATGAAATTGCGAATTCTTCTCTTCCTGAGGATTCTCACAAAAGTAGGAGGTGATTGACGGTGAAGCACTTGGAAAGGATTTCTCGTTATCCTCTTGGTCAAACACCAAAGGAGTTGAAACCTCAAAGAGTTTTTCGATTTTTCTTGGTGCAGATTTTTCCTTAATCTTCTCTTTGATCCTTGATATGAATTTGTCTGCTAAATCCATAAAAGCATTGTGAGTGCTTTCCATACGTGCTTCTAAGTGCCGGATTTGTTTTTCCGGATTATTCATGAAGGTTACCATTATCCCTTCGAACTCCTCTTGTTGTGAACGTTCAGGAAAATTATGGTTTATAACCGCATTCCTACGTATATTAGGATTCCCCGCGGTTTTAGTAGCAGGTTTTTCAGCTCTCATTAATTCTTTTACCTGCTTCTCGATACTTCCTAATAATTGTTCTTGGGTGGCGTGTGCGTAATCAAGTTTTCCCTTGCTTGAAAACATCGGGTCCTCCCATCCTTCTTCTTCGTACTCTGCCAACCCCTCAAGAACTTTCCAGCATTCGTCAATGCTAAGTCTGTTTAGACTGCCCTTGGCTGTGTAATCTATAGCCCTCCTTGTTTGATAGTTAACTTTATCGTAAAAGATTTGAATCTGGAGCCATGGTTCGATGCCATGATGAGGGACTTTTCGGAGTAGGTCTTTTTATCGAGTCCATACTTCGTAAAAGGTTTCACCTTGATGTTGCTGGAACATCAAGATATCATTTCTCAGCTTGGTAGTTCTCCCCGGTGGGAAAAATTGAGCAAGGAAATGAGTGGTGAGATGATCCCATGAGGTGATGGATCCCGCAGGTAAACGTTCAAGCCATTGGCTAGCTTGATCTCATAGAGAGAATTGGAATAGACGTAATCGGGTTGACTCTCTAGTTGTAACATCAAAGTCTATAGAATCTACGATTTTAAGGAAGTCCTTGAGATGTTGATTTGGATCCTTGGAACGAAGTCCATGGAATGCACATCTGCTTTGCACCAACCGGATGGTGTCGGATCGCAAGGGGGTCACATTGGCTCCTTGGGTGAGCTCAATGGTGTTTTGGTAGCCTTGGTGACTAGGTCAGGAATACTCTCCTAGGGTTCGGGGCCTAAGAGGTTGGTTATCTAGTGGTGGGTTTTGTTGTGGTGGGATGGCGGGTTCAAAGATGTTACCATCGTCCATGATGTCGGATGGCGAAGAGTTATGAACAAAAACACGAAGAAATAAGATAGACTAAAGAGAAACTAAAAATAAAAATAAAATCTTACTAGAAAGGAATCTAGCAAGTAGACATAATAAAAAGAGATTCTAACCTAGACAATAACTATTCCCTGGGCTGCGGCACCAAAAACTTGATGCGTAGGGATTGCACCAGGCTTTACCTCTCGTGGGATCTCGAAAAGCTTACAACCCCCACCAGGCAGTGTACCTGATCGATGTAGTATAGTATAATGACAAGTACCGAGGGATTGATCGTTCAGCTAGGAATAGTGTCGCAAGGATTAGAAAACCTAAAGACTAGGTCTAGAGATGAGGGATGATTCTTTTTGTATTTTTATATTTTTATGAAAGCAATTAAAAATCTCGGTTTTGAAGGAGTTTGGCGGAATTAGTTGCTAGTCAACTAACCCAATGCTAAGATGCAATCAAAATATAATGCTAAAATGAAAATAAACTAAATTATACTAAAGTTGTGAGCAATATGTGGGAGAATTGTGTTTACTTAGATTTCACTACTCCCTAGATATCTTTTACATATTAATTACTTGTTATAGTTGCATGGATGACGGATTGTATTCCTTAATACCATTCATGGGGAGGCGTACTTACTTCCCCAATTCTATGAGCGCCTACTTCACTCCTATGTCGAGTCGGCTAAGAAGCTCCTAACATGGGATCACTAGAATTTGCTCATGCATTAAATACAACCAATAAAACCTAGTACACATCGGTTTATGTTTTCTAAGACGTTCAAGCATGTTACACAAAGGAGATCTGCCAGTTTTCTTAAGCCTAACATTGAAATCATTCATCCATTACAACTATAAACAAGTAATCAACACATAATTAACATCTAGGTTTCATTACATCTAAGCAAACACAAGATAGATCTAGCCTAGCATGTTAAAATCAAGACAAGCTTAAGATATATTGAAACAACACATAGACATATTGAATGAATTAAGAGAAGACTTATCTCAATTGAACATGAAGGGATTCAAGGGATGAAAACCCTTGAAAACACTGTAAAATATGACCTAGGGTTTACAAAGTTCGGCCCTAGTTTTCTCCACACACGTTCCTCTCTAATGAATGAAAAATAGAAAACTATATATAGATTTTGATAGGTGACGGCGTCAAGAACAAATGTCTGACACCGTCATCTCGCCGCCAAATAGTTTCTTGGACTGCCTAGATCTGGGTCTGACGCCGTCATGTATACTCCTTATGCAGGCCGTCACCATATTAACTCTTGACACCCTTGTTATGACGCCTTCAAGTTTTCACTGGGTCTTCATGGACTTTACTCTTCACGTCGTCATGATCTTCCTCTTGACGCCGTCAGGTACTGTTCTCAGCATGGAAAATTAAGTCTTTGCCGTTTTCTTCACTTTTATGCTCCAAAAACGTCCGAATTGCTTTCTTTTCCAGAATTCACTCCCAAAGTACCTAAAATCACAAAAGGAACGATTTAGGGAAATATTTGATCAAATAAATTCAATTCCGGGCTTAAATGACCCCCTAAAAGTGGTTTATTTTTCGCCTCATCATCTATCTTTATTACTAACTGTTTTTATTTCAGGGACACATATAAAGATGGCGTTGATGGCTCCTATTTCTAGCTGAATCGGGTCAATCCATACCTCATGCTCACACTTCCTCCTCACTATCAATGACGATGAGAGACTTACTACAACAAATGTTGAGAGACTACCAACAACATTTCCGCAACTCTGATGAAAAAGTCTCCTAATCCACAACTCTAATGTAATGTCTCCAGATCTAGAAAGGTGTGAGCATGATGGTTCTAAAGTCACTACATCACATGAAGGCGATACTGCTATGGACGAGCTTTGAGATTTACTGTGGCTGATGATCTCTAAGAAAGCTCAAAGATCAAACATCATAAAGGAACCAAAATTACAAGTTCGTTACTTGAAGTACAAATGCAGAAAAGCAAAGAATCAGAACCTACGAGCTACAATGACTAAAGAATGCTTGATGATCAAGGAGCTTAATTTCCAAAGGTGACCTCGCTTAGGGGGAGATTGTTAGGAATACAATTATTCCTATAGAAGACTCGGTCACCTAATTATTGTAATAGCATTGAGTTAGCTCGTAGTTAGTTTAATTATTAGTTAGAATTAAATTAAGTAACATCGTGGAAGAAGGACGGGTCTTTACCCACTGTATGCCTCATCCACAGCCCGGGTGTGGGCGTTTTATCTTTTCTTTGATAGGACTATAAATACCCCTCTCCACATGTGGAGAGGGTTGGACCTTCTCATTATTCTTAATCTAAACATCACATTTTCTCTCTCAAGGTTCCAGGTTCTCTCATCCTCCTTTCTCTCTTAATTCATACGCCACACAAATCACAAGAACCATCATGTTTGTGACTTGATTGATATTCTACATGCCTCTTCTCCTTTATTCCTTATGATAGACTCTAAATCCTTCTCGCATCCCTCCATTGAATACCCCATTGCCTGTCCGAAATGAATCACCTCCTCTAGGACCCGTAAAACAGAACCACCGTTATTAGCCGCACTTTGTCCACCCGAGCTACATGGAACCTCCTGTTTAACAACTTGAGAACTGTTAATAACTTTAGCACTAATCGCCGGCGAAGACTCCTTATCCTTTTCAGTAACCTTCTCCCCAAAATTATGTTGTTTGATGTTCTCTGGCTTGGAACCCACCGGAGTGAAACCAGGAGGGTGGGAAATGGAAGGGCTCGAAAGCCGTATCTCCTCTTCGTTCTTCTTTTGATTCATTAACTTATAAAGTTCAAACGAGTCTTCAGAATTCTTCTTATCCATTTCTTCATTATGTTTCATAAATGAAGACGAATTGTCACCAACTATTGTTTCAGATACACCTTCAACGTCGCTAGCATTAAACTCACCTTCCTTTACATCGCTCAAATGAGACCGTACATCCTTAGGATTCTCACCAAGGACAGATTCCTCATCTGATGAATACTCCTTTTGCTTGAAGGTAAGGAATGTAGGATTCCATGTGAATAACTCTTTAGCACGAGCCATGAACACTTTACCCTTCGCTATAATCTTAAACGACTCAAGAATAGAAACAGGGTGTTTAGTGATAATGCACAAACGTTTATGACCAAAAGAAAAGTCAAAAGTGTCCTCGATATCTGATGTCTCCCCTCATTTATTCCTAATTTTGGTAAAAGTTTCACGTAACCAAGCATGGAGAGGAAATACCCTCTATATCTACCCACACGACACGTTCATCACTAACAAAATCATGTATAACATCTTGAATAACTTGGAACCAAGAATTAACCCCAATATGCTTCATCAGATTCACCTTAGTTTCAACCTTTTCAAATTCAAACATCACCCATTTACCCACAAGATAAAATACTTTAACATCTTCAAATCCTTCTTCACTAAGAATAACCTGAAGGTTTATAATGGAACTAAAATCTTTAACTTTTCCCATGGCACAATTGGAAAATTCCCGTTTAGTAATACAAGCGTCGTCTAATACCAAAGCAGGTGAATGGGAAATCGAAGAGCCAGGATGAACCAAAGGAGGAGCTCTATTCACAGCAGACACAAATGAACCTACAAAACCATTGTTCTGACCAAAGAACTTATCCACATGACCAGGATTCCTATTCTTTACCGTACAAATGAGGAAAATTTGTGTTTTGAAAAGAGGTTTTGTGGGGCCTATCAAAACGAGCCAACTTCGCTAACAAATGATAGCGACCAATCCATAGCGTACATAAATTCTTCACCAAGCGATCAAGGTTAAAAACCTTAATAAAACGGACGAAATCAAATCTCTTACCTGCCTTTGACTTCTTAGATGGAATAAACACATCCACCACCGTACCATAAACACGACATTCTCTCCAAAGATCTCGAGATGAAACCGAATTAGGAAAATTAGTAACAAAAATAGAATGAGAGATCTTCTGAGTAAGCTCTTCTAGATTTATCAAATCGTCTAGCCATTTTGGATTGAAGCGAGATCAACCATGGAAATGATCAATAAGAATGAAATTGATTATGAAAAGGATTATTTGGATTGAAGGGAGATTGAATACACAACTGATTGATAAGATGATTTGTTATAATTGGGTTTAATTGGAAAAAAAAATTAAGAGTTTGGAAAAGGGATCTGGTTTGAAAAAAATACATACTTTATGGTTTTCTTTTAAATTTTTTACTGATTATCTTTATAAGTCTTAAAGAATAACTCTAGCTCATACAATATGGAGTTGTGTAATATGTTTTTGCAATACACGTGTAGAAGAGGCATGCTTACAACCAAAACATTTGTGATACACGAAACGATGGTAAGTTATCAAGATGATTTTATAGGATTTAAAATACAGTTTTTTTAAAGATATTTTGGTTGTTTTGCTTTTCATTTTAAGCAAAACATTTTAGAATAATAGCATAACCAATAAACTTTAAAATACAAGGGCTAAAATTGAAATTTACAAAAAAAAATAATAATAAATAAAATAAAATAAAATAAAAAAAATTGACTTTTGTGTCATCTTCGCAAAAAGGAATTCTGAAAAGGAACAGTCAGTCCACATTTTCTCTATTAAAAAGGAATTATAAGCTTTCTTTCTCCACTATAACCCAAATAACTATATAATAACCCTATAAAACGTATTTATTCCATCATAAAAAATCATTTACATGGAATAAAACGTCCAAAAGTCATTTTCTACTGACGTTACAGATTTAGATATTGGGCCCTAAAAATTTTAGATCAAGGCATGAACCAAAGTATCCAAATAACGAAACTATATATTATTTATTTATTTATTTATTTTTTGATGAAGCAAGAGTAAAATAGAATCATACATGCATATATAGATCATGTAGTAAAATAAATAAATAAAATAAAATAATAGAAGATTGACAGGAAAAACACTGGAGATTAAGAAAAAAAAACGGCTGCCTTTTTTATTTTTTTATTATTTTATTATTTTTTATTTTTCATTGCATGTAGCCACTAACGAGGTGGATCACCCGCGCGTTGCCGCGGGATGTTTTACCAAAAAAGGTTTAGCAAGTGTTGGGAAAATCTAATTTAGTATGCAATAGAAAGTGTCACTCTCTATACTTAATGCTACAAAGATCTGCTAGAGTTCCTAAATTGCATAAAAAAAACAATTTTTTGTAAACATACTGAACACAAAATAGGACCAAAACTTATGCGTAGTTAGTTTCTTTATACATAATACAACAGTTTATGCAGCATCGCTTCACTAAATAAAGTGCATACTTATTATCCTTGTTTACTACATCACTCGTCATCATAATATGATAACTGAAAATCGTCTTTCATCTTCTTCACTCTCTTCCTCCTCAAATCCTTCTTAATCTACATCCAAGTCACCTTTTTTTTTAACTATAAATCCAAGTCACCTACTCATGTGTTAATTGTTCTTTCATGCTCATTTTCAGGTTCCACTTCTTCAACTTCTGTTGATGGTAATGTCACAGCTTGATCTAGAACAGAAAAACAATATCAATCAATCTCATTTTACCCTCCTCCTAACTGCCTGCACTGCACTTTCGCTTTTATATGTTCGTCGTAAAACGGGATGAATTCTGACTTTGTCAATTGCTTTGATCCATCAACCTGGTTCATCATAATTTTTAAAATCAGAAGACGTTCACAACCATATTTGGCTGAATGCAGAATAGTTCGTTGCACAGTATTGTTGGGTGCTACGTAAAAGGCCTAAAAAGAAAGTGATAGCTCGGTAACAATTCTAGAACAGAAAATTGCATTTAAAGTTGTAAACATTGCAGATGATTTAGTGATGATCAACATGAAATAAGCTTGAGTTAATAGGAAAAAAAATGAGATACTTATCCTAAATGTACAAAAGAAAATGTTCAGTACATATTTTGCCTCGTTACTTTTCTATTTATACAAAAAGACGCAAAAATCATATGTGAACATGTATTGAATCAGTCTCTTCCAATTCTATAAATAGATATTTAACAGATGAACACATTAGACCTATAGTAAAATGTCACATTTTTGGCAAAGGATATAAGACATATAGGGGAAAACTGGCTGGTTGAGGTAGCAGTGAAAATAGGTCTAAGGCCAAAACGGGCCATTAACTTAGCGTAAACTATATTAAGCAAATAAGCATCTTTAAGAAAATAAGCAATCTCAAACACCCTCATAAACAACTTTTCACTTTAACACATTTAATTATGAAGCATAGAATCAGTTTCTCTTGTCACTTAAACATCGAATACATCCTACTTGTTTCGGACTGATGCAACCAAAAGCGATTTTAGCTTTTCAATTATTTTGACACATCTCTTTAAGAAATAAGTTGCGATGCCAAACATGACATTACCTTATATAATAATAAGAAATATGAAAACTAAAATAATTCACTAACCTTGGCAAGATAGAAAACCAAACAAAACATGTGATTCTCGCATTACCATTATAGGCACCAGATTTACTAAGATGAAAAAATGCTCTGTGTAGGTACATTAACCCAAACTGATTGAACTCACAGATGTCTGAAAAAAATAATCCACATGAAGGATACATTTTTAAGGCAGAAGTTGAAGCACAAAAAATTTAGACCACAACTTTATTAATTTAGTGAACATACATGTGACAATAAGACCTTTTGTGCCCATATTTTGTATGTGTGATAATCATAATCTCGGTCCCGCTCTCTTTTCCGACCCCTATCACTGTCAACGTCTCATCTTCGACTCCTACTCTTGCTTCTCACTCTTTCCTTCCTTTCCCCTTTCCTGTCTCTACTACTTTCTCTTCTATCTCTTTTACTCGTTCCTGCAGAGAAGCTGATTACAAAAATATTTCTTATAACTTAACATTCTTTTTTCATAAAGTTTGAAAAATAATAATTAACAAAAAACACCCTCACTGCTACCAAAAAGGCAAATCCACATGTCCTCTTCTCCGGCAGCAATTTTGTTACCAAACTTTTGTTCTAGTAATACCTACAACTTCAAGCCAACTGTGCAAGGCCAACTTTGAAGCTTCAAGGCAACATTGGAAGGCAAACTTCAGCAGCTCTTGTCGGCGCCCGTGACCACAAAACACATTGCACTTTCGTGTTTTTCTGGAATGTAAAACAACACGAACTCTGATCCAAGGCTGCAAAATTCAAAGCCTTCTACCTATAAGACATTCACCCAGTTTAGAACACCAATCTAATAAATAAGAAAAACCTGGAATTAAAAAAAATAACAATAATAAAAAAAATCATAAAAACTTGTTTGTTCCAGCCCCAAATTCACACAAAGGCAACGTATGATCCCTAACATAACTCTACATATAGCAACGACAAAATCTCAGCAAACATACAGCAACGACAAAATATCACCAAACATATAGCAACAACAAAATCCCGTTACTTCAGCAGCCTAACTTATCCCTAACATAACTCTAAGGTCCAGCAACATCAGTTAGAATGTTGCATCTACTAAAAAACTTTCATTTAAGCATTTTCATTGAACAAAATTATAATTAGAAAGAGTTACTTCATGCTTTATACAGAAGAACATCATTCGAATGAGCTAATTACGAAAGAGATATTGTTCGAACAGCAACACGTCAAAGAACCTGTGGGCACTACTCAACCACAATCGCAATCCCTAATCCACCTTCCACGTCTTCAACCATATTCATATTCTTCCTGAAAATCACAAAGAAACCCTCTTTTTTCAAATCAATCCTTTACTGCCAGTATTTTCTCATACGGATGATTTTGGATATGTCAGGCCGCTTTAGCCAAAAATTTTACAAACTAACCGTCTGCCTTTTTTGTTTTTCCTGTAATTTCTAATAAGCATTTAGTAGTAAAAGCAATTCCAAGTTCACAGGTTTTTTCAAATTACTTAATTTGACCCAAGTTAAAGCTGAAAACAGCAGTAGTTAACTCTGCCCAACAAAGAAACAGATGTTGGTGTTCAATTTTAAAGCTTCGTTCCCACATCGCTTTTTAAGGAAAGACCTTGCGACGCATATTAGGAAATTTCGACCTATCACTCTTTAATTAAATAAAGCAACTAATTAACACAAGAAGCCAAAGGAGGCCTTTATCCAAACATCAAAAGCTGATTTCAGTGAGTGAACTAATATTGTTTGACATCAAATTTAGATGATCAGTAGCTTATTTTATTTGTGGGTCTGTACCATTTGCGCATAGTAAATTAGTAGTCATAAATACAATTTTCAGTGCAGTCTAACGAAGCAAGTGGAAAAGTAAAAAGGATTACTAAAACTGAAGAGGCTTGAAAAAATTTTGAAACACATACCTTGGTTTACATTTAAAGTGGGTCCTTCCTGAGGTGGAAATACGGCTGGCTCCGGACTGATTTGGCTGACAGCTGCGACGCAATGAGATAAAATGAATTAGAAAGTTAGAGCTCATGTTCATTGAAGTCTTATGATCATTAAAAAATAAACACGAACCATCACTAAACTACAATTTGTAAGCATACAGAGCCAACATTTTTTCCCTTCTATTTCCAAAGAGGCCCAATCATGTACATTTGTTGAATTATTGGTTAAATAAACATACTCAAATACCTATCTTTGTCTAATTATGTGTCTAAGAAACTGCACTATATATCAAAAAGCTTTTGTATATATTTATTTGACTCTACCCAAATAACCACCTACTCCTCATTTTGGTCACCCATTTATCCGCTTTAAGTGAAACCACAACACTACATCCAGCCACTTACCTAGTGAAGACCATTTAAACTACAATGGGTGTTTGGTATAAGGCAAACCATCCGAAACTCTGTAAAGTTGCTTATTTGATGTCTTAAATGTAATAAACAATTATAAAGGGTGTGCACCATTGCTTACCCCTCATTGGCAGGAAATGCTAAACCACTAACTCGCTCTCTGTGGAAGGATTGTTCAATATTGATTTGCGCAAACACTTGGGATGTTAATCTCAGTAATGTATTTAGGATATTTATGATTGAATGTGAGTTAGCACGCGGAATTTACTAAAACACACTAAAGGAACAAAGGTGGTGAATAAGTAAATGAGAATGAACATAACATGAATAACACAAAATGATTCAATATTATTGATGAAATAATACGGGTGATCTAAACTATCACTAGGATTACAAGTGTAACCTTGAATCTTTGATACGTGAAAGGGTTTAAATATGGAAGTTATGCATGGGAAAGATGAGTGTAAGAAATATCTAAGAAGGTGTCTTAAGGGTTCCTTTTATAGTATAAGGAGCCCTTATTACAAGTGGTCAAGTTGCTTAATATAATATATTAGAGGTTTATCTTATCCTAATATTACACCTTTCAAGGTAAAACTCTCCATTATATCTACTGAGACTTCTATACTACTTCTACTTAACGTATAACTTTGTACAAAGACTAATAATACAACAAAATATCTCTAAATAAAATATAGCAACTTGTCGTGAAAACTGGCAGGACCTTCTTTAACTAGCAGTACCTTCTTACCCAGAAGGTACTGTTAGTATATCTTCAACATCAGCAAAACAGAAGAGGCAGGCTTAACTATCAACTAGCAGGCTCTTCTGGCAGACTCTTTACTTTGTGCATTTTATTCCCAACAATCCTCCCCTAAACTTGTTATTCCTATTAAAATAACCAAGTTTCTTTGTGAATAAAATTCATACCTTGAGGATTTGAGGGAACTCTTCCAAAAACCTTATCTTTTTCTCCTTAGGCTTTCATATTGATCAAATATGCTCTCTTTCAATCTTTTGACTGCATCAGTTTCTTCTTCACACAAAAGCTTATTGGAGATTAAGACTGATAATACTTCATAGCTTAAAGGATACTCCTTCTCCCCTAGCATAAAGAGCTCTATTCCACTCTGAGTGGAAAGATGATGAACATGACTCATGCTGAAGTATTCCCATGTAACAGATAAATCATAGTAAGGAAATTTCCAATGAGTATCAGAAGGATTTGGATCATATAATCTGCTGAACTCAACCCATAGCTCTTGCTCCTTTGCATCTGGCTTATACTTGGTTTTCAGCTTCTCTTGAACTAATACCCATAATTCATCTAAATCCATTCTGTTACATGCTCTAAGTAGATTTTCAAAGTTCTTGAAAATCTCAACCTTGTTTCCAACTCTTATTATCTTTCATGCTTTGCCAAACTTATCATTGTAGATTTCCCAATCTATGACTGGATGCCTTGCATGTAAAGGTTCAGCAAAAATAATTTGTGGAACATGGACAACCATTTCTCTTGTCTGAACAGAAGACAATTCTGCTTTCTCTTTTTGTTCCTTCTGATCATCTTTTCTTCCTTTGGAAGGCCTTTCTTGTGTATCCATGAGAAAACTGGTTTTGTTTCTTCTGTAAGCCTCTAAGTATAGAAGCTTTAATTCATCAAAAGATTTACCTTTGAGTTGATAATCCTTCATGCTCACTTCTCTTTTCAGATATATCTTGAAGAATTTCTTCTGATCTGCTTCAGAATGTGGCATTTTAAATCCTTTCTTCTGATTCTTCTGGATCTGCTGATAGACATCATCCAATGCCTCTTGATTGTATTTCTTGGTGATGAAATCATTGAGCTTGATTGTCATTTCATCTGAGCTGAGAGACTCATCACACACCAGAGTGTAAGCTTCACCTCTTACAATTGGATCAATGGAAATAATGTATTGCAGCTGAGCATCAAACTTTTCTTGCAGCATTCTTGATTCTTCTTCAGCCCTCAAAACTTCTTCTTCATGAAGCTGTTTGGACAACTTTTCATCTACAGCCAATTGTGTTTGCTCTTTCTGCTTCATCTTTTTAGGCTTTGGTTCATCTTCAACTACAATTTTCTTGCCCTTGTCTTTTGGTGATGATACTGGACTTGGAGCAGCAGATTGTTCATCAGAGACAATAAACCTCCCCTGAGGCTGTGATCCCCTCTTTCTTTTGTAAGACACTTGATCAGAACCTTTTAAATTCATAGCTAATAGCCTCTGAATCCCAGCAGGCTCTTGCTCTGCTTCAGCAGTATCTTGCTCTGCTTCAGCAGTATCTTTCAAGCTAACAGGCTCTTTTTCTTGAGTAGCAGGCTCTGTTTCTTGAATAGCAGGCTCTTCATCAATCACTGAAGTTCCTTCATGAAACTGAAATTGAATCTCTTCTTTATTTTTAGAACTACCCATCCTCCCCTTTTTGGAAGAGAGACCCAAACCCTCTGCATCTGAACTTGAGGAACTAGAAACAACCAACTGAGATGTTCCTTTACCCTTCAACAATCTCACCTTCAACTCTAATTTCTCAACCCTCTTAACTAACTTGGTGTTGATCTCTGTAAAATGTTTGTTTTGACTTTCAAGAGTAGTTTGCAAGTGCTGCACTTGCTCCTTTAATTCCCTGATAGTCTGAGCATCTACACTTTGTTGTGGAGGAGATTGTGGTGGTGAGTTATGATGTGATAATGATGGTGATGTTGCAGATGGTGTTTGTGTTTGTTGATGAGATGGTAATGGTACTGGTGATGGTGGTGTGACTGATGGTACTGTTGGTGTGAGTGATGGTACTGGTGATGGATGTGGTGATTAATGGTCAGGTTCTTCAGAATGTTGTGGTAACATTTCCTCAAAAAGTGGTACTTCTTCTCCTTGAAAACCAATTTTCATGTTTGAAAACACCTTGTGTATAAGTTTGGGAGTTTTAAAAGGTTTGTTTGGGGGAAGTAACAAATGTTTGGATTTGTTGATGAGGCACTGAATGAACCTTGGGTACATCAAAAACTTTGTTTCACTGTCCACATTTTTAACCAATTCTTCAAAAATATATTTTGAAAAGTTGAATTTCTTGTTTGTTGCCAGGCAAATGAGAGCTGCAGCCATGTTACCACTAAATTGCTCCCATGAGGTTTTCTTTTGGCTTAAACAATGAAGGATGGTATGAATTAAAAATCTCCATTGAGGGGTAAAATGCTTTTTAAGAAATGTAAGCTTTGTAGAAGTTACATTATACCCCATTTTGTCAAATTTTCAAAAATTTTAGTATCAGGTAATTGACTAATGCCATCTGAATCATCCAAACGAAGATGTCTTCTAATGGATGATTCGGTAAAAGTCAAGGTTCTACCATCCACTTTGACCATTAACTCTTGAATCCCATCCCTTAGAGTGTTAACTTTAGCAGTTTGCCAAAATTGTGAAATTTGAGATTCAAAAATAGTGGGATTCACGAGTAAAGCAAACCTGACATAAGAATTGTTTAGAAAATCCACTGCTTGATGAAAAGTTTCATTGTCATCAGACTTTTCCAAAAATGCTAATTGGTTGTGACGTTTGACAAAACTTAGATGAGCCATGGTGACAGGTTTGATGAAAATTGTGATTTTGATTGTGGGATTTTATTGTTGTACTGGTAGAAGATGAAAGGTGAGTGTGAATTATGATAAGGATTGATTATGAGAAAAATGACTTTTGACCGACTATAAATGATATGGATAAGTAATTGAAGAGGCGGTCAAAAAGATCTTTTATTATAATAACTATATCCTTAATTCGAGGAAAACATGAATAATTCACAAAAATACCCTTTAAAAACAACGGCTATATTTTAACCTGACAGACTCAACGGCTATGTAGCAGTACCATTTTACTCTACCAGTACTAAAATTTGAACTACCAGTACCTTGTTTTTGAAATAAAACTTGGCAGTCTCTTTGAAATTTTAGAAAATATCCCTTATAGTTTTTAGCAAACTATCAGCTATCAACGGATTTGATAAGTCTTTACCAAGAGCCGTTTGCTTTGGACTAGTCAGTTCGTTAAGTTTTTGGAACTGGGTGAACTGATTACCTTATAGTTTTTAGCAAACTATCAGCTATCAACGGATTTGAGAAGTCTTTACCAAGAGCTGTTTGCTTTGGACTAGTCAGTTCGTTAAGTTTTTGAAACTGGGTGAACTGATTACCTTATAGTTTTTAGCAAACTATCAGCTATCAACGGATTTGAGAAGTCTTTACCAAGAGCCGTTTGCTTTGGACTAGTCAGCTCTTAAAGTTTTGAAAAACTTGGTGAACTGATTACCATTTCCACATCCTAATTTTGTTAGCAATCTTGAGTAACCTGAAATGGTTAGTTGTAAACCAAAAGAATAGAGTGCAAAGCACTTGTTTTATAGCATTGTAAACATTTGAACATCAAGATGAGCAAAAACAGAGCAAACTTTGAACTAACAGTACCAATTTTGTACTGACAGTACCTTATGACTAACTAGCAGTACCGTGATTAGAGGCCAGAACTTGTTTATTTATATACAAAACACATGTTTTTCAAAGATTTATCATACCAATACCTGCTACCAGGTATTTAAACCTACCTAAATCAAAAGCTTTGGTGAGAAGGTCTGCAAAATTATTTTCAGAATCAATTTTGACAACTTGTATTAACCTTTTCTCATTGCAATCTCTTATGAAATGGTGTCTGATTTCAATGTGTTTTGTTTTTGAATGTTGAACTGGATTTTTAATGATACAAATAGTACTGCTGTTGTCAATATAAATAATGGTGTTAAGAAAATTGTACCCATAGTCAAGCAATTGATTTTGGATCCAAAGAACTTGGCCACAACAACTTGCACTTGCAACATATTCTGCTTCAGTTGCAGAGTTGGCCACCACTGTTTGCTTCTTGCATTGCCATGATATGAGTCTGTAACCAAGAAATTGACATCCACCAGTTGTGGATTTTCTGTCTAGGGTTGCACCAGCATAGTCACTATCTGAGTAAGCTACCAAATCAAAAGATGATTCCCTTGGATACCATAGACCCAACTTAGGCTGGCCCTTTAGGTATCTGAAGATCCTTTTGACTGCTGTGAGATGAGAAACTTTTGGATTGACTTGAAACCTTGCACATACACATACTGAGAACATGATATCTGGTCTTGATGATGTAAGGTACATTAGGGACCCAATCATTGATCTGTAGTTGTGCACATCAACATCTTCACCCTCAGCATCTTTATGTAACCCCTTTTCTGGATCCATTGGTGTACTTGCAACCTTTGAATCTGCAAACCCAAATTTCCTTAGGATCTCAGCTACATACTTATCTTGGCTAATAAATATGCCTTCATTTGATTGTTTCACTTGGAGACCCAGAAAGAAAGTAAGTTCCCCCATGGAACTCATTTCAAACTTACTATGCATAAGTTTTTCAAACTCTACACACAATTCCTGATTTGTGGATCCAAAGATAATGTCATCAACATAAATCTGTACTAGCAAGATGTCTTTCTTGGTTCTTTTGATGAACAAAGTTGGATCAATCTTGCCTCTTTGAAATCCATTTTCCAATAAATAGAAAGCCAATGTTTCATACCATGCTCTGGGAGCTTGGTGTAGACCATAAAGAGCTTTGGTAACCTTGTACACCTTGTCTGGATATTCTGCATCAATGAAGCCTGGAGGTTGAGAAACATACACCTCTTCTTCAATAGTACCATATAAAAAGGCACTTTTGACATCCATTTGGTAGGCAGTGAAGCCTATGAAAGAAGCATAGGCCAAAAATAGCCTAATTGCTTCAATTCTTGCAACTGGAGCAAAAACTTCTTCATAATCCACTCCTTATTCTTGAGTATACCCTTGGGCCACCAATCTGGCTTTGTTTTTTTATCACTATTCCCCTTTCATTTTTCTTATTTCTGAAACCCATTTGGTTCCAATTGCCCTGTAACCTTTGGGCAAATCAACCAGTACCCAAACCTTCTGCAGTTTGAATTGAAGTAGCTCTTCTTGCATTGCTTCAACCCAGCTTGAATCATCTAAGGCTTTTGTAATGTTTTTGGGTTCTACTTGAGAGAGAAAGCATGAAAATAGGCATATGTGGGCAACTTCATGGTTCTTTTCTTCATACACAGCTAGGACAAACCCATCTTTGTCTGAAGATAAGACTTGAGTTCTTGTTTTAACACCAGAATCAATGCTGCCAATCACATTATCAATGGAGTGATCTTTGAGAATTCTTGTGTTGTGTGTTGTAGGAACATCATAGGAAATTGGAAGGTTTCCAATCCCTACATCTTCTGGTAAGGAATCATCTGATAGAACATTTAATGGTTTAGCAGGACCAATTTGTGAACTGGCAGTACCATCTGTTGAACTGGCAGTACCATCTTGTGAATTGGCAGTACCATTTTCATTTTCAGAATTTTGTTGATTTCCTTGATCTTGAGTTCCATGATCATCTTCAACACCTTCGTTTGTAGAATTTGAAGGCTCTCCATGACTTGAAGATGAATCCAATCCTGTCCAAATTGGCATCAAGATGTAATCTTGATCCTCAGTTGTTTTATCATTGTCTTCAAAACCTGCATTTTCATTAGTATTTGTACCTATGACAGGCACATAATTCATAGATTCTGAAAGCTTATCAATGTCAAAACACCAATTTGGTCCAGTGCCTGCAACATTTGGTAGTTTCTCTTGGAACTCTATGTGCATGTTTTCTTCCACTAGCCTAGAGCATTTATTATACACCCTATAGGCCTTACTTTGCAAAGAATACCCTATCATGTAGCCTTCATCAGTTTTTCCTTCAAACTTTCCTAGATGATCTTTGGTATTGAGAATAGTGACATGACATCCAAAAGGTCTCATAAAACTTAGAGATGGTGTTCTACCAAACAAAAGTTCATAAGGAGTCTTTCTATGAGGTTTAATCACAAGAACCTTATTTTGTACATAACAAGCAGTACCTACTGCTTCAGCCCAAAATGAAACAGGTAACTTAGAATCTACTAGCATTGTTCTAGCAGCCTCTATAAGTGTTCTATTTTTCCTTTCTGCTACTCCATTTTGCAGTGGGGTTCTAGCTACACTATATTCTCTTTTTATTCCTTTTCTTTGCAAAATTCATCCATAACTCTATTCTTAAATTCTGTCCCATTGTCACATCTAATTACTTTTACTTTCTTATCTATTTGGTTTTCTATCCCTGTAATGTAGGACTTAAGGATCTCACTTGTTTCATCCTTAGTTTTTAAAAAGAAAACCCAAGAGAATCTGCTGTAATCATCAGTAACTACAAGACAATATCTTTTACCATTCAAGCTATTCACAGAAGTAGGACCAAAGAGGTCCATATGAAGCATGTATAAAGCTTGAGAAATTGAGTTATGGGTCTTGGGCTTATAAGAAGCTCTATGTTGTTTGCCTTTTAGACAATCAACACAGGTTTGGTCATTTTGAAAAATCTTTTTGGGTAAACCTCTAACCAAATCATATTTTGCAATTGTATTGATTGTTTTAAAGTTTACATGACCAAGTCTTCTATACCAAAGCATAGATTCATCTAATGAGGCTTTTGCTACTAGACACGTTAAAATCTCTTTAGGAACAATGTTCTTTAAATCAACAATGTACATATTGTTCTTTCTAGGGATTTTAAGAAGAATCTGACTTTCATCAGGGATTTTAAAATCAGGAGAAAGTACAATGCATTCAGTGTCAGTAAAAAGAACTTTGTTCTTTGTGTCACACATTTGTGAGACACTTAAGAGATTAAACTGTAGTTCTTTCACAAAGTACACATTTTCAAAATCTAATTTACTGGTTTTAATTGTACCTTTACCAGTAATCTTTCCTTTGATTCCTCCCCCAAAGGTAACATATCCTCCATCAAATGATTTGAAATCTGTGAGGTAAGACATGTTGCCTGTCATGTGCCTTGAACATCCACTATCTACATATCCTTGATCTGCAATATCATTTGAATGTTCCTACACATGTATACACATATTAGTTTCCTTGCGGTACCCAAGCCATGAATGACTTGGGTTTGCCTTGTGCATCAATGTAATCAAACCTTTTTAGGACTGTTGATGCACCATTTGGTCGGAGTCCAAATCCAACATGCTGAGGACTTAATAGCATTTTCATTTTTGACACATTTTGTGGTTTTTGGTCTGACAGTACCATTTTTGGCAGTACCATTTGGTCTAGCAAGACCATATGGTCTAGCAGGACCTTTTGGTTTTGGTCTCCAGTCTTGTGTTTTATCCACAAAATTCCTTTCAATATGACTTTTCACAACTTTTGGTGTATGTTTGAAAGTATTACTTGCACCCTCAGTAGTGAATTTTGGGTAAATAGGCTCATTTGTTCTAACAGTATGATTGACTTTTGGTGTGTTAGATTTCACAGAACCTTTTCTGGGGTTTGTTTTACTTGTTTTAGACCTTGATGTACTCCCAGAAACCCAATTGTTACAATAAGCATGAGTATGATTAAAACTACCACAGTAATAGCATGCTTTATTGTACAAAACAAAGTTATCACCAAGTTGATGTGACTTAAGATTGTTCCAATTTCTCTGACTACCTCTAGGTTTGCTATTACATTTAGCACAACATTCAACTGTTTTTAGAACAACTTTAGTCTTTGCTATACTCTCTACACTTTTAGGACTGATTGGTCCTACTTTGTTTCCTTTCTTAGAAACAGTCTCTTTTCCATTCTCATCAGATGTAAAACCTTCAATAGTTGTAACATCTGAGCTCTTATCAGTGAGCACCTTTTCTTTGGAGAGTGAAGTATCACTTGTACTCTCAAAAGGTTCACTATTTTCTACAGGTTTTACCTTTTCTAATGGTTTATTTGTGAGTTCATGTAAACCAGATTCAGCAAGATCTAAACCTGGGGGACAAGGAATTCCTCTGTAAGGAGGTGGACATGTGTTGTATCCAATCCCAGATTTGATTTTCTTGTTCCTTTGGTTCTCAACTATACTTTTAGTACATGCAGAAGCATTTTCTAATGTTGTAACAGTTAGTTGAATATTATCTTTTGCTTGTTTCACTTTAGCAAACTCAGTTCTTAACAGATTTATTTCAGCATCTTTAAGAAGTATGTCTCTATTAAGAATAGCTTTTGTGTCAGAAAAGGTGAGTTCATTTTCTCTAAAGTGAATTATCTGCTTTTCAAGTTTGGACATACCACACTTATGATTAACTAGGTCTTGATGAGTTTTTCTTTCTTCTACTTTCAGTTCATCATAAAGTTTTCTTAAGATTTCTAATTCTTTAAAAACTTCACAAGTAGCAGAACATTTAGTAATTTGTACCTCAGGATTGGAGAGAGCCATTAAAGCTAATTCATTTGAGGATGACTCTTCTTCACCCATAAAGCTCCAATCAAAACCCAGCCCATCAATAGCTACCATAGCTTTTGTTTCAGTGATGTCCACTTCCTTGCTCTTGTTCTCATTGTTTCCCCTATTCTTGTTCTCAAAACCTCTTCCCTTATCACCCTGCTTCTTTGGTCTTCTACATTCTCTTGAGTAGTGACCCTTTATGTGGCAGTTGTAGCACTCCACTTTAGACTTGTCATACCCAGCAGGTTCATTGCCATTGATGACAATCTTCTTTCCAGTCCTCATCAAATATTTCTTAGCCCTCATGCTAAGAAGTGAAAGCTTCCATTTTATGTCCATTTCTTCAAGATCATCATCACTGATCTCTTGAAGATCTTCAAAGGTCAATGTGGAACCATTGTGTTGTGATGTTAGGAAAGCACAACCAATTGTTTCATCTAAAATGGTTTTGGTACTGCTGGAAGTACTGGCAGTACCAAAATTTGTGTTGGCAATACCTTCTTCTCCACCATCTTTTTCTTCATCAACTTTCTTGAAAGTACCATGAGATGACATAAATGCCATATTTCCTGAGCTTGAACTAGTAGACTTCTTTAGTTCATGCTCTACTATTTTGAAGTTGCTGTAAAGATCATTGAGACTCATGGAATCAATATCTGGTTTGTTTTTCCAGACAATGACATGCATGGCCCATTCAGAGGGTAAACTTCTAAGGAATTTGGAGTTTAAGTCTTCTTGAGATATTATCACTTCATGAATGGCTAACTGACAAGAAAGCTTTTGTAGTCTATTGAACATGCTGTCCAAAGACTCATTTGGTGTGGCTGAAAAGTTTTCAAACTGTTGTTTTAAAAGTGTTTTCTGGGTTTTCTTGGTGGCATCGTTACCACCAAATCTAGCCACAATAGCTTGAAAAAGGGTTTTAGCACACTTATATTTGTTAAAGACTAGAAGTTGGTCATTTGGAATAGACATGATAAGCATACTCCTGGCTTTGAGGTCATTTCTCTTTTGAATTCTTTCTTCAGCAGTTATTGGATTTACTTGCACAGTTGTGACAAGTGCATCATTTACTGTGGAGGTGGTGGTTACTGGTTTAAATGAGTTTCCTTCTTCAATAATCTCCCAAAGTGCATAGTCTTGCACTTGGAAGTATTGTTCAACCCTCAGTCTCCACATCTCAAACTCATTTTGTTTGAGTAATGGAAGTTTTGCAGCCACATTGGTTTGAATGTGCTCAACATCCATTTTTGCTTTGTTCTTTTATGTCGTAAATATCAGCCTCGCTCTGATACCACTTGTGGAAGGATTGTTCAATATTGATTTGTGTAAACACTTGGGATGTTAATCTCAGTAATGTGTTTAGGATATTTATGAATGAATGTGAGTTAGCACGCGGAATTTACTAAAACACACTAAAGGAACAAAGGTGGTGAATAAGTAAATGAGAATGAACATAACATGAATAACACAAAATGATTCAATATTATTGATGAAATAATACGGGTGATCTAAACTATCACCAGGATTACAAGTGTAACCTTGAATCTTTGATACGTGAAAGGGTTTAAATATGGAAATTATGCATGGGAAAGATGAGTGTAAGAGATATCTAAGAAGGTGTCTTAAGGGTTCCTTTTATAGTATAAGGAGCCCTTATTACAATTGGTCAAGTTGCTTAAAATAATATATTAGAGGTTTATCTTATCCTAATATTACACCTTTCAAGGTAAAACACTCCATTATATCTACTGAGACTTCTGTACTACTTCTACTTAACATATAACTTTGTACAAAGACTAATAATACAACAAAATATCTCTAAATAAAATATAGCAACTTGTCGTGAAAACTGGCAGGACCTTCTTTAACTAGCAGTACCTTCTTACCCAGAAGGTACTGTTAGTATATCTTCAACATCAGCATAACAGAAGAGGCAGGCTTAACTATCAACTAGCAGGCTCTTCTAGCAGACTCTTTACTTTGTGCATTTTATTTCCAACACTCTCGGTCACATTGTTTTTGATTCACCTCATCCTGTAAAAAAAATAATAAAAATAAATAAATAAATAAATAAATAAATAAATAAAACAGAATGTGGGCAACGATCGCCGCGTTGCGGCGTGGTCGCCCACTTTTCGTTTTGCTGATAATGTCACCATTTCGTTTGATGTCTTTCACTGCGTACATTGGCTTCATATAGTACCGTCTCTCGTGAACCCTTCAAACATGAACTGACTTGATTTGTCGATTGCAAGTTCAACAATAAATCTGCAGTCAAATATTGAAAATAACTAAATAACTCAAGCTGAGACAAAAAAGTCATTACAAAAATGCTAAATATAGTTACTCGTAGAAGAATTTATGCTAGAAAAACCTGCATTGTCACTCAAATGTAACATTGCATAGACGGTCAAGTCCACCTGAAAATTGTTTAGGGAAAACGCAATAGTAAGTTCAGGTGACACTGTGTCAATAATAACTTTTGCACATTCATTAATATTCGGTCATAATACTAAACATCTATAAGTAAGTTTTTGAGAGAAAAAAAAGTTATATTCCACATGCGTACCACTGTCACTTGTTGAGACCCGATTTTGTGAAATGAGAGCGACAACTTCTTGCATTCCATTTTTTTCTACCCAAGACGTTTGAACTGAAAAAGAAAAAGGCAACAATTAGACTCACCCTACAACATTTGAACTGAAAACGAAAATTCAACAATTAGACTCAATCCTAGACGTTTTACCCAAATGTTAAATGACTTGCTAAGTGCTGGCCACAACCCCTTTTTCCCATTGTTTCTCCATCGTCAGCCACCTTCAAACTCCTCATCTTTCATCTTTCTGGTTACAAAAGATCAAACCTATATTAAATATAAAACTGAAACTTCAAAAGAAGTCTATTATCAAGCAACATAAGGCAATAGAAACACAAACCAAAAAATACAAAAAAGTTGGTTTAATACATTATCTATCAAGACCCAACTATTACCAAAAATTTTCATATCAAATCTGAATAAGAAAAAGTAAATAAGAAAAGTGAAGGAAAAACATGTTTGAGAGCATTAGGGTAAGGATAAGCTGTGTTTTAGAAACTCCACAAAAACTAAAAGCTACCATTTTTCAAATATGCTACCAAACTACTCTTCTACAACGGTTGAAAGTACCTGTAGTGGACGGCGTGACAGTTGTACCATCAGCTGGCAAGCGGCCACTTCCAGCAGGCTACAGCGGAGCAGGAGCTAGAAAACAAAGAAGCCAACAAAAAATGGTTAAGCAGCAACAGTTGCAGCATGTAACGGTGATGTATGCAGCAATATTCTAAAATCAGGAAGCTAACGGCTTAAAAAAACTTGTTACCTTGAGCTTGAAAAGCCTTCAAGTTGAGAAAACAAGAAAATTAGATACCAGATATCTCATGAGTTTCTGCACACTTCCCCACTATGCCGGCCATTCCTATGAATAATAATTAAGTTTGGATCAAAGATGTTGATCTTTGGAGATGGCGCTCGTTAATCAGCAACACAAAAAGACAGCCCACATAACACCAGACATTTTCAGGTTGAGTCAGCCCACCGTTCAAGTTGTAATCCAATTTCTACTCGAAACTCGAATAAGCAGTATGCTAAACTCTGGCAATCAACGGCTCTATTAGCATGACTAATTTGACTACCTGGGAAAAAATATGAGAACGGGATAGCTTCTGTCAAAAGTATAGTTGAATGGGTAATTTTAGCATGGGTCAAGCTCTATTACCAGGTATTGTTCTACCTATAAAATTTATTAAATAAAAAATTGGCGTTTGGGTTAAGCTTAGCCAAACAGCCTCTAAATAACTCGAAGCAAGAAGGGCCAAATTCTATTGTTTACGAAAGAGGTGCTAAAGTAGTGGTTTTTTTTAATATGTCCATATCTCATCCAAGAGACCCCAAAATAAAACCGCATTTACATAAATACTACAAGATAAGTCAGTAAAAGGCAAAAAAAGAAATTTACCCATTCTGACGCACCCACGAATCTATTGATCGGAGCATGCAAAAAATCGACATCCTTTGGTTTCTGCTTAAGGAGTCCCCCCCACAAACAATAGCCTTTTACTAACTTTTTCTGGTGTAATATTGTATCCGATCTCATTCAATATAAAAATTGACATATTTTGGATGTATTGGTCAAGCGCTTAACATGACATCAAATACATTATGGGCATCCTTCAACTCACATGACACAGTAAAAAGGCACTTGCTATGGTGACACATTATGGGCAAATTTTCGCCTAGTGAGGTAAGAGGTTGCAATTAAAGTTGGGAGTACATTATTATTAGCAAAAACACTTACGTCTAATTAAGCTTACGAACTAATAAAGTGACTAATAGCTTTCCCATATGCCATATCCACCCATCACACTTTTGGTTTCCTATGGAGATACTCCGGTTACCTAAAACCAACCCAAAAAAAAAAAAAAAAAAAAAAAAAAAAAAAAAGAAAAGAAAAAACGCTACAATCAAATTAACTACACAAACAGCCAAGATTTCATCTTTTTTGCACAAATTATCAAAAAACCACATAAACCTAATGAAAATAAAACCAATCGAATCTTTTTTTTTTTCTTTTTTTTTTTTTTTTTTTTGTAAAAGTACACAAATTTTATTAAAAATTTAACTTCGAATGAAGAAAACAACCCAAAAAAGTTTCATACCTGGTAAACCTGCAATCAAAGAAAAACTCATGAATAAAAACACAAACTTTATATAAAGAAATTACCTGATGAGTGTGTGTGTTTTTTTAGATGAATCATGTGTGTGTTTTTTGGGTTTACCCACATAAACTGATGATGATTCATTATCTTGTAGCTTCCATCTATGCTCTGAAACAATTAAACCGCATAAATTAAACCTAACCGATGACTAATTTGTGGTGAGGAAGAAAAGCAAACCAAGTGAAAAAAATGTAGATAATCTTGATAATCTTACCTGATTTATCTGGATCTGGGTTACTTTTTTTGATCATATATGTGTGTGCGTCTGAATGTGTGTGCGCGTTTGTATGTGGAAGAAGGTTCAAGAAACACAAAAACAACACCGGATCGGACTTATATGTGAGGGAGGGAGATATTAAAAAATTAATATAACACTGTAGTTGGGTGCAAAGTTTTGGCAGTATATCCCAAACTTTAGTATATATGGATAATAATTTACTCGACTCACAAATAAATAAATGATTTATAGGCGTATGTGAGATACCATGTTGGACAATGTTGGGTTAATGGCATGTAATAGCTATGTACTTTCTCACTTGTGCCATTATCAGATACCAACCCAAAATATTACAGCAATACCCATCAAACTTTATAAATTTTTTCTATTATCATACGTTTGCTTACGTGGCTTAACAGGCAACCGGCTATACCGGTAATAAACAATACGTGGATTTTTTTTCTTTTTTAAATGTTGACTTAGATGTTGACTGTCATTTAAAAGACACAGACACACACATTTCAACACAAAACACACACACATATCAAACCCACACATGAACCCTAATTTTCTAAACCTAAAATTGATCTCCTAATTCGTTAAATTTCATAGGGCTTTTTAAAGGTAAGTCTTTTGATTAAGTTATTAATGCATTTGATCAATTCAATTTTGTGTTTTTTGTTGTTACGATCAAGGAAATTAAAAACCATCCAAGGTTCTTAAAGAATTTACCAAGAGAGCTCATGGAATCAACTCAAACAAATTACTCTCAAAGAGACAACCGGACATTTTACCTACAGAGTGTGGACGAAATAACGAAGATTGTGGCAGAGGCAAGAAACCCTCCCCCATCATCAAGATCAGTAGGGTATTTTGGTTGGGGAGCAGAACAAGAAGATGAATATGAAAAGAGAGTTAAAGAAGTCCATGCTAGTGGTGAATTTAATGTTGTCTAAGCGCATATGTTTCATATCATGTATTGTTTCATATCTATGGGTTTAACTCAACCCATTTGAAGAAAGTGTGGGTGATATTTAATAATGATTCGAGTTTCGAAAGGTTGTGAAAAATGTGATTGATTGTGGTTGAGGTTACGAGTGAGCCGATTTTCGGTCTTAAGAGATAATCCCAGGAACATGATTTTAGTACAATTGCTATAACTGGTTTTAGTAATTTGGTTTCATTTGTAACATGTTTTATATTAACCATGATTTGACAAAACAGATGAATATTAGTTCTATGGGTTTATGTGGTCTTTTATGTTTCTGAGGTGGAAATAAGAGGTGAAAATAAAAGGTACAAAAAATGACGTGGAATTTACATCTGTCACGTGCCTGAATTTTGTAGGTAAAAAACGTGAATTTGTTGACATCAACACAAAACTTATAAAGTTGGATGGGTATTCTTGTAATATTTTGGGTTGGTATCTAATAATGGCACAATACAAGTGAGAAAGTACGTAGCTATTACATGCCATTAACCCGACAATGTTTGTTACATTGAAACTTTCGGACTTTCGGTGATACTTTATTATTTCATCAAGATAGATTAGAAAAGAGAAATGCTAATAGATCCGACCAACAAGTTTGGCTTGAGCCAACTAACTTAATCCATCTAATAAAAACTACTTCGTGACAATCAATTTAGCTATCGCTCGACTTTCTTTTATTAGGAAATGATCACCCAAACCAACATGGGCCATCAATAACCAAACAATTGTCAATAGCTCACCACCTTTGCTCACTTGTGCTGCTAGAATGTCAGCTCGTGCATTACTTGCCGCATAGCACAACATCTCGACCCACACCTTGTTTATAATCAACCACTTTTTATCTATCTGCATCAACTTTTTGGCCAAACTGCAGCCATCCAATAGCAACGACTTGCTTTGGTCACCCGTCACGAATACTTGCGGTACATCTGTTGAGAGTTGAAGAATATCCAAGCATGCTTGTATTTGCTCTTCATCAACGATTACTTTCCCAGTACTCTCGATGAATCGTCTGGCGTCAGCACACGTATCCTGGAATCGTATATGGCCGATACCTGCAATCGTTGACATCATGCTCGGCTTCATTATAAGAAGGTACAACATGTAATCAGATATGAGTTTTGCATTTTCCCGTTGTTCAGCGTCATAGCCCAACTCCCCTTGACGCGCTATTTCATCGAGTTCTTTGTTGTAGCATAACTCAGTAGCGATGTGCCATAGAATGAGACTTTGATCAAATTCGACATCTACAACATATGGTAGTAAGGCATCCAAACCATTTTCAAGATTAAGCACCCACTCACCTCGTGATGTATTGATCTGCTTTGCCCCTTCTAAGTCATCTGCGTATTCTGCTTTCAACTTTAGCTCGTCAAAGATGAAGTCTCTGAGGCTATCTTTGAACTTTCTGGTTTTGACATACATGATGTCATCAAGGAACCTAATACGCCCGAGGTTCGTCCAAACAAATTGTACAAACCTTGAATGATTTTGCACAATTGGGTTCAAGCAGTAATTGATAAGGTTGTAGGTTGAAATAGATTCGGACCACCTACTTTCTAAGACCCGAGGTGTTTGCCTTCTTGAATCACAAAGTGTGCCCTCATTTATGAGCTTGAGAACTGCATTGACGATTCTGGTCGTGGGAGAAGTGTTATTGATCAGCTCGTCATCATTAGGAGGTGATTTCTGAAGAGAAACGATGGTCCGGTCCGAAAATACAAACAAGAATAGTGCTGTAATATCCAAAACCAAAGCACCATAGAGAATACAATAAGTAATTATAACATCAGCACTTTTAAACACTGATTTGTTTTTTAAAGTGAATATAACGATGGCTGAACAAACAGCCGCTAAAGAGAAAAACCGGACCCCGGCTCCAAAATAACCATACACCACCGGGAGCTTGGTGTAGAGAACTTCATAGATGAAATTTAGCTCAACCTCAACAACTTTGAACGCATCTTTCGCAGTCCGTTTCAGAAAGAAATCCCGACTCCTATTCCTTTCCTTCCAATTGAGAACCATATCAACGACGAGGCATTTGGATGTTCCAAAGAAGCGATAACCATGTTGCACCACCTCTGACGCGGTTAAATTTCCCCTTTTAGCCCTGTCAATTGTTATGGTACCGGCTCTCTGCCACCATTTGAATTCTAGTGGGTAGTTTCTGCGCATGCCACCATTTGAATTTATCAATGACGTTTGCGAGTTTTTGGAAGTTCGTGCCTGCATCAGCCCTTGGAAGCATCGAATCCTTAAAGTTATCAGCACTTGCAAGATAAAGTGAGCGTGTTCTCTCAGCATATTTGATAGTTCCTGTCATGAAGATGAAAATTGTGGGTACCCATAGCTGGTTTTTCGGCAGTGATTGAACAAACGTATATACCACAGCCAAACACTGGAATACCAGACCGAAAACATGACGAGGCCACAACTCATTATCCTCTAATTGAAAAGCTGTGATGTTATCCTGACCACCAAGGTGTACCAAAAGAAACGGCGCCCAGAAGGCGAGAAGGTCCTCATTTTCTATAGCATCGCTTGAGCTTTCAGTAGGGTTCCATAGTCTACTCGAGATGAGACCAATGCAAAAGGTAGCCGCCCAGTCAGCTAACAAGTATGCAGACCACAATGGCACGAGTATCCAGTTGCTATTTGTTCGTTTTCTGAATGGAGCTAAGAGAATTAGAAAGGTTTGTAGCGAAAGACTTAAGATAATGCAGACTCTGATGTCCCATGTATCCCATAACTGATTCCACTTTTGAGGTATATCCACCAACATTTTCCACAATTTCTCTTTTGAATCGATCTCACCAGATCAATATCTACATAACATAGAACTTGACTATTATGTTCAGTTGTTTACAAATATAAAGTCACCTTTTCGCTTTAGTTAATCAAAATTCTTGCATTCTAACTAAGTTATGATCAACGGTTAACCTAAATAAACATAACTTGTTCAACCATAAAGTGAAGTCTTTCTAAACTGGTATAAATCAGCATTCTATTAGACATCGTTATTAGAAGGGGCGAACCTATGGCATCTTGTGCCCGGGAACACCTTGGACACTAGGTTTGTTTAGAAGGTATAGTGAATTGGGACTTACCTTAGATATATGAGGTAACCACGGATCAAATTAATTAGTGAAAGAAAGAAAAAAGAAACTACAAAAAATAAAACACTTAAGTGGACAAATGGTTGTACTTTACTACAACAATTAGCAGGACGGGCGAGGACACTTTTGGCGTGGATGCCTATGTCTCCACCGAAAGTCGCTAAACGAGAAAAACCATGCTGAGCTGGCACACAAATTCGCTGACCGTTTACTAAATTTTCAACGCACACTTTTCAAAATGTCCCCTCCAATTGCAGTCAATGTTGTAGTGCTTGCCATAAGTTGTTACGAAGATTGAAGATGTATTTTTATTATTTTAGAGAAGATGAGTGGCTTTGTTTTTAGTGATATTTTGTTTGTGGTTATAAGGCCAATGCTAATGGCTCGGTTTGTTGCCACCCAACCAAGCACACGACCGAGTTAGTGTCACTAGCCCAACCGAGTGTAACCAATCAAAACCCCAACTTTTTCATTGTTTCAGTTTGTCAGTCATCTGAAACAATTGACACTCTTCCCTAACAAAATCCAACTGTTGGGAAAAAATAAAGAGGTGTGACTTTAATTTGAGCTTCGGTTTTGCGAAAAAAAAAACAAGAAATACTACCACAGAACAACATATTTGAAATATTGAGATAAACAAAAAAGGAATAAAAGAGTTTATTTGAGTGAGATTACATAATTCATATATGTAAAACAGATTACAGTAATATAAATGGAAGTTAAATTACCTTTGTGTCTGAAATGAAGAGATGATGAAAAAAAAATGACAAGGTGGCGGTGAGATGAAGTGAGGTGCAATGTGCAAACTCACCGGTTTCAGGACAGGTTCTTGACGAAAAACACACACAAGAGATTGAAAGAAAGAGAGGCTTATTAATCAATGGTTTCTAATGTAATAAAATCTATAGTTGGAGCCTAGAGGAGTAGAGGGTGAGAAACTGAGAATTAATGAAGGTAAGGTGGAGAATAATAAATGAGTTTGAGAAAATCAATTAATGAGATTTGAGAGATGAGCTGAAAATGCACGTGCTACTCAATTACTACGTACTACTAACACACATACTTATAACAAAACTTTTTGAATGTCACAAATCCCTCAGCTGACGTCATATATATTGACGTCATTTTGCCACATGTCCCATTCATAACCTCTAAATGCTTTTTTTCTTGTGCATTACTACTCCCTCCGTCCCATATTAAATGTTCACTTGGACTTTTCAAAGTCTTTTTTTTATCAACTTTGACTTTAAATATTTTTGATTGTGTTATATAATACTTGATGCAAAATATATGTATGAATTGAGTTTTAAATGTATTTTCGTTAGATATAATTTTTATCAAGTATTATATAATACAAAAAGAAATATTTAAGGTCAAAGTTGAAGAAAAAAGACTCAAAAATTCAAACGTGGACATTTAATATGGGACGAAGGGAGTATTATAATAACCTTTTCTAATGTTTACACAAAAAGTCTTAGGAGGGCACAGTGGCGATCAAACACCATCATGCTATATTAACTTTTTCTTTCCGACAAACTGATGACGATTAAATTGCCACAGTGACAATCCATAGTGACAATCAAGATTTTTTTATTTTATTTTTAACATACTTAGCATCAAACACATGTAGCATCAAACTTTCATGGATACTGTAGATGCAATAATCCGCACCTAGGATATGGGGAAGCAGTCCGGGTCTTCAAGGATGTTCGTATCTACTGACGTGCTCCGAACCTCGAGGAACTTCGTATCTCCTACTAAGTCTTGAGCTGTGATAAAACGAGTAGCACACGTTAACCTCGCCCCGGGTGTTTAGTCCGAGGCCCAGCTCCGGTGTGAGAATGAGTATTTGTGATATGAGTAAAGTATGAAGTATAAAGTATAAGTGCTAGTTCAGTTCGGAGTAATTGCTCTCCAGAAAATCTTGCCCCCAACTGTGAATAGTTGGGGCTATTTATACTACTTACTTATTCCGAGAATTAAGCATGGGCTTGATGGGCTTGTCCGTACAGCCCAATAGCTAGGACATCCTTTTAATAATGACGTGGAGCTTGTCAGCTAGTGACGAACCATTTGGTTCATCCTTTTAGTTCAACACTTGGTATTGTCCTTTTATATCGTCAGTGGATCATACTTTGGTTCGTCAGTGGGTCACACTCGTTAGTGGATCATACTTTCACTCGTCAGTGGATAATACTCTTCAGTGTATCATACTTTGGCTCGTCAGTGGATCATTTTGGTTCGTTAGTGGGAATCGGGTCTTCCGAGACCCGATACACCATCATGTCCCCTAGTATAATATTGTCAATCATAAATTGACGATGTTATACTCAATAATCAATCAAATGCTCGAAAAACTTAACGTCAATTTTTCAATTTTTTTTTTAAAGAATAATAATTGACTTAAACCTTTATTTTCTATTTTTTCCCTGGCAGCACATGGAAGATGATGTCTTCTTAAACATGAAACATTAGTTGTTGACCCTCTTACCCGTATATATGGAAATCCATTCAATCACTAGTACATGTGAATATTGCTTGTTACACACTAAATTATAGTTTAGATATAACATGACATGTGAAATCCACTCGACAAATTATTTAATTAGGAAGCCTTTTGTGAAACACTTGTCGTCATATCGTGCAAGATATAAAAGTTTTGAATTATACAGATCCACAAGCTTTGTATAAAAGTAATAAGCGTGCATAAATCTAACAAATAACACTTAGACAAAATAATCTGTTATTGATAAGGCATGCCATGCTATGGGCCTTTATCACCATACATCATAAAAGAGACTCAGCCTTTCAGCATAAATGGGCCCAAAGCCCACAATATCTCTCCTTATATATCTGCCTCTCCATTTTCTTTTTGAAGTTTCATGTCTCCCATTTGGAAACGTGTTTCCCCAACACAAACAATATAGCAAACAAAATTTTCTTCCCTGGTTCGGTTGTTTTGACCGGATTTAAACACGTCCGGTTTATTCATGTTCGACCCTTACACCCCCGGATCATATACATTTAGTTAACGTGCAGATCATTTCATGTTTAGCTCGCCTCATGTCCGGTACTTTATTTAGTGGGCTGTTTTGTTCGGCTTGGTTCAGGGATTTCATTCGGTGAGTAGGCTCAAGTTTCGTTCGGTATTCTAGTTAAGTTCAAGTCTCGTTCGGCTGTTTCATTCAACTTGGGTTTGGTTCGTTCGACTTATGTTTGGTTCGTTCGGCTTGGGTTACGAGTTTTTCTAGGTAGGTTTTGCTTATCCCACTTTTTCGTTCGGTATTTGCTTTGTGGTGGACTTTATTACCAAAGATAGCAAGCTTGCTTAAAATTTTCATCTATAGCCGAAATGACGTATTATCGTAACTGAGTGAAATGGAAGTAACAGTTGGAATGTTGTACATGCGAGTGTAGGTTCGTAACCTAGGTGGTAAACTTCTATTGTTGAGTAACAAATGAGATCTTATTAAAGAGATGTGAAAATAAGATTAGGGGAGAAGGTCGAACTTCAAAGAATTGAGTTTTGGGAAAAGTCTTGACTGCTGAGATGGAACTTTTATTTCCATATGTACACTATACTTGATCACTAGATTGTTTTCCATGCCATCTTTGTATAATGTATGAAGTTTATAACTGAACGTGTTCACATATATGGAGTAGATAATTAAGTCGAATCTCATGTTTGAAAGTTACAAGAATTGCTTTTCTTATTCACATGTCCTTACATGCAATTACTGTTACCATGTGAAAGGATGGTACTAGCTAGTGAATAGGCAATAGTTTTTTTTCTATTATATCACTTGTGTACTAAGCAATAGTTTATGTACATATAAAGAAGATATTGTATGTATATTCACGATGAACATATCATGATGTAAAAGGGATGGACCTAGCTAGTAAATAAGACCTATTACTGGCATAATTAGATGGATGATAATGTCCATCTCTATCTTCATACTTTATCTTTTTGTAGTCCCCATACATGCTTTTTATATATTTTTTTCTCTTGATTTATTTATGCGCTTGTTACCATGTGAATGTAAATGTAGGTAAATTCGAATATTGTGCAACACCTTCTTTTAATACATATTTCCTCCTTTGCACGTCAAAGTACGTATGATCTCATTTGCTAAAATATATGGTAATAATGCAACATTAATTAATAATGTGCGTGGTATTTTGCAATGAGTTTATTTATCAGTTATGTTACACAAATCCAACATTTTGTGATATATGTCAACTTTTATCTTGTAGGTTCCATGTTTTCCATTTTCCTTTATTGATTGTTCCTACTTGGCATTCCATATGGCTGGTTCCACCACTTTAGAGGGTTCGAACGATGAAACAGTTGAAACTGTGCAAAAACAAGATATGCATGTGTTTACCTCTAGGATGACCCAGGATGACCTTGACTCTGTTATTTCTGACTTTGGTATCCCCGAGGATTTGCACCCTCGTCTTCCTCCTCCTGACTTTGTCATGAGCGATATTAACTCCAGTAAAGTGATTGGCCTTTATTACCATTTTTTCACCATATCCGGAGTGCGGGTCCCTTTTTCTAAGTTTTTATTGAATGTGATAAAGTTTTTCAAAGTGCACATCAGTCAAATTGTTCCTCTTGGCCTTAACCGTATTACCAATTTAGAGATTTTTTGTCATGCTCTTCGCATCATACCTCGAGTGGTCTTGTTTCGTGTTTTCTACACGTTGTGCAAGCAAGGTGATTGGTTTTCATTTTCTCGTCGTCGTGGTGCTCCTCAGTGTTTTTATGAGCGTTGGACCGGGTTAAAAGAGTGGAAAGATCATTTCTTTCTTATCGACCGACGAGCTATTCCAATGGCTATGCCATGGCGGCACCGCGATTCATGCGTTAAATTCCTCGCTCCCAAAAAGAGCGATTATTCTATTGAAGAAGTAAGGTTACTTTCCAAGTCTCCAATAACCCTTCGGAGACCCCCTCAGGAGTTTCTCGTGAAAATAGGTCTTAGTAAAGTGTGGGATGATGACTATCTTAAGCCGGTCATGGAAGATTCCGATGGGAATGGTATGTCCATCCCTGTATTTATTTTCATATATATCATGTTCTCATAATTGTATATCTGTTTTGTTTGTTTTGCAGTGTTGAGCATGGTGAGATTTCTTCGTTTACCTTCTTTGCAAAGTACCAAAATTACCACCGGGCCGATGTACGAAGGAGACCCTACTGGTCAGCCCACCTTTGTTCAGTCGATTGTAGATTATACTAGGGCCCCTGGTTCTCCTAATGATGTTATTCCACCATTGACCTCCGACCAAGCCAGGGTGACTCGACCTGATCCTCGGTCGAGGTCCAAAGGCAAAGGTACTTCTAGTTTCATTCCTCAGTCTAGTAGGCAGAAGACTAGAAGTACCTCGGGGATATCTAGTGTACAGAAGGAGACTTCCAGAAAACGTAAGCTAGCGGTGGTTGATTCTCAGCAAGAGAATGATGATGTTTCGATCGATGTTACTGAGGCAGTTGCACACAACCATGATGCTACTGATCCTCGAGGTGATTTCTCGACTGAGGAATCTTCAGAGGAGTCTGAGCATGATCTTTCCCTAAGAGAAACTCATCGTGCTAGTAAAGGTATGTCCCTTGTTTGGTTTCCTTCCTTCTTATGAGTTCGTTTAATTAAGTGTTTCTATTTTTGTTTTGGCAGGTTCAGATGTGACTAGGAGATCGACTGAGGTTGCAGGTGTGGGTACTTCAAAGCAAGTTGCGAATACATCTAGGAAAGGTATGCGTACATTTCCTTTCTCCTTGTTGGTTACTAATGACTTTTAATATACATCTTAAGCTAACTTAATCTGTATTTCAGGTTCCGACCCGAATCCTCCTGAGCATTTTGTGCCAGGTTGGGAGATTACATCAGATGATCGGTACAATACAAAGGCAACTTGTCACAAAATGATCTCACAGTTGTCTACTCCGGCAGAGCAGAAATTTCAACGCAACTTCTCTCATAAGGAGGCTCTTCGGCGTTGTTATTATAAGCAAGGGACAGCTGTGTCAACTGTTGCTGACCTGCTTGACCGGGATGAGGATTTGTGGTTGTCCCATGAGAAGCTTAAGGAGGATCATGAGAAACTTAAAGAGAAGTATGAGGGACGCAAAGCTCAGGTTCTTTCGTTACAACAGGAGAAGAAAGATTTAGAGGTTAAGTTGGACAAACGTAATAAGGTAGTCGGTTTAGAAGAATCTCTCAAGAGGTGTATGAACGAAAAGATTATAGGTCAGAAGGAAAAGATTGCTTTACTTGAAAGTGAGAAGGAAAGAGTTGTGAGAGATTTGCTTCCAACTGTTGTGTCTCGTCTCCTGAAGAGTGAGGAGTACCAGAAACATCATGCTCGTGTTCAATCTTTATCTTTCTCAGCAGGTTATATTTCAGGGTTAAAGCTAGCTCGTTCCCCGGAGGTGTATGAGGAGTTGGTCGCATCTGCGATTGATTTGGACGTGAATGCCGAGAAAACATTTGAACCAGCCTTTGAGGAGCTCTTTGACACCAGTTATTCCTATATCGAGCAAGTCAGTGCTAGTTATTCTTCCTCTGTTACTGAGCCTCTCGACATCCATCCCGAGTATGCTGAGCCAGAAGGCGCTCCCGAGACTTGATGTGACATTTGTTTCACCATCTTTTGTGTTTACATTCACAAACTTTAAGTCGTGATGTTTGGTTTAATTTGTAATGACTTGATTATTTCTGGCATTTGTATTCATGAACATGCTTTGTCGTGACCTTTATCTTGCTTTGTAGTAGCTTTGTTATTTGTATTTGACTATGATTATCATGCCATTCGAGGTTACTTACGTGATTCCTCATTCTTCTTCTTTTTATTTTTTACGAGTTTGTAGACTTGTTCATTAAATTGACCAAGCACATGTTTCGTTCATCCTTTATGAACAGCACACTCGGATTTTTCATTCATCCTATGTGAATAGCACATTTGGATATCTTAAAGACTTAGTTCATCCATTGTGAATAGCACGTTCGGATTTTTTGTTCATCCCATGTGAATAGCACATTTGGGTTTTAGATAACCTTTAGTGAATAGCACTTTTAAAGGATAGACATTGACTACATCATTCGACAGGAGGTAGCTAACCATCCTTCGGAGTCACATGATAATTTGTCTAAGTTCACAACAATCTTTGGGAAAATTGCCGAACCACACATGGGTTGGCTATATCATTCATTAAAATAAGTGAACTACATAAGATGCGCGAAGCATTTCATACAATAGATTTAAAGATAACACTTTCAGAGGTTTATTGCATGCCACTTTCGTGGTATTTCGTTGCCCTCCATTGTTGCCAACTTGTATGACCCCTTTTGGAATGCTTCCAAGACTTGGTAAGGACCTTCCCAAGTTGGGCCTAACTTACCTTGATTTTCATCTCTACTAGCCTCGTTCCTTCGGTACACATATTCGCCTGGATGGAACGACACTGGGCGAACTCTCTTGTTGTATTCTTGCTCCATTTTCTTCTTATACTTGGCCTCCTTGATTGCTGCCATCTCTCTTCGTTCTTCCAAAAGATCCAAGTTTAACCGAAGCTCATCGTTGTTAAGGGCTTCATTAATCATCATGACTCGGTGTGTGGGCATCCCAATCTCTGCTGGTATGACAGCTTCACTTCCATATGTCAGGCTAAAGGGTGTTTCACCGTTGCTTTGTTTAACCATAGTTCGATGCGCCCATAACACGTTTGGCAGTTCGTCCACCCAACCTGTTCTGACCCTGCCTAACCTTGTTTTCAATCCTTCCATGAGACTCTTGTTTGCTCGCTCCACCAAACCATTAGCTTAGGGATGAGCCACTGCTGTGTTCATTTGCTTGATGTTCAACCTTTCACACCATCCCTTGAATGGGTCATTAACGAACTGGGTTCCATTGTCGGTAACGATGATCCTTGGTATGCCGAATCTACACATGATGTTTTCCCACACAAACTTTTTCACGTCCTTCCCACTTATCTTTGCCAATGGCTTTGCTTCAATCCATTTAGTAAAATAATCAATAACAACAAGGATGAACTTGACCTTCCCAGGAGCTTCTGGGAGAGGCCCCACAATGTCCATTCCCCATTGATAAAAAGGCCATGGTGCCATAATTGACGTCATGTTTGTCTTTGGGAGTCGTGGAACTGGCGAGTGTATCTGACATGAATCACACTTTCGGATTTCCTGACGTGCATCTGTATGCATAGTCGGCCAATAGTATCCTTGTCTCATAGCCTTGGCCACCACTGACCTAGGACCTGAGTGCATTCCGCAGGAACCCATGTGGATCTCTCGAATGACGTAGTTAGCCTGTAAAGGGCCTACACATCTTAACATAGGAACAAGATATGATTTTTTGAATAACACACCATCCTCCATCACGTACTGGGGCAGTTTGAGCCTGAGCTTCCGCCTTTCGTTCGGATCCTCGGGCCATTCATCTTTCTCTAAACACTTTATTATTGGAGTCATCCACGTATCACCTTCCTCTTCTACCACTGTATTGACTTCCTTGAGTTCTGTGGATCTTTCGTTCAAAACTTCCACCAAGACTTGCTTGGTTAGTTCAGAGAATGTTGTGGCAGCTAGCTTACTTAAGGTAACCGCTTTGCGATTGAGGGCATGAGGAACATGGCTTATCCTAAGCTTGTGGAACCCTTCAACATACTCTCTTGCCTTTTTGAGGTATCGAATCATGCTTTCTCCTCTTGCTTCAAATTCACCATTAACTTGGTTTGCACCAAGTTTGAGTCAACATATACCCGTAGTTTTTGGATTCCCATCTTTCTTGCCGTGTGCATCCCAGCTAAGAGAGCCTCATATTCGGACTCGTTGTTTGAACTTGGGAAGTTCAGGCGCAGAGCGTAGATATACTCAACTTCCTCCGGACTGGTGAGCACCCAACCGGCCCCAGCTCCATCCTCACCTGATGCTCCATCAGTGAAAAGTGTCCATACATCCCCATCGTTTTCCCAGTCGTTTTCTTCCTGGTCTATCTCCATGTCTACGTCCTGTACTGCCGTGACAACAAGTGGTCCATCTTGTACGCCTAGATTGCCTTGTTGAATTGGCCCCGTCGGCATTTCTGCGAGAAAATCCGCTAAGACTTGACCTTTGACGGAGTTTCTTGGTTTATATTCAATGTCAAATACACCAAGCTCTATGGCCCATACCGCAAGCCTTCCTGACATTTCTGCCCTACTCAGAATTTGCCTGATAGGTTGATCAGTGATGATGACTCTTATGGGGTGTGCTTGAAAGTACCTCTTGAGCCTTCGAGATGTGTGTAGTAGAGACAAGGCTAGCTTTTCCATCGGAGAATAATTGATTTCTGCTTCATGTAATGTTCGACTAACGTGATGAATTGGGACTTGCTTTCCCCCTCGTTCGGCCACCAATACTGCGCTTACTGCTAACTCGGCTGCTGAAAGATAGACGAACAGCTCTTCCCCTGGTTTTGGGGTTGTTAGGAGAGGCAAATCGGCTATGTGTTTCTTCATTTCCAAGAAGGCGTGCTCCGCTTCCTCTGTCCATTTGAAGTTGTCCTTCGTGCACCCCTTCAATGTCTCAAAGAAAGGGAGAGAACGTTCAGCACTCTTTGATAAGAACTTGTTCAACGCTGCTAGCTTCCCACTAAACGTTTGCATTTGCTTTAAACTCTTAGGCGATTGCATGTCCATGATTGCTTTGGTTTTCCCAGGATTTGCCCTAATCCCTTATGAAGTGACTATATATCCAAGGAACTTCCCTTCTTCCATGCCAAACGAGCACTTCTTAGGGTTGAGCTTCATATTAATTTTCCTAAGTGTTTTGAATGTTTCCTCGACGTCGGCCAACAACCCTTTCTCATCATGACTCTTTATAACCATGTCATCAACGTATGCTTCTAAGTTCCTTCCAATTTGATCTTTAAATACCTTGTCTACCAACCTTTGGTACGTAGCCCCAGCGTTCTTGAGCCCAAATGGCATCTTGGTATAGCAATACGTCCCTTGGTCAGTGTAAAACTCTGTTTTTTCTTCATCCTCCTTGGCCATTTGTATCTGATGATACCCTTTGTATGCATCGAGGAAGCATTTGAACTTGAATCCCATTACCGACTCGATCTTCCAATCGATTTCTGGGAAGGGGTAATGATCTTTGGGGCATGCTTTGTTGATGTCTTTGAAGTCAATGCACATTATCCAACTCCCATCATCCTTCTTTACTAACACATGATTCGAGATCCACGTTGGGTATCTGACTTGACGAACAATTCCGGCCTTTACCCATTCTTGAACTTCTTTAGTCACAGCTTGCCCTCTCACTGGAGCTAAAGTCCTCCATTTTTGCCTAATCGGCTCCCTCGATGGATTGTCATGAAGGTGATGCTGAGTTATGTGCCTGGGGATCCCTGTCATGTCAGAGGGCTTCCATGCAAAGACATCCATGTTAGCCCTCAGTAACTTTTTCAACTCATATTTACATTCCGGTGAAAGTCCAGCATTGATTGTAACAAGTTGCTCTGGGTACTTGTCATTCACCTTAACTTCCTCAGTTTTTTGTTCTACAATGTTACAACCCGCCAAGACTCCCTCATTCGTCTTAGATGTCACGTCCGGCATGTACATCTTTTCAGCTCGCTGGCATTCCACAATCATAGATGGTCGAGTGATGATAGTTGCTACTCCTCCAGGAGTTGGGAATTTGAACATGGCGTGAATGGTGGAGGGAACAGCCTTCAAGATGCTAATCCCTGGCCTGCCTAGCATGTATGGTGAAGCTGCACGTACGATTGCAAATTCCATGGTTGTCCTTCTCGACCTTGTTCCTTCCCCAACAATTACTTCTAAGTCAATCACTCCGAGCGGCTGGGAGATTTCTCCTGAAAATCCTACCAGCGGGGTGTTGGATGGTGTTAACCGGTTTTGTGTCCAGGAGTCTAGGCATCTAAAGCAATGCTCATACATTATCTCCGAACCAGCACCATTATCCACGTAAATTCTTTGTACCAAATACCCTGCTATCTCAGCTTGAATGATGATTGGTGACTCTTTTGCATTTGCTCGAGAGATAGGCGGGAAAGTGATGTCCACGTTCATCCAACTTTCTTCGACCTCCTCTGGCCTTCTCTTCCTCCCATAGCCTGATGATCGTATCATGTTGATGACTTTCCCTCTCCCCTTCTGGTTTCCTTTGGCATTATTTTTAACCTCGCGGATTAAGTGATTCAATTTTCCTTACTCAAGGGCGGTTTCAAGTTGCTTCTTCAGCTGGTAGCAATCGTCAGTGTAATGTCTTTTCTCGCCATGGTATTCACAGAACCGATCCAGATTCTCCTTCCGAGGAGTACCAATCAAGGGAGGTGGACGAGGCAGGTTTAGTTGATGCTCACTGGTTAGGATCTCAGCTCGGGTTTTGGAAAGGGAGTTGATCGTCACCCGTTGAGCAGGTCGATGTTGTTGATATGGAGCATGAGCATCCCTTTGATAAGGAGGACGGGTGTTTCTTGAGTGAGAAGAATATCCCCCTCCCCGTAGTGGTTATGGGGTTTATTTAGTTTCCTCTTGTCCCCATACGACCTATCGTTCTTATAGACGTTATTCTCCTTCTTTTGGGAATCTATCGCCTCACCTCGAGGTGCTTCCGTAGTGTCGTAGGCTTCTTCTGACATGAGGAAGTCATCCACTATTTCCATCATTTCATCTACAGTCCTTGGGATCTTGTCAGCAAACTATTTTGAGAGTTCGGGACACTTATGTCCATACATGAATGCTCCTATCTGCATGATCTCAGGAACATTGAGAATACGCCCACTTTCCTCAATGAATCGTTCTTTGAAGGCCGAGAGAGTCTCGTTCGCCTTCCTTTGGATCTTATGAATTTCCATAGGATCCTTGAAGCATTTCTTCCTTTGTGAGAAGCGGATGAGGAACCTTCTCTTCAGTTCGAACCATTCGTCAATGCATCCATTAGGGAGCTTGTCAAACCATCCTCTCACCCTATCTTCCAACGTTTGTTGAAACATACGGCACCATACCGGCATTGGCCATTCATTGTTAATAGCCGCTCCGGAGAAGAGGCTAAGGTGATCCTCTGGGTCCTTCGACCCATCATACATTCGGATGTGCGGAGGCATTTTGCACTTGGGAGCTGAGAACATGAGGATTCGTGAGGAAAATGGAGACTTAAGTTGTGCTTCTTTGAAAGGTTTGCTGAGATCTTCTTCCTTTGTCTGATAAGTAGGAGCCACGTCTTTGTACTTGTCATCCACATGTTCACTTCCTGTGAAAGGACGAGACAGGTCATCTTCTTCGAAATCAAGTTGGGTGGGACGTATGCCACTCGTTCCTTCTTGGGATTGCTTGATCAACGCTTGTAAAGCCTTGATGCTATCAGTGATGAACGTCTGTTGATCGACACCGGACGTGTTTGTTCCTCCTTCGGTATTGTTCTCCTTCGTAGGAGGAGTATCAAGATTGTCACTAGGACTAGCCATTTCTCACTTAACTAGGTAGAGTGAAATAGTGGGTCCCACGGATGGCGCCAGTTCGACGTATAAGACCAATATTAAGTAGCAATGCAAACACACGTAGCATCAGTTCGACATATAAGCCATTTCTCACAAACTACCACACGTAGCATCAAACTTCCATGCATGCAAACACATGTCATCTTCACACAAACTTCCATGCATAAAATATATACTTATGTGAATTCAACCATTCGACATATAAGACCAATATTAAGTAGCAATGAGAAACTATTTATTTCAAATGATCTTACAACATGAATTACTCATTACACTTCTGGAAATATAAAGATTCAAAAATAAAATCGTCAAGAAATATGAGAGAGATAGAGATGTAAAGATGACGACTTACATGAAATGTCCATGCTTTCTTCATTCTCTACATCAGCCATTGTCAGTTGTTTAGCTTTAGCATCCAAACAGTAAGATTTTTGGTGTCAAACAGTAATGAGAAACTACATCAGCCATTGTCATATGCTATTGCAGCAAAAGTCTATAGAATCCTCAAAGGTTTTTTGGTGTCAAATGGTAAGATTTTTGTTTTATTTTTTGTGTGTTTAAAAACGGTCAAAAATTCGACTAAGTATCAAAGTTTGGGGACCGATGACCGATGGGGACCGAGTTGCCACATTGGCTACGACCGTCGAGGAGAGAGAAAGTTGAGGTGCCGCTGAAGTGTAAGGTGAGAATTGTGTTCCATTGCCTTCTAGTCTATACTACTTATAATACATATTAAACACACTCTCCTATTAAATTTTTAAGATTTTATAATATAGATTTTAAGTCAATACACATATTAAAACTTTATGTACAATTAATTTATGCACAACCATGTATATTAAATACTTGCAATTAATAATCTTCTTAAATCACCTTTTACTGAAAAATGCAACCATTTTACCACATAGTACAATATAATCAAGCTATTAATCATCTATTGTTAAAATCTAATAACCCAAGATCTTAAAACACCAGAAAAAAAAAACATAACCTACACAACTTAAAAGACCAGCATGTACAACTTAAAGGAACAATATGGTTAAAGTTACTCAAATATAATCTATAAAGTTATTGTAACGAAAAACATAAAATTAAAAAACATTAACCGCACAATTTGTTAAAGGTACCCGCCGACGCATCGCGCGGATACCATGCTAGTCTTAAAGAGTTAAAAATCTCATAAAATGACATAGACACTAAACCACTTCTAAAATCTGCTATAACTTTCTTTATTCTTCATAACCATGTCGATCCTATCTTTCACATATCAATATATCACTGTTTTCTATAGAATAAATTAAATCCCATTCCTTCAACATATATATAACCATGCCTCATGTGACCACCAACGCCAGAAGTGTCCTTGTTTTCAGTGGCGGAGCCAGGAGCCAAGTTTAGGGGTAGCGAAATACGAAAATTTATTTAGGGGTAGCGAAAATTTGTTTCAGGGTAGCAAAATCGCCAAAAAATGGCCAAAAATAGCCAAAAATGGCCAAAAATCGCTAAAATTACACTACCGGGTAAAAGTTCAGGGGTAGCGACCGCTACCCCTGGCTTACACATGCCTCCGCCACTGCTTGTTTTCTTAAAATAATTTATCCCTTTCAACGTGTATTGCAGTCGGCGGCGGGATTGATAATGTTCCTACAGGAGTAGGTACATGTACAGGTAGTCGGGTTGTTGTGGGTTCTGGTTTTGGCTCTAATAGAGGCCGCTCTGTTTGATGATCCTCAGCCTCGGCCCTCGGGTCTTACAAAAGCTTTTCCTTTTGTCATCCTGTCAAAGTAGTAAGAGGTCCAAAATATTTCGGATTAAAATAAAGACCAACTAAACCCATTTTGACACGTTATTAAACCTGCACGATTTGGAAAATAGAACCGACGGAGTCGCTACTTCTGCTCCTTCCTAGTCAATTTAGCCAATGTAAAAAGTGATATACATGAAACATGAAACGAGGACATCATGTTTTGAAAGTGTCCTCTGGAACTGCTCATTTAACTCAACTGCTTAAGATGTTTGTTAATTTTTTTGGGGACCAAAAAGTAAAATCCATATAAAGTCACTAACTGTAAATCGGATTTGCAATAGCAGAAAAAAGTAGTTTTATGGATTTGGGGAAAGTGGGGTGGGGTGGTTGACTCTTTTCTCTTCTTTGTTCTGACCTATAAAATTATACTCCCTCCGTCCCAAAATATAAGTCCAATTTGCTACTTTTTGTTGTCCCAAAATTGATGTCCACTTTCAATTTCCACCAATCAAAATGTTTGAAAGTGGGAGGAAATGAACTTTTATTGGTTAATATTGTTTGGGACCCACTTTTCTTAAACTTTGTAAAATATGAAAGTGGACTTATAATTTGAGACGGAGGGAGTATATGTCTATATACACAGGTGGTCTATGAAATGGTGTCAATACATGGATGACCTTAAAAAAAAGGGTAGGGGCTCCGAATACATTAACCCTGAAAAATAAATCCTAAAATTTATCTTGAATTGAAGAAATCTTTTATCAAACAAACATGCAATGATACAAAGAAAACATCCTAAAATATGCAAGCAAACAGGATAACCACTCTAAGAACAACAAATAATGACCTAGAAAAGTTACAAAAGATGAGCTTTATTTGAACAGGACCTACAGAAACCAGACTTCTAATAGAATTATACATTCTGGACTTGATACAAATGTTTAGCACCCGAAAATAATCAGCATAGACTGATAACCAAACGAGAAGAATCATTAGCCTGACTAACCCACAACTAGGACGACACTGCTACATGGATTAATAATCGGGTCTAAAGATATCAATAAAGGTAACATACATTCGAGATTTAATATGATGACAGAGATATTGAAGATACCTTGCAAGTAGAAACACAGTTATTTATTAGTCATGGTACAAACAGATTTCACTACTCAACCTTTGTCACCATCTTCTCAAGTTCATCCTTGGATAATTTCCACTCTCAGGAATTATTATACTTTTCTTATTACCATTCAATACAGCCGAGACATTGAGAATGCCATCGGCGTCTATACTAAAGGAAATTTTTTACCTTCTATTCACCTGCAGGGGCTGGGTGAACTCCCTCAAGATGAAACTGATCAAGGAAGATGTTGTCCTTGGTTTTCATGCTCTCACCCTGATAAACTTGGATTGTGAAACCTACTTGGCTATCGACAAGTGTTACATAAGTATCCTCCATGGTGGGTATTGGTGTGTTCCTGGGGATCAAAACTTCCATATCATCTGCATTGGTCTCGATGCCTAGAGATAGAGGGGTCACATTTAAAAGTTTTATATCCATTACAGCTTTATTCCCATTACCACTTAAGCTTGCAGCCAGGACTGCTGCACCATAAGAAACTGCTTCATCCGCATTAATGCTCTTGCAAAGTGGTTTCCTGTAAAAAAAACTCCATGAGCATTTGTTGTACCTTGGGAATCCGAGTAGATCCACCAACAAGAACTATATCATGAACATCATTCTTGTCTATATTACCATACTTCAAACAATTCTCGACGTGCTCAATACACTTTGTAAAGAAACTATCATTTAGCTCCTCAAATTTTGCCCGACTGAACATAATTGAGAAATCAATTCCCTCAAACAAGGAATCAATTGAAATTGATGTTCTAGTTGATGCTGACAGAAACCTCTTCGCCCTCTCACATGCATTTTTCAACCTCCCCATTGCTCTTGCATTTTTACTGACATCCTTCTTTTGTCTTTGCTTGATATATTGTACACAATGATTAACCATGGCCTTGTCAAAATCTTCTCCACCCAAATGAGTGTCACCACCTATATATTGCTTTGACATTGATTGTGCCCGCTCGGCTGATAGTGAGAAGAGACACATCAAATGTTCCCCCACCTAAATCAAAGATGAAAACATTTTTCTCATTATTCCGGTGTTTTTATCAGAACTTTTGTCAATACCATAGGCAATTGCTGCTGCCGTAGGCTCACTAATTAAGCGCAATACGTTGAGACCAGCCAGTGTACCAGCATTTTTGGTTGATTGTCGTTGCTTATCACTGATATGCAGGGACAGTAATAATGGAGATACAGGTCAACAAGAAGACAAGGCTGCTAATGGAGTTATGAACAAGAAGATCTCATCAGTCATCTCCTCTAACTATGCTCATCATATCAAGTGTTTAGTTAGTTGTTATACAATGTAATAGTTAAAAATGTAATTGTAGTATAGTGATAGTTTGTTCTGTATACTAGCTGTAGCAGAGTATTGTGAATGGTCAACGCGGGTCAACTCATTCAAGTGTTAGTTATGAGTGTATCCTGACAAGATCATACTCTTTAAATACTGATGTAATAGTTTCATTTCATTCAATCAATGAAGTAACCTTTCATTCAATCTCTCTGTTTTCTCATTATGGTATCAGAGCCATATGAGCTCTAACAAACCCCCAACAACCTCCCAACTAAATTTCAACAAACTCTGATCAATCTAACAAACTCCGATCATTATTCCGGTAACACCAGCAGTTTCCGATCAATCACTATGTTAAGATTCTGATCATCTACCATCACAAAACACCATGAATAACTCAACCACCACTAACACAAACACCACAAACAACACTAATTCCACCAGAACCACCATTGATGATGTCACTTCACCCAATCACCCACTATTTCTGCATCAACATGATCATCCTGGCTTAATTATCATCTCCAAGAAGCTGACAGGATCAGATAACTATGGATCTTGGAAGAGATCCATGATGATTGCTCTCAATGCAAAAAATAAGCTCAAGATTGTGACTGGTGAATATGAAGAACCAGTGGTTGATTTAGAACTTAGGCCACTCTGGGAAAGAACAAATGATATGATAATCTCATGGATTCTAAACACACTTGATGAACAAATTGGTAATTCTTTGAACTATGTGAATTCTACTTATGATCTTTGGAAAGAATTACAAGAACACTACTCTCAGCTTGATGGTCATAGAATCTATCAACTCACTCATGATCTAGTTCAGTTAAAACAGAATAATGTTGCAATTGAAATTTACTACCACAAGCTTAAGGGTCTTTGGGATGAATATGATTCATTAGAAGCTCCATATCTATGTGTTTGAACTTGTAATTGTGACAATGGAAGGATTAATGGAGAAAGAGATCAAAGGAAAAGGTTGATTCAGTTTTTAATGGGTTTGGATGAATGTTATGCTAATGTCAGGGGTCAAATCTTGCTCATGAGTCCTATGCCAACTGTTGCTAAAGCATACAGTATGATTAGACAAGAGGAAAAATAAAGGGAAAGCAACACACTCAAAGTTCCAACTTCAGTAGCACTTTCTGCACAATCAAACTACACATGGAACAATTACAATGGTAATTCAAGGTCTGGAAATGGAAACACTTAAGACTGTTAGAAGTGACAATGGCACAGAGTTTCTCAACCATTCACTGTCTGAATTTTTCAAAATCAATGGAATCATTCATCAAACCTCATGTCCCATTACATCTCAGCAAAATGCCAGAGTGGAGAGAAAACATAAGCATCTATTGGAAGTTGCAAGGGCAATTAGGTTTCAAGCAAATTTTCCTATTCATTTCTGGGGTCATTGCTTACTTGTAGCAACATATCTCATTAACAGATTGCCTTGTAAACCACTAAACCACAAAAGTCCATATGAGATGTTGTATCAAACACCCCCTTCACTAGATCATTTAAGAATTCTTGGATGTCAAGCCTATGCTCACCAACATACCACAGATAAGTTTGAATCAAGATCTATACCCTGTATCCACATTGGTTATCCCATAACACAAAAAGGTTATCTGTTATATGATCCCAAAACTCACAAGACTTTTGTTAGTAGACATGTAAGATTTCATGAACACATTCTACCATTTGTTCACAAACCAACAACCACATCACCAACATTAGAACCAGTCTCACCTGTACCCCACAATATACCAATCTTTACACCACCCACTCAACCAACATCTGATCAACCAATTTTCACACCCAAAGAGTTAAGCACTGATCCAACAACCAATACAACCTCATCACCTCAATCTCATGATACAACTACATCTTCACCATCTCAACATCATGATGCAGACACACCTTCAACAACACTCTCACCTACATTAGAACCCACACATTTACCCACACCATCACCATCACCACCACCACTCAGAAAATCAACAAGAACAACAAAAATTCCAAATAAATTAAAAGACTTTCATGTTATTGTTCCTAAATCAAAACACATAGCAAATTCACTCACAAAATTTCACCACTCAAAATACATTAATTATGCTAACATACACTCATCACAACACAGACATCTCATCAATATCATTAATAAAATAGTGGAACCACAATTTTATACTCAAGCTGCCAAACACTTAAGATGGAAAGATGATATGGATAAAGGGTTGCATGCATTAGAAACCAACAACACTTGGGTTGTAGTCTCTCTTCCAGCAGGCATATCACCAATTGGTAGCAAATGGGTTTTTAGAATTAAGTACAGGTCAGATGGGACCATTGAGAGATTCAAAGCTAGGTTGGTAGCAAAAGGCTACTGATGAGGCGAAAAATGAATCGTTTTTAGGGGGTTATTTAAGCTCGAATTCGAATTTAATTGATCAAATAATGCCCTAAATCGTTCCTTTTGTCATTTTAGGTACTTTTGGAGTGAATTCTGGAAAAGGAAGCATTTTGGACGTTTTTGGAGCATAAAAGTGAAGAAAACGACAAAGTCTTAATTTTCCTTGCTGGGAACAGTATCTGACGGCGTCAAGAGTTATCAAGTGACGGTTTCAAGAGTAATACAAGAGGTGGAAGTGGATAAAGTCCATGACGATCCAGAAGAGTTTTACACTAGGGACATGACGGCGTCACCATAGGCCGTCATGGTCCAAATACGAGTGACGGCCCAGAGTAGAATTGCACATGACGGCGTCAAAAGTGGATCTAGGCAATCCGATTTCATTATGGGCGGCGAGTTGACGGCGTCAGAATTTCCTTCTTTACGCCGTCACCATGTAAAATCTATATATAGCTTTGCAATTTTCATTTATTAGAGAGGAACAATTAGGGTGTAACTTTGGAGAGAAACCCTAGTCCGAATATTATAGCTTTTTCAAGGGTTTTTACCCTTTGAAACCTTTCATGTTCAATTGAGATAAGTACTCTTTCAATTCATTCAATATGTCTATGTGTTGTTTGAATATATCTTACACTTGTCTTGAATTTAACATGCTTGGCTAGATCTCTTGGGTGTTTGCTTAGATGTAGTGAAACCTAGGTGTTAATTATGGGTTGATTGTTTGTTTATAGTTATTACGGATGATTGTATTCGATGTTAGGCTTAAGAAAACTGGCAGACTTCCATTTGTGACATGCTTGAACGTCTTAAGAAACATGATCAGAGGTGTACTATGATTTTTGGCTGTATTTAATGCGTAGGAGAATTCTAATGATCCCATGTTAGGAGCTTCTAACGGCTCGACATAGGAGTTAAGTAGGATCCTATAGAGTTAGGGAATATTGTACACGGCCCTACGACTAGTATTAAGGAATATGACCCGTCATTCATGCAATTGTAACAAACTATCAACCTGTAAAAGATATCTAGGGAGTAATGAAACCTAAGTAAACACGACTCACCCTATTATTGTTCACACCACTAGTTTAATTAGATTTTATTTTCATTTCTGTTATTTTATTTTGATTGCATCTTAGTTACTGGGTTAGTTAATTAGCAACTGATTCCGCCCACTCTTCCAAAACCGAGATTTTTATTTGCTTTTATAAAATTATAAAAATACAAAAAGAATCATCCCTCACCTCTAGACCTAGTTTTTAGGCTTTCTAATCCTAGCGACACTATTTCTGAGTTGAACGATCAATCCCCCGGTACTTGTCACTATACTATACTACAACGATCAGGTACACTGCCTGGTGGGGTTGTAAGCTTCCCACGATCCCTTGAGAGGTAAAGCCTGGTGCGATTCCCACGTATCAAGTTTTTGGCGCCGCAGCCCAGGGAATAGTTATTGTCTAGGTTAGGATTTCTTTTTATTAGGTCTACTTGCTAGATTCCTTTCTAGTAAGATTTTATTTTTATTTTTAGGTTTTCTTTAGTCTATCTTTTTCTTCGTGCCTTTGTTAGTAAACTAAATTCATTGACAATTCCGTTGACCATTATGGAAAACGTGAATCCACCCCTTTCCCCTAGAGATGTGGCTTTGTTGCGTGAACAGATTAAAAATGAGATTAGGGAGCTTAATAGGTTAATTAATGTTGAGCTCGATCATGCATTTAGTGACCTAGCGACCGCCTTGTATTCAAATAAGGACCTAGGACCTAATGATTCTGAGGATGTGGTTGAGGAACTTGAGAATGGGGAGATAGATCCAAAGCTAGATGACTATTTCAATCTATACCCCACTAAGGAGGAGATTGCGTACTATAAATATCTTATTGATAATCCTCGACCTCCTTTCACTAGAATTGAACCTAAGATAAAGAGAGGCGACCCTAAGAATGCAAAAATACCATGTATGATTGGGTATAAACATATTCACAATGCTTACATTTATTTTAAATCTCCAATCAACATTATGTCCTCAAGTGTTTATAACGATATAGTGAAAACAAGACTTGGACCTAGAAGAGACCCTAAATACCCCAGTGGAGTTTATAACTTTGTCGGGAGAGTTAAAGGTCTACATGTCTTTGTTGGGAACTTTACTTATGTCACTGACTTTATGGTTGTTGAAGACCTAGCTAGTGTTATTGATTGTCGCTTATCCCATGTTGTGTTTGGTAAACCATTTGTTGAAGAGTCCAAGTTAGAATATGATGAGATAGAAGGGACAATCCGATTTGCTAGTAAAATTGATAGGATCACATATAGGATGCCTAATAGAATGTCGTTTTGTGCCTCGATTTGACATGGATAACATTGGTGCTTTTGAGGACATCAATGAAGAGGATAAGAAAAAGGGCATGGACTATGTATGGGAGAAGAAGAGCCTTTTCTACAAAGATTGTTTGACTCTAAGACCGAAATATAAAGTTGATAAGGAATTTGCCAATAGGATTATAGGAGCAATTGAGAAAAAGGTGGTTGGTCTCTATAAAGAACATTTACAATCGGAGAGTGAGACCAACGATGAGGTCACGTAATTGCCCATGACATTGAGTCTAGCTACAAGACTCATAAATAAAGAAAAGCGCTTCTTGGGAGGCAACCCATGTTTTGTGTGATTTTTATTTGTTTGATTGTTATTTGCTTCCGTATGCATGCTTTATTTTTATTGTTGGTAGATCTTGTTTCAAAATAAAATTGTGAAAATGCTTTATTTTATCGTTTGACTTCGTCTTAACTTCATACAAAGATATTTTGCAAAAGATAAGTGTAAGTGGAAACCCCAAATATGTTTTTAAGAAACGAAATTGATCATGAATCTCCACAATATTAAATGAACATGTGTATTAGTATTTGTTAGAGTCAAATGCTTGTATCGAGTCATAATGATGTTTTGCTGGTTTTTCCAGGAAGTAGGACATAAGTTTTTCCAGAAATTTTCCGAAAACTTAACATAAAGATTTCTGCAGGTCACTTCTGACGGTGTCAGGAATTAATTCCTGACGGTGTCATGTGTAAAATTCTGGAAATTTTGCGAGTTTTGTTTTTCTAACGGAGTCTTAAAGTTTTTGTTAATTCTTTAGTTTTATAAACTCCAGGAAATCTGCAAACATTCATTCCACAAGCATTATATCTTAATTTGCTTTCTAGGACTTGTTAGTATATATAGATCTCCGCCGATTTTACGCGAGGTTGCCTTGTTTGTTTTCTCAGGTTTAACAGGTTATGTATGACAAGAAGATGATTTATTTTCTGGAAGGGAAGCTTTGATTGTTCATTTTCTTGGAGGAAGATCTAACCTTGTTAACACACTGTCCACACCGAACGAATTAGGGGAGTATTTGCTTTCATTCTTTTACCTATTTCACTTTTACATTCTTTAATTGAACATTGGGGACAATGTTTATCCTAAGTGTAAGGGGAGGGTAAATGATGATACCTTATAGGATACCATTGCACTTGAGTTTGTTTGTTTGATGGTAGGTGTGTAATAAAACTATGAGAAATACTTGTTATTGTAATTTTAGTGCCAAATTTAAAAATTTTTACTACATTTAGGAGTGAAACTTTAGCCTTAGCAAGCGTCTCATAGATAGGAGTTGTATGACTAGCACAAAACCGTACCATTCAGAAAAAATTTTCACCCAAATATGCTAGGTTCGCCTTTAGATTTGATAATAAAAGCATTCATTATTGGTGCTTATGAGTGTACCGGTAGCATTTAGATTCTAGAACTTGCGTTAGTGATGAATCCTGAGACCGCTAGTGAGACTACATTCGTGTAGTAGGATTTACTACATGATAAGAGGCATTAGAATTACCCTTGTGTACCCACACCTTAGCGTTGTACTCATTTTTAGTACACGAAACCCCTAGTATACCCCTCCGAGCCTATCTTTTCGTTTCTAACTTTAAGCATCTTACTTAAAGGAAGAATTTGTTACAACCCACTTAAATGTACACCCAAATCGCCTTAGCCTTCCATGTATGCACTCATCTTTAGTGCATTATTGTTATTTATTTAAACCCTTATTTAATTATATAATTGATTACGTGGTTGCTAAGTCGAGTCATATCTTGTACATATTGTTTTGGGACGACTGGGACTCATGGGTAAAGTACTTATGTTATGGAGTAATGGGGAAGAACATCATATATTACCCCCATATGTGCGTTAATCTTAAAAGTACTCCAAGTGTTTTGATTATCTTGATTCGAGTCATTAGATTAGCTTATTGTAAAGTATGTAAAAATTCAAGTATAAGGGGAATGTTTATTCCCTATGATGTATTATTTTGGATGGTAGGATAAGAGTGTATGAAAAAAAAAATAATAAATAAAAAAAAATAATCGAAGAAATTAAGAAAAAGAAAAAAAATAATAGAAAAAGAGAAAAGAGAAAAAACATACGGACTACCATCCCGTTTCATTCTATGTTTGTTTTAGGTTTTTGTTATTTTTCATTTATTAGCTTAAGTCGAGTCTAGTCTTGGCTTAGCAACGCCATATTGTACATGTAATTAACCAAGATGATTAACTTGCCACTAGTAAAGATTGTCTTTATCCAACAAAACCGTGTATTCCATATCCCTACACCTAACGTTATAACCCTTTGAAAGACCTCTCTGATAGTTTTATCCTAGGTGCTTACGCCATGTGGTGGAGGTTTGATCCTTTCCCAAGCCTATGGTAATCTATTTTTCTATGACAGGTAGTGAGAGATGTTTTTCATTTCCATATTGTGATATATACTTTATTACACCCGAGAGATGTAAGTATCTAAACACTATTTATGAGGTGCTACTGTATGACCTCCGTGCTTGTCTTTGGTCTTTAGTGGAATGATTATTTGTTGTAATTACTTTTATATTAGTGTTAAATGACCCCTAACTTGTTTTTTGATTAGAATAAAAGCACATTTGCTTGAGGACAAGCAAATCTCAAGTGTAAGGGTATATGATGAGGCGAAAAATGAACCATTTTTAGGGGGTCATTTAAGCCCGAATTCGAATTTATTTGATCAAATAATGCCCTAAATCGTTCCTTTTGTCATTTTAGGTACTTTTGAAGTGAATTCTGGAAAAGGAAGCATTTTGGACGTTTTTGGAGCATAAAAGTGAAGAAAACGGCAAAGTCTTAATTTTCCTTGCTGGGAACAGTACCTGACGGTGTCAAGAGTTATCAGGTGATGGCGTCAAGAGTAATACAAGAGGTGGAAGTGGACAAAGTCCGTGACGATCCAGAAGAGTTTTACACTAGGGACATGACGGCGTCACCACAGGGCATCATGGTCCAAATACGAGTGACGGCCCAGAGTAGAATTGCACATGACGGCGTCAAAAGTGGATCTAGGCAATCCGATTTCATTATGGGTGGCGAGTTGACGGAGTCAGAATTTCCTTCTTGACACCGTCATCATGTAAAATCTATATATAGTTTTGCAATTTTCATTCATTAGAGAGGAACAATTAGGGTGTAACTTTGGAGAGAAACCCTAGTCCGAATATTACAGCTTTTTCAAGGGTTTTTACCCTTTGAAACCTTTCATGTTCAATTGAGATAAGTACTCTTTCAATTCATTCAATATGTCTATGTGTTGTTTGAATATATCTTACACTTGTCTTGAATTTAACATGTTTGGCTAGATCTCTTGTGTGTTTGCTTAGATGTAGTGAAACCTAGGTGTTAATTATGGGTTGATTGTTTGTTTATAGTTGTTACGGATGATTGTATTCAATGTTAGGCTTAAGAAAACTGGCAGACTTCCATTGGTGACATGCTTGAACGTCTTAAGAAACATGATCAGAGGTGTACTATGATTTTTGGTTGTATTTAATGCGTAGGAGAATTCTAATGATCCCATGTTAGGAGCTTCTAACGGCTCGACATAGGAGTTAAGTAGGATCCTATAGAGTTAGGGAATACTGTACATGGCCCTACGACTAGTATTAAGGAATATGACCCGTCATCCATGCAATTGTAACAAACTATCAACCTGTAAAAGATATCTAGGGAGTAATGAAACCTAAGTAAACACAACTCTCCCTATTATTGTTCACACCACTAGTTTAATAAGATTTTATTTTCATTTCTGTTATTTTATTTTGATTGCATCTTAGTTATTGGGTTAGTTGATTAGCAACTAATTCCGCCCACTCTTCCAAAACCGAGATTTTTATTTTCTTTTATAAAATTATAAAAATACAAAAAGAATCATCCCTCACCTCTAGACCTAGTTTTTAGGCTTTCTAATCCTAGCGACACTATTCCTGAGTTGAACGATCAATCCCCCGGTACTTGTCACTATACTATACTACAACGATCAGGTACACTGCCTGGTGGGGGTTGTAAGCTTCTCACGATCCCTTGAGAGGTAAAGCCTGGTGTGATTCCCACGTATCAGCTACAATCAAAAGGAAGGGATTGATTACACTGAAACATTTGCACCTACAGCTAAGATGGTGACAGTTAGGACTTTCTTACTTGTAGCTATTCATTACAACTGGCATATAGCTTAGCTAGATATTGACAATGCATTCCTTCATGGAGATTTAGATGAGGATGTTTACATGACCCTACCTCAAGGATATCATCACAACACCAACATTCCAAATCCTGTTTGTAAACTTAAGAAGTCATTGTATGGTTTAAAGCAGGCTAATAGACAGTGGTTCACTAAGTTAACCAACTTTCTCATTCAAAAAGGGTTCACTCAAAGCTTTACAGATACTTCTCTACTCACATATAAGAAAGGATCAGATTTTTTGGCTTTAGTGATATATGTTGATGATCTTCTTCTCACAGGCAACAACCCTGAACTTATTTCACACATCAAACATTAGTTAGATTTAGCCTTCAGTATCAAGGATCTAGGAAGCTTAAACTACTACTTAGGAATTGAATTTTTAATAAACACCAAAGGAATCACCATGTCACAAAGAAAATATGCACTTGAACTGATTCATAGTGCAGGGTTCCTAGATCACAAACCTTCTGATTGGTCACAAAATGGTCAGATATTATTGACAAGGTCAACAAGTCAAAGACAGCTCAATTCCAATTCTCCGTGGATAGTATAGTGTGTCCCAAGGTCGTTATGTCCCAGCGAGATTGCAATGGTGTTTTTGGAAAACGTTTATGAGAATGAGTGGCACTGACGACAGTAGCCAAGATGATTGGGAATTGATTTTGCTACTGATATTTGGTATTTGGACAATAATATTCACAATAAAAAATATACAGATATATTCACAAATGCACAACTTGGAATCAGATTACAGACAGAAAAGTGAGTTTTAGCAAATTACAAACTACAGGGGGTGCAAGTGAAACTTTTTAAAACTTAAAATTAAAAGAAAATTTAAAATGAAAATGAAATTATGAAAATGATTATTTAAATATTTAAATATTAATTAATTAACTAAAACTATTTAAAAAGTAAATTAAACTTAATTTATATTAAACTAAAAAGGATAAAGATTACAAATTAAACTAAAAACTTACAAAACTAATTTCTAAACCTTAAAATGAACCTGAAGAAAGTATAAAAAAATAAAAATAAATATTTTTGTCTTTTTATGGGTTTTTTATAAATTAAAAACTAATTATCTTAATTAAACTAATTAAACTATTTTAAATTCCTAATAATACCTAAATGACTTAGAAAATTATGGAAAAATTTTTAAAACTAATTAACCATCACAGGAATCCTACAAAATTATAAAAAGTTTCTAAAAATTATTTTTAGACTATTTTACTAATTATTTACTTATTACTTAATTTAAATCTAATTTAACTAAATTAAATAAGAAAATTGGTAAATGAATAGTAGAATTTAAAAATCTATTTTCTAAAAGTCTTAACTAATTTATAAACCTTAGGAAAATTATAAAAACCTACTGTTGTTAATTAAAATTTAAGAAAACTAATTAATCACTAATATTACCTAATTAATTTATTAAACTATTTTTAATTCTAATAAATAGTAAACTGATTAAGAAAAATCTAAGAAAATTATTACAAATACTTAAAGGTAAGAGGTAATTAAGAAAATTATGCAAATGATAAAATGCTTATTAATAAGCTAAAATGAAAAATGAAAAAGATAGAATCTATTAAATAGAAGCTATCACTAATTTTAAGTTTGGTTTTTTGGTGTTTTTCTTTTTGACAGATAAAAATGAGATAAAAACAAGAACTTTTTACAAAACAACTTTTGTTCTAGCTTAAAAATAAGATGTGTGTACCCCCTTATGTCCAAACAGTTACTAAATAGCTTATTATGACTTAAGCTATTATGAAAAAGCTAGGAAATGAGAAACTAAGCATGCACAAATGAATACCAACTTAAAATGAGCCAATTAGAACAAAGAAGCACACTGAATAAGCAATTAATCACAAATAAGCACTTATAATACTACTTAGGCCAAGACAGGCCTGAAATAAGAGGTTTTGGACCTCTGTGGGGTCCACAAAAGAGATCAGGGGTCCAAACTAAAAGTTGACTTATGAAGGTGGACTGGTAGGCTACCCAATAAGCCAATAAGCAGGGCTTATTGCTTATTAATGAAGCTTGGGTGATGCTATGAAGTTGGGGGTTCACACTGAGTCCTCAGTGTTGACTCAGATAATGACCAAACTTGATGAGGGTTGCAGCCCTATCAAATAAGCTCACAATGGAAAAATAAGCACTGATCTATCAAGATGAGTTGTTTGGCTTTCCAAAAAGCCAAAAATCTTAGGGTGTGTCCCACTAATGAAGTATCTAAGGCCTTGGGAATTTTGATCAAAACCTGTGCATAAGGCAAGTGTTTGCCCTGCAGGTCACTTTAAGCTAATGCACAAACTTGTACAAAAATCCTAAAAATAAGCTGACTATGGGCTTTTGTACACTAGGTGGCAACTTTTAACTTCTGAAAAGGGCAAGGTCTCAAAGCAAACACAAAAATCACAAAAATTCTTCCAAAATTTGGATTTCTGAAACAAAGGTACTTTTTGACTTTTTGAGTTTATGAGCTAAGTTGACTAAAGTGAACTTTGATCTTGATTTTCTGATTGAAATGGACTAATTAAGCTACAATAAAACTAATTTAAGCTAAACCACTCATGAGTGAATGGATTTGGGGCATATGCCACACTTAATCCAACACAGAGGGTAATCTAGGCCTGTTTATACTTGATTTTGACTTTTTGCTGAATAGGCCTTGGTGTTTATGATTATTCTGAGTCAATATGGACCTATGTAACTTATGTAAACCAGAAACAACAACAATTGAGCACTTAAACACTTAGGATCTCACTGATCCAAACATACCTTTTAAGTGATTGTTTTGGGATTTTCAAAGCAATTGGTTGTTAGGGCTATAGAACCTGATCCAATTCAACTTGTTATGGTATGTTAAGCCTAAATGAGCATTTAGAAACAGATGACAATCACAAATTAGCAAAAATACTAATTATGCAACTTTGACTGTGAAACTAGAAATCTTAAACAACTATGAAAATCAACCAACAACCTACTGATTTTAAGTAATGATATTACTTTTGAACACTGAATAAGCTAAATTGAACACAAATAAGCAGATAATAAGCTAAGCTACAGTACAAAGCTAAAAATCAAGGAAAAAATGAAATTATGAACTCACTCGAGACCCTAGCTAAACAAGGGCTCCCAAATGGGCAGCTACAAGCTCCTAGCTTGTAAACAAGCTAGGTAAAAGTCCTTCTTGCCCTTCCATTGCAGGAAACTTCCATTAGCTTTCCACTTAATTGCAAAGGTACCCTATGGCTTATTTCTTTGATTCTATTTTCCCTTTTTATATATATATTTTTTAGATTTTATGTTTAGTTATTGATTCAAACTACCTAAGTGAGCTTATGAAACAGTAAATACTAGTTTAAATCATACTTAAAGCTTAAAAAGGAAATTGCAATTTTAAATACTAAAACTGAATTGTGGAATGAAACTTGGAATTTTGATTAAGAAACGTTGAGATTACAATACTAAAACAGATTACAAGCTTCCTTGAGTAAAATTAACAACTAAAATTTGAAATTACAATGATACGATCTAAAAATTAAGCTAAGTGACTAACTATCATACTCCTTGCAATCTTCTCTTTATATAGCCCTCCATTAGGGTTTGTGATCATCTTCTGAGCATATCCCATCAATAATTTTGACCATTGGATCACTGAAAGGCTTCTAATCATCTGCCACGTGTTTTGGCGGGAAAATTAGCATTTGCAATTTGCTTCTGATTAATACCAATTGGAGGGGGCAAGCGTTAATTGTGGTTGTCTTTTTAGGTGAGAGTGGTGATGTGAGTGGTTTGGGCGGTGGAGATGGTGGGAGAGGTGAGGTGATGGCTGCAGGGTCAAGTGGGAGGTAAGGAGAAGGGGTGGTGTTTGGTTTGACTGGGTTGACTCAGGGTCAACGTTTGACCCTGATAATATTACAAAGGTGTGGGTGGGCTGGAGTTGTTTGGGCCTAGAATAAAAAAGGGTGGGCTTTGGATAGGATATGGATTGGATTTGGTTTTGGGTTATATAGTTATTAAGGGTCCGGTTTGGTTTTAAAATAACACAAGGACCAATTTTGTAATTTACTGAATTTCAAGGGGTGTAATTTGGCACTCTTCCAAAATATTTCAGGGGGTGTAGTTTGCCAATTGAGAATATTATGAGGACCTGTTATGAATTTTTCACATATGAAACCCCAGGGACTAATTCTTCCAAACTTTGAAACTTCAGGGACCTAATTTGTAATTTCACCAAACTTTGCAACCAAGGACCAATCCTACCATATATGAGAAGTACAAGGACAAAATTTGTTTTCCTTAAAGTTTTAATATCCCCGGGACCATTTTTGACAATTTTCAAAGTTCAGGGACTAAACTTGACATTTTATGAAACTTTGCACCAAAGGACTAATTATGTAACTTTTTGATTTAAAAGGGCCTTTGGTGACTTTTTCAAGTTTTTAGAACAACCAGGGACTAGATTTGACAACTTTTGAAAGATGAGGGACTGAAACTGCCAATTATGCAAACTTTGTACGTTTTTCATCTGATTTTGATTATTTTGCATCTGAAACATATAAAACACATTCTTGGGATATTTTCACTATTTTGATGCAATATTGAGTATTTTTAGATGTTTTGGCAGCTCAGAAAAGGTAAAAATGATGAGTATTTACACACTCATTAATCCCCCACACTAAAACATTGCTAGTCCCTAGCAATCTTTTTGAGAAAAACTTGATGGATTTGAAAAACTCTTTACCAAAAGCCATCACTTCTGGAGTAGCCAGATGTATCGATTCAAGTAAGAACTATGGTCCACCTAATAACCATGTGATTTTGAGCAAACCACCAGCTGTCAACGGATTTGATTAGTCTTTACCAAAAGCCGTTTGCTTCTGGACTAGCCAACTCTTGATGGACTAAGTCAACATCTTGGTGAGCTGATTACCAATTATGGTTTTTCCACGGCCTTTACCACAAGCCATAATCTTTCGGGCTAGCCAACTCATTCACTTTATGGGATATGGCGAGTTGATTTACCATACAATTTTGGGCAAATTGCAAGCCATCAACGGGTTTGAGATATCTTTACCAAGAGCCGTTTGCTCCTGGATTAGCCAATCCTTTTGTCGTTTAGACATGGCGGACTGATTACCACAAAAATTTTGAAATAAAGTGAAAATTTTTTGAAAAATTTAGGCCAAAATGGGGGTACTTAGAAAGTATTTTGTGATAAAATTCGCAAGAATTCCCCCCCCCCCCCCCCACACTAGAATTGAATATTGTCCTCAATATTCAAGTCCCGGCTATTATGCCGATTCTCTGAACGGAAAAAGCGAATATTCGAAACTAACTGTGGAAATATCGATTTTATTTTTCACTTTATTTATATGTACATATAAACATTTTTATTCATTTTTTTTAAACTAAGAACTCATACATATTTACTTTTCAAAAGATGGGGGACGGCCACTCCCCCACACTAGAGTGGTAGAAAGTAGAAAGAAGTCAGAGATACGGATGAAAACCCATATTTTGCTAATTTTTGTTCACCAAGTCACTAGCTTGACTCGATCCCCGAATTCATTGGTCCATGGGGAAAGTTTGGAGATCCGGGACAACCATAGATGGTTGGTCCTCTCCAAAATAATGTTTCAAACGATGACCATTCACTTTGAAGTTGGGACCTTCGGGTTGAGATAACTCAACAGTCCCGTATGTATATACTTTTGCAACAGTGAATGGTCCAGTCCATCGGGTTTTTAATTTCCCCGAGAAGATCTTTAACCTTGAGTTGAAAAGAAGGACTCTGTCACTGACGTTGAAAACGCGGTTCTTAATCTTAGAGTCGTGAATCTTCTTTGTCTTTTCTTTGTAGATCAAAGAGTTCTCGTAGGCTTGATCACGAAGTTCGTTTAATTCATTGAGTTGAACCTTACGGTGATCACCCGCTTTATGAAGATCATAGTTTGCATGTTTCAAGGCCCAGTAGGCTTTGTGCTCGAGCTCGATCAGTAAATGACACGCCTTCCCGTATACAAGCTTGTAGGGAGTACACCCGATGGGTGTTTTGTAAGCTGTACGGAAGGCCCAGAGTGCATCATCTAGTTTATCCGACCAGGAAGCACGGTTTTCACCTACGGTCCTTTCAAGAATCCGTTTAATACCACGGTTTGAAACCTCCACCTGCCCACTTGTTTGTGGGTGATACGCGGTAGAAAGACGATGAGTAACACCGTACTTAAGCATGACTTTTGCGAATTGATCATTGCAAAAGAGAGTACCGCGATCACTAATGATGGCACGGGGAGTTCCAAAACGAGCAAAGAGGGATTTCAAAAATTTCACAACAACTCGGGCATCGTTGGTAGGTAAGGCCTTTGCCTCAACCCATTTTGACAAATAGTCAACAGCCACGAGAATGTATTTGTTTCCACGAGAAGATGAGAATGGCCCCATAAAATCAATGCCCCTGACGTCAAAGATTTCACAAACTTTTGTGGCATTTTGTGGCATTTCGTTCTTTTGTGAAATATTCCCGTGACGCTGACAAGCATCACAAGCTTTGACTAACTCGTGGGCATCCTTATAGATCGTGGGCCAATAGAAACCGGAATCAAACACCTTTTTGGCGGTGTAGTTAGGACTATGGTGGCCCCCGGTGGGTCCAGCATGGCAAGCTTTAAGAATATCAGCGGCTTCCTGTCCGTATACACATCGCCTGATGACTTGATCGGCACAGATTTTAAAGAGATAGGGGTCGTCCCAGAAGTAATGTTTAACGTCTTTGAAGAATTTGTTCTTCTGTTGGGACGTCATCCCCTTCACGATGAAGTTACCCGCATGGTAATTTGCAAAGTCGGCAAACCATGGGGTAGTAGAGTCACCATGAAAAGCAACCGCATTGAGTGTCTCGAGAGGAAATGTTTCATTTATTTCCTGTTTCTCGGACATATCCTGGTGAGGGTTTTCTAATCGTGAGTGATGATCAGTAGCAAGGTTCTCGGCTCCTTTTTTATCACGGATAATGATATCAAATTCTTGGAGGAGGAGAACCCAACAGAGTAGCCTCGGCTTTGCATCTTGCTTTGCAAATAGGTACTTCAAAGCCGAGTGATCCGTATACACTACGCATTTGGTCAGGATTAAGTATGGTCGGAATTTTTCAAAGGCATACACCACAGCTAGTAGTTCTTTTTCAGTGGTGGTGTAATGACTCTGAGCCTCGGTCATAGTTTTGCTTGCGTAGTTTATAGGCTGAAAGTATTTTGCTTTTTGTTGCCCCAAGACCGCACCTATGGCAAAATCACTAGCATCGCACATAAGCTCAAAAGGTAGGTCCCAATCGGGGGCAACAAGAATCGGTGCCTCGGTAAGTTTTTTCTTTAATGTTTCAAAAGCTTTGATGCACTCAGGAGAGAAGATGAAAGGAGCATCCTTCTCAAAGAGATGGGTCATAGGCCGGGCAATCTTAGAGAAATCTTGGATAAACCTACGGTAGAAGCCGGCATGACCCAAAAAGCTCCTGACACCTTTAACGGTGGTGGGATGAGGTAGTTTAGCGATGACATCAATTTTGGCTTTGTCAACCTCAATCCCGTTCTTTGATATTTTATGGCCGAGGACAATGCCCTCTATAACCATAAAATGGCTCTTCTCCCAGTTGAGACTTAAATTCGTTTCTTTACAATGTTTAAGCATCTGTTCCAAGTGGGAGAGACAAGACTGGAATGAATCCCCGATGACTGAAAAGGCATCCATAAATACCTCCATTGTTTTCCTGATCATCTCGGAAAAGATAGACAACATGCACCTTTGGAACGTGCCTGGTGCATTACATAAGCCGAAAGGCATACGTCTGTAAGCAAAAGTTCCGTAGGGGCATGTGAAGGTAGTTTTCTCTTGATCCTGTGGATCAATGGGGATTTGGAAGTAACCAGAGAAACCATCGAGGAAACAGTAGTATTCATTCCCCGCTAGTCTTTCGAGCATCTGGTCCATAAAAGGCAGAGGAAAATGGTCTTTACGGGTGGCTTGATTCAACTTTCGATAGTCAATATATACTCGCCAACCCATGACCAAACGAGTCGGAATCAACTCGTTTTCCTCGTTGGTGACAACGGTTATGCCACCCTTTTTAGGAACGCAATAAATTGGGCTAACCCAAGGACTGTCAGATATAGGGTAAATCAATCCTGCATCAAGAAGTTTTAGAACTTCTTGTTTGATAACTTCATGGATTTTAGGATTTACCCTTCTCTGTTGTTGCACTGCTGGCTTAAAGTCATCATCCATTAAGATTTTGTGTATACAAAAGTCCGGGCTTACGCCCTTAATGTCGGAGAGTTTCCAAGCAATTGCTTGCTTGTGTGACTTAAGAACCTTTAGGAGTTCAGCCTTTTCCTCATCTTTTAAGTCTTTAGCAATAATGACGGGTAATTTATTATCACCCTCAGAAATGCATATTCTAGATGAGGAGGCAAGTCCTTGAGCTCAACCTCGGGAAAGTCTTCAGTTATTTCAACATTTTTGACTTCCTCTTTATGAAGTATTTTTGGAGACGGAGAGGGTGAAGGATCGTCATTTAACGATCTTTCAAGAAGAAGAATGTCCCCCTCTGGGTCAAGATAGTTTTCATCAACCCCATGAGGGATTGAACTATCCTGAGCAAGAAAAGCCTCGACCTCTTCCAGAAGGAAGTCACTTCCCTCAAACGGAGTGAGAGAAGGGGAAGAGTCGGAAATGATAGGCTCAGAAGAAAGAGCGGTACTGCCACTAGCTGAGAAACCAAGGACTTCTTGAGAATACTCCTCTGACGCAACATCAATGATGTCAATTCGGTTAACCGTTTCAGCGTCATAGTTGGAGGAGTATCTTGAAGTCTGATCAAGATTGAATGTGATGGCTTCACCACCAACACGTAGAGTGATTTCTTCTTTGAATACATCGATTAGAGCACGACCCGTTCTTAAGAATCCCCTCCCGAGAATGAGAGAAACTCTTGGGTCAGCATCGAAATCAACAATCACGAAATCTGCCGGAAAATGGAACTTTCCTACTTTCACGAAGATATCTTCGGCAATGCCGAGAGGACGAGATATAGTACGGTCTGCAAGCTCGAGAGTCATGCAGGTAGGAGTGAGAGAAGGAAGAGAGAGTCTTTTCCAGACTGTGTAAGGCATCAGGTTAATGCTTGCACCAAGATCGGCCAAGGCAAAGCATTCAACCATCCCCGGGAAAATACAAGGAATGAGAAATTTCCCGGGATCTCCAAGCTTTTCGGGAAGCTTTTTTAAGAGCACTGCTGAGCAATGCTCGTTAAGTGGAGTTTTTGCCATCTAACAGAGTTTTTCTTTGTTGCTTATCAGATTTTTGATTGCTGAAGCAAATTTAGGCATGAGAAGAAGAGCATCCGCGAAGCTAATATCGAAGTGTAACTCTTGGAAAATTTGATAAAATTTTTCCATCTGATGATTAGCTCTTTCGCGGTTCTTTTGATCATTCATACGTAAAGGATATGGAATTGAAGGCTTAGGATCGTTCTTTGGAATTTCATCAGAACTTTCAGGAGGATCAACTACAACTTTCGACTTACGAGTCGGGACCAGGACAACTTGAGGGTGGACGTTGTTGGTACCTCCGTTATTAGTAGGAAGTACCGTGCCCGTAGTGACCTCAGGTTCACGTTCTGCTACCTTAGTAGGAGGAGAAGAAGAGGTAGAGGGAATCGTGGGTCCATTGTATGATACCCCACTTCGGGTAGTGATTGCTTTGACATCGCCCCTCGGGTTAGCGATCGTGTTGCTCGGTAGTGTACCCGGGCCCAAGGGTCGATCATTTAAAGACTTCTGAAGCTCAGAGATCTTGCTGATCAGTAACCGATTCGTTTCCTCTTGTGCTTTCATGAATTGTTTTAGCACTTCATCGGAGGAAGACGAGGGTGGAACAACGTTTTGATTTTGATTAGGAAGATTTTGAACACAGTTGTTTTGAAAATTCCCTTGATTTTGAATGTTGTTACCCTAAAAATTGTTTCTCTGATTGAAATTACCCTGATTGTAATTCCCTTGATTTTGGTTTCTTTGAAAATTTCCTTGAAAACCTTGATTTTGATTGCCATTTTGAAAATTGTTTTGATTAAAATGACCTTGATTTTGGTTCGGGTTTTTGAAATTTGGGTTTTGACCTTGGTTAAAATCTCCTCGATTCTGATTCGAGTTACGGCTTTGATTTTGGTTAAAACCGGGAGGTCCGAGAAAATTGTTGGAACGATAGCTCAACAGATTACGGTCCCCTTGTGGTTGGTAAGAATTACCCCCCATGTTGTAGGAACCTTGAGCAGCATAAACGTTCTCTTGAGGAAAACCAGCAGTAGATGGACACTCGGAATAAAGATGTGGGCCCCCACAAGTTTCACAACTTCGGGCCATGGCTTTCACTTGTTGATTTTGAACCTGATTTTGCATAGTTTGGTTCATTCTCAACACGGCCGTAGAAATATCATCCATCTTCTTGGTGAGAGCAATTATTTCAGGAGATGATGACGAAGGAATGATTGATTTACATGACTCATCCCTCTCCGCAGAGGAATCCCAAAAGTTATGGTGGGCAGTCATGTTCTCAATCAGGTCATAGCATTCTTCGGGACGCCTTTTCATAAAGGTCCCACCAGCAGCAGCATTGAGAATATCCCGGTGCCTCAATGTCAGACCATTATAGAAGGTATCTATGATGGTAACTTGTAACATATTGTGGTTAGGACACCGATCAATAGCTAGCTTATAACGTTCCCAAGCCTCAAAGAGAGACTCATCGGGACGTTGCCGGAAGTTGCTGATATCATTTCGTAACTTGGTAACCATGGAAGGTGGAAAATATTTTGCTAAAAACTTGGTTACCATTTCATCAAATGTACGAATAGAATTATTTGGGAGTCGGTCAAACCATGCAGTGGCATGATGAGTGAGAGAATAGGGGAAGAGATACAGCCGGAGGGCATCATCGGTGACACCATGCTGCTTCATGCTTTGGGTGACGGTCAGGTATTTATCAAGATGCTTATTAGCATCGTCACCCGGTAATCCGTGAAATTGACACGAATTTTGGACTTGTTGGATCATGTGGTGCTTGAGGCCAAAGTCCGTAGCCTCAATAGTGAGTGGTGCAATAGGTCCGCCCCTCCCTTGCATGGTAGGCTGGCACAACTCCTCCATCGTTCGAAGATCGGGAGCTCATCCCTGGGAGGGTCAGGGGGTGGTGGTGGTGGCCCATCGGCCATTTCGGTTTTTGGTTCTTCAATAACAGTTCGTAGCTCGGGTACGTTTTTCTGATTTTTACGCTTTGTTTGTGACCGAGTGCGCATGCACTAAAAACAATTTTTCAAAACGAGATCGAGGCAAAACCACGGTGAACTTAAATCCAATAATCACAAGTGAATGGCTTCTTTAAAAAAGGTACACCACTCACAGGGATATAAAGGCAAGTTTTAATCTTAAGTTTGGGAACTTATTATGTCCACACCCCCAGTTGGTAGGTGTTCTGCCTTGGTTTGCGGTGGTAAGATTTTATGTATTTATGAACAGAAAAATTTGTTTTTAGGCTTTTGGGTGTGTGTGTAGAAAACTTTGGGAAATATTTTTTTTGGAACTGATTCGTTAACCGAAATCGTTCTTTTAAGATTACTTGCAGGATGGCGGGAGGAAATAAATGAATCCCTCTTCAGTTCGCAATTTAATGTCAGAACTTACCTTATACCAACTGTTTCAGGCTGTAATCTTAAAGAAAACGAAGTAATTTAACTTCACAGTTTGTTTTGTTGTTTTTGATTTTTTTGGTGTTGTTAACACTTCAGGAAAACTGTTAATGAACTTTTTGATATGATATTTTTACAAAAACTTTTTACAAATGTGTGAAATTTGTACAAGGAGGGTTTGAAAACAACTAAACTTAAAACGATTTTAAAAACACGCAACAACCTCCCTGGCAGCGGCGCCAAATTTTGATTGGTCCCGAAACGGTCAGATATTATTGACCAAGGTCAACAAGTCAAAGACATCTCAGTTCCAATTCTCCTTGGATAGTATAGTGTGTCCCCGGGTCGTTATGTCCCAGCGAGATTGCAATAGTGTTTTTGGAAAACATTTATGAGAATGAGTGGCACTGAGGACAGTAGCCAAGATGATTGGGAATTGATTTTACTACTGATATTTGGTATTTGGACAATAATATTCATAATAACAGATATACAGATATATTCACAAATGCACAACTTGGAATCAGATTACAGACAGAAAAGTGGGTTTTAGCAAATTACAAACTACAGGGGGTGCAAGTGAAACTTTTTAAAACTTAAAATTAAAAGAAAATTTAAAATGAAAATGAAATTATGAAAATCATTATTTTAATATTTAAATATTAATTAATTAACTAAAACTATTTAAAAAGTAAATTAAACTTAATTTATATTAAACTAAAAAGGATAAAGATAACAAATTAAACTAAAAACTTACAAAACTAATTTCTAAACCTTAAAATGAACTTGAAGAAAGTATAAAAAATAAAAGTAAATATTTTTGTCTTTTTATGGGTTTTTTATTAATTAAAAACTAATTATCTTAATTAAACTAATTAAACTATTTTAAATTACTAATAATACCTAAATGACTTAGAAAATTATGGAAAAAATTATAAAACTAATTAACCATCACAGGAATCCTAAAAAATTATAAAAAGCTTCTAAAAATTATTGTTAGACTATTTTACTAATTATTTACTTATTACTTAATTTAAATCTAATTTAACTAAATTAAATAAGAAAATTGGTAAATGAATAGTAGAATTTAAAAATCTATTTTCTAAAATTCTTAAATAATTTATAAAACTTAGGAAAATTATAAAAACCTACTGTTGTTAATTAAAATTTAAGAAAACTAATTAATCACTAATATTACCTAATTAATTTATTAAATTATTTTTAATTCTAATAAATAGTAAATTGATTAAGAAAAATCTAAGAAAATTATTACAAATACTTAAAGGTAAGAGGTAATTAAGAAAATTATGAAAATGATAAAGTGCTTATTAATAAGCTGAAATGAAAATTGAAAAAGATAGAATCTATTAAATAGAAGCTATCACTAATTTTAAGTTTGGTTTTTTGGGGTATTTCTTTTTTACAGATAAAAATGAGATAAAAACAAGAACTTTTTACAAAACAACTTTTCTTCTAGCTTAAAAATAAGCTGTGTGCACCCCCTTATGTCCAAACAATTACTAAATAGCTTATTAAGACTTAAGCTATTATGAAAATGCTAGGAAATGAGAAACTAAGCATGCACAAATGAATACCAACTTAAAATGTGCCAATTAGAACAAAGAAGCACACTGAATAAGCAATTAATCACAAATAAGCACTTATAATACTACTTAGGCCAAGACAGGCCTGAAATAAGAGGTTTTAGACCTCTGTGGGGTCTACAAAAGAGATCAGGGGTCCAAACTAAAGGTTGACTTATGAAGGTGGACTGGTAGGCTACCCAATAAGCCAATAAGCAGGGCTTATTGCTTATTAATGAAGCTTGGGTGATGCTATGAAGTTGGGGGTTCACACTGAGTCCTCAGTGTTGACTCAGATAATGACCAAACTTGATGAGGGTTGCAGCCCTATCAAATAAGCTCACAATGGCAAAATAAGCACTGATCTATCAAGATGAGTTGTTTGGATTTTCAAAAAGCCAAAAAGCTCAGGGTGGGTCCCACTAATGAAGTATCTAAGGCCTTTGGGAATTTTGATCAAAACCTGTGCACAAGGCAAGTGTTTGCCCTGCAGGTCACTTTAAGCTAATGCACAAGCTTTTACAAAAATCCTAAAAATAAGCTGACTATGGGCATTTGTACACTAGGTGGCAACTTTTAACTTCTGAAAAGGGCAAGGTCTCAAAGCAAACACTAAAATCACAAAAATTCTTCCAAAATTTGGATTTTTGAAACAAAGGTACTTTTTGACTTTTTGAGTTTATGAGCTAAGTTGACTAAAGTGAACTTTGATCTTGATTTTCTGATTGAAATGGACTAATTAAGCTAGAATAAAACTAATTTAAGCTAAACCACTCATGAGTGAATGGATTTGGGGCATATGTCACACTTAATCCAACACAGAGGGTAATCTAGGCCTGTTTATACTTGATTTTGACTTTTTGCTGAATAGGCCTTGGTGTTTATGATTATTCTGAGTCAATATGGACCTATGTAACTTATGTAAACCAGAAACAACAATTGAGCACTTGAACACTTAGGATCTTACTGATCCAAATATACCTTTTAAGTGATTGTTTTGGGATTTTCAAAGCAATTGGTTGTTAGGGCTATAGAACCTGATCCAATTCAACTTTTTATGGTATGTTAAGCCTAAATGAGCATTTAGAAATAGATGACAATCACAAATTAGCAAAAATACTAATTATGCTACTTTGACTGTGAAACTAGAAATCTTAAACAACTATGAAAATCAACCAATAACCTACTGATTTTAAGTAATGATATTACTTTTGAACACTGAATAAGCTAAATTGAACACAAATAAGCAGATAATAAGCTAAGCTAGAGTACAAAGCTAAAAATCAAGGAAAAAATGAAATTATGAACTCACTTGAGACCCTAGCTAAACAAGGGCTCCCAAATGGGCAGCTACAAGCTTCTAGCTTGTAAACAAGCTAGGTAAAAGTCCTTCTTGCCCCTCCATTGCAGGCAACTTCCATTAGCTTTCCACTTAATTGCAAAGGTGCCCTGTGGCTTATTTCTTTGATTCTGTTTTCCCTTTTTATATATTTTTTTAGATTTTCTGTTTAGTTAATGATTCAAACTACCTAAGTGAGCTTATGAAACAGTAAATACTAGTTTAAATCATACTTAAAGCTTGAAAAGGAAATTGCAATTTTAAATACTAAAACTGAATTGTGGAATGAAACTTGGAATTTTGATTAAGAAACGTTGAGATTACAATACTAAAACAGATTACAAGCTTCCTTGAGTAAAATTAACAACTAAAATTTGAAATTACAATGATACGATCTAAAAATTAAGCTAAGTGCCTAACTATCATACTCCTTGCAATCTTCTCTTTATATAGCCCTCCATTAGGGTTTGTGATCATCTTCTAAGCATATCCCATCAATAATTTTGACCATTGGATCACTGAAAGGCTTCTAATCATCTGCCACGTATTTTGGCGGGAAAATTGGCATTTGCAATTTGCTTCTGATTAATACTAATTGGAGGGGGCAAGCATTAATTGTGGTTGTCTTTTTAGGTGAGAGTGATGATGTGAGTGGTTTGGGCGGTGGATATGGTGGGAGAGGTGAGGTGATGGCTGTAGGGTCAAGTGGGAGGGAAGGAGAAGGGGTGGTGTTTGGTTTGACTGGGTTGACTCAGGGTCAACGTTTGACCCTGATAATATTACAAAGGTGTGGGTGGGCTGGAGTTGTTTGGGCCTAGAATAAAAAGGGGTGGGCTTTGGATAGGATATGGATTGGATTTGGTTCTGGGTTATATAGTTATTAAGGGTCCGGTTTGGTTTTAAAATAACACAAGGACCAATTTTGTAATTTACTGAATTTCAAAGGGTCTAATTTGGCACTCTTCTAAAATATTTCAGGGGGTGTATTTTGCCAATTGAGAATATTATGAGGACCTGTTATGAATTTTTCACATATGAAACCCCAGGGACTAATTCTGCCAAACTTTGAAACTTCAAGGACCTAATTTGTAATTTCACCAAACTTTGCAACCAAGGACCAATCCTGCCATATATGAGAAGTACAAGGACAAAATTTGTTTTCCTCAAAGTTTTAATATCCCAGGGACCATTTTTGACAATTTTCAAAGTTCAGGGACTAAACTTGACATTTTGTGAAACTTTGCACCAAAGGACTAATTATGTAACTTTTTGATTTAAAAGGGCCTTTGGTGACTTTTTTTCAAGTTTTTAGAACAACCAGGGACTAGATTTGACAACTTTTGAAATATGAGGGACTGAAACTGCTAATTATGCAAACTTTGTACGTTTTTCATCTGATTTTGATAATTTTTCATCTGAAACATATAAAACACATTCCTGGGATATTTTCACTATTTTGATGCAATATTAAGTGTTTTTAGATGTTTTGGCAGCTCAGAAAAGGTAAAAATGATGAGTATTTACACACTCATCACCTTCTCATATCCCAATCAATCCCATTGTTAAGCTAAATGACACAGATGGAGAACCATTGGATGATCCTTCTCAATATCGGGCTCTAGTAGGTAAATTACTTTACCTTACTATTACAAGACCAGATCTTTCATATGCTGCTCATGCTCTTAGTCAGTTCAGTTACAATCCTAGAACACCTCATTGGAAAGCCTTAATCAAGATGCTCAGATATATCAAACTCAGTCCAGGACAAGGCTTATTCTTCCCTGCTAATAACTCTTTTCAGCTTAAAGCTTATTGTGACAGTGATTGGGCTAACTGCCAAACAACAAGGAGATCAGTTACTGGTTTTTTGCATATTTCTTGGCTCATGTCTTATTTCCTGGCAATCAAAGAAGCAATCAGTGGTCTCTAGATCTTCTACAGAAGCAGAATACAGGGCACTTGCAGATTGTACATGTGAACTTACTTGGCTACTAAGTCTATTCAATGATCTACAAATACCAATCACTACACCTGTCCCAATCCTATGTGACAATCAATCATCTATTGCTCTTCATTCTAATCCTATCGAGCATGCCAGAACCAAACACATAGAGATTGATTGCCATTTTGTTAGAGAAAAGATTAAATTGGGCAAAATCCTTCCAGTGTTCATTCCTTCTCATAATCAAGCAGCTGATGCATTAACTAAAGGACTGAGCAGGGCTCCATTTCACAATTGTATATCCAAGTATGGCATGTGTGATCCATACACACTGCCAACTTGCAGGGGGGTAATGGAGATACAGGTCAACAAGAAGACAAGGCTGCTAATGGAGTTATGAACAAGAAGATCTCATCAATCATCTTCTCCAACTATGCTCATCATATCAAGTGTTTAGTTAGTTGTTATACAATGTAATAGTTAAAAATGTAATTGTAGTATAGTGATAGTTTGTTCACTATACTAGCTGTAGCAGAGTATTGTGAATGGTCAACGCGGGTCAACTCATTCAAGTGTTAGTTATGAGTTTATCCCGCCAAGATCATACTCTTTAAATACTGATGTAATAGTTTCATTTCATTCAATCAATGAAGTAACCTTTCATTCAATCTCTCTGTTTTCTCATTAAGTAATTACTGCATCTGTTACTATTGTTCCAAGGTATGCTTCTGCCGACTCTTTCAAATTCTTTAGAATCATTGCAGATATTTCTTCGGGTGAAAATTCCTTGTTTTTACCATTGTGCTCCAACACAATTATTGACTTGTCCCTAGAACCTTCTATTACCTTAAAAGGCAATGATTGTATGCACTCTGCTATCACTGAATCTACTTCCATTAAACGCTTAACATCTGAATATGACGAATAAAAAATTATTAGCAACTGTTCATCTACTAAGTGGGTGTATATTAAATGAATAAAGGGATGGTGAGGATTTGCTTTCTATATAATCTGGATTCTGGAAGTGGGAAATCAAATACACTTACGAAAAACGGTGTTAGTAGGATTCATAGTGATTTGATTTCTGGCAGCCTCACCTACTAAAAACTCTGTGTCATTGCAAGCTACACATGATGGTTTAATGTTGTTTCCCTGTTCATTTGGAATAACTTCAACACAATTGTGTTGTTCAAACCACGCAGCAACGCAGGAGTATGTTGTTCCAAGATCTATACCGATAGCAGTTGTTTGACCTCTTCCAGACATCTTGGATCACAAAATCAAACAAAGTATGATCAATAGATTTAACATATAAAGATTGTGGGACAGAACTGGAAGAAATACAATATCAGAAACTTTGGTGATATCTAATAGTTTTAAAAGTCTAGTAGCCTATCATTAACTTGTTGCATTTGTTTAACCAAGTTGATTTGAGTATTTGTATGGTATTGGTAGATCACAGGCATACCCAATAAAAAAGGAATAACACTTTGTCAAATTGAATGGAAAGGTAGTTGACATTCTCAGACCCCAGATAATTAAAAACTTTTAATCCTGTAGAAAAACAGAATCTAATCACTTAGATTAATGAAAACCAAGTTTACAAACCAAATATTCAATCTGTTCTCAAACAGGATACAAAACCTCTTGATCTCAATCAAGGTACAAAGACTAAGTAATACAAGAGAGAGTGATAATTTTCTTGGATAATTTCAAATGAGAGCAAGAGAGCAGATATATAGAGATGCCACCAGCATAAATCATTTTCCATGGAGAAGACAAGGAAAATGGCTAGAGAGTGATATCACCAAATGGACAAAACCAACGGGAGATATCTTTAACCATGCTTGCATTATAGCCCTTGTGATATTGCCCATAAGTCCTTCCATGAATACTTCTTTATGTAGCAGCAATAGTACTTTGAAGAAATGACCATATTCTCCCTCTAACATTAGATATGCCACCATGATGATCCAAAGAGAATGAAACTGAAACAACAAATATACCAAGTTAGTCCTTGAGGTTACTACTCTATATCTGATGAGTCCTATTTCTCAACATCCCCCCTTCATCCCAGTTTTTTAACCAAGAATTTGTGCTGAACTGTATCCAACCCTTTAGTGAGGATATCTACAATTTGGTTTGCAGAGTCCACCTTAACAATTTTAACCACACCTTTTAGAATCTTTTCTCTAACAAAATGTAAGTCAATTTCAAGGTGTTTAGTTCTTTCATGAAAAACAGGGTTGGCTGCAATTTGATTGCAGAATTGCTGTCACAGTGAAGAGGAACAGGAAGAAAGTTTTCAAGTTTTAAATCCTTTAAGATTTTTAAGATCCAAATTACTTCACTGGTGACTGAAGCAAGAGCTCTATACTCTGCTTCAGTTGAGGATTTAGAAAGAGTATATTGTTTCTTGCTTTTCCAAGAAACAAGGGTGTCATTCAAGAAAACACAATAACAGTTACTGATCTCCGGGTAATTAAACACTTGGCCCAGTCAGCATTAGAGTAGGCACTAAGAGACATACCTAATCCTTTAGCAATATTAATGCCCATACCTGGAGATCCTTTGAGATATCTTAATATCTTGAAAGCAATTCTGAGATGAGACTTAAGAGGGCAATGCATGAATTGACTTAAACAGTGAACCGCATATGAGATATCAGGTCTAGTATGAGTCAAGTAAATCAGTTTCCCAATGAGTTTCTGATAATCAGTAATGTTATCAAGAATAGGATCATTATCGGTGGGTTCATTGGTTAAAGCAAGCTTAGACTGTAATGGAGTTTTGGCTAGTTTACAAGCAAGCATACCATATTCAGATAACAAATCAAGACAGTATTTTCTTTAATTAATGCATATACCATTATTGGTATCATTGACTTCAATGCCAAGAAAATATTTAAGTTTTCCCAAGTCCTTGATCATGAACTTAGAATTAAGAAAGATTTTAAACTTTTCGATTTTAGTGACACTATTGCCAGTAATAATAATATCATCAACATAAACCAGCAAAGCAAGAAACACACCATTATCAGTCTTAGTAAAGAGAGAATAGTCAGATTTACTTTGACTAAAGCCATTTTCAATAAGAGTAGCAGTTAGTTTAGCATTCCATTGCCTAGGAGCTTGTTTTAAACCATATAAAGACTTCTTAAGTCTACACACTCTAGTATCATCTTTAGAAAAATAACCCTCGGGTAATTTCATATAAACAGTTTCTTCAAGATCACCATAAAGAAAGGCATTGTTAACATCAAGCTGAAACACAGGCCAACCATTTTGAATAGCAATAACAAGTAAACATCTGATGGTAACCATTTTGACAACAGGAGAGAAAGTTTCATCAAAATCAACTCCCTTCTTTTGGTTACAGCCTTTGACAACAAGTCTGGCTTTATATCTCTCAACTTCTCCATTAGACTTATACTTTATTTTCCAAACCCACTTATTACCTATAGCCTTTCTACCAGGAGGTAACTCACATATTTCATAAGTATCATTCTTATTTATGGCTTCTATTTCATCATTCATAGCATCAATCCAATAGGGACATTTAGAAGCCTCAAAGAAAGACTTTGGTTCACAAAGTTTGTTAAGTTGGGTGGTAAAACAATAATTTGCAGAATCAAGTTTGGAGTAGTTGACAAATTTCTCAAGACCATATTTGACTTTAGAGTCAACAACAAAGTCATTGTAATTTTTTGGAAAAACAGAGGGTCTAGAAGACCTTATCAAAGGTACTTCTTCCTGAGCATTTAGATTTGAATCTTGATTCAAAATACCCTCAGAATTGTTGTTTTCTTCAAGTGTAGCAGCCACCTCATCCTCTTCAGCAAAAACATTATCACTGTTTTGTTCAGTGATACAAATTCTGCCAGATGAAGGAGAGCTGCTGCCTTCACTATGTGATTTATAATCACTATTCAGGCTACTCTCATCATCATAGGGTAACTCAGGATGTTCCATGTCAAAAAAGTTTAAGTGATTTAAGTATTGAAAAACATTTTCAGAGGTAGCATCACCATTATTAGTGTTAGATCCTTTAAAAGGAAACACGTTTTCATAGAATTGAACATCCCTAGAGAATATAAATTGATGCTTATCAAGACTATATAACTTATAACCTTTTTTAACATTAGAATATCCTATCATAACACATTTCTCATATCTGCTACTCATTTTATCAGAATCATTCAAGATAGTAGCAAAACACAAACAACCAAACACTCTCAAGTGATCAAGAACAAGTTTTTCATTATATATCAACTCATAAGGAGATTTTCCTTTAAGCACAGATGAGGGAAGTCTGTTAATAAGATAAGTAGCAGTTAGAACACATTCAGACCACATTCTCAAAGGAATTCCCCCCTAAAACATAAGGGATCTAGCAACATTCAACAGATGCCTATGTTTCCTTTCAGCAATGCCATTTTGCTGTGGAGTATAAGCACAAGAGGTCTGATGGGTGTTCCCTTTATCAACACAAAGCTTGTTAATAGTTTGATTTACAAACTCAGTTCCATTATCACTTCTAAAAACCTTAATTCTTTTATTGAACTGATTTTCAATCAGATTGTGAAAACATATTGATATAATAAGGGACTTCATCCTTAGTTTTAATGAGATACACCCAAACAGCTCTAGTGTAGTCATCCACAATAGTCAAAAAATGCTTATATCCTTCAGAACTAGGAACCTTATATGGCCCCCAAAGATCTAAGTGAACCAGGTCACCTAATGCACTAGTGATATGGTCACTTAGTGGAAAAGGTTTTCTGGTTTGTTTGGCCCTATGACAGATTTCACAGGCCACAGGTTTTTGTTTAGAGTCAAATTTTAAAGTATCTCTTAAGATATTTAGGATTGGTTCTGCAGGTTGACCAAGCCTGCAGTGCCAGTCATGTTGAGACAAGCAAGCAATAATTCTATTATTCACATAATCAGATTGAGTACCTTGATCATTGAAATAATATAAACCATCACACTGGTTACCAGTCCCCAGAACTCTTATCTGATTCAAATCCTGATTCAAAAAATAGCATTTACTCTCATCAAAGGCAACCAAGACTTTGTTATCCTGTGCAAGCTTATGAACAGAGATCAAGGTAATGCAGTATTCAGGAATAACCAACACATCAAATAAAGCTAAGGAATTGGATAATCTGAGATTTCCAATCTTTGAAATAAAGGCTTCAGTCCCATTGGGATGTCCCACCTTTATTTTAAGATGGGAAATGTCAATGACATTAACCAATTCTTTATCTGAGTATGTCATATGTTGGTTGGCACCATAATCAACTACTTTACTATTAAGAATCATTTTAGAATGAGCATTATTATTAGAACAGAAGAACTTGTTAAAGTTTTGATTGGAAACCTTACTAGTATTAAACACAGAACCTGCCATATTGGCCTGCACATTCTTTCCAGTTATGGAGTTTTCTTTGATGAGAGAAATGAGAGTAGAAAGTTGCTCATCAGTGAAACCAGAGGGAGAGTTTTGTTGTTCTGAGGATGAACCAGAGCCAGAAGCAACAGAGTTATTGTTAGAAATTTTTTTGTTGTTTTGAGATCTGAAGTTGTTACCCTTCTTTCCAAAATTTGGAGGGTATCCAATCAACTTAAAACATTTTTCTTTTGTGTGACCATTAAAGCCACAGTTTTCACAAACAAGAGTAGAACCAGACCCAATAGTTCTTCTATAATCAGGGGCCCTATTAAAGTTTGCAGAATTATTAGTCTGATTAATAGGTATATTACTAGGTTGGTTAGATTGATTAACAATTCTGGAAAAAAAGGCAGAGTTATGGGTTCTGCTAGAACTTCCAGCAACAACATTTCTGTGAGATTCCTCACTGGAAATGATAGCATATGCACCTTTCACATCAGGCAGGGAGTCTCTAGATAGAATATTGCTTCTAATTTGCATGTAGGTATTATCAAGACCCATTAGAAATTGCATCAGTTTCATCATTTGTTTATGCCTTTTAAAATCATCAGCAGCATGACAAGTGCACCTAGGTAGTTTAATCATAGCATCAAATTGCTTCCACAAAGTGTAACAATTCACATTTTTAGGTTAACTTTTATTCCCGAAAATTTCACTATTCATTTTTACTATTCACTTTGTTGGTCCCTTTTACTTGGTTAACTATAACTACAAAGCTAAAGTAACCAAGTTCTATGACATTTAGACAAAGATGTATAAAATATTAACAATAAAGTAACGTAAATATAAGAGACAATATTTTCCAACATTTAATTCTTTATTAGAAGTTAATCAAAAAGAATCGTACCCAAGTGTTTGCCGAATAACACTTGGGATTGAAAACGACAAGTATGGTATAGACTCCTCACTGAACTCAATCAATGTTGAGTAACAACTTTCAGGACCCACTGAGCTATCTCAGGGGTTATGTTGTTATTTGGAGGAGTAAAAGTGGTTTGTGAATGCTTTGCATTAATTGCACAAACTTGTCAACTTTTACTCCTCTCTTATGCTTCCTATTTATACACAAGTATAGAACAACTAGTTATACATTGGACATAAAGCTTCCCTAACAATATCTTGAGAGATATTATTCTTTTGGCAAGGAACCTTCATTGAGTTAAGTCCAAAAGGCACTTTCTGATGACAGACTGGTTTTAACCATTTTGGGAAAGTTTGACATTAAAGTGATAAAGCACTTTAATAATGCAGCTCAGACTTTCCCGCCCAGTCCCGCCTAAACTTCAGTCTTCTTGTCATCAGTCTTCAGTACTATGAAGTTGTTGAGGAGTCATGGGGTTCAGTGAGTTATTGTCATCCTCACTGAACCCATCACCTTCTTCTTGGCTTAGATCACACTTCACTAAGTTCTGCCTCACTGAATGGAGAACCTTTCTTCTTAGGCTCGGTCTTAGCATCCTGAAGCTGACTCACTGAGTTACTGTTCACTCAGTGACTTGTTTGCACTTAGGGGATTTTACGTTCAAATCCTTGTTATAGAAAGATTTGGGAATTCAGTGACCCAACAATCTCCCCCTATTTGAACATAGAAATAGCCTAAGTGTTTCTTGATTCAGCATGAGTTGTCAGGGTACTCCTTCTTTTGCTGAATGTTTGTTGTAATTGTAAGTAGGACATCATTTTTAAACAAAAACACCAGTTTATTCATAGCTGTTACATTATCCTACAAATTACAAACAAAATAAAGATAGTTGTTGCAGATCAGATGTTCAGATGATAGCCAAGTGCCTCAAGCTTAGCTTTCTTTGATCTCAGTAGGTGTTTCTCAAGATGCTCCTCAATCATAGCCCTAAGGTCCTGACAGAACCTTTGGTTTGCAGCACTTCTTACAGGAGAAGCTAACATCAGGTACATTAACATTGCCTTGACCCCTGCCCTGTCCATATCGGACCATCTTTGGAAAGCAGGGTTTCCATATTCATCCATAAAGCATAGACCTCTTTCAGGGTGTTCAAACACAACGTTGTCCATGAAGTAGATTCCTTCAGGAATGGACCTGTCACAATCCAATCCTGGGACCTTGATCTCAGGCTCGGATTCAATGTGCTTCCTTTTTCTCCTAGTGGCTTTTGATGGAGCAGTTCCTATTGTTGGAGCAAGAAGAAGGGAGGGAATATTGAGGGCTTCAGGCATTGCGCTCAGTCTGTCATACCTTTCCTTCAGTGACTTGAGAAGGTCGTGTACTACAACATTGTTTTTCTTGGCAATGATGGGATGGAGTTCATCAAGTTCAGTAATCCCAAAGTCAGCAAATTTGAATGGGTTATGAATGTCAATAACTCTTTTATCAGCCCCCCTGAAGACTGTGACCATTGCGGGTTTGGTGTTCCTGTGGATTTTAATGTCAGTGATGGTTTCAGGCTTCAACCTTTCCTTCATCACCCAATGATATCTTTCAACCCTGGTCTTTCTGATTTGAGCATCCCTTTTCAGCTTTGCTTCCCTTTCCCTTTTAAGAGCATTCATCTCTTCTTCCTGAGCCTTTTTAAAGGCTGCACCAGCTTGCTCATTTGCTAGTGCCTCAGTATCCAGACCAATCTTTTCAGCTTCCTCATGAACAACCTGTATCAGTTCAGGCTTGCTCAATCTCTCTTCTTCAGCTACCTTTGCCAATTTCTCAACTCTTTCCATGTGGGCTTGTATTTAGTCATGGGTGAGTTGATAGACTTTTCCATTGATTATATACGGGACCCTGATTGGTTCATCAGGATCAACTCTGATCATTGTGGAGGCAGACTGGAGCACAGTTGTTGGTTCAGAGGTGGTGGCAATACTTTTTCCTCTGTCCTGAATGAGAGTGGAGGAGGCTGGTTCCTCTTGAGGTGGAACTTCGGTGATTGGTGTGGCTTCAGTGACATGCTCCCCCTCAGTGAGAGAGGGCTGTCCAGCTTCTTGTTCATTAGTAATAGGGGTTTCAGGAACATTCTCCCCCTCAACAGTTGCCGGAGCTGCAGTGATGGCAAGTGTTGGAGTTACTGAAGATGAAGTAGAGGTACCCTTGAAGACTTGAAACATCTCTGTCATCATTGACTTGATATCCGCAGTATCCTGATGGATGATAGATACCTTAGAGTCAAGTGCAGCCTGAGAGCTTTCAAGGGCAGTCATTCTGGATCCCATGGTCCATGCCAGAGAAGTGGACTTCATGGATTGAGCTGTCACTGATGCTTCCAACTGAGTGAAGGAAGACTTGAGAGACTCCACCGTGGAGCTGAGATTCTGAACATTGGAATCCTTTATCAAACCAAGTAACTCAGTAAGAGCCACCATGTTTACCTGGTATGTCTCAAATGCCTGAAGAAGTTTCTTGTTGAGCTTAGGATCATCCTTGACTGATTCTTGAACCGACTTAACCCCGGTAGTCAATTCTTGAAGGGAATCCAAAAATGAGTTGATGCGAGAAGTCATTTGTGTCAGGGAGTAGGTGACACTGGAATTTTGCTCCCTGACATCATCATTGTATTCTTCAACAGCATCTTTGAGGAGGTGATAGTGGACTGCTTGCTCAGTATGCATGTCAAACACCTCGTCAGTGACCCCTGTACAAAACATTGGTCATTTTCTTGATGAATCTTGTGAAGGCTTTTTCAGTGAGAGGAGTTTGATCGTCTCCTGAGGTTTCCGGCTCGGAATGTGTTTCATCTTCATTATGGTTAGAGGCTTGAGGAGACTGAGTAACAGGTTCAGGGACTATCTCCTCAACCTCCATATCATCTCCGGCCGTGAAGACTTCCTCGTCACTGTTATATTCATCATCAGAAAATAGGACAGCCTGAGCATCTGCCAGGGAGGTAATCTGCAACAAGTGGAGGTTATCCGGCTCCTCTTCAAAAGAAGATTTGCCTTCGTTTTGGCCAGGTCTTGACCCCTCAAATCCGGTAGGTTAGGTTTTACCTACCTGGTCTTTAAGGCCAGTTCCCAAGTTATGCACACCTCCTGGAGTGGTTATGGGTTCCATATCAGCGGGTGGTTTATATCCCTCTGAATCTTTGTCCCCCGTGACCCCTTCAGACACTGGTGGGTTTTTCTCAGTGTCATCCTGAGGAGTCGTGAATGTTGTGTCCCTATCAGCGGGTTGTTTGTTTCCCTCTGAGTCTTTGGGATGAGTTTTTGTGCCCTCGGACAAAAGCGTTGTTTTGCGAATGTCCTCATCAGGCTCCTGAGTGGTTATGTCCCCCTTTCTAACAGACTTGTTCTGGCCTGTTGAAGATTTAGGAACGTGAACTCCCTGATGCTTCGGTTGTGATTGACCCGAGCGTTTAGCGGGATGTGATTGTTTATGGACCCCCTTCTCAGTGGAGTAGTGCTGCCCCACCGAGGATTTAGGATCCCTTACTCCCCACCACATTGTTCTTGGTAAGGTCTACGCTTTCCATTTGGAAATCCACATTGGGTGCGTATTTTATGACCTTAGAAGAAGCCATTTGGGTTAGATAAAAGCCTTTTTTAAAAAAAAAAATAGGTATCAGTGAGGGAAACACACGCAGTTTTGAAAATAATTTGCAAGAGTTTTGTTATGATTTTAAAAGCGTGTGTGTGTTCCCCTTTTTTGTGGGGGTATTTATAGGGTGAGAATTAGGGTAGTGATGTTGCGGATACCAAAGGTTAATTTATTTAACCGAAATGGCATAATAATTTTGGTTTGATATCCGTATTAAATATCACGATTCCCATTACCCTATTTTCTCTCACATCGTGGATGAACAGTTGTGTGGCTCTGCAAATAATGCACTTTTGCAGAGTAGAAATCATCACAACTTTTGTGTGTGAGGGAGCATTTAATGCTCAGTGGTGTTTGGTGAGAGAGATGTGGGGGCCCAAGGAGTGGATGCCAGTTGTGTAAGTGACATATATTCTTATATTTAATAGGATTCAGTTACCTACCTGGGACATTAACTAACTAAATACTTAGAGCATTTAGTTATGGTATTCAATGCCATTTTTCATCCTGAGCCCCCTGAATGAATTATCATTCAAAAAAAATTTTAGGAAGGGTGTGATCAGGTACCTAGAGAATTTACATCATGTTGAAACACTTTTGATCAGTTCCCTGATTCTATGTCCAACATGCCCAGTTCAGCTTTCAATCTTGTGAAAGTGTGTTCATCCAAAGGTTTAGTGAAGATATCAGCTAGCTGATACTCAGTGGGGATGAAATGTAGTTCAATTTCTCCATTAGAGATATGGTCCCTGATGAAGTGGTATCTGATGTCAATGTGTTTGGTTCTTTGATGAAGTACTGGATTGTTTGAGATGGCTATGGCACTTGTATTATCACAAAACATAGGAACCATCTTATACTGAATTCCATAGTCACTCAGTTGGCACTTCATCCATAGTACATTTGCACAACATCCTGCAGCAGCCATATATTCAACTTCAGCTGAGGACATGGCCACTGACTGTTGTTTCTTTGTACTCCAACACACAAGTTTACCACCAAGAAATTGGCAGGATCCTGAAGTACTTTTCCTATCCATGTTACATCCTACATAGTCAGAGTCAGTGTACCCTTTGAGATCAAATCCTGAACATTTTGGGTAATACAAACCAAGGTTTGGAGTACCCTTTAGGTACCTGATGATTCTCTTGACAGCAGTGAGATGTGATTCTTTAGGGTCAGCCTGGTATCTGGCACACAGGCAGACTGAGAATTGGATATCAGGCCTTGAGGCAAGTAAGTACATCAGGGAGCCAATCATTCCTCTGTATTGGGTTTGATTCACTGATTTTCTAGTGAGATCAGGGCCAAGGTTGTTTGGAGGAACCATAGGAGTTTTTACTGAAGAGCAGTCAGTGAGCTCATACTTCTTCAGTAGGTTCCTGAGGTATTTTTCTTGGCAAATGGATATTCCTTTATCAGTTTGTTTAATTTGGAGTCCAAGAAAGTATGTGAGTTCACCCATCATGCTCATTTCAAACTTTGTGGTCATCAGTTTCTCAAACTGTTTGCAAAGTTTGTAACTTGTTGAGCCAAAGATGATGTCATCAACATATACTTGGACAAGAATGACATCATCCTTTGTTCTGTAGATGAACAGTGTGTTGTCAATTCTTCCTCTGACAAACTTGTTTTGGATCAGGAAGGCTGAAAGAGTTTCATAGCATGCCCTGGGTGCTTGTTTCAGTCCATAAAGGGCTTTGTTAAGCTTGTAGACATGGTTGGGGTATTCACTACTTTCGAAACCAGGAGGCTGTTGCACATAAACATCTTCTTTGATGTTACCATTCAGGAATGCACTTTTAACATCCATTTGGTAAACTTTAAAGTTCATGTACGTTGCATAGGCAAGGAAGATCCTGATGGCTTCCATTCTTGCAACAGGTGCAAAGGTTTCCTCATAGTCTATACCTTCCTGTTGATTATATCCTTTGGCAACCAGTCTTGCTTTGTTTTTGATGACTGTGCCATTTTCATCGGTCTTGTTCTTAAAGAACCACTTCATACCAATGATTAAAACACCCTGGGGGCATTCAACAAGGGTCATGACATCATTTCTGTCAAATTGTTCCAATTCATCTCTCATGGCCTGAACCCAAATTTCATAAGTCAGGGCTTCTTTGACATTTTTAGGCTCAATCTCTGAGAGATAGTCAGCATAAAGACATATATTGGCCACGGCAGCCTTGAGTTTAGCAGCCTTGCTTCTTGTGAGCATGCCTTCAGTGGGTTCACCAATGATGTTCACAAGCTCAATGATTTTGGATCTAGTCCAGCTATCCTGGGGTTTGGGATAGGAATTTGAGCTTGTAGGAGCCTGATTAGGTTCAGACTCAGGAACATGAGGTAACTCATCAATATGTGCTTCAGTGACTACTGTAGGAACAATTTGTTCTGAGGGTTCCTGAACAATTTGTTCAGTGGTGTCAGTCTCATTTGAGATAGGCCGAGTTTCTATGAACTCACTGATAGGTGGTTGGGGTAGGTTGTGAGGGATGATGTAATAGGAGACATCAGCATCAGCTTGGTATTGGGTTGAGGGATTGTTCTCAGGATGATACTCATCAGGAGGATATCTTGATGAGTCATCAATACCAATTTCCTCTACTGAGGAATTTGAGAACCTGATGGATTCAGTGCTCTCATCAACAGTAATGTGATAAGTTTCCTCAGTTTGTTGTCTCCTTGTGTTGAACACCCTGAAGGCTTTAGAAACCAGGGAATATCCCAGGAAGTATCCATCATCAGCTTTGGCATCAAATTTACCCAAGTGATCCTTGTGATTATGTATAAACACAGGACACCCAAATACATGAAAGTAGCTGATGTCAAGAATCCTTCCTTTGAATATTTCATAAGGAGTCTTGTTATGCCTTTTCACAATGATTGACCTATTTTGAGTGTAGCAGACTGTTTTAACTGCCTCAGTCCAAAAATGTTTAGAGAGGACTGAGCCATTCAACATTGTTCTTGTTCCTCAATGAGTGTTCTATTTCTCCTTTCAGCTACTCCATTTTGTTCAGGAGTATAAGGAGAAGTGAAATTTTGAGAAATTCCTTTCTCATCACAAAAACACTCAAGGTCATGGTTTTTGAATTCAGTGCCATTGTCAGTCCTGATCTGTTTAACTTTGACATCATTTTGATTTTCAATGTTCCTGACAAATGACATGATTGTTTCAGCTGCCTGACTCTTTTTGGTCAGGAAGTAAACCCAAGTATATCTTGAGTATTCATCTACTATGACCAGAGTATACTTCTCATGGTGAATGGACATTGGACTGACAGGTCCAAAAAGGTCCATATGAAGAAGATGTAGGCAGCTTTTGATGGAAAAGGTTTGTTTGGTTTTGAATGATGCCCTGTGGTGTTTTCCTTTTTCACAAGCAGAACAAGGCTTGTCTTTGGTATACACCAGGGATGGAAGGCCCAGAACTTTGTTCTGTTTGGCCAGGTTGTTGATGTTCTTGAAGTTGAGATGAGAGAGTCTCCTATGCCATAGCCAGTTGATTGTCTCACTTGCCTTTGAGAATAGACAAGTCCCATTCTGAGTTAGGGATGACATGTCAAGGACATATACATCATCCCTTCTAGGGGCAATCAACACAACTTCCTTATTGGCATTAAAGATGGTCCCTCTATTGTCATCAAACTGAACTATGTATTTGGCATCACATAGTTGGGAAACACTTATCAGGTTGTACTTGAGACCATTAACATAAGCAATTCTTGTAAAAACTATACCATTGCAGTTTACTGAACCATAACCTTTAGTGGGAGCTGATGAGTTATCACCAAATACTACTTTGGGTTCTGGTTCTTCCACATATTTGTGCAGAAAACTTTTCACACCAGTCATGCTTCTGGAGCATCCACTGTCTAGATGCCAAGTAGGATCCTTGATGTGTTTCTGCACAAACAGTAAACTGGGTTAGTTTTTCTTGTTGACCCACTTTCTAGTGGGCTTGGTCCTTAGGGACTTTTTGAACTCAGTTAGTGAATCATGGTCTGAAGTGGTGTGACCTGAGCTTCCACATGTTTTACATTTTGTGGAGGTTGATGCCTCAGGTGACTGAGAAGTGTTGATCTGGTTTTTCCTTCTGGACTGAATAACTTTGTCATGTCCCCTGGTTTCATGGGAGGGGTCTCCACAGATGTCACAGCAATCTTTCATCAAACAATCATCAGGAAGATGATCATTGAAACCATAGTGAGGACATGGTGAGAAAGGCTTAGCCTTCAGTCTTTGTTTGGAAGGTGTGGCATACTGATAGCCTTGGTTTTTGTATAGACCCCTTGCTTTTAAAGAAGCAGTGTGGGGGATTTGATCACAAGTTCTGTGGTCCTCTTGTTTGCATATCATACAAAACAGGACTCTGTAGCATTTATCAGTGCTGTGATTTGGATAATTGCATAGTTCACATCTCCCTGAGGGTCTGGGTGTGGTTTTAGGTTTGGAAGAACCTGAGGATACTGAGGGCTTTGTAGATTTTGAGTCAGAGTTTTCTCAGTAGACTCGATTTTCTCACTCAGCATCCTAACAAGTTCAGTAAGCTGATCAACTTTTGAATCAGTGCTTTCATACTTCACTTCAGTAGGTACTGAAGGTTTTTGGTGTTCAGTGGGTGCAGGAGTAGGTCTTTTCAGAATAGTCTTTCCTAACCCTGATTTCTCTTTGGGAGAATGTGGTTGATAGACTAATGGTGCAAGGTCAGAATTGGGTTCCACTCCCTAAAGTTGTTTCAATGGAGGGAGTGGTGAATCAGACTTAGACTTAGTGATGGACTCAGTAGGACTAAGTTCATCAGTGACTCCTAGCAGCTCCTGGATAGCCTGACTTTCAGGCTCCAGAATTCTTCCAGTATTAAAATTTGGCATTTTACTATCAGGATTGTTTCTTTCAATCCAATCACTGGGTTTGGGAGCAAGTTCTTTGCTAGAGAGTATGTTGGTTAATAGAAAAGTTGTAGAATGGCTACTCTCCCCAGAAACCTCAGTGAGTTGATCATCACCCAGACCTGCCTTATTGGGGCTGGGTGTGAGACTCAGTGTTTCATAAAGTTTGGGGTTTTTCTGAGTCCATTTCCAAATAATTTCCTTTTCTTTCTTAAGTTCTTCCTGAAGAGCTTGATTTTGTTTTACAAGTTCAGAGTTTTGAATTTGAAGTGTAACACTTTCAAGTTTGGCTTGTTTTAAAGCAAGTAATTCATCTCTACAATGATTTAATTCAAAACTCAGTTTGTTAAATTTTGAAAACAAATTAAGTCTTTGCTCTTCAACATACTTAAGATCAACATTAATATAATCTAAGTAAGATTTCCAATCATCATTATCATCCATAGAAAGTAAGAGATTTACCTTCCTCATAGTGATGTTAACCCATTCACCATTTCTTGCATGACTTTTCCCCACAGCAAGTTTGTTGTCATCTGACAGAGCCATCAGGGCACTGATGTGAACTTCATCATCATCAGAGGATACTTCAACCTCATCCCAGTCATATGTTTCAGCAACAAGCCCTTTGTTCTTGGCTTGAGTAGGCTTTGGAGCCTGAGGAGGCTGAGAGACTGTTGAGGATGATTCAAGAAGGGCAAGTTTAGCTTTTGCCTTTCTGTACTTGGCTTCAAAGTCAATTTGAGGGACTTTTTCAAATCTTTGACTAGACTAAAGCATTTTTGGTTGAAATTTGCTGGGGCCTGAAAAAGAGTTATTTCCTGAAAATTTGAAGGATGGTTCTGAGGTTGTTTTTGAAAAACAATCTTTAGCAAAATGTCCCATTTTACCACATTTGAAACATTCAGTATTATCATTTGCTTTTGAAGGGAATTTGTTTTTCTTAAAAAAAATCTTTTTGAATTAGCAAGGAGTGCTCTTTCATGAAATTCAATTTGAAGATCATTCAGGTACTCCTCACTGGTTCTTTGGTCAACCTCATCATCAGAACCATCCTGAAAATCCTGCACAACACCTTTAGAATAGAAAGTAGTTGATATGGGTGAAATTGTCAAGGCCTTTTTGGTCTCCTGAGCTTTACCAGGTGATGAGGCGAAAAATGAACCACTTTTAGGGGGTCATTTAAGCCCGAATCCGAATTTATTTGATCAAATATTGCCCTAAATCGTTCCTTTTGTGATTTTAGGTACTTTGGGAGAGAAATCTGGAAAAGGAAGCAATTCGGACGTTTTTGGAGCATAAAAGTGAAGAAAACGCCAAAGTCTTAATTTTCCATGCTGGGAACAGTAGGTGACGGCGTCAAGAGCAAAACCTTAACGGCGTCAAGAGCAAATCTCATGAATTTCCATGACGACCCAGAACAGATTTGACGGCGTCACGTAGGAAGAGCGTCAAGAGTAAAAGAGTCATGACGGCCTGGAAGTAGTTAAGTCTTGACGGCGTCAGAAGTGGATCTAGGCAGTCCGAAGAGAGTTTTAGCGGCGAGGTGACGGCGTCACAAGATTACTCTTGACGCCGTCATACCTATTTTTCTATATATAGTTTTCTAATTTTCACACATTAAAAGAGAGAAGTTTTGGGAGAAACCCTAAGTACCATTTTGGTGTAACTTTACAGGTTTTTCAAGGGTTCCAACCCCTTGATACCTTGCATGATTAATCAAGATAAGTGTTCTTCTAATTCAATCAATATGTCTATGTGTTGGTTGTCTATATCTTGTTCTTGTCTTAATTCTATCATGCTAGGCTAGATCTATCTTGTGTTTGCTTAGATCTAATGAAACCTAGATATTGATTATGTGTTGATTACTTGTTTATTCTTGTCTTGGATGAATGATTTATATGTTAGGCTTAAGAAAACTGGCAGATTTCCAAATGATAACATGCTTGAACGTCTTAAGAAACATGAACTGAGGCGCACTAGGTCTTTATTGGTTGTATTTAATGCATGAGCCACTGTTTACAATCCATATAGTTGTGATGGGCATGGTGTAGGAGGAGATAAGAGCTCATAGAATTGGGGAGTTATGTGTGCCACCCCATGAATGGTATTAAGGAATACCATCCGTCATCCATGCAATTATAACAAGTAATTAACGTGTAAAAGATGTCTAGGGAGTAGTGAAATCTAAGTAAACACATTTTCTCCAATTACTGCTCACAACTTTAGTTTAATTAGTTTATTTTCATTTTTAGTATTTTATTTTGATTGCATCTTAGTATTGGGTTAGTTGATTAGCAACTAATTCCGCCCAAATCTTTCAAACCCCGAGATTTTAATTGCTTTCTAAAAAATATAAAAACACAAAAATAATCATCCCTCACCTTTAGAACTAGTATTTAGGCTTTCTAATCCTAGCGACACTATTCCTAAGCTGAACGATCAATCCCCCGGTACTTGTCACTATACTATACTACAACGATCAGGTACACTGCCTGGTGGGGGTTGTAAGCTTCTCGAGATCCCTCGAGAGGTAAAGCCTGTTGCGATTCCCACGCATCAAGTTTTTGGCGCCGTAGCCCGGGGAATAGTTATTGTTTAGGTTGAATTTGATTTTTATTAGGTCTACTCATTAGATTCCTATCAAGTGAGATTTTTTTTTTTTCTTTTTTCTTTTTACTTTGTAGCTTTCTTGTAGTCTATCTTTTTTTTTGTCCCCTTTGTTTGTGAAACCATTTTCATTTGTCTCCATGGCGGATGAAATTCCATTTAGATCATTAACTATAGAGGAACAATTAGTTTACTCGGATAGATTTGCCTCCTGTTGTTCCAATGAATTTTTAAGTGATCTTACATATATACAAGAGGAGATGGGTGTAAAGTTAGATGGGTTTGATGAATTTTATGCATGTGTGTTTTCTATTAGACGATCATTATCAGGATCAATTCCTTTTAGTGAGACCCTTTGGATGAATTTTGAGAAAAGCTTCCTAACCATAACCCATAAATTCAACGAATTGGTGGATTTGTATGAGCGAGATGACCTAGTTTCTAAGAACATGAACTTAGAATCAAACCAAGATTATGATATGGTTAGTGTTGAACTACCTAGTTGCATGAGCGGGATAGATTTCACCAAAACATACGACACACATGAGGTTAGAGTTGAGCCACCTAGTTGCATGTCATGGTTAGGTACTACCATTATACAAGATGAACACATAGGTGATATTGATGTGATGGAAGAGATAGTAGAAAACCCAAGCCCACTAAGTACCCCACAAGTCCTACCATCATTTGAGGCATACACACCGCCCGTGACTTACCCGGAAGAAGTAGAAGAAACTTTAGGAATTCCAATGGAGGTAGAACCCTTGGACCAGGCACCACTTGAGGATATAGGTTTGAACACTTGTAGTGATAACCTTACTCCTAGTTCTAGGGAATTTCCTAGTGTTGATGAACCGGAACCTCAATCTTTACACACCTTTCCATCCTTAGATATATTTCTAGGAGACAAAAGAGGAACCGACCCACCCATCAACCAATATTATCCAGGTAGTTTTAGGATAAAGGAAGCCATTCACTCACCCCCTTCACCTCACGTGGCATATTCACACCCTAAGGGTGTGTACCGCTACTTTCACCCACACTTAATCCTAAGTGTAGGGAGAACCTCCCCTATTTCCATTAAATAAGGGTAGAGTCAGGCTCGTGACTCGAACAAAAACAAGCGCTTCTTGGGAGGCAACCCATGTTTTGTGTGTTTTTATTTGTTTATTTGTTTGTTTGTTATTTGCTTCCTTATGCATGCTTAATTTTTATTGTTGGTTGATCATGTTTCTAAACTAAATAGTGGAAATACTTTACTTTGTTGTTTTGGCCTAGTCTTAACTCCACCTAAAAGTATTTTTGCAAAAGATAAGTGTAAGGGGAAACCCCAAATATGTTTTTAAGAAACAAACCGATCATGATTCTCCACAATATTAAATGAACATGTATATTCGTATTTGTTAGAGTCAAATGCGTGTATCGAGTCATAATGAAGTTTTGCAGGATTTTCCAGGAAGTAGGACCAAGTTTTTCCAAAAATTTTCCGGAAACTTAACATAAGGATTTCTGCAGGTCAATTCTGACGGCGTCAGGGGTTTACTCTTGACGGCGTCAGGAGTTAAAAATCTGAAAATTTTACCGATTTTGTTTTTCTAACGGAGTCTTATGGTTTTTGTGAATTATTAAGTTTTATAATCTCCAGGAGATCTGCAAACTTCATTCCACAAGCATTATATCTTATCTTGTTTTCTAGGATTTAGAAACTTATATAGGATGCCGCCGATTTTACGCGAGGTTGTCTTGTCTATTTTGTCAGGTTTTACAGGTTATGTATGACAAGAAGATGATTTACATTCTGGAAGGGAAGCTTTGATTGTTCATTTTCTTGGAGGAAGATTTAACCTAGCCACCCTATTATCCATACCGAGCGAATCAGGGGAGTATTTGATTTCATTCTCTTTACTTTTTCACTTTTACATTCTTTACTTGAACATTGGGGACAATGTTCATCTTAAGTGTAAGGGGAGGGTAAAAAGATGATACCTTACATATGCACTTTCGCTTCAGTTTGCTTTGTTTGAGGGTAGATGTGTAAAAAAACTATGAGAAATACTTGTTAGTGCAATTTTAGCGCCAAATTTAAAATTTTTTACAACATTTAGGAGTGAAACTTTAGCCATAGCAAGCGTCTCAAGGATAGGAGATTGTATGACTAGAACATAACCGTATATTCAGAAAAATTTTTTACCCAAATATGTGAGGTTCGCCTTTAGATTTGATAGGAAAAGCATTCATTATTAGTGCTTATGAGTGTACCGGTAGCATTTAGATTCTAGAACTTGCGTTAATGATGCATCCCGAGACCGCTAGTGAGACTACATTCGTGTGGTAGGATTTACTACATGATAAGAGGCATTAGGATCACCCTTGTGTTAAACCCGTATACAATTACTTGACCATTTAAGTCATATTACTTGGCTATTTAAGTCAACTAATTTTTCCCACACCCTTAGCGTTGTACTCATTTTTAGTACACGAAACCCCTAGTACACCCCTCCGAGCCTATCTTTTCGTTTCTAACTTTAAGCATTTTACTTAAAGGAAGAATTTGTTACACCCCACTTAAATGTACAACCAAATCGCCTTAGCCTTTCGTGTATGCGCTCATTTTTAGTGCATTATTGTTATTTGTTAAACCCTAAGTTAACTTTCTAATTGATTACATGGTTGCTAAGTCGAGTCATATCCTTGTACATATTGTTTTGGGACGATTGGGACTCATGGGTAAGTACTTATTTTATGGAGTAATGGGGAAGAACATCATTTATTACCCCCATATGTACGTTAATCTTAAAAGTGCTCCAAGTGTTTTGATTTTCTTAATTCGAGTCATTAGATTAGTTAAATGTAAAGTATGTAAAAATTCAAGTGTAAGGGAATTGTTCATTCCCTATGATGTATTATTTTAGATGGTAGGGTAAGAGTGTATGCAAAAAAAAAAAAAAAAAAAAAAAAAAAAACAAGAAAAAAAGAAAAAAAAAATAGAAAAAGAAAAGAGAAAAAAACATACGGACTACCATCCCGTTTCATTCTATGTTCATTTTATGTTTTTGATATTTTTCATTTATTAGCTTAAGTCGAGTCGAGTCTTGGCTTAGCAACGCCACATTGTACATGTAATTAACCAAGATTGTTAACTCGCCACCAGTAAAACTTCCTTTATCCAACAAAACCGTGTATTTCATATCCCTACACCTAACGTTACAACCCTTTAAAAGACCTCTTTGATAGTTTATCCTAGGTGCTTACGCCATGTAGTGGAGGTTTGATCCTTTCCCAAGCCTATGGTAATCTATTTTGCTATGACAGGTAGTGAGAGATATCTTCCGTTTCCATATTGTAATTTATACTTTATTACACCCGAGAGATGTGAGTATCTAAACACTATTTGTGAGGTGCTTGTGTGTGACCTCCGTGCTTGTCTATTGGTCTTTAGTGGAACGATTATTTGTTGTAATTACTTTTATATTAGTGTTAAATGACCCCTAACTTGTATTTTTACTAGAATAAAAGCGCATTTGCTTGAGGACAAGCAAATCTCAAGTGTAAGGGTATATGATGAGGCGAAAAATGAACCACTTTTAGGGGGTCATTTAAGCCCGAATCCGAATTTATTTGATCAAATATTGCCCTAAATCGTTCCTTTTGTGATTTTAGGTACTTTGGGAGAGAAATCTGGAAAAGGAAGCAATTCGGACGTTTTTGGAGCATAAAAGTGAAGAAAACGCCAAAGTCTTAATTTTCCATGCTGGGAACAGTAGGTGACGGCGTCAAGAGCAAAACCTTGACGGCGTCAAGAGCAAATCTCATGAATTTCCATGACGACCCAGAACAGATTTGACGGCGTCACGTAGGAAGAGCGTCAAGAGTAAAAGAGTCATGACGGCCTGGAAGTAGTTAAGTCTTGACGGCATCAGAAGTGGATCTAGGCAGTCCGAGGAGAGTTTTGGCGGCGAGGTAACGGCGTCACAAGATTACTCTTGACGCCGTCATACCTATTTTTCTATATATAGTTTTCTAATTTTCACACATTAAAAGAGAGAAGTTTTGGGAGAAACCCTAAGTACGATTTTGGTGTAACTTTACAGGTTTTTCAAGGGTTCCAACCCCTTGATACCTTGCATGATTAATCAAGATAAGTGTTCTTCTAATTCAATCAATATGTCTATGTGTTGGTTGTCTATATCTTGTTCTTGTCTTAATTCTATCATGCTAGGCTAGATCTATCTTGTGTTTGCTTAGATCTAATGAAACCTAGATATTGATTATGTGTTGATTACTTGTTTATTCTTGTCTTGGATGAATGATTTATATGTTAGGCTTAAGAAAATTGGCAGATTTCCAAATGGTAACATGCTTGAACGTCTTAAGAAACATGAACCGAGGCGCACTAGGTCTTTATTGGTTGTATTTAATGCATGAGCCACTGTTTACAATCCCTATAGTTGTGCTGGGCATGGTGTAGGAGGAGATAAGAGCTCATAGAATTGGGGAGTTATGTGTGCCACCCCATGAATGGTATTAAGGAATACGATCCGTCATCCATGCAATTATAACAAGTAATTAACGTGTAAAAGATGTCTAGGGAGTAGTGAAATCTAAGTAAACACATTTTCTCCAATTACTGCTCACAACTTTAGTTTAATTAGTTTATTTTCATTTTTAGTATTTTATTTTGATTGCATCTTAGTATTGGGTTAGTTGATTAGCAACTAATTCCGCCCAAATCTTTCAAACCCCGAGATTTTAATTGCTTTCTAAAAAATATAAAAACACAAAAATAATCATCCCTCACCTTTAGAACTAGTATTTAGGCTTTCTAATCCTAGCACCACTATTCCTAAGCTGAACGATCAATCCCCCAGTACTTGTCACTATACTATACTACAACGATCAGGTACACTGCCGGGTGGGGGTTGTAAGCTTCTCGAGATCCCTCGAGAGGTAAAGCCTGTTGCGATTCCCACGCATCACCAGGGTATCTCCTGGTGATAAGATTGTCTTCATAGACAAACTTCCCATAGATGGCAGGGAGCTCAAGGTTCTGAATGTGGTTTGCATTTCTCAATCCCTGAGTGAAGTTTAACCATTTCTCAGGGAGACTGTTGACAAAACCAACATTGATCTCATGTTTTGACAGTATAACACCATCATTGGTCAGGTCATTCAGGAGGGTCTTATACCGAGTATAAGTCTCAGAGAGACTTTCAGAATCCTTGGCCCTGAAGGTATTGAATTCAAGCTTCAGGTCCATGATTCTGTTCTCTTTGGTATCAGAAGGCCCTTCATAGCTATGAACCAGGTCAGCCCATGTCTGCTGGGCAGTGGGACAGTTGATCACTGATTCCATTATATCATCAGGAAGGCATGATATAATGATGCTTTTCAGGCGCTGGTCTTGATTGACCACCCTCCTTTCATCTGGGGTCCACTGAGCTTCAGGTTTAATTAAACCTTGGGCAGTTGTTGGGACATATGGACCATCATTAATCAACTTAATGTAATATGGTTCCATCCCAGTTAAGTAGCAAAGCATTCGCTTTTTTCACTTATTAAATTTGCCAACTTCAAGTCGAGGGGCAGTTGCTGAATAACTTCCACCCTTTTTGTCGTCAAGTTGGGGAACATCTATGTCAGTCATAGTGGGATCTAGATTTTAAAAACTTGAGCACTCTTAAGTTTTGAAAACAGGTTTAAGTTTTACAAATCAGAGGCTCTGATACCACTTGTTGGTCCCTTTTACTTGGTTAACTATAACTACAAAGCTAAAGTAACCAAGTTCTATGACATTTAGACAAAGATGTATAAAAGATTAACAATAAAGTAACATAAATATAAGAGACAATATTTTCCAACGTTTAATTCTTTATTAGAAGTTAATCAAAAAGAATCGTACCCAAGTGTTTGCGGAATAACACTTGGGATTGAAAACGACAAGTATGGTATAGACTCCTCACTGAACTCAATCAATGTTGAGTAACAACTTTCAGGACCCACTGAGCTATCTCAGGGGTTATGTTATTATTTGGAGGAGTAAAAGTGGTTTGTAAATGCTTTGCATTAATTGCACAAACTTGTCAACTTTTACTCCTCTCTTATGCTTCCTATTTATACACAAGTATAGAACAACTAGTTATACATTGGACATAAAGCTTCCCTAACAATATCTTGAGAGATATTCTTCTTCTGGCAAGGAACCTTCATTGAGTTAAGTCCAAAAGGCACTTTCTGATGACAGACTGGTTTTAACCATTTTGGGAAAGTTTGACATTAAAGTGATAAAGCACTTTAATAAGGCAGCTCAGACTTTCCCGCCCAGTCCCGCCTAAACTTCAGTCTTCTTGTCATCAGTCTTCAGTACTATGAAGTTGTTGAGGAGTCATGGGGTTCAGTGAGTTATTGTCATCCTCACTGAACCCATCACCTTCTTCTTGGCTTAGATCACACTTCACTGAGTTCTGCCTCACTGAATGGAGAACCTTTCTTCTTAGGCTCGGTCTTAGCATCCTGAAGGTGACTCACTGAGTTACTGTTCACTCAGTGACTTGTTTGCACTTAAGGGATTTTATGTTCAAATCCTTGTTAGAGAAAGATTTGGGAATTCAGTGACCCAACACACTTTTTACTATTCATTTTCCCGAAATTTGATTTTTGTTTCATGGCCTCGAGTGATAAATCATTTCCATAGCAAATTAAAAGTTTGACACTCATCAGATCATTTTCGCGAAAGTTATTAAGGAATTACACGTTTTAGGGTAAAACGTCATTCAAAAATTCTACGCACAACGAAACTCGACCGCGTTAATTTTCCCCGTATTAGAAAAATGTTTGATACACTCATGATTTATTTGAGAATAAATCATGACTGAGAAAAACATGACCAAATAAACCTCGGTCGTGAAAATCAGGAATTTTCATTTTTAAGCGTTTTTACTCAGCCGTAACCTTAGCCTATACCTGAACCGCGTTTCTAAGACAATTTGAGTTTTCACATTTTTGGAATAAGTCAACATTTTTTCCCTCCTCCTTTGACCAAAAATCATTCCTTGATTTTATAAATCATTCCTTGATTTTTAAGCTTACGGTTTTAAGTTTAAAGACATTAAATACCAACCGACACTAGACTGAGCCCAGCCTAGACATTATAGGTCATTTTAAGTCATTATTATCCTATTAGAAAAGTTACATTTTACTTTTCTCAATTTTACGCAACTTTCGTACGTTTTACGTATTACGCGTTTTAGACCCGTGTTTCCAGTTTTAGCAGGGTTTGAGCACCCCAATAGAACCTACCACTCATTTTATATTTTATTATGGAGTATATTGATATGTTCTAGAATATTTATAAGTTTCATATTTTTAGGATACCCGGTTTTACGTTTCGTGACTTAACAACTTACGGTTAGCAATTTACGGGTCCAAAACTAGCTCTATAAGTAGGATAATAGCACCAACTAACCAAGTCATCATCCTATCCTTTTTCAAACCGCCATAGGGGGGGGGGGGGATTCATCACTTGTGTGGCTTGATCTTGACCATTGATCCATTAGATCATAACATGTGTAAACTTGGTCACCAAGTTTAGGAAAGTATCCTAAGTCTTGCACCTTCTTAAGGTACCTTCCTAGGCACCTTCCTAACCTCCTCTTCATAGTATAAATACAAGCTTAATCCATTCCTTTCTCTTCATTCCAAACACCACTCTTAAATCCCAAAACCTTGATCTTTTGATTTCCAAGTTATAAGTTACATACCAAAGTTGAAGACATAGTAAGTCTCTACATGAATCAAGAGTTTGTTTGGTGATTCCATGGTTGAATTAGGAGCTACACAAGGTGTTAGGGGCTGAGGTTAAAGGGTTTTCACAAGGGTTAGATCAATGGTTAGCAAGGGTTGTGGTGATTGGTTGAAAGCTTAGGTTTAATGTCCTAGTTCCATACTTGATTCCCTTTCTTAAGTGAAAGCCAAAAGTTGTAAGCAAAACCCTAACATACTTCTTGTTAAATATCATATTCATGTTATTTACATATCATCCATGCTATATTTTGTCTTGTGATCATGTCCATGATGTATAAATATGAGTAAAACAAGTTATTAGAAATGATTGTTAAGTTAAGTTACTTAAACAAGTTAACTAGTGACTTTCTTGGTAAACCCTGATCAAAATGGTAAAATTATGATATTGGATCATTACATATTGCAGTAGAGGACCTAACAAGGAAACCATAGCAATTTGAACCACCTAAAACGAGTATACGAGTCAAAAGTTATGACCATTTGAAGTTACCAAAACTTTGCGGCAAAACTGCCTAAATAGTTTCTGTAACAGAACCTTAAACACGCAAAAAGAGGCCTTTCTGCTCCGTTTCATGAAAAAGTTAAAGCACGAAAGTTGTCCGGAATCACGTTTTCTTCAAAAACTCAGGAGCATGTCTCCAGAAAACTAATAACGAATGAGATTTTTGTCAGTTTCTTAACAGCTATTTACATATATAAGTCACTATATAAAGGTTATGGTTTATAAAGACCAAAGAGGTCTTATGACATAGATTCAAGACCACAACCATGGCTAGAGCCAAGGTTGAGTCGCAAGACCATGGAACAATAACCAAAGGTCATGGCAAGTCCATGACTAAATGACCATATAAACTTACTTAGGCGAAAACATGAACTAAAAGTTGGCGATAACTTTAACAAACAATTTGGATCTAATTCATCTAAAAGAACCATGAGATATCACAAGTATTTGTCATTCAAGTTATAAGAAACTTACCTTAATAACAATCTTCATGTAAAAATAAGTTTTCCTAAGTTTATTCAAATATTGGACATGTAATTTTCGGATCAAAACTTATATGTGTATATATATATATATATATATATATATATATATATATATATATATATATATATATATATATATATATATATATATATATATATATATATATATATATATATATATATATATATATATATGTGTGTGTGTGTGTGTGTGTGTGTGTACTTTATCAACTACTACAACAGTAGGGAGCCTCATGTGAGGAGTTCATTATGTAAGCCGTCGAGATGAGTTGTGGATTTACGAATTAAAGTGTCCTAGCTCCTCGAACGTTTTACTACATGACTTCTGAATTATGTCGGCCCGAACGGTAGTAAACGATATATAAACTATACATGTTTCATGAACCATTTCTTTTCAAAGACTTACACTATACATTGTACCACATCATGGACTAAGTGCAAGACATATATTGGCATGTTTATGTTTCCTTAGACATTATTCCAAACCTAAGTTGCAACAATTATTCTAGGTTGCTCGTAGAAGTTCTTACGGCATATCCATCATTCTCATTATACATTATCCAACTCAAGGTGAGTTCATAGCCCTACTTTCCATTACTTAATTGTTTTACAAACCCTTGGGGGGAATACATGCTATTTTAACCGAACACAATGCTTTCAAATTGTATGCTTGCCTGATTGTTTTATTATCACTAAGTACCAGCCTTGCTAAACCGATATCCCTTATTATGAACCATTTAATCACTAGCAATAGTGAGCGCGAATATTGTGAATAGGCCTATTGGGATTGACGAATCCCATTTGTATTGACTAAATTCATACAAATGCATTAATATTTGAGACATGGGTATGACAGCAAAGTACCTACCGGGATAAATCTGCCGATCGATATTGGTACACGTTAACGTTTTGGTGTCATAAGCTTATTAATGATAATAACTGTTTTGTTTTCCAACCATTGGTGTGAGCCTATAACTCACACTACCAACATATTGTGTTCAACCATTAAACAAACTCTATGAATATCACTCAACCTTTGTGTTGACCTTTTAAGCATGTATTTCAGGTTCATGATGATCAAGGATGGCACGGAAGGGCACGGATGTTCAAGAGGGCTATAAAATTTATTATCATTCAAAAACTCGTTTAATGTAATTTGTAAACATGGAACCATTTGGGACCTCATTTTGTAATCTCTGATATTTATATAATTTGAATGATAAATCTTTTAAAATGACTCAATTTGAGTTCGTTTTCTATTATTGTGACTATTGTGTCGTTGAGTAACACCCAGTTTGAATTCCGCTGCATCCATGAATTGCGGGTGTTACAGATTGGTACCAGAGCCATGGTTATAGAGAAACGGGTCTAATTGAGACCTAAACTATAACTACAATTACTAGCAAAAACTTTTTTATAGCCTTCCACTCTCCGTGTCTTCCATCCTCCAGACGATTATGGACTTATTAAGCATTTTATACTACACAAACATGTTAGCACATGGATATATGTACCCTTAACATAATTGAGCATTTGCCCGTAAGCATTTTATACTACATGAACATATTAGTATATTGATATATAAACTCGATTTATTTTCAATCATTTATCTAAACAATGGACTAAACATATCTGCGTATGCCTATTCTAGGGCATTTCGACACAACCACATCCTCCCAATCATGTTCCTACTCCAACATTTTATGTCCAAGATATTGTAACTAATTACAAAGGTCTTTCCTATTTCCAAGACATTGTATCATACAATGGTCTCGTCTACTTTCCAAGACATTGTATTATACAATGGTCTTAATCATTTCTCAAATGTTTTGAGTTACACAATGGTCTAACCTACTTCCTAGACATTGTGAATTGCACAATGGTCTAATCTACTTCTGAGACATTATGATTTGTGCAATGGTCTCTGGAATTATTCCATCACATCATCAATATCATTTCATATGATATCAAAAACCCATCACAATCTATCGATTTCAAAATAGAAATATGATATTTCTAAAGGACAAACTAATCCATCATCTACAAAAGCTGAAGTTTCTCTACATTCTTCAAAGTTCAGCAACTTTCTCTACATTCATCAAAGTTTTCTTCTGAAACCTTCATTGTTAAAAGTTCGTGATCCTAGCCAAGTATGGACTGTTTTAGAATTACTTAAAACTTCCTTTCTACACATATCTACCCGTACTATCTTCTATGGAATGGAATGTGAAAACATAGGTTACAAGTCTTGTATGGGCGGGACTTGCAACTGAATTGTTTGACATCGCCTTTGTTTAGTGAACAGTTTCCCTAAAGCAACGGACATATCATAAGTATACCTAATTTAGGTATTTGAAAATTTTATCAAACCTCGGCTAAATATAGACTAGTCACCTATATTTAACCTAGGGACAGTGGAACATAGTCTGACTAACTATGTTCGACTTAAAATTTTCAAATACTGAGAATAGTTGTGCTAGGGTTATGTTCAGATTAATTTCCTACATGAACTCGATAAACCACCAGAATTCACTAAAACAATCTAGAGACACGATAGTGTCTTACCACTTAGCGAAATCTTAACACCTTATTTGTACTACCTAATTTCATTCTTGAAAGTTTTCATTTATGAGATAATCCGAACTACTATCTTGGGATAGTTATCAATTCTTCTCTTCATCCTGTAGAAGTACTATCCTGTTTAGGTCCTAAGGATACCATTCCGTCATAAACCTTTAAAATTTCTTAAAATTTTAAAGCAAACTTGACATCTCTACCAATATTAACGTTAAGCATACACTACACACTTTTGTTCATCAACATATCACATCATTATCTTCACAACCGTTGAAACCACAAGCTCATTAACAGATCTTGATGCACTTTTAAAGCTCAAATCATCCTTAGTTACACCACAAGCACCCTCATCAGCTTTACAAGATTGAATATTCATCTTGTACTTTTGGAACACCAGTATCATCTCGTAATGCACTACCTTGTAACTCACCGGCTAATTGTGAATGTTGTGTTGGGAATTCTTAAGTAGGATGATTTATAATTATTTGAATGGATTGGGATGCCTTTTCATTTAAATAAAGAAATTGTAAATCACCAAACCATAAGTTTATATTCCCCTATTTACATTGTTTGGGATGCCTTTCTATGTAAATAAAGAATTATAAACAAGTGGGCTTATTTGTATCCGAAATAACATAAGTATGAAGTCAATAAACACTAGGTACAACAACAGATTATCTACTAGGCTATGATTGCAACTACTATATCAATTTCTATTAATATTCAACTTCTATATCAATTTCCTTTGATATTCGACTATTATATGAATCTCTATTAATCACTCTTACCCTACCTACATAAAAGTAAGCCTCATCCTACACCAAACACTGAAACGACAAATCAAACTACATCACCGGTAATCCCAGACTTTAGTCCTCATAAGTAACCACACCTTTTCATCGACACCACTCCAATATATAACATACATAGAACTTCGGGTCGAAGTTCCCCGTAAGGGGTAGAGACTGTAACAATTCACATTTTTAGGTTAACTTTTATTCCCGAAAATTTCACTATTCATTTTTACTACTCACTTTTTACTATTCATTTTCCCGAAATTTGATTTTTGTTTCATGGCCTCGAGTGATAAATCATTTCCATGGCAAATTAAAAGTTTGACACTCATCAGATCATTTTCGCGAAAGTTATTAAGGAATTACACGTTTTATGGTAAAACGTCATTCAAAAATTCTACGCACAACGAAACTCGACCGCGTTAATTTTCCCCGTATCAGAAAAATATTTGATACACTCATGATTTATTTGAGAATAAATCATGACTGAGAAAAACATGACCAAATAAACCTCGGCCGTGAAAAACAGGAATTTTTATTTTTAAGCGTTTTTACTCAGCCATAACCTTAGCCTATACCTGCACCGCGTTTCTAAGACAATTTCAGTTTTCACATTTTTAGAATAAGTCAACATATTTTTCCCTCCTCCTTTGACCAAAAATCATTCCTTGATTTTATAAATCATTCCTTGATTTTTAGGCTTACGGTTTTAAGTTTAAAGACATTAAATACCAACCGACACTAGACTGAGCCCAGCCTAGACATTATAGGTCATTTTAAGTCATTATTATCCTATTAGAAAAGTTACATTTTACTTTTCTCAATTTTATGCAACTTTCATACGTTTTACGTATTACGCGTTTTAGACCCGTGTTTCCAGTTTTAGCAGAGTTTGAGCACCCCAATAGAACCTACCACTCATTTTATATTTTATTATGGAGTATATTGATAAGTTCTAGAATATTTATAAGTTTCATATTTATAGGATACCCGGTTTTACGTTTCGTGACTTAACAACTTACGGTTAGCAATTTACGGGTCCAAAACTAGCTCCATAAGTAGGATAATATCACCAACTAACCAAGTCATCATCCTATCCTTTTTCAAATCGCCATAGGGGGGGGGATTCATCACTTGTGTGGCTTGATCTTGACCATTGATCCATTAGATCATAACATGTGTAAACTTGGTCACCAAGTTTAGGAAAGTATCATAAGTCTTGCACCTCCTTAAGGCACCTTCCTAGGCACCATCCTAACCTCCTCTTCATAGTATAAATACAAGCTTAATCCATTCCTTTCTCTTCATTCCGAACACCACAATTAAATCACAAATCCTTGATCCTTTGATTTCCAAGTTATAAGTTACATACCAAAGTTGAAGACATAGTTAGTCTCTACATGAATCAAGAGTTTGTTTGGTGATTCCATGGTTGAATTAGGAGCTACACAAGGTTTTAGGGGCTGAGGTTAAAGGGTTTTCATAAGGGTTAGATCAATGGTTAGCAAGGGTTGTGGTGATTGGTTGAAAGCTTAGGTTTAGTGTCCTAGTTCCATACTTGATTCCCTTTCTTAAGTGAAAGCCAAAAGTTGAAAGCAAAACCCTAACATACTTCTTGTTAAATATCACATTCATGTTATTTAAATATCATTCATGCTATATTTTGTCTTTTGATCATGTCCATGATGTATAAATATGAGTAAAACAAGTTATTGGAAATGATTGTTAAGTTAAGTTACTTAAACAAGTAAACTAGTGACTTTCTTGGTAAAACCTGATCAAAATGGTAAAATTATGATATTGGATCATTACATATTGCAGTAGAGGACCTAACAAGGAAACCATAGCAATTTGAACCACCTAAAACGAGTATACGAGTCAAAAGTTATAACCATTTGAAGTTACCAAAACTTTGCGGCAAAACTGCCTAAATAGTTTCTGTAACAGAACCTTAAACACGCAAAAAGAAGCCTTTCTGGTCCGTTTCATGAAAAAGTTAAAACACAAAAGTTGTCCGGAATCACGTTTTCTTCAAAAAATCTAGGGCACGTCTCCAGAAAACTAATAACGAATGAGATTTTTCTCATTTTCTTAACAGCTATTTACATATATAAGTCACTATATAAAGGTTATGGTTTATAAAGACCAAAGAGGTCTTATGACCTAGATTCAAGACCACAACCATGGCTAGAGCCAAGGTTGAGTCGCAAGACCATGGAACAATGACCAAAGGTCATGGCAAGGCCATGACTAAATGACCATATAAACTTACTTAGGCGAAAACATGAACTAAAAGTTGGCGATAACTTTAACAAACAATTTGGATCTAATTCATCTAAAAGACCATGAGATATCACAAGTATTTGTCATTCAAGTTATAAGAAACTTACCCTAATAACAATCTTCATGTAAAAATAAAGTTTCCTAAGTTTATTCAAATATTGGACATGTAATTTTCGGATCAAAACTTATATATATATATATATATATATATATATATATATATATATATATATATACTTTATCAACTACTACAATAGTAGGGAGCCTCATGTGAGGAGTTCATTATGTAAGCCGTCGAGATGAGTTGTGGATTTACGAATTAAAGTGTCCTGGCTCCTCGAACGTTTACTACATGACTTCTGAATTATGTCGGCCCGAACGGTAGTAAACGATATATAAACTATACATGTTTCATGAACCATTTCTTTTCAAAGACTTACACTATACATTGTACCACATCATGGACTAAGTGCAAGACACATATTGGCATGTTTATGTTTCCTTAGACATTATTTCAAACCTAAGTTGCAACAATTATTCTAGGTTGCTCGTAGAAGTTCTTACGGCATATCCATCATTCTCATTATACATCATCCAACTCAAGGTGAGTTCATAGCCTCACTTTCCATTACTTAATTGTTTTACAAACCCTTGGGGGGAATACATGCTATTTTAATCGAACACAATGCTTTCAAATTGTATGCTTGCCTGATTGTTTTATTATCACTAAGTACCAGCATTGCTAAACCGAGATCCCTTATTATGAACCATTTAATCACTAGCAATAGTGAGCGCGAATATTGTGAATAGGCCTATTGGGATTGATGAATCCCATTTGTATTGACTAAATTCATACAAATGCATTAATATTTGAGACATGGATATGACAGCAAAGTACCTACCGGGATAAATCTGCCGATCAATATTGGTACACGTTAATGTTTTGGTGTCATAAGCTTAGTAATGATAATAACTGTTTTGTTTTCCAACCATTGGTGTGAGCCTATAACTCACACTACCAACATATTGTGTTCAACCATTAAACAAACTCTATGAATATCACTCAACCTTTGTGTTGACCTTTTAAGCATGTATTTCAGGTTCATGATGATCAAGGATGGCACGGAAGGGCACGGATGTTCAAGAGGGCTATAAAAATTTATTATCATTCAAAAACTCGTTTAATGTAATTTGTAAACATGGAACCATCTGGGACCTCATTTTGTAATCTCTGATATTTATATAATTGGAATGATAAATATTTTAAAACGACTCAATTAGAGTTCGTTTTCTATTATTGTGACTATTGTGCCGTTGAGTAACATCCAGTTTGAATTCCGCTGCATCCATGAATTGGGGGTGTTACACAAAGTACTCAGTTTGTTAAAGTATTTAGAAACACTAGTACCATTTTGAGATAGAGAGTTTATCTTATAATGCAAGTTAAAGGTCACAGACCCATTAACTCTATCAAATGTTTCTTTTAGCTCATTCCAAACATCACTAGCATTTTTTGAAAAAATTTGACCAAGAAATAATTCTTCTGAAATGGAATTCAAGATCCATCCTAACACAACAGCATTGACTCAGTCCCATTGTCTACCCAACACTTCATCAGTATAAGATCTCCTACATGTACCATCAATAAATCCAGTTTTGTTTTTTCCTTCAAGAGCTAAAAGCATAGCACATGACCAGACATTATAATTTTCGGTTCCTTTAAGTTTAATCGAAATAACAGTTAAAGAAGCAGAGTCATTAGGGTGAAGATGTAAAGGGTGACTTAAACCCAGTTTACTAATTAAGGAGACATTATTATCAGGTTCAACCTCATCATCAGTATTGCCATGAACAGACATGATTCAACTAACAAGCAAGCACACAAGATAAGGAAGAGAAGGAAGTTCCCAGGCTTTCCTTGCCACTAAAGTCGTAGGTCAAGGGTGCAAGCAAGCACAACAACAGCAATAAAGCAAACAGATAAATAGATAAATAGCAAAAAAAACCAACACCACCACAAACAACAACCTCCAGCAACCCAAACTCCTACTCCCCGTCAACTAAACAGAAAAAAAATGAATTAAATAAAGAGAGAGGGTGTGAGAGGTGTTACAGAGCACTCAAATAATCAGCAGTGGAAGAATAGCCCTACTATACCCTAGATTCACTTAGTCTAGGGATATAGCAGAGGAACAGCACGAGCCCAACACCACGACTCCCTAGATTCACTTAGTCTAGGGGAGTTGCAAAGAACCAGTACAAGCCCAATCACAGAATCAAACCCTAATTTTTGAAATTAGGGCAAACCTAATTAACCACCTCCAATCGATAGATCAACACCACCAGGATGGAAGAACCACACTTAATTAGCACCAGGAACATTTGAGACTCAAAAGCCCCAAGTTTAATGAAACCCTAGAATTTCATAAATTGGGCGTTTTATAAAAAAAAACCTTTAGATCTGAGCAATTACAAATCAGATCTTACAAATTACTTGGTTTAATTTATTTATAACAATTGATTTTGAAAAAACCCCAAAATGTTTATGAAACCCTAAAAGTTTTAATTCGATATCAGAGCAAGTTTATGCAACCTGTCTCTGATACCATGTAGAAAAACATAATCTAATCACTTAGATTAATGAAAACCAAGTTTACAAACCAAATATTCAATCTGTTCTCAAACAGGATACAAAACCTCTTGATCTCAATCAAGGTACAAAGACTAAGTAATACAAGAGAGAGTGATAATTTTCTTGGATAATTTCAAATGAGAGCAAGAGAGCAGATATATAGAGATGCCACCAGCATAAGTCATTTTCCATGGAGAAGACAAGGAAAACGGCTAGAGAGTGATATCACCAAATGGACAAAACCAACGGGAGATATCTTTAACCCTGCTTGCATTATAGCCCTTGTGATATTGCCCATAAGTCCTTCCATGAATACTTCTTTATGTAGCAGCAACAGTACTTTGAAGAAATGACCATATTCTCCCTCTAACATTAGATATGCCACCATGATGATCCAAAGAGAATGAAACTGAAATAACAAATATACCAAGTTAGTCCTTGAGGTTACTACCTGATATCTGATGAGTCCTATTTCTCAACAAATCCCCCTTTGTTCATTACAATGTTCTTATAGAAAATGTAAATCCATGATAAGAGACTATTTGATCTCTGTAAGTTCTCAGATAAACCAAAAGTATGTTGCATTTACGTAGCAGACTGGCAAAATCCATAATCAGTAGCTAGGCGTGGTGCTAATATTAAGATGATTCTTAAGTTCTGTAGTATTCATCAGTTTACTAGCTTGTTCTTTAGACTTGGTGGAAAGGAGAAGACTAGGAAATTTCATAAAGGGGTCTGAAGAAAAAAAGCAGTAGGAAGGGTGACCAAGGTTCGGAGTTAAATTAGCAGGGTTCTCAATTCATAGCCCCGACAACATGAAAGCATTTACTGGGGAGCCTAATAGTAGTACATAAAAAATATGTAGATTCTTATATATTTACGTATAAAAGGGGAAGGGGCGTAAGAGATGGGATATCCACAATATATAAAGGGGGAATCTCATCCTATATAATAGACAAGTTATGGCGCTGCCAGGATTCAAACTTAAGTTGCTAGAAACAAACAACAAAACACATCTACCACTAAATCATTTGAATGTTTGTTATAAAGCTCTCCCATCCAAGATATGCATGCTTTAATTTCAGGTTCGAATTTAGGATGCTGGCTATGTTTGGCGCAGGGCTTTTTTGAGGCGATGAACGGTGAGCAATTAGCGTTTTGATTAACAACCAACAACAAATGTGTTAGCCACTAGAGCATATAAACATTTGTGATAAAACTTTCTCATCCAATATTGTCATGCTTTAAATGCTAAGTACAATTTAGGGAAATTCAAATAAATGCATGTTTTAGTTGACAATTTTTGAATTTGCTATAAATTAGGGATTTCTTGCTAACTGACAATGGTTAGAAGGGATTTTTAATATGTTTATCAATCACAGCTAATACTACTCAATCAATTTATTTTCTTCCGTTTCACACTCAATCAACAAACCCTAATCTTCATTTTCTTCTTCATACATGATTTTTGATCCCCATACAACATGCACAAATTCAACAATTAGTGATTTAAAAAATGTAACCTTCCCAACGACGAGTCATTTTCAAAGGTTCAATTTCCCGTCCTTAAATAATACACGATAACATAAAAACCCTTATATGATTAAACCATGTTGATAATTTCAAGATTTGATTTCAGTTCATAACAGTTTACTATATATCGTTAACTCTCGGTCAACGTCAAAACCCTTATAGCGAGCAACATTATCTACGATCATTGTTTATATATCATGCATGTTTTTATCATTTTCTTGATGGGTTATTTTTCTTGGAATTTTTAGGGCAATAAATCGAAAGCAAGGCTGAATAATGCAACTGCATTTTTCGAAAGAGCAACGAGTGATACGATGAAAGAACCCGACTCGGATCTTATTGTCGAGATATGCGATATTATAAATTTCGATCCAAGGTATGATATATTTTAGGGTTTTCTTTTACGATAGATGTACGGTTTGTTAATTCAAATCTAAAGCTACCTCATAATTCTTTTTTGAATTCAAATCCGCAATATTCATGGACGGGAAAATTTTGGCTCATTTAATGAGACGAGATCAATATATGGAATATAAAAAGGAAACATATACGGGGATGGATCTGGAACCTTCTTGTTGTCCAATTTGCAATACAAGTCCTTTCCTTTTTCTATTTATTCAATTAACGTAATTACTTAACAGTTCTTATATATTTTGTGACATTTAATAAATAACTATATGTTATGAATATTTATTATAATGATTCTACACATTAATTATCACATTCATACCCCATAACTAGTAACCTCCACCTTTATGATTACTTTGTAATTTTCAATATTGTACTTAATATTATTCATGTTAAGGTACTTATAAACAGAGGCACCTAATGTGATATGGGTCACACCAATAACAAGTTCTATCTTTCCCTCTCATACTCTTTTATGTTCCTTTGACTATTGTTCTTATTGTGCTATTAGGCCGTTGTTTCACAACACGTTATCAGCACGATCTATATGTGATTTTTGTTTAAACCGCTAGAGCACGAAAGATTAAAAAAAGGGATCGAGATCGATACGGACCATGAAAATAGAAGACGATTCAAACCTTATTAAAGTTCATCGAGAACCTAGCTATACGTTTTAGATCCTGATCGTTCAACCAACCATTACTAAGATAAGTATTCTCTATTTTTATTGTTAATAATTACAATTACACTATGAATCTGTGATAGATTAATTTACTAGATAACATAAATAATTTAATAATATGATATATAGTTGTTACATAACATCATATATAATTTAACTGAATCAGCATCATAGTTGATCGCATATATGCATGATAGTTTAAAAAGAAGAGGAGTATATGTAATATGATCATGACGGCATGCTATAACTTTGCTAGTGACATCCTATCATATTTTGTGTGATATAATCTTTTATAGTTTTTATTGCTTATCAATTGATTGCTAAAGTTTTTATACGGATCAATCGTTGTTTAAGAATATTTGATAATGAAAATATGGCTAAATATGTTATCTTCATAATCATTGCGTATGTTGAACAACTTTAGTTAATTTAATTATATTGCGTTATTTCAATGATTTCATAAAAGAACAATACCACTTGTCTGATTTTATTGCAAATATAGTTTAGCATAATCTTTATTATTATAAGAATATTACCATGCATGATTGATAATACTCAGCGTTTTTGTTGACAAAGGAAAACTAAATTGTTATAAGTATGCATTGCATAAGCAAGTTGGGTTGTTAATAACTTAATGTTGTTATTCACGTTGAGTGACATTTATATCTTGTCATCATTATTAATTCTAGTACTAATTGTAACTACGTTACAAGGAGTATATGTTTAAACTTGACAGTTGATACATATTAGTTAAACAAATTATCTTATGTTACTCTTAGACTTATTTAATCGAAATAAAGATATTTTAACAATAGATAATTTAGGCGTTTAGCCAAAGCATGCACATATATATGGATCCTTGCACTTGACTAAAAAGCAATGATTATCACTTCTTTAAAGTGCATATATATGAAATATTATTGCTTGCATGGAATAACATGTAAATCTTGTACGATAAGAGTAATTGAGCATGATTATTGGTCGGATAGTGTTATACGCATTCTAATTATCATCTTGATATGTATACAATAATATATAATTGTCAAACATGTAAACTATGAATAAAGAAACGGATAAACATGTGCACGTTAATTGAATATATCCATTTATAACTGAATTTGATGCTTACGGAAAAAATATGTCTCATCGAACTTGATCATAAATTTTAGCATGTGTTATATGTTACATTTTTCAAGAGTTTTCCTATGTGACCTTAAGTCATTATCAATAATTGTTGCTTGTTCTTTGAATGTTAGTAATCTCTGAAGCATGTTTTAAATATGAATCTGATAAAAATAAATGTATATTGGTTAATTTGGGATATATGAAGTCAAGTATTTTACACTATTGTTATAGTGTAACTCGTTAGAGCTCGTCGTATATAAATTCACTTTAAATATAAACTTTATGTTGTTGATGATTTTAACTTGGCCATGTAGTTACTTATTGGTTCATATGTTTATACACTAAATTGTTTATGGGAAAATTTGTGAAAAATTAAACAGCTTGTAACTTGATTTATGTTAGTTATCGCGATGTCAACCCTTGCATGACTAGATTTTAATTTAGTTATGACACTGAAATTAAATGATCTATTCCCATGATATCTTAGTTTTATATAGATTTTTAATTTGCATCTACTATATACGTTGATATATATGAGTTGTATATATTCATGTACTAATTTATTTGAGTTTATTCCGTAAATATCGTCGGAAGTAATTATGTTTTGAAGTTTGAACACTAAAAACTAATAATAGCATAAATCGTAGTAATATGATTTTATGACTTCAACAATGTTGGTTGTCTTGCATTTAAATGGTAAACTAAAACATGAAGACAAAGAATATAAGGCTATTTATAATGTGGTGATGTTTTACAATTTTTCTATGGCTAATTAGTTTATTACCGTGCTATATGAAATACCACCGTACGTCGATTTGTATATACTCCACCATTTGAAGTAAATATAAAAATATTTGGTCATTCTAAAACTTAGATATAGACGTGCTTGAAGTAAATGCAATTGAGTTTACTATGTCACTTATTTGTCATGTAATTATAATTTTTGCACTTTGATTAATTGATTGATGATATTTATGTTAAACTTCATTCACATGGTTTATGCTTTATTATTTGATAATAAGATAATGTGAAAGACATAAAAGAGCTAATCGGAAAATTGTGAGCTCTCCATATTATAAAGAAGGTGCAATTGAAGCACATGTGGCTATAAAGTATAATTTTATGAGCCAAGATTATTATAGTATTGGCATGACCGGTTGAACCATCCCGGGTCATAGATGATGCGAAATGTATAGAAGAACCACAAGTTTCTTCAAAGATAGATTTGATTGTTCTCAATGAAATGGAAGTTAATTGTTCATATATCACCACCATATTAAGGTAAGTACTTTACCTTATAAGGTTTTGGAAAGAATATAAAGGGGATGTATGTAGGCATGTACATCTGCCATGTGGATCATTTTGAGTTTTAAAATCGATGCATCGTCAAAATGATCATCAAAGATGCAACTAAAGGTTAGCGTGATTAATGGCTCAACTTATAAAATACGAGCACGGCTTTCCAAATTAAATTATTGAGAATGGTGGTGAATACAACAAAGTATTGGGCAATTATTGGAACAAGTGTTGAACTTAAAAGTAGCCAATGTTCATACACGAATTGCTTTTGCTGAAACGTTTATAAAACGGTTTTAGTTGATTGCAAAGCCAATAATATTGTGAGAACAAATTTTTTTTAGTTTATGGGGCATGTTATGACATATGAATTCGCATATTGCCAACAATTTATAATGAATCCTCCACATTAGAATGGTTTTTGGTCACAAACCATATTTCTCATGTGATATTTTGTAATTGTGCGACATTTCTTATAGTAAATCCACCACAACGCACAACAATGGGATATTAAAATGGATGATTCATTTAGGGGGAGAGAATGAGCAGCGAGGGATATGGAATGAATTATGATTTAAATTTTGATCCTCACACTAATGAATATGAACTTAAAGTTCAAGGGACAAATAACATTCGAGATCTAGTAAATGCTAGACATGTTTAGTGACTTAAAGAAAGTGACTAGATCATATTACGCTGGTATTGCTCTAATTACAATGTGTGTCCCAGCAGTAAAACCAATGATTGGTAGTAAGTCTATGATACGTCTGCAACGTGATATACTAATCGATTCCAAATAAAAGGTCCTCGAATGAATAGATAAAATGGAGAAAGAAAACTAAGATGGCCGAATCGAATCGAGGTAATAAAGACCCCATAATAGTCAAGAGACACTAGACATTAATATTATTGAAAAACCCCGGGGTACATGAAAAACTATGAGATCTCAATAAAGATATATAGTGTCTACTAAAGTGTGAAATCGAAAAGAAATGAATCGACGTCGATAGTACTATTGTATATGATAATGGACATGGAAATGATTATAAAATATATATAAGATAGCGCTATAATCATGGTGAGGATCATGGAAGCATACCTGCAGAAAGTGCAAATGAATAAATGAGTGGCCAAAGGATGTAAAGACGCAAAGAAGTAATGAAAGAATGAAGTCTCTTGTGACGAGACATGGGTACTGGGACTTGAAGTCCGTACATATGAATGTGTAAATTATTAAATATGCGTTAGTCTTTACGAGGAAGCGAAATTAAAGTATTGTAACTTTTGTATTTAAGGCATGACTAATGGCACACAATATATTCGTAAAGACATGAAAATGATCATAAGGAGACATATTCTCATGTGGTGGATCCAATAATGTATTTAAGTCTGGCAATATAATAGTAATTGATATGCGTCTAAAAGTTAATGAATAGAGCTCATGTGATTTTGATATTTCATTATATGGAGCATGCTAGTGATCTTCTATGTTAAAGCATATAAGAAAAGTTCTCGAGAATAGTATTTGATTGTATTGAACTAATCACGTTTTTGGCATATGTATAATAATCACCTTAACGTATAGTACTGTGCCATGTTTGCGTATGAAACTTTATTAAGAGATCTTGGATATGGTTTAAGTTTCATACAATATGTTTTTTATTGTAAAGGTGATTGAATACATAGAAATTGAATTTGAAACAAAAGACAAAGTGTGTCTTAATTTACGAATTGTACTTCTGAAGGATAAACTTTGTCCATCATGAAAACTAAAGAAATATGCTAACTATCCTTATACGGATAAACGAGACTCGTGTTTATGAGGTCACATGATGTGTAAAAGACCCCCTTGATTTATAAAGATGATGATCACAATATCGATTTAGAGTGTCATACTAAAATGTGTATGAAACATTTATGATTCCCGCTAATGGTCATACATGATATAAAATAACATGTAGAGAATATTTATTCACATTATTCTATCAAGACACTTCGATGTGCATTTCACTGACTCAATGAGATTAAGTGATGTGATCATCAGGGGGAGAGAAGATACTCGTTGCACACTTTTTCCCTTGACCATGGCTTTGTCCCCACATGGTTTTCCGGCAAGGTTTTTAATGAGGCAACATCATATCCCCAAGCATATAAAGGAGTTATGTACTCTTTTCACTTCACTAGAATTTTGTCTCATTGGGTTTTATCTAGTAAGGTGTTAACGAGGCATAATTCTCAAATGGAGTAAAACAAATATTTCGGTATCTTTATGGTACAAAGGATATGGGTTTATATTTCACTAACCCATCAAATTCAAATTTAGTTGGATATGTAGATGCATGATACAGGTCTGACCCTCATATTAATTGGTCTCAAGCTGGTTATGTATTCATACATGGCAATACTGCAATTTCATGGCGTTCTGTAAAGCAAACAATCGCACCCACTTCAACTAATCATGCAGAAAGTTTGGCCATCCATGAAGCAAGCCGAGAATGTGTTTGGTTAAGAAATGTTATACTCCGTACTACATATTGGTGAATGTTGTGGTACTTATGTGGGAAATGAGGGACCAACAATTTTACATGAGGCCAACGCAGCATGCATTGCTCAACTTAAGAAAGGGTTTATTAAAGGTGACAGAACAAAGCACATTTCACCGAAGTTCTTCTTTTACTCATGACTTAAAAGAATGGCGATATTATTTTTTAAAAGCTTCATTCAAGCGAAAATCTAGCTGATTTATTTACCAAGGCACTCTCTACCTCAATATTTAAGAAATTCGTATATGGCATCGAAATGCGGCGTTTCAGTAAGCTCAAGTAAAGTGATTATGAGGGGGAATAATACGCATTGCACTCTTTTTCCCTTAGCTATGGTTTTTCTCCCACTGAGTTTTTTCCTAGCAAGGTTTTTAATGAGGCAATATCTAAAGCGTATTTAGAATGATGTACAATCAAGGGAGAATGTTATGAATATTTATTATAATGATTGTACACATTCATTATCACATTCATACCCCATAACTAGTAACCTCCACATTTATGATTACTTTGTAACTTTTAATATTGTACTTAATATTATTCATGTTGAGGTCCCTATAAATAGAGGCACCTAATGTGATATGGGACACACAAATAACAAGTTCTATCTTTCCCTCTCATACTCTTTTATGTTCATTTGATTATTGTTCTTATTGTGCTATTAGGCCGTTGTTTCATAGCACTATAACATTATATTTAGAGTAAATGTCATTTTTCGTCCCTGTGGTTTGCCGGGTCAATCAGTATTAGTCCTTGCCGTTAAATTTCTTCGGGTTTGGTCCCCGTGGTTTACAACCCATACGGGTTTGGTCCCTTGACCAATCTTCTGAAGGGTATTTTTGTCATTTGACCAAAAAAATTCGAAAAAATGTATTTTTGTCATTTGACGAAAAAAAATTCAAAAAAAACGTATTTTTATCATTTGACGAAAAAAATTGGAAAAAAATTCGAAAAAAATTCTAAAAAAAAATTTTAATAAAAATTTTTCTCAGAAAATTAAAAAAAAAATAATAAAAATTTCTAAAAAAAATTTGAAAAAATTTTTTTAATAAACAAAAAAAATTCTAAAAAAAATTAATTAATTTTTTTTTAATAAAATTCTAAAATAAAATTAAAAAAAATTCTAAAAAAAATTAATTAAATTCTTTTTAATAAAAAAAATTTAAGAAAATTTTTATTAAAAATTCTAAAAAAAAATTTAATAAGATTTTTAATAAAAAAAATTTTTAGAATGTTTTTCGAATTTTTTAAGAAAAATTTTTGTATTAAATTTTTTTTATTAAAAATTTGAAAATTTGTAAGAAATTTTTTTTTTGGATTTTTTAAGAAAAAATTTATTAGAATTTTTTTTTTCAAATTATTTTTTTTTTGAAAAAAAATTTTCGTCAAATTTTTTTTTTTTTTAGAAATATTTTCGAATTTTTTAAGAAAAAATTTATCATAAATTTTTTTTTCAAAATTTTTTTTGGAATAAAAATTTTTCGTCAAAAAAATTTTTTTTAGAATGTTTTTCGAATTTTTTAAGAAAAATTTTATTAAAATTTGTTTTTAGAATTTTTTTTATTAAAAATTTGAAAATTTTTTAAGAAATTTTTTATTAAATTTTTTTTTAATCAAGATTCGTTCTTGTGGTTTGCATATATATATATATATATATATATATATATATATATATATATATATATATATATATATATATATATATATATATATATATATATATATATATATATAGCTAAGGGTGTTTTTGTCTTTTTGCATATATTTAACGGTCAACTAACGGAATTTGTGGTCAAGGGACCAAACCCGTACGGGTTTGTAAACCACGTGGACCAAATCCGAAGAAATTTAACGGCGGGGACTAATATTGATTGACCCGGCAAACCACAAGGACGAAAAATGACATTTACTCTTATATTTATTTATTAATCTTTGATTCTCATACGTAAAGTGTGCATCCCGTAATCTCGAGTTCGATCCTAACACACGACATATTATTTTATGCCTACAAAACTAACAAAAGATCTTAACACAGGTGAGAGCTCAAATGACAAAATATCAACTGATGTGAGATCCTGCTTTCTCGAGAACCACAAATGAAAAGTTATGAGCAAAATACCGAAGAAGCCTTACATGGTAGAACTAAAGCTCCGTATTTTACGTGTTGAGTAAACCATGAACACGTGCATATATAGAGGCAGCCAGAATCGGCATCTGATAGCAAGGGCTCGTAAAAGTTATAAAGAACTTAAATGTGAAGTGGTGACTGAAAGAAGCTTTTGAAGTACATGTCTAATGTAATTTTCAAGGAAATTGGGATGAATCATATAAAGTAGATTAGTGAGTCCATGTTGTGTTACGTACCTTTTGTGGTATTGTGTACTGCAATCTCAGATATAAGACGCAGTGTAATTGGTTATTTTCTATGGAGTTTAATATGGTAATTTCCATTAAGGCAAAAGAAAATCTTACACCCTTTGTCCATTGGGTTCCATATTTTGTAAACAAATGAACAAAAGCTGTTGACAATTCATATTTGGATATAGACTAAATTTCATAAATCGTACATGTGGTTTAACGGGTTTAACGGATTTGGTCTCTCGAAAGATTTTTTTCTCAGATCCTCTTCCCGTTGTTTATACCCGTAACGGGTTTGGTCCCTCTGACTAACTATCGTTAGTTTTTTACGTTAGCTAACGACCGTTTGCAACAAACATTTGCACCGTTAGTCATTTATACTAACGGCCGTTTATACTTAACACAAAATATTTTTTTTTTCCTTTTTTTTTAATAAAAAAATAAAAATAAAAATAAATAAATAAATAATTAAAAAATTGGTTTTCTTATAATTTTTTTATTTCTAAATATCTTTAAAATTTATACACGTTTTTATACACATTTCTATACACGTTTCATACACACGTTTTTATACACACATTTTTATACAAATTTTATACATGTTTTATACACACGTTTTTATACACGATTTTATACACATATTTTTATACACACATTTTTATGTACACGTTTTTAAACACTCATTTTTATACACACGTTTTTATACACACGTTTTTATATACACACTTTTTTATACACACTGTGGAAAACTAGAAGGGGGGAGGGTTGAATCGTTTTACGTCCGTTTTAAAATTTATGAAAACAAGTTTGTTTTTAGGAACTTCGATTCTAGTTTATGTGATCTCAATACTTGCACTATATGAACAATTATATAGTAACTAATAAACTAAGCTAATATAGTGTAGGTAAATAAGTAAGTAATGAAAAGAGTTGGAGAGATCAAACCACAACACAAGGATTTATAGTGGTTCGGCTACAAGGTCACCTTCCTTGTTCCTACTCCACTCCCCGAGAGTTTTCTTCACTATGTCAACAAACTCCCTTATGGCGGAGAAAACCTTACACACCAATTTATACACCACAACTTCGTCACAACTTAATCACAACTTCTACACAACTTCTTCACACCAATCTACTTCACACCTATCTTTTTCACACCAATCTTCTTCACACCACTATACTTCACACCTATCTTCTTCACAACTACACTACTTCACTACTAATCAACTACTTCTCTCTACACAACTTCTATTTCTACTAAACTACTAATTACAAGCACAACACAACTTCACAAATAATATATACACTATGCATAACTACTCTTCAATACTTCTTGAACTTAGTTGTAGAAGGAGTGTTCTTCTTTTGCACTTTGGATGAGGATGGATGAGAAGGGGTTGAATCACTTGAAACAAGAATTAGTATTCTAATGATCAAGTGGTTTTGGAAGGTGTTTAGAGAGTTTAAGATCTGAAAATTTTGTGCAAAAAGTAGGGCAAAATTCCAGAATTAAGGTGGTATTTATAGGAGAAAAATTCTGACAGTTTCTGACACAGGAGCCTGGTCGGTCCCCTTAAATCATGGCCGGTCCCCTTAATTTTAAGGGGACCGCCCCTTATAATTAAGGGGGGCGCCCAGCTGTAACGGCCAGAAAACTTGTCTTTTAGTGGGGAAAGTTTATTTGGTAAAAAACTAACTAATTTTGGTTAAAATTTTGAATTCATATATTTAGTATGATTAAAACATTTTTCTTTATTACCAAAAGTGTTTTTCAAAAATATATAATATGTTTATATAATTAAATAAACTTTGTATTAATTAATTAAATACCCCTTTAATCATGAGATGTATTAAGCACTTGTTTATCCATACCTTAAGTGATTAAGTTTGATATATTGATATAAACTAGCTTAATACTTGTTTACGTAGAAATCTTACGTTTGATGATTTTACATTTTGTGATCGTCAAAACATAGAGATATCGAAAAATATAAATAACGTTTTTATGCATTATTTATGTCAACAATCTCCCCCTTTTTTATGATTACAAAATCTAAACTCATTAATCGAAAATTAGTATATATACAAGTATTATTGTGAGTTTATATCAATTCTCCCCCTTTTTGTTAGCATCAAAAAGATTATCCCGATTTTATTGTAGCTCCCCCTTGAAGTATACTCCCACTCGTTTTGAGGTCATAAAGAAATCGAGATATGAAATTCTTGCAAAAAAATATTTAGTGGACAAGCAACATATATATATATATATATATATATATATATATATATATATATATATATATATATATATATATATATATATATATATATATATATATATATATAGCATGCAAGAATAGGTACTAAACATAACCATAATCATAAATAGAATTAAGATGTTACAACAAGCATTCCATCAACAAGAAGTGCAAATAGTAAAAGCCTTGAAGGCTTACAATTATAACTAAAATAAACCAAAGCTCTAACATGAAGGTCCTTTCTAGAGCTTGCCATCCAAAATGGTTTAAAACAATATTATTTGCAAAGTACCAAGCATGCTTAATTGGGTGGAATTGATGGTGAACATGGAGATGGTGATGGTGGAGGAGTGTTTGTTGATGGTGGTGGAGGAGATGTGTTTGTTGTTAGTGGTTGATGCAACAAGTTTTCAATGTGCAAAAACATGTATTGTATCTCATCTCTTAGTCCGAACACAATTGTTCAGTTGTGGATGCAACAAAGGCAAGTGTCTCCATGAGCTTCAAGTAAGCTCCATGGGACGGGGTTATAGGTTGGTGGATTGATAGGGGATGATGAGAAGTGTGCATCAAGAGGTGTTAATGGTGATAATGAGAGGGTTAATGCAAGAGTTGTGTTTTCATTGGTAGGTTGTGATGGTTGATCTATTGTTGGAGGAGATAAGTGGGTGTTTATGTAGTCATTTATGGATGAAGTGGATGGTATGGAGGAAGTAGAGGCTCCATTTGTTGATGGTGTTTTGGAGGGTGCATTTGGTGCACTAGGAGATGAGCATTGAGGTTGTGGTGATGGGGTGGTGTTGTCTTCATTTGTGAGATCAATGAATAGTTGTTTTGGTGAAATAATGACAAGCTTTTGTTTCTTGGCATTGTTTGAATAGGTGGTTCTTGGTGATGACATGATAAAAAGATGAGGTTTGATGAAGGTTGAGGATGATGGAATGTGAATTAAACATGCATGGGGATTATATAGTATGAAAACATGTTTAGAAGTAGAATTAATTTGAAATTGTATTGTTCGATTCCAAAATCAGTTTAGTTTTTAATGGAAATGGTAGCTGGGACTAGCAAAAGAGATCACAAGTTGCAAAAGAAAACAGTGTAAAAACTATTCCAGATGGCCGGTCCCCTTAAATTTAAGGGGGGTCGCCCCTTATGAATTAAGGGGGCTGCCCATCTGACGACCCAGAAATCAAAAATTTTCAAAAATTTTCTGGAAAAATGTTATATTCTATTTTGTTTTTGCAGCAAGCTCTATTTGGACATTTCACATTTGTTTTGGACTATTAGAAAGCATACATGTAATATATATATATATATATATATATATATATATATATATATATATATATATATATATACATACATAAACTAATCATGCAAGCATATATATAGATTAAGTGATAAAGCATGCATTCATAAGCATATATTAAACATAAATAAGCAAGTTAACATCCTAATCAAATATCCAAACAATTATTCAAGAAAATAACAATTACTTCCGAATATACTTCGGACAAATAGCACAAAAAAAATAATCCACGATCAAGAGACATAAATATTGTTCAACAAACATAAGCTAAACACATCATCTCCTTTTCTTCCCGAAGATACCCTTCAAAGTTTTCCCGATAGACTTGAAGCCACCTCTAACTTCTTCATGCAAACTCTTTTGCCGTCTAAGCATCTCGGTTGTTTGTTCATGAAGTACTTCTTCGTTTTGATCACTAGGAGATGGGGTTGAATACTCGGGATAGTCGAGATCCTATAGATTATCAACGAACTCGGAAAACGAAGGGGTACTCGCATCATGGATGTTTTCCTCCTCATCGTCATCGTCTTGTCGAGAAGATGAACCGTGAAAGCTATGACGACGAGATTTTCCCTTGTCACTTCGAGTTCGTCGATCTTGTTTTAGAGCAAGAGAACGTAAGGTGGGATAGATGGACTCATAGATGCTATTGTCAAGATCGGGGTAGTACTCGATAACATGACGATAGAGACAAGTAAGAAACATTCCATATGGAAGATTGGCTTTGGGAGTTTTTCGAGCACACTCAATCCGTTTGATAAAGAAGTAGGACAAATTGTATGGCTTTTCGACAGCGATACAATACAACATGTGAGCAAGGCACGCCGGGAGATGGTCCCGGTGACCTCCAGTACCGAACGCATTCTCACGAATGAGTTCTTCCCAACGCTTCATGTAGGGGCCTAATTCCTTGAGGAGAAGTTGGTATGAAGAGATTTGGACGTTTTTGGATTTTATTTTTCGGGTTGTAGTGGCACGCTCCACACCAAGGATTTGACGAATTTCGTCGGGCTGAGGGATGTCGGAGAGATAAGGACTAAAGGTTGGTCGACAACGATGTAGAGATTTGAGGTCCCACTCGTTTGTGAAAACGGCTTGACCTCTAAAAGGAATTTGGAGGATTTGACCAAATTGTTCGAGAGTTAAGGTGATAAATTCATTTTGGATCATGAAGAAAATGGTGATGGCACCAAGATCATTGGTTTGAATGGTGACTTGGCTATAGAAGTCGACTATGAAACGAGGAACGATGGGTTCATTGATTTCAAATAGGCAATTGAAGTTGATGCTTGTAAACAAGCGATTAATGTAGTCGGATTGAGCAAATGCTAGATCTACTACACGTCCCTCATGAACGTTTCTATCTTCAATTTCACGATATATACGTCCAATAGAAGGAGATGTAGTAGGGAGTTGGGAAACTTTGGGAATGTAGTTTTTAATGTGGGAAAGATCTTCGGTAGTCACTTTTGGCATTTTCACCTAAACACAACAACAATACAAAAGACCAAAAATAAATATAAAGAAGAATAAAAGTGTATATATTGTTAAGACTTATGTTGGAACGTAAACATACTTCGACGATAATTCTAGGAAGTAATTTACCATGTTCCTTAATATTATTTTTAACTCGTTCTAGATATATTTTACGATGTTTAGAAAGTAGTTATGGACAAATCCAAACGCCCTTTTAAACATCTTAATATATCATGAAATTTACTAGATTTACATTAGGTTGTAAAACTAGCCATTTCTTACGAGTTTCTTATGCATGTGATTAGTTTTCGAAAAAGATGGTTTATATTTTGACTCAAAAATGTCATTTTTCGTACTAAACCAAACGCTTCCTTAACTAAATACTTACACTACAAGTATGTCAATATATATATATATATATATATATATATATATATATATATATATATATATATATATATATATATATATATATATATATATATATATATGAATTATATATCTTGACAAGTCCGAATTACGAGTTTTAGGTATATAATCTTGACAAAGTTTTATAAAAATTATAACGACTTAAATTCGACATTATTTGGACATAATCCAAACACCCTCTTATCGAGTACAAAAATATTTTTACTTAGTCGAGAAATATAGTTTCATGTTTTACAAGTTATAAAAATATAATGTGATTAGTTTTGACAAGTTTTATTCAACAATGTGTTCACCAAAAATTTTGAAAAGGAATGTATGAAATTTTTCAAAATTTTTTGACAAGAGGGTTTATAATTACTAGTTTCTAGTGTTAATTTGGCATCCTAATCCTAAGGGAAGCATTTAGTTATGGAAATTTTAGAACCAATTTGAAAAAATTATTAAAACATGCATAATCTTTAGTTTGACCAAATTAGATGGAATTAGATGAAATGTGTTATGAAAAAATTACAATATGTAATGGTGATCGTGTTAGGTGAATTTGCCCTTTGTGAAATGACCCGAATTATGTGATTTGGAAGTGGTTTTTAGGTGTTTTGGGGTTTGGGCTTCGTCACAGCAGCAGCAAATGAAAGAGGTGTCTGAAATATGGAGTGTTTGGCAAAAGAAACAAGAGGAAAAACGGGTTGGAACAATCAGATGGCCGGCCCCCTTAAACATTAAGGGGGCCGCCCTTCATTTGGCTGCCGGTCCCCTTAAACATTAAGGGGGCCGCCCTCCAAACTTTGATTTTTCGTGATTTTGGATTCTGGAAAGAACAAGAAAATATTTATACATATATTAGATTTATATTTAATCATAAATACGTTGGAGAGTATTCGCACGAAAGGAATTACTTGACACTTTTACTTGACATTTCGTCAATTAAAATTTCTTGATCATTTCGGATGACATTTATCAAGTTATCAAGTGGACGAGAGAGTTGTGTAAGGTTTGTAAGTATATATATATATATATATATATATATATATATATATATATATATATATATATATATATATATATATATATATATATATATATAGTATGGGCTTTTAAGACGAGAATATAGGAGGGAGACGTATGCAACAGAAGACGGGAGTTTGTTTCATCCATAGATTTTTTGACTCATCTCTCTACATCAGCATGAGTGTTGTTGAACATTAAAGTTCAATAAGGCAAATGGGGGGAAAGAAAAGGTTCGTAAACGAACAATTTCTAGTTCTAGAAAATCAACAAATGAATTATATATATATATATATATATATATATATATATATATATATATATATATATATATAGAGAGAGAGAGAGAGATAATATAATTAGATAAGTGTGTATATATATATATATATATATATATATATATATATATATATATATATATATATATATATATATATATATATATATATATATATATATATATATATATATATATATGTAAAATCTAGAGGAAATAATGAGCCAAACAAATCACATAAAAAAATACTAGATACTAAACTAAGCATGCATTTCTTGACAAGGAAATAAAAGGAAATGTGTACCTTTCGTCTTCAATGCGTTTATCTTCAAAGTCTTCAAGGAATAGTCCGAATAGTAGGCGACAACAAAAATTTCATGTTTGAATGGCGAATTTTCTACGTTGGTCCCCATTGTCTCATTTGACCAAAGTTATTTGATCCGAACATGTTTTGTATTTGACTTGGGTGCATATATGGTGGAAACATTCCCCACGGATTGAAGTTCCACATTTGTTGATTATTGTTAAAGTTTCGTCTATTTTGGTTTGCTCTTGGTTGAGGTGTTTTAGGTCTAGGGTAAGAATTATTTGGTTTCCTAGGTGGTGGAGTTTTAGATCTTGTTTTAGGTTTAGACGATCCTACCTCGGTTTTTAAAGATGGTTTATAAAACGGTTTTATTTCTTCATCACTAGCAAGAGCTATTTTCTTATCATTTATGAGTATATACTTAGGAATAGATTTTGGAGGTTTTAGTTCCTTGAGTTCACTTTCAAATTTAACATTTTTAATTTCACTTGTTGAAGCTTCGATTGAGTTAAATCTTAAACCGGTTTTATCTCCGGATACTCTTTGAATACTTATAATTTTACTAAGTGAGTTACTACTATTTTCAAATTTATCAAGTTTACAAATTTCTTCCCTAAGTTTGTTGTTTTCACTTTTAAACTCTTGACATGATTTACATTCTTCAAAAATTTCTTTACCTTTTTCAAGTTGATGTATTTTAATTTTTAGTTATAGTACTTCATTTTCTAATTGGTTGTTTATGTATTTTAGTGATTTGTTTTTAGTCATTACTTGTTGTCCTAGTTTGCATAATCTATTGTATTTACTATCTAAATCTTTTTCATCTAATGATAGATTTTCATCACTAAAGTATTCGGTTTCAGAACGTACCTCACTTGATGTCTTTGCCATGAGACACTTTTCTTCCTTTGTTATTTCTTTCTCATCTTCATCGCTATCACTCCAGGCTCCTCCAACAAATGCTCTTTGATTTTGATCTCTTGTCATCATTGGACATTTTCCAATGAGGTGATTTGGATCACCACACTTGAAACACTTTCTCTCATTCTTGCTATACTTGTCATCATTATTCTTTTGAGGTGCTCTCCTTTCATCGTGTAGTTGTCTAACGAATCTTCCTCGCCTTTTGAAGAATTTCTTGAAATCTCTTACAGCCATGGCATATTCTTCGTCATCGCTTTCGGAAGATGAGCTATCTTCGTTGTTGGGTTCCTTTCTATCTTTCAAGGCGATTGACTTGCTTTGCTCTTGTTTACCTTTAACCATTTCGAAGTCCTTCTTATAATTGCTTTGTAGACTTTCAAATTTCCAATTAATTCATCAAGTTGCAACGTTGACAAATTTTTTGATTCTTCAATAGCCGTTACTTTAGCTCGCCATTTTGGGTGAAGAGCCCTAAGAAACTTCCTAACAAAATTCTTACTAGAAAAATTCTCATCAAGTGCTTTTAAACTTGTGATGATAGTGTTAAATCTAACGAAAGCATTATCAATTGATTCCTCTTCCGGAATCGTGAATTGCTCATATTGTTGAACAAGTAGATCTATTTTATTATCTTTGACTTGATTATTACCTTGGTGAGTTATTAATAGAGAGTTCCAAATTTCTTTTGCGGTTTCACACATAAAGATCCTTTCGTACTTTTTACGTGGTAGCGCATTATAAATAACCATTTTTGCTTCATTATTTTTAGCAAGTTTTCTTTTTAAATCATCATTTTGTTTTTCAAAAGGTACGATTTCATCTTTCTTTGTTTCGGGGTTATTTTGAATAGGTAAAAAATCACCATTGGTAATAACATGCCAAAGATCTAGATCTTTTGATTTCACATAAGTTTCTAATCGATTTTTCCAATATAAAAATCCATCACTTTCAAATAGTGGTGGTCATTGCATAGATTGTCCTTCTAAATATTTTTCAGATTCCATAGATCGTTACAAGTTTTAAAATACAATATATTTTAAAGATCTTGCAAGACGTGGCTCTGATACCAATTGTGGAAAACTAGACGGGGGTTGAATAGTTTTACGTCCGTTTTAAAATTTATGAAAACAAGTTTGTTTTTAGAAACTTCGATTCTAGTTTATGTGATCTCAATACTTGCACTATATGAACAATTATATAGTAACTAACAAACTAAGCTAATATAGTGTAGGTAAATAAGTAAGTAATGAAAAGAGTTGGAGAGATCAAACCGCAACACAAGGATTTATAGTGGTTCGGCTACAAGGTCACCTTCCTTGTTCCTACTCCACTCCCCGAATCACCTACTCGAGAGTTTTCTTCACTATGTCAACAAACTCCCTTATGGCGGAGAAAACCTTACACACCAATTTACACACCACAACTTCGTCACAACTTAATCACAACTTCTACACAACTTCTTCACACCAATCTACTTCACACCTATTTTCTTCACACCTATCTTCTTCACACCACTATACTTCACACCTATCTTATTCACAACTACACTACTTCACTACTAATCAACTACTTCTCTCTACACAACTTCTATTTCTACTAAACTACTAATTACAAGCACAACACAACTTCACAAATAATATATACACTGATGAGGCGAAAAATTAACCACTTTTAGGGGGTCATTTAAGCCCGGAATTGAATTTATTTGATCAAATATTGCCCTAAATCGTTCCTTTTGTGATTTTAGGTACTTTGGGAGAGAAATCTGGAAAAGGAAGCAATTCGTACGTTTTTGGAGCATAAAAGTGAAGAAAACGCCAAAGTCTTAATTTTTCTTGCTGGGAACAGTAGGTGACGGCGTCAAGAAGAAAATCCTGACGACGTCAAGAGTAATTTTCATGACGACCCAGTACAGAAATGAAGGCGTCACAAGGTAGAGCGTCAAGAGTAAAATACGTGACGGCCTGGAAAAAGTTATAATGTGACGGCGTCAGAAGTAGATCAAGGCAGTCCGAGAATTCTTTTGGCGGCGAGATGACGGCGTCACCAATTTGGTCTTGACGCCGTCAGCCTCAATTTCCTATATATAGTTTTCTAATTTCCATTCATAAAAAAATAGAAGTTTTGGAGAAACCCTAAGGCCGAACTTAGTACGAATTTTACAGGTTTTTCAAGGGTTCTCAGCCCTTGAACCCTTTCATGTGTAATTGAGATAAGTATTCTTTTAATTCAATCAATATGTCTATGTGTTGGTTGTCTATATCTTGTTCTTGTCTTAATTCCATCATGCTAGGCTAGATCTATCTTGTGTTTGCTTAGATCTAATGAAACCTAGATGTTAATTATGTGTTGATTACTTGTTTATGGTTGTATTGGATGAATGATTTCGATGTTAGGCTTAAGAAAACTAGCAGATCTCCAAATGGTAACATGCTTGAACGTCTTAGGAAACATGAACTGATGTGCACTATGTTTTATTGGTTGTATTTAATGCATGAGTAAATTCTAATGATCCCATGTTAGGAGCTTCTTAGCCGGCTCGACATAGAAGTGAAGTAGGCACTCATAGGATTAGGGAATTAAGTGCGCCACCCCATGAATGGTATTAAGGAATACAATCCGTCATCCACGCAACTATAACAAGTAATTAACGTGTAAAAGATATTTAGAGAGTAGTGAAATCTAAGTAAACACAATTTCTCCACTTATTGCTCACAACCTTAGTTTAATTTAGTTTATTTTCATTTCTAGTATTTTATTTTGATTGCATCTTTAGTATTGGGTTAGTTGACTAGCAACTAATTCCGTCCAAATCCTTCAAACCCGAGATTTTTACTTTCTTTCTAAAAAATATAAAAATACAAAAATAATCATCCTTCATCTCTAGAACTAGTATTTAGGTTTTCTAATCCTAGCGACACTATTCCTAGCTGAACGATCAATCCCCCGGTACTTGTCACTATACTATACTACAACGATCAGGTACACTGCCTGGTGGGGGTTGTAAACTTCTCGAGATCCCTCGAGAGGTAAAGCCTGGTGCAATTCCCACGCATCAAGTTTTTGGCGCCGCTGCCGGGGAATAGTTATTGTTTAGGTTGAATTTGATTTTTATTAGGTCTACTCATTAGATTCCTATCAAGTGAGATTTTTTCTTTTTTATTTTGTAGTTTTCCCGTAGTCTATCTTTTCTTTGTGATTTTGTTTGTAATTTGCTTCAAATGGACTTTACACTTAGACTTCTAAGATTACAAGATAAGGTTGAGCGGCTAACACATCAAAGAGTTCAAAATACCTCATTTAGAGATACCTATAAATCATATGAGCCTTCACCTAGGATAGATTCTTATGAACAACCTCCATGTTTAAGATCTAATTTTAGTGAGGCCAATAGGAAATGCGATCTAGTTTGCCAAGGAATTATGGAGAGAGCCATTGCAACAAATCATAAGTTGGATGAAGCACTAGGTTTGCTATTATCACTACCTAAGAAAACAATTGAGGAGGATTTAGCCGAGCATGACCACATTGATAAAAAAGACCTAGGTTTTATGATCGATGATGATGAATCTCAAGAAACAGATGATGAATCTCTTGGGCAATTTGTATATAGCAGTCAGAATATTGAGGATGATCCTTATGATTCGGACATAGAAGTTGAGATGCCTAGAGAAGCACGTGAGATACTTGGGAGAATGTTAGGGCTAGATTATAATAAAACACATATTGAGGATATAGGTGATATTAACACATGGAGTGATGAGGTCAATAACATAAGCCCACAAAATACTCAACCATCATTTGAGGCACACACACCGCCCGTGACTTACCCGGAAGAAGTAGAAGAAACTTTAGGAATTCCGATGGAGGTAGAACCCTTGGACCAGGCACCACTTGAGGATATAGGTTTGAATACTTGTAATGATAACCTTACTCCTAGTTCTAGGGAATTTCCAAATGTTGATGAACCGGAACCTCAATCTTTACACACCTTTCCATCCTTAGATATATTTCTAGGAGACAAAAGAGGAACTGACCCACCCATCAACCAATATTATCCGGGTAGTTTTAGGATGAAGGAAGCCATTCACTCACCCCCTTCACCTCACGTGGCATATTCACACCCTAAGGGTGTGTATCGCTACTTTCACCCACACTTAATCCTAAGTGTAGCGAAAACTCCCCTATTTCTGTTAAATAAGGGTAGAGTCAGGCTCGTGACTCGAACAAAAACAAGCGCTTCTTGGGAGGCAACCCATGTTTTGTGTGTTTTTTATTTGTTTGTTTGTTTGATTTTATTTGTTTCCGTATGCATGTTTTATTTTTGTTACTTGTGGCTCATGTTTCAAAGTAAATTGTGAAAATGCTTTATTTTGTTTTTAACTACGTCTTAATTGCATATAAAGGTATTTTGCAAAAGATAAGTGTAAGGGAGATCCAAATTTGTTTATAAGAACGAAATTGAGCATGAACCACAACAATATTAAATGGACATGTGTATTAGTACTTGTTAGAGTCAAATGCTTGTTTCGAGTCATAATGATATTTTGCAGGATTTTCCAGGAAGTAGGACGAAGTTTTTTCAGAAATTTTCCGGAAACTTAACATAAGAATTTCTGTAGGTCACTTCTGACGGCGTCATGAGTTTACTCTTGACGGCGTCACGTGTAAAATTCTGGAAATTTTGCTAGTTTTGTTTATACCGGACTCTTAAAGTTTTTGTTGATTCTTTAGTTTTATAAACTCCAGGAAATCTGCAAACATTCATTCCACAAGCATTATATCTTTAATTGTTTTGTTTCTATTCCTAAGTTGGGAATTACATCTAGTTGTGAGTTTCCTTTGTTAGGTTTGATGCTTTGGGTTTTTGTGTTTGTTTTCTCAGGTTTAACAGGTTATGTTTGACAAGAAGATGATTTATATTCTGGAAGGGAAGCTTTGATTGTTCATTTTCTTGGAGGAAGATCTAACCTGGCCACCTTATTATCCATACCGAGCGAATAAGGGGAGTATTTGATTTCATTCGTTTTACTTATTTCACTTTTACATTCTTTACTTGAACATTGGGGACAATGTTCAGCCTAAGTGTAAGGGGAGGGTAAAATGATGATACCTTACAGATACACCTTCGCTTGAGTTTGTTTGTTTAATAGTAGATGTGTAATAAAACTATGAGAAGTACTTGTTAGTGTAATTTTAGCGCCAAATTTAAATTTTTTTACAACATTTAGGAGTGAAACTTTAGCCATAGCAAGCGTCTCATGGATAGGAGATTGTATGACTAGCACATAACCGTATCATTCAGAAAAATTTTCCACCCAAATATGTGAGGTTCGCCTTTAGATTTGATAGGAAAAGCATTTACTATTAGTGCTTATGAGTGTACCGGTAGCATCTAGATTCTAGAACTTGCGTTAATGATGCATCCCGAGACCGCTAGTGAGACTACATTCGTGTGGTAGGATTTACTATATGATAAGCGGCATTAGGATCACCCTTGTGTTAAACCCGTATCATAATTACTTGACCATTTAAGTCATATTACTTCGCTAGTTAAGTCAACTAATTTTTCCCACACCCTTAGCGTTGTACTCATTTTTAGTACACGAAACCCCTAGTACACCCCTCCGAGCCTATCTTTTCGTTTCTAACTTTAAGCATTTTACTTAAAGGAAGAATTTGTTACACCCCACTTAAATGTACAACCAAATCGCCTTAGCCTTCCGTGTATGCACTCATCTTTAGTGCATTATTGTTATTTGTTAACCCTAAGTTAACTATCTAATTGATTACATGGTTGCTAAGTCGAGTCATATCCTTGTACATATTGTTTTGGGACGATTGGGACTCATGGGTAAAGTACTTATTTATGGAGTAATGGGGAAGAAAATCATATATTACCCCCGTATGTGCGTTAATCTTAAAAGTACTCCAAGTGTTTTGATTTTCTTAATTCGAGTCATTAGTTTAGTTTATTGTAAAGTATGTAAAAATTCAAGTGTAAGGGAAATGTTCATTCCCTATGATGTATTATTTCGGATGGTAGAGTAAGAGTGTATGCAAAAACAAAATTAAAATAAAATAAAAAAATAAAAAAATAAAAAAATCGAAAAATCAAGAAAAAGAAAAGAAAAAAATAGAAAAAAGGAAAAGATAAAAAAAACATACGGATTACCATCCCTTTTTATTCTATGTTCATTTTATGTTTTTGTTATTTTTCATTTATTAGCTTAAGTCGAGTCTAGTCTTGGCTTAGCAACGCCATATTGTACATGTAATTAACTAAGATTGTTAGCTCGCCACCAGTAAAAAATTCTTTTATCCAATAAAACCGTGCATTTCATATCCCTACATCTAACGTTACAACCCTTTAAAAGACCTCTTTGATAGTTTATCCTAGGTGCTTACGCCATGTGGTGGAGGTTTGATCCTTTCCCAAGCCTATGGTAATCTAATTTTCTATGACAGGTAGTGAGAGATATCTTCCGTTTCTATATTGTAATTTATACTTTATTACACCCGAGAGATGTGAGTATCTAAACACTATTTGTGAGGTGCTAGTGTATGACCTCCGTGCTTGTCTTTTGGTCTTTAGTGGAACGATTATTTGCTGTAATTACTTTTATATTAGTGTTAGATGACCCCTAACTTGTATTTTGAGTAGAATAAAAGCGCATTTGCTTGAGAACAAACAAATCTCAAGTGTAAGGGTATATGATGAGGCGAAAAATTAACCACTTTTAGGGGGTCATTTAAGCCCTAAATTGAATTTATTTGATCAAATATTGCCCTAAATCGTTCCTTTTGTGATTTTAGGTACTTTGGGAGAGAAATCTGGAAAAGGAAGCAATTCGGACGTTTTTGGAGCATAAAAGTGAAGAAAACGCCAAAGTCTTAATTTTCCTTGCTGGGAACAGTAGGTGACGGCGTCAAGAAGAAAATCCTGACGGCGTCAAGAGTAATTTTCATGACGACCCAGTACAGAAATGAAGGCGTCACAAGGTAGAGCGTCAAGAGTAAAATACGTGACGGCCTGAAAAAAGTTATAACGTGACGGCGTCAGAAGTAGATCAAGGCAGTCCGAGAATTCTTTTGGCGGCGAGATGACGGCGTCACCAATTTGGTCTTGACGCCGTCAGCCTCAATTTCCTATATATAGTTTTCTAATTTTCATTCATAAAAAAAAGAGAAGTTTTGGAGAAACCCTAAGGCTGAACTTAGTACGAATTTTACAGGTTTTTCAAGGGTTCTCAACCCTTGAACCCTTTCATGTGTAATTGAGATAAGTATTCTTTTAATTCAATCAATATGTCTATGTGTTTGTTGTCTATATCTTGTTCTTGCCTTAATTCCATCATGCTAGGCTAGATCTATCTTGCGTTTGCTTAGATCTAATGAAACCTAGATGTTAATTATGTGTTGATTACTTGTTTATGGTTGTATTTGATGAATGATTTCGATGTTAGGCTTGAGAAAACTAGCAGATCTCCAAATGGTAACATTCTTGAACGTCTTAGGAAACATGAACTGACGTGCACTAGGTTTTATTGGTTGTATTTAATGCATGAGTAAATTCTAATGATCCCATGTTAGGAGCTTCTTAGCCGGCTCAACATAGGAGTGAAGTAGGCACTCATAGGATTGGGAATTAAGTGCGCCACCCCATGAATGGTATTAAGGAATTCAATCCGTCATCCACGCAACTATAACAAGTAATTAACGTGTAAAAGATATCTAGGGAGTAGTGAAATCTAAGTAAACACAATTTCTCCACTTATTGCTCACAACCTTAGTTTAATTTAGTTTATTTTCATTTCTAGTATTTTATTTTGATTGCATCTTTAGTAGTGGGTTAGCTGACTAGCAACTAATTCCGCCCAAATCCTTCAAACCCGAGATTTTTACTTGCTTTCTAAAAAATATAAAAATACAAAAATAATCGTCATTCATCTCTAGAACTAGTATTTAGGTTTTCTAATCCTAGCGACACTATTCCTAGCTGAACGATCAATCCCCCAGTACTTCTCACTATACTATACTACAACGATCAGGTACACTGCCTGGTGGGGGTTGTAAACTTCTCGAGATCCCTCGAGAGGTAAAGCCTGGTGCAATTCCCACGCATCATACACTATGCACAACTACTCTTCAATACTTCTTCAACTTAGTTGTAGAAGGAGTGTTCTTCTTTTGCACTTTGGATGAGGATGGATGAGAAGGGGTTGAATCACTTGAAACAAGGATTAGTATTCTAATGATCAAAGGGTTTTGGAAGGTGTTTAGAGAGTTTGAGATCTGAAAAATTTCGTGCAAAAGGTAGGGCAAAATTCCAGAATTAAGGTGGTATTTATAGGAGAAAAATTCTGACAGTTTCTGACACAGGAGTCTGGCCGGTCCCCTTAAATCATGGTCAGTCCCCTTAATTTTAAGGGGACCGCCCCTTATAAGTAAGGGGGCCGCCCAGCTGTAACGGCCAGAAAACTTGTCTTTTAGTGGGGAAAGTTTATTTGGTGAAAAACTAACTAATTTTGGTTAAAAATTTTAATTCATATATTTAGTATGATTAAAACATTTTTCTTTATTACCAAAAGTGTTTTTCAAAAATATATAATATGTTTATATAATTAAATAAACTTTATATTAATTAATTAAATACCCCTTTGATCATGAGATGTATTAAGCACTTGTTTATCCATACCTTAAGTGATTAAGTTGGATATATTGATATAAATTAGCTTAATACTTGTTTACGTAGAAATCTTACGTTTGATGATTTTACATTTTGTGATTGTCAAAACATAGAGATATCGAAAAATATAAATAACGTTTTTATGCATTATTTATGTCAACAATCTCCCCCTTTTTGATGATTACAAAATCTAAACTCATTAATCGAAAATTAGTATATATACAAGTATTATTGTGAGTTTATATCAATTCTCCCCCTTTTTGTTAGCATCAAAAAGATTATCCCGATTTTATTGTAGCTCCCCCTTGAAGTATACTCCTCCTCGTTTTGAGGTCATAAAGAAATCGAGATATGGAATTCTTGCAAAAAAATATTTAGTGGACAAGCAACATATATATATATATATATATATATATATATATATATATATATATATATATATATATATATATATATATATATATATATATATATATATATATATATATATATATATATATATATATATATATATATATATATATATAAGGTAAGGTTCTAGAGAAAAGTGTATTTGGATAGAAAAGTGAGAAAAAAAGTTATAGGGTTGAATTTGAAACATCTCAAACTTTAGGGGTAATTTTGAAACAGTGCAAACAAAATAAGGGGTAACAGGTAACCATCAGATACAAAAAATCATATCCTCATTTTAATTCATTCACTGGAGATGAGCTACTCCATCTGCACCGTCACCACCACCACCATCTACACCGTTACCACCGCCACTACCATAGTAACTGTCTTCACCGTCTCCACCATCACCACCGTCACCACCACCACCACCATCTGAACTGTTATCACCACCTTCAAAACTGATCAAAACACCAAATCTTATCAAATTCCGATTAAAATCCGATCCAAATAATCGTGATAGCAGAAATTTTGTATTTCAGATCATCAGAAAAATGTGGAAATATGTTACGCCATCAGTTTTATGTTATTTTTATATATTCAGGACTCGAATGTGAGAACTCAATCAATAGTAAGTCCATAATTATCAATTGTTCAATTTTTATGTTATTTTGTGCATCATTGGGTATATTATATCATAATTAGTATTTTTGTGAATATGTGTAAAATTAGGGCATCTGTGTAGATTCAGATTTGTGTGTACAAAACTGACATTTAGGTGAATATGTGCAAAAAATTATGTTACGACATCAGTTGGTTTGAATTAATGCATCATGATTATACATTTTGTAACTAGTGTACATTTTAAAGCATCAGCTCATGTATGGCATCTATTAGTATAATTAGAGTGTCGCGTGACACGTTAAGGCATTCCGAGTGTATAAGTAAATCACCACGTTACATGTTACGGCATCTGTTTGAGCCTTTGTATGTTTGATTAATGCATAAAAGTATCATAAAAATAGTATTTGTTTGTTAGATAATAGCATACTGAAATTATTTAATTCATATGTTTGTCTGATTGTTTGACTAGTGCATAATGGTATCGTAAAACATAGCATATGTCTTAAAACTGAATAGAGCATCAATTTGTTTGTTTTGTTTAATGCATCTGTTTTAATAATGTGTTAGGGCATCAATTTGTTTGTTTAATGCATCTGTTTCACATACTTTAGTGCATCTGTTTCACATTCTTTAGGGCATCTGTTTGACAAACTTTAGTGCATCTGTTAATGGTGGTAAGGACTGTATTTATTGATTGTATTCACGGAATGGTGGTAAGAACTGTATTTAATGATTGTATTATACTATAGACGTCTTTCATAGTGGTAGCAATTATGAACCATTTACTTATTATAAATAAAGGTATTTTTTGGAACCCAACCAGTATACTAAGTTATTTGTTTTGTGTAGAACTCGTTCTGATCCACTCGCCCAGATGTTCTAATAAGATAGGTGCTTTAAAAAAAACCGAATATACCGAAACCGAACCGAAATAACCGACCGAAACTATAAACCGATGGTTTGCTTTTTTACTTTTCATATAACTGAATTTTCGGTTCGGTTTCAGTTTTGATATAAAAACTGAACCATGGAAACCGAACCGAACCGTTTTCAACTGATGTTTTCCTGGTGTTTGGCTTGTATGGTCTATTTCTTTTTTAGTTGCTTGGTTATAGTCGTTGTTCTTTTGGTGTTTATGGTTGCAGTAGGCATGTTCACTTGGCAACCTTGAATTTGTAATTTGTTCAAGCGGTGGTGATAATTTATTAGTTAACCTCTCTCAGTAAAAAAATGAGTTGAAGTAGTTAAACACAATAGTAAAAAACATGGTCAATATTATACATCTGATTAAATGGTAAGCTGGTATCATGCTTTATGTTTCCTAAAAAATTCAGTATTAACTAATAAGAAGAAAAGACCAATAAATGCATGATGTTGATCTTGTTACATTGGGTAAGCTGGTCATATGAAGGAAATAAAGGAAATAAAGTGCAAGTGAAATATTGCTACTGCTACTAGTTTTAAGAATCCTAATACATGTACTAGTGTTATATTGCTACTGAAATATTGCAGCTACTACTAGTTACTAGTGTCACTACTGAAATATTGCCCAAGCCCAAATACATATGGTTAACCGAAGAAACCGAACCAAAAACCGACAAAACCGAACCATGAAAAACCGAACGTTTCGGTTATGGTTATGCCAAAAACTGAACATTCAGTTTCGGTTTTCACCAAAAACCGACCCAAACCGAACCGTGCACACCCCTAGGTACATTGATTGAAGCATTATATTATAGAATATAAGGGCATTTGTTTAGTTTAATTGGTGCATCCGATTTGATTAATTAGTGCATCTGTCTACCAGTCGTACAAATATAGCCAGACCAAAGGTTGCGGGCGGTTCAAAGCCTTTAGCTGCATCATCATCATCATATCTTTCTTTTTATTATTATTATTATTATTATTATTATTATTATTATTATTATTATTATTATTATTATTATTATTATTATTATTATTATTATTATTTTTGTGTTTAAGCAACATATGAATTTCACTTTTGAAAAATTTACTCAATAGGACATTAACTATGACGTAATGTTAGTTAGGAGCCTTAACTCTCGTACTTTGAAAAGGCCAGCAAATTCAAACATTCTGAAAACAGCAGGAAAAGAATCAAAGCTTCCTAAACAACCTTTGTCAAAGCCAGGATCTTGTTTTTCTGTAACGACAAAGAGTTCTACGACAACAAGTCAACTGAGGCATAATATGATTCCCAAATCAACTAAGTGTCTATATTTATATCCTTATATCTGGTCTAGTACGTGTTTATTGCGAGCTTGAATTTGTTTCTCATTTCTTTCTCTTCTTGCAACTATGAATAAAATGATTATATACTTCAAATTATATTGATCTATGTCTTCGTCTAAGTTTAAATATCGTTATCATCCTTTTTCAAATGTGGCGTATTTTTGGTTTGTCCATCCATTTTTTGTATTCTAAATGTTGGTGCATCTTTGTTATGTCACTCCATATATACGTGTAGTGGGAGGACATAGATGAAAATGGCAATAATAGATTAAATGGGAATTAAGGCATCTATGAGTATGATTAGTGCATCGAAAAGGTAGATATTAGTGTATCTATGAGTATGATTAGTGCATCAAAATGTATATATTAGGGCATCTTGAGCATGATTAATGCATCAAAAAGGTAGATATTAGTGCATAAAAAAGGTAGATAGTAGTGCATTGAAGAAGTAGATATTTAGATGCCGTACCTAATCTGGTCTTGGGTCGGGGTATATATCATATGATTTTTCATTGATCATTAATGCCTGTGTCAGTTTTATACATGTTGTATGGCAATGATTGAAATATTGAATATCTTGTCGCAAAATGGCTTCTTTAACTATTTAAGTAATCTGCTTTAGGAATGTATTAAGGCATCAACTTGTTTGTTTGAGGCACCATTATACTAGGGCATGGAGGGCATCAGTTTTAAGACTTTATTAGGTCATCAGGGTATAATGAAAAGAGCTATTTCTTGTGTTTTTGATTAATGCACATGGCATCATGAAAAGAGCATTTTTTTTTTTTTTGTTAATATTGAGCATAACGAAATAATTGAAGGTATGTGTTTGATTAAGTGTTTGATTTATACATGAGGGTTTCATGAAAAAGCATATGTTTGTTTGATAATAACATAATGAAATAATTTAAGGAATCTGTTAGTTTAAATGTTTGATTATTGAATGTGAAATAAAACATTAATGCATCATGGTATCATGAAAAGAGCATCTGTTTGTTACATAAAGAGCATATTGAAATAATTTAAGGCATCTGTTTGGTTAATTGTTTGATTAGTGCATCATGGTATCATGAAATATCACATGTTTGTCATTGTACCTTGTTGAACGCTTACTTCTTGGTTTGCATTATACCTTGTTGAACGCTGATTTCTTTAATTATTGTTAATTTTGTTGTGTTTTTTACCCGTAGCAACCAGACCTACAGGTTATCAGAACTTTAAATCCAGATCCTATGAAACAAGAACCTTTACTTGTTGAAAACATACCCAATCCTCTAGAAGGGGAACAGGTAACATCTACTCATTTATACCTTATTTCTTCATAATAAATCACTGTTGATATTTCAAATGAGTTTTAGTTTGTTCTTAATATGTTCCTTTTTGTGGATGGTCTTCTTGGCTGTCACTTCTTTCTCTAATGACTTGCTACTAGCAAGTTGCTTTTTAAGAATTGTCGAATAGTTGATGTCATATAAAAATAGTTTTAGATAATTCGATATATATTTTTTGGTCTCTGGAGTACACCCAAGACTACACTTGCTGTAAATTTCTGTTTACTCTTTTGGATGTTCCATATTGTTAATGGTTGTTATAGGTTTGTGTGTTGTAACTGATTATTTAGTAATTGCACATTTTTATGTATGTTTGGATTAAATCAGATTATGCATCTGATTGGATCAAAGTAAAGTTAAAATCTTTTCATACCAGTTCATGGAATGCCTTTTTTTGTATGCTACAACTTCAAACAGCAGCAATGTGTCCAAACACAGTCCTCTAAAACCCACTCTTATACACCCCTTTAGAGTAGAAACTATTTTTCTAGTTTTATTAGATCAGGGCATCCATAGTGTAAGATCATACATTACTGCATTTTTATTAGACATTAGTGCATCAACATTATACATTACCTCATTTGTTTGTTAGATGAGGACATCCACAGTGTAAGATTACACATTAATGCATCCGTATTATACATTAGTGAATCAACATTATACACTACCATATCTGTTTTTCACATTTATATTTTTTGTTGCATACAGTTATGTGGAGAACTACTCCCATAAAGTGAACGGTAATATTTCTTTTGTCTGTTCGTGGCCTGATGGGAATCAAGTGGATGAACAAGTGGCGTTGGACCAACGAGTGGCAGTAAAGTTACTTATCGGAGTAGGTTTTGTATGAACTTACGATGAATACCCTAATTGTACATTCTTGTTGTCTTTAGGATACCGTTAAAGGTTTTCTATTTTTTTTCAGGCCGCAAACTATATCAACATCAAGAAACTGTTGGATTATATTTGTCAGATTGCTGCTGATATAATGAAGGGAAAGGCGCCACAATAAATCCCAAAATATTCAACATCAAGAACGATTTCACTCCTGAAGAAAAAGAGGAGGTCCGAAGGGAGACGCATTGGCTTTTGAGTAGCTTCAAATTTTGGTCTAGAGATTTTTTCCTTTTATAAATCAGTGTTATTAAGTTTTACTCAATGATTTGCTTATTAGTTGTTGCTTGTATTGCAAGTTTTTCAATTACGTTAGCATGGTAGTTAAGTTATATCCATTTTTTCTTTAAAAATTTAAGTCCGGAAATTTGTTGCACTTTTTGTCTCCAACTTTATAATTTCATGGATTTAAGCGGTCGATTAATCTGATCAGTTATGTATTTTTCCCAAGTTTACAATTCTTTGAACCTCAAAATTACTGTAATAATGTATGGGATTTATGTGATCATAATTTATAGTGTATGCAATTCAGTGATCGTTTATCTTACACTTTTGAAAATAAAAGATGATTTAAATGAATTATCCGCTTCACCTATCATTTCAAATATTTAAATTAAGTTGAATTATTGAACTAAGAAAATACACTATTTTTCAAGTAAAAAAAATTGAATGATTATTAATAAATGATTAGAATGAAATATCCGCATCAGTACTTAGAAACCAATAACTGTTTACAAAAAAAATAGTGCACCAGTGTTGATAATAAAATGTGCATCAATGTTAAATATTAAACGGGTCAACATTCTCTTAAAGCTTGAGAAAGCATTGGAGAAGTGATTACGTATTTTGAACCATTCGTCCAATTAATCCTCCAACTCCTTCACAATTTTCTTTTATGGAATTGTGGAGTTCTTTGTTTAGTATGCCAAGCATCTAGGATAAAGAAGCTTTGGTTTGACTGAGATATTTCCGCTCTGTTGAGACTTTCTCAATTGGTATTCTGGTCCAAGATGAGAATGATGTGCTGAATGTCATCTTCAGTTACAGTGGGGCCTTCCTCTCCTGTTTTCGGCCTTGCTCATCTTTTTGTTCTTATCTACAAGAGCTGATATCTTTGTGTCTTGATATTCGTTTAAGAACACAAGTGCATCAGTACATAGAAGAAAGTGCATCTGTTTGAGTAAGGTATAATTTACAGTAAACAAAAAATCTATCAAATTTCGTTTTGATATTAATTTTGAACAAAAAGTGTTTCGGATCAACCCATCCCGTGTCTCCCAATACCAAATCACACCCAAACAGCCCATATTGCCATCTCTAGTACACATGGAGATTGAGAGCATTACCTTAAACAATAGATACCCCAAAAGCTCAACAAAACTTTGACGGATACGCCAATCATTGAATATACCATCTTCTACAGCTGGAAGAAGCAGTGGCAAGGACCTGACAAAAAAATAACAAGACATTAATAGGCTATGTGTTTCCTTTTTAACTTCTAATGGTAGTTGTTGCACTTTTTGTCTCCAACTTTATAATTTCATGGATTTAAGCGGTCGATTAATCTGATCAGTTATGTATTTTTCCCAAGTTTACAATTCTTTGAACCTCAAAATTACTGTAATAATGTATGGGATTTATGTGATCATAATTTATAGTGTATGCAATTCAGTGATCGTTTATCTTACACTTTTGAAAATAAAAGATGATTTAAATGAATTATCCGCTTCACCTATCATTTCAAATATTTAAATTAAGTTGAATTATTGAACTAAGAAAATACACTATTTTTCAAGTAAAAAAAATTGAATGATTATTAATAAATGATTAGAATGAAATATCCGCATCAGTACTTAGAAACCAATAACTGTTTACAAAAAAAATAGTGCACCAGTGTTGATAATAAAATGTGCATCAATGTTAAATATTAAACGGGTCAACATTCTCTTAAAGCTTGAGAAAGCATTGGAGAAGTGATTACGTATTTTGAACCATTCGTCCAATTAATCCTCCAACTCCTTCACAATTTTCTTTTATGGAATTGTGGAGTTCTTTGTTTAGTATGCCAAGCATCTAGGATAAAGAAGCTTTGGTTTGACTGAGATATTTCCGCTCTGTTGAGACTTTCTCAATTGGTATTCCGGTCCAAGATGAGAATGATGTGCTGAATGTCATCTTCAGTTACAGTGGGGCCTTCCTCTCCTGTTTTCGGCCTTGCTCATCTTTTTGTTCTTATCTACAAGAGCTGATATCTTTGTGTCTTGATATTCGTTTAAGAACACAAGTGCATCAGTACATAGAAGAAAGTGCATCTGTTTGAGTAAGGTATAATTTACAGTAAACAAAAAATCTTTCAAATTTCGTTTTGATATTAATTTTGAACAAAAAGTGTTTCGGATCAACCCATCCCGTGTCTCCCAATACCAAATCACACCCAAACAGCCCATATTGCCATCTCTAGTACACATGGAGATTGAGAGCATTACCTTAAACAATAGATACCCCAAAAGCTCAACAAAACTTTGACGGATACGCCAATCATTGAATATACCATCTTCTACAGCTGGAAGAAGCAGTGGCAAGGACCTGACAAAAAAATAACAAGACATTAATAGGCTATGTGTTTCCTTTTTAACTTCTAATGGTAGTTGTTATTAACCTCCCCCCCCCCCCCCCACACACACACACACACACCAAAAAAAAACAATACAATACAAAACAAAACAAAACAAAAAACAAAACAAAAAACAAAACAAAACAAAACAAAACAAAACAAAAAACAAAAAAAACTATAAATTCATAAAAGAACATCTATAAAGCTAAACGCCGGTCAATTCATGTAACAAAACTAAACAACTTACGAAATAACATAATGTTCCACCGGTATGTGACTAGCTCCAAGTGAGCTCACGTACAGACTCATTTTCATCCGCAAGACCTAACGAAGTGCACGTATTAGTCACATGCCCCAATATACAAAAAGTACATTTATGAGAAGAATATAAAACAACCACCAGCAAATGGAGAAAAAAGATGGTGCTAAATAATAGTTGTTTCCAGATATGGCACTTACCATCTAAGATGGATGGTAACACTTGCTGCAAGTAGTTTGGAATTGCACGCCCAATGATCTTGGCACATACTACAATAGAAAACCATATGAGTACCGCTAACATATGTTGATATACCAAATACAAATAACAATAATCAAATTTTTCACAAAACATCTCACCTTAAACAATGTCAAATAACCATCACAAACAGGTTCCTTTGGATGAGAGCTCTGGATGATGTTAGGAAGAAGGTACTCGAAATAATCTGTTCCAAGAGCATCCATAACCTAGAAACTGGAATACATATTCTATAGTTAATGATCCAAATCGGCCAATTCCTAACTAGACTAAAATTTATTATGTATGAGATAGCTAATTTATAGTACAAAATGAAAGAATTCAGTGCGTCTTTTGGTAAACACCAATAACTTGGACCACATTGTTCACGATCAGAAAGGTCAAGTTCATGAATCAATTTCGCCTAATATTCATCCTTAATCATTTTTTTTGCAAATAATGCAGTTTTCCCATATTCAATTATAGCATTGAACTTATTAAGTATGTGGTATCGCATTTACGAAAAGTCAAAATACATCACATAATGAAATTAGTGCATCACAGTTATAAAATTTCATTCAAACATTTTATCAAACACCTTGTGTGCAGTCTTATAAACACGTTTTAGATGCATTTTTTCTCTCAATTTTGTTTCAAATAACTATTCTATACAGTGAATCATGTCAATAAACTCTTATAATCAATATATAAATGAGCAAACCTGTCACTACCAAAGCAAATTTCAATAAACAAAGCCCAAACTCATAATAAACGAGAATCCATACAATTAAACACTAAGAAAAACACATATATAAGCTAATTAAACTGTACTCGACATCATTTAAATAACTAACCTTGATCTTCAATTTGAGAATTATGACGAGAGGATCAAGTGCATCTGATCAATTAAACAAATAACCTTGATCCTCAAATAGTGTGTTGATTGAAGGATTTAATCAAAGAAGAAAAATGAAAAATTATAACTAGAGGATTTAATCACAGAGCGTATGATCAGAGAAAAAGAAAAGAAAAAAATGAAAAGAATTAGGCATTATATATGGTAAGGAAGAACATAGTGTGAATTTATAAAACCGTCCCTTGAAGAATGAGCAAAGTAACAAACAGGTCCCTGTAGTTAGGAGGAAAAATGAGGGGAGATGGGAGGGTGTGATTTGTACACTTTTCCTACCAAAGTAGGTTTTTTTCATGATCCCACCTCTATATATATATATATATATATATATATATATATATATATATATATATATATATATATATATATATATATATATATATAGCATGCAAGAATAGGTACTAAACAAATTAATCATAAGTCAATTCATAACCAGATCATTAAATTACTCAAACTCACTATCTTATAATTTATAAATTTGTACTCTTATGTTATAAATTTGGTCATTGAATTACTAATAATGAAGGTCTTACAACTTTCCAGATTTATAAATTTTTATTAAGTACATTAACTTAATTATGATGCTTCATATAATACTTTAAAAAATACATATATCAAAAGCAAAAGCAGTGAGAAACTAAAAAGCTACCATTTTCCTCTTAAAATATGTGAAAACACATTTTTCACCTCTTTTACATATCCAATTTCCCTATCTTTTACACCGCCACCCAAAATACTCAACAATCACCGAAAACCTCATCCATTAGTACCAAATCTCAAAAGAAATCAAAAACCGTTTTAAACTATCTCGTTCCTGCCGCTTTGTGCGAGTATTGTGATGTATTCTTTTAAGTCTAAAAATAACCATTCAAAAGTGATTAAATAATTTGGTGCTTGAAAACATAAATTGGCGAGTCAAATAATCCCTTATAGAAAACCGAACTCGTCAAATTCAATTGGAACTTTGTTATTGCTCGCTGAAAATTTTAATTACGCTGAAAATTTTAATTACACGTGTAACTGCTGCCGCGACACGTGGTTACCCGTCTAGTTGAATAAAATATAACAATCTCCTTGTCTCAAATACTCAACAACTCAATACCATCCTTGTTAAATAGCAAAAGAACATTTTAACTGAGACAAATAAAACACACAATAATAAAAGAATCTTAAGAGTTGAAGAAATCCCATAAACAAAGACTAAACCACTTCTACAATCTGCTATTTAACTTATAAAACACCTCATATCCCTTTGTCTCCATCACCATGTCCTATCTTTCACATATCACTGTTTTCTATAAAAGAAAATAAGTCACATTCCTTCAACATATATATACTTTCGCTATTGGCCTTAAATAAACCACGGATCAAATCCTCCGACACACATCAAGACCACATAATAAGACTTCTTTAGAAACACTCGAAATCAGTCACTCAAGTCGAAACTGTCACTGTGAGAACTGCTGGCATTTCGGCTATGTAAAGATAGACCCCTCATGTGACCACCAAGGCCAGAACCGTCCTTGTTTTCTTGGAAGAATTTCTCCCTTTCAACATGTTTTGCAGGAGGAGGTGGGATCGATGCAGCTCCTGCAGGAGGAATTGCAGGTGCAAGTGCAAGTGCAAGTGCAGGTGCAGGTGATGTCGCAGCCACAGCTGGTCTGGTTGTTGTAGGTTCTTGTTTTGGCTCCAAGCTGATCGGCCTAATAAGTGGCCGGTTAAGCCTATCTGGTGGAACTGATAACCCAAGTAATCCTAGAGGTCTCTCTGTTTGATGATTCTCAGCCTCGGGTCTTACACAAGCTTTTCCTTTTCGCATCCTGTCAAAGTTGCAGGGTTAAACTTTTTTCCCTTTTTTTTTAAAAAAAAAAAAAAAAAAAAAAAAAAAAAAAAAAAAAAAAAAAAAGAGGACGACGACAAAACTATGGATGCATGTCAGACTAAATTGGAAATATCAGAAAGCTAGATGTGACAAATTTGGCGGGGCAGGCGGGTTGGGTAAGAGGTCAACCACGGTTTGGATCAAAACACACCTTTTTAGCACATGGTGAAACGAACAAGGATGGCCTAGTGGCGTAAACATTTTTTATCTTTTCTTTATATTATAGAAGTTTTTTTTATCATAATAATATCCTATACATCTTAAACACACCTTCGGCAACTTTTGACCCGTTCAACTTGTTTTCATTTTGTTAACCTATTTGACTCGTTCAAATAAATTTTTAACTCAAACCGGCCAATTTACCAATAAACGGTCGCCTGGAGTAAATTTGAATGCTTACAACCACCAAGATAGTTTTATTTTAATCACATATTATTATTTTAATATGACAGCTTATCAGTTTATGTAACCATATTTAAATGAACCCATTTGACTTGTTACCCAACCAGGCGAAATTTAAATGAACCCATTTGACTTGTTACCCAACCAGGCGAAATTTAAATGAACCCATTTGACTTGTTACCGAACCTGCATGTTTTGCCACATCTACAAAGAACCGAGTGATTTATGCATACCTTCTGAATAGTTGTTCGGGATCCTCTTCTTCTGCCTCTTCCTGATCAATTTGGGCTAATGGAGGCAGTGATCTACCAGAAACAAGGGAATCATGTCTTGAAAGCGCCCTCTGGAGCTGTTCATTTAACTCGACTGCTTGAGATATTGTCTTCTCATCCCTAAGACAACCCAACATCCAACAAACATCAATTAAAGGTAACACTTCGTGTGCTTTCATTAAGGTACTCGTTCATTCATCTTTTAGAACTAATTGCTTGGTTCCACTGATGAAAACTTTGCCACCTACCCACAGCGTGATAATGATGGTGATGATTTTTTATACTATATTTTAATGCAAGATGATAACTAGTTACGCCTATGTTTAATTTCTTTTAAAATGGTTACTACTAGCCATTTCATTTTAAGTATCCCTTTTGTATGAAGTTAAATAAATCCATGCTATTTCGTCTTAGTCTATCCACATACTGATTACCTACCGAGAAGTAACTGCCAGATGCATAACTCGTTGTTTATGAAATGAACATTGTTCGACAAGATCAAGGGTGAACTCATCCTTGGCTTGCTGCAAGAATAATAGGATGAGAATTAGCAACAATAGTAAACTCATTATATAGTAGACGTGGCAATTCGACCCATTTATTTGAAAATGGGTTGATTCAGTTTATATTTTATCTCCAAGGGCAAATCAGGTAAAATATAATGTAAAAAAATAAATAAATAAAATTAATGGGGCAAACAGGTCGAAATCGCCCAAAGTGTATTTAAAATTAATGAAACCTGTAAAGGCTGTTAATTATCTTGTTAATAATATAATTATAATGCAACATTTGCTGTCATATCTGGTGTGTTTCAACTAAACAAACTGGATCCCATTTCCACCAATAAGCAAACAACCATTCTGACCCGTTACCCAATCTTCCCTGCCACCCATTTCGCCACCTCTAATCTTCTATCAAATAGAAGCAATGTTCACTCAAAATAAATAAATAAAATAAAAAGCAGGAGGGACTCATGATACAAAGAAAGTCAGTATATGAGTACTTAAGAACAAGACACAAAACATAACAAGCCTATATTCTTAAACTTATAAACAGAGGTGACACGTGAAAATAAAAAAGTTTTATTATGTATCACACCAATTACCTCCGGATATCTGGTATCAATGGCATCAAGAACATCTCTTAAGACTTCCAGTGCTGATCCAGCTTTTTTAATGATACTGTTTGAAGAAAAATTGGTAACAAACTCTTAGAAGTATGCGCAAAACAATAACAATCAGCAAGATTCACTATAGATAAATGCATATTAATAAGCATCACTTTTTTAAATATGAGCATATTCTTAACTACCGCCACACTACATAATTATCAGCTACTTCATCTGTTTAAAATTATAGGCGACCTTCCCATGATGGTAACTTTCCCTTGATGGTAAATATCCCGTTTCAAATTCCACGAGTAAAACGCCGTACCAACTTTTGGCCCAGTTTTGTCTAAAAGTTATCGGGAAGCAATAACAGTTTTTTTTTTTTTTTTTTTTTTTTTTTTTTTTTTTTTTTTTTTTTTATTATTATTATTATTATTATTATTATTATTATTTTTTGGAAAGTGGAGTAATCAACTTCATCTTAAGCAGATTAATTTCTATTCCCGGATCATTTTTTCTAGATTTGAGAAATTCTGTTTCATGGTTCATTTGACAAATATGTGATAAGAGTAGACACGGTTTTTGTAAGCAAATAACTATTCACTCCCTAGAGGTTTTCAAACCATCCCATATAACTTCAACATATGATTCCTAGTTTTAAAAGATTTTTGTGACACCGTGGCAAGGATAATATAAAAAGCAACCAATTCACACAACTATCTCACCTATCTCACAAATGTTTCCAATGAGACTTGAACCCACAACTTCTTGGTTAATGGGTACAAGTGTGTTGGTTAGTTCCATGTCAGCAAGTGTGAGGGTTATGTGCCGGTAGATCATAGATGATTACTTTAAAAAAAGTAAAAACTAACTAACATTATTTACTATTTAGAAGGTTATCAATTATGATTATCTTAGTATCTCGGCGATTGTGATATAAACTTTATAATTCTACCACTGTTTAAGATGAATATCAATTAGAAGTTAGACAATTTTTGCAATGTATGTGTGCTTTATATCTGTGCTGATGGTGGCCCGTGGTGGAGTTTGTGGGTCAAAATCTAACTTTCGCTAACAGCCACAGTATTCAAAAGATTCATGATCCTTAAAGAATCAATGAGGCTACCTTAGTAAAATTTATTCCCCTAGTGAGCACCTACTATGATAGTCTCTGACCTCAGTTCACTAATCAAGTATAAGTTATGGTTTCAACTAGATGCAAGAATGTAGAGCAGCGCATTAACATAACAAATCAATGTGGCTGCCAATTGATGTCTTATTTCTAGCTGCTGTTGAAAAAGATCGACATGTTTCCACCTATATTAATACACTATAGGATTTAGTTCCATATCAAAGAGAAATTAAGAATCTAGCAACACATACCTAGATTCAGGAACAACTTGTGGAGCAGTCTGTGGAGCAGTCTGTGGGACAGTTGGTGGTGCACTCCTGTCATGTCCAGTGGTTGCAACTTCACCATTACTTGAATTGCTTTTACCGCTATCTGAAGTTGAATGGTTTTGGGGGAGAACTTCAGGTCTCTGGGAAAATGTTACTCCAGAACTCTGAAAACGCAATAAAGTTATAAGAAAATAAAGCCACGTTGTTATGACAATCAATTACATATGTGTAAATAATGATGTTTCGAAGTTTAACACTTGTTTAAACTATGGAAAACAAGAATAGATGGAAATTAAGAACAATGAGTGCCAATTTGGTTGTAGGTTTCAGTGATATTAAAAGAGTGATTTGACATGCAGGGTTTGTGAGTGGTGTGACTGGAGTAAGCAACTTATGGATTTAATCTTATAGGGACCCAGTTATATTCAATTGGCTAGATTTTGAGATGCTTTTCGATACGTAGGTTATCTACGTTGAACGTTATATTTGATATAAATCAAGGATGACATCCTACTTCTGCTCCCTATTGCTCCTCTATGAATATAGAACTGTTACCAACTTTGATTATTGCGATACAATTGTTGCCAATTTTACCAATAACCTATATAATGCAGGTTTAGCATTATTTTATAACTTACGGAATCTTATTCCATAGAAACGGAAACTAAATGATGATCAATCAAGAAATGTGTCTTATACTATTGAGATGATGATGAGTCACCTACTGTTTAGTTTCAAATTTAGTCTATTTTGGCTGCTCAAACCTCAACATTGGTGTAAAAGTTTGGAAGGTAGCATTTAATTTGTACAAGTCTTTTTGTTTATTACTCACATATAAAACAGTTCAGATTAACTTTGCTGCATTAGAAAAAATTAATTTCACCTAAAAAAAAGATAAGCAAGCAAAAAAGCAAAGTAAATTAGATGAAAAGTTACCTAACTAATCTAATAAGAATCAAGAGAACTTGCTTGGACTTAAGTTGATATCAAAAGCAAGATCGCACCTACGTGTATCCAATTTTTTCTTAAAATAACTCTTAACAATATAAATTACCTAATTTAATTAACAAACGAACAAGTAGAGAGCGTAGCTACATTCATTCAACCAACATTATTATGCTAACGGACATAAGCTCAAATGCAAATATACCTACCACCAAATCATAGTACGCAGAGTAATACTGAGGAAACCTCCCTTTAGCTCCACCAAGGGATGTCTGTGTTGCATCTAGAAGAAGAAAGATTTTCTCGCGTACAGGCAAATCGGATGTGGACTGCATAAAGTAAAATTAAAATATAAAAATGAGTAAAAGATGAATTATATGTATACATCTGAGTTATATATTAATTAACATTTATAAACAATTTATATACTCGTACCTTTTTCTTAACTATTTTGACAAGTAAAGGAAGGAGGCCATTGTCAATCACTTGTGTATGAATTGGTTCCCCAATGTTATTCATCAACACCTCTAGCAACTAAGAAAACAAAATACAATCATAAAAAGTCAGCATATAGTCAAATTAAAATTATAATTGTCAAACAGAAAACTTTGAAATCGAACTGCTCAAAATATTAACATGCTTATCAAAATATGCACAATTATGCATAACTCACCATAACAGCAAATAGTTGAGTATCTTTGCTCTTACTTCCTAGCCGCTTTTTAATTGCTTTAATAACATCTCTAGCTTGCCTGTAAATTCAAACACGTAAAAATGGCATGTAAATCATACATGTAGGCATTGATAGGTTTATTAAATGTAAATTAGACACGTAACTGAACAATGGGCAGTAATTTTTTTGGAAAAACCGACATGGATGAATATAAATAACTTCACATATAGATATTAGCCTATGTACATACGTAATCTAGTGTTGTAACCATAGTAACAAAATTCGCTAGAAAGGCCACGAATTGCGATCCAGTTCGCACGTTCCCAATTTAGGTATGATTCGGTCAGGAACGGGGAAATTAACGATCTTTCCAAATTTCAATTACAAAGGATACGAAAGTAGTTCTTCTCAATTTCAGACCAAAAATGGCAGTGAACTCAGACTTTTGTTTCCATTTTGGGGTTTTTATCTATTGTGGTGCAGTCGGTCTTTCACTTGTGCAAAAGGTCTAGGAAAAATGGCGTGTGACAGAATGAAATCAAGATACAAGGACTTTGGATTCAAAAAGAACAGAACAGGGTATTCAGCTAAGCTTCAGATATCCACAAAAAGGTGTGAATTGGCGGGAACACCCCGACCCCGGGTGCCTTTTGGCACCAGCCATTGTCCACCCCACAAGGAAAAGCTCCGGCAACTCTCCTCGCCCAGTGGGGCACCAACTGGAGTGAGCAAGAGCCGAGGCTCGAACCCTTGACCTTTTATCCACAAAATCTCTCCGGTAGGCCCATGGGTTTTTCGGAGATGGGTACCAACTGAGCCAAAAACCCTTTGGTGCTAAGCTTCAGAAATGAAGTATAGTGCATATGTCTCGACCCTCGACAATGTAGGGTTTAGATATGATAATTAGTAGAAGTAAAAACTAACATAATAATCACTGAATGTAAACAAAAAGAAAAAAAGTTGTAATTGTAATAAATAGTACAGTATATTTTAAGCAAAAAAGAAATTTGTCAAATAAAGAAAGTTTGGCATAAGTTACCAACAGACCAATTCAAGTATATTCATAAGCAATATGAACCGCACATAGAATGATAAATTTTCGACTTTTACCTATTATCACGAGTAACTAATTCACAAATTTCGATGCTTTTGGTCCAATCCATTCCCGACAGTTTTTCGCTTGTTGCCGCATTAACAAGTTCAGTTGCCATGTCTAGAAATATATATATACCTGAGATAAACAAAAAGGGAAATTATCAAACAGTAAATAAGTTAAAACTGAATTACATTTTAACCCAAAATCATCCACAACCAGTTTCTATATAGTACAAAAGCAGCCAAGTAGATCAAATCACATATAGTTATATTTTTTAATGACATAAATCAACCCAAAAACATTACCCACAAGCAAATGATCATGTTAATTACTATGAGATCTAGTATTAAGCATCAATCAAAAAAAAAAAAAAAAAAAAAAAAAAAAAAAAAAATCTTAAGTACCTTAAAATAACAGTAACGGAAGAAGAAAAAACAGTTGTACAACTAACTGAAAGGGGTGCTAATAATTGATTGATTCATTAAAAGTGAAAACTAGGAGGTGTAAAGAAAGATGATATGTGTTTAAAGAAGACAGATAGATAATAAGTGTACAGATGTATGTTTGTGTTTTTTAAAGGTGTGTGTAAAAAATAATGATATGTTTTTGTTGTGGTGTGAAAATGAAATAGAAAAAGGGGGAGGGGGCACGAGGATATGTCTTGTTAAACACATACAAATGTACTGACAAACAAGTTAAGTACTGATTCTGCTTGTTGTGTGTGACTTTGTTTGTTACCCTTACTCACCTGCGGGTTTTTCTTTTTTTATTACTCTTTCACACGCGTCTTTTTCACTCTTTTGTTTTATAGGGTGTGCTACTACGCGCTTCCACATATTTCCGCATAGCTCATGCCTCAACATTAATGCTACTCGGCAAGGATAGGTGAAGTCACCATCATTTTATTATGTCATTGGTGATCTTCTTTACCCTCTTGTCCACTTCACGCGGGAGCACAAAAATCAAAACAACAATTGGTGATCTGTTAACCAAATGAAAAAGAAAGAAAATGGCCCCATTTATATTGTTTTATATTTTGTGTGTGAGGTATTTAGTGGGGTATATTTGTATAAAGTGTGTATTTAATAAAAGGTGAAGTTGGAGGTAACCTTGACTACTAATCGGTAAAGGGTGGTGAAGGAAAGTGAGAGGAGAGAGAAAGCTGAGGTAGCGCTGAGGTGTCAGGTGAAGCCACCACCTCCTTGCTCACTAGTCTAAGGAGAGGCGTTGTTTGGAGGACAAAGCTGTCAAGATCATGATCTCATCTGAGATCATGATCTCATCTGAGATCATTTTTGTTTTTACAGGATCGAGATCATAAGATTGGATCGAGATTCTACGATTCTATCAATTTGTCATATTTTGTAAACAAAAGATAAACGATTCAAACTGTTTTACATTTATACTCAACGACAAAGATAAAGTTATATAATATCCTCTTGAAAATGATGTGCATAAGCATTAGACATCCAATATGAAATATCGTGCACCCCATATTACATATATTAGTATATATAACATTCATCAAGAGCTTGTGAATAGTACACGGGAGGAAAAAAAATGTACTGTAGCAGCTACAGTGCTACAGTAGACGCACAGTATTTTTTTTAGTACTAACGGTCGTTAGTTATTTAACGGTTGTTAACTAACGACCGTTATCTTTAACATTTAAAAAAAAAATTGTACGCGCTTTGTCCATCATATTAGCGGTTCATTGCAAATTTAGTCCTCACAAAATTTACATAAATGGTCATTCATGTTATACATCAATTGCAAAGTCAGTCCTATTTGTATAGTACTAACGGTCGTTCGTTATTTAACGGCTGTTAACTAAAGATCGTTATCTTTAACATTTAAAAAAAATTGTACACACTTTGTCCTTCATCTCAGCAGTTCATTGCAAATTTAGTCCTCACATAATTTACATAAATGGTCCTTCATGTTACACATCAATTGCAAAGTCAGTCCTAGGTAACTAACTTCACGTTAAGTAGCTAACGGCAACAAAAGAATTCCGCACCAACGCGCGGGTACCAACACTCGCTTAAACTAATTGTTAAAAAAAACCCTCTGTAAGTATGGCACGTCATGAATTCCATTGGCGCTTCTCTTTTTTTTGCTAACTTACGTATATAAAAACCCCGTGGCAATGCGCGGGTTCAAAACCTAGTAAGAATCAATAAGAAACATTGCTTACATTTAATTTAAATTAACTGTTAAATGGTAAGTGTAAACTCTAACTAATATAAAGGTATACACATAAAAATCAAGAACAAAAAATAATTACGAAATTACCTGTTGGCTGTTAAAATACAAGAACTTCAATCAAGTTATGAGATGAAAATAAGACTTCTATAGTTATCTATTGAAATTTGATTTGGGGTAAATGAGACGTCACGAGTTATTGACTTATTGCTACTTGTCTATTTTCTTTGGGCTTAAGCAAAAAGATGGGCTAAAAGCCTAAAAGATTAGGAAAAAAATAAAATTGATTTGGGCCTAGGTAAAATCGGGTCGACACGCGATCTTACGATCTTACGTTCGATCCTACGATCTTACTTACGATCCACCTCAGCTGCGATCCTATGACGATCCTACACGATTTTAGCTAGTTTACACGCGATCTTGACAGCCTTGACTTCAAGTGTTTGGTTGAAGATTTATTGCTACAGTATGATTTTAAGAATCATAGATGCATATCAATGGGGAGGGGTGACTTTTATTAACCATTATTATAGTTTCACATATTTTATTCTTCTTACTACAAAACTAATGAAATTTGAGCACTTAAATGAACCCTACTAAGACTAGTGGGCAAAGGTGTGAAAATAGGATAGTGACTTCAAAAGTCATACGTGAACCACTTGGCCAAAGAAAAAGTCACACACTAGTTCCAAAACCCAAGACAACTTAAGGTGAAGCACTCACTGAGTTTACTTCGGTGTCATGTGGGGCCGAATATATTGTTTTATAGTTTTTTATTTTGTTTATAAGTGTGTGTGGGGTAATTAATGAGATATATTTGTATAAAATGTGTATTTTAATGAAAGGTGAGGGTAAGGTGATCTTCTCCACAAATAAGTGAGTGTGTATGAGAAGAAGTGAGAGGAGAGAGAAAACGAGATGGCACTGAGGTGTAAGGTGAATATATAGTATACTTGCCTTCTAGTCTAAATGTGATACAGATACTTAAAATTTATACCAAATAACAATAATAATATCCCTAATCTCATACACCCTTCTAATCAAAACCATACCTTTAATGATTTCGGATAGCTTGATTAGAATTAGGATTTGGATTAGAATTTAAATTTAATACAAGTTTTAACTTTCTTTTTTTTTTTGTACTTTAATATATAAGGACAAATGTAAACAAAAAAAAAATACTAATGAGACCAAAAAAAACAAAAACAAAATAAAAATAAAAAATAAAATAAAAAACTCGAAAAAAAAATGGCAGTCCAAAACTTGTAAAAATTGGCTTATGTGTTAGGATTTATAAAAACCCACATTGGATGAGGTGGAGTATTGTTTCAACCCCTTTGGATAAACAACAAATGACACTTTTTAACTTTGAGTCCATTCCTCCTCACCAAAATCCCACATACCAAACACATCCTAACATACCGGTGAAGGCTAATATTGTATCCTTATACGGTTTGTTAGTTCTTTTAAACTAGATGCGATCTTATTTTCACTTTCCTTTGTATTTACATTTGTAATTGTCACTGTTGGAACATTACTAAACAGTTTGTTGTGTTTTTATAGAGATCCACGAAATGGATAATAGTGACAGATTTTCTGTCACTAAACCGTCTCTAATTGATCGTTATTATGGTAAAGATGTGTCTAATTGCAATGGTTACGGTTAGATCTATTGAAAAGGCATCAAAGAGTGAACCATCGCGACTGTTTGAACCAATAGCAGTTAGTGACGGCTTTTCTGTCGCTAGGTCGTCGCTAATTCTGAACAATTGTGACTGTTACGAAAAGAAGTGTCTCTAAGGCCATTTGAAGAGGTATTGTGACTGTTTTGAAGGGTCACCATGTGCCTATAATAAAGGACGAATTTGTCACTTTGGAATCATCAAAAACACACAAATATCATCTATTTCCATCATCATAACATATCATATTCGCTAGAATCAAGTTTCATACTTGATTTGATTGTTGTATCCTCTAAACAGTTCATACTAGATAGGACGAAAATCTGTTTAAGGACACTGCTAATCGCAGGCCTCAATCTGTTTTTGTAATCTTACAATTTTGTACAAAACAATTTGTATTACTTTTATATTATTCCCAACAATGTTAAACATAAATTTCAAGATGGATCAATCGATTCTGAAATCACATGTTGAAAAACCTGAAAAGTTCAAAGGGTCTGATTTTCGTCGTTGGCAACAGAAGATGTTATTTTATTTGACAACGTTGCATGTGTCAAATGTTCTCACGGATCCTGAACCAACAGATCCGTATGTGGAGGAACAAAATGTTCCTACTGAGGCACAAATGGCAGACTATGAAAGGGCCGCCTCACTATGGAATCATAAAGAATATAATTGCAGAAATTATCTTCTGAATGGTTTGGATGATTCCCTGTATGATATTTATTCTTCCTTTACAAGTGCAAGGGAAATTTGGGAATCATTGGAAAAGAAATGCAGGACTGAAGTTGCATGTTCCAAAAAGTTTGTTGTTGGAAAATTCTTGAACTTCAAGATGAATGATGCAAAGCCTGTTGTGAAACAAGTGGAAGAACTCCAAATCATAGTCCACGAATTGGAAGTAGAAGGCATGGGTATTAACTCTAACTTTCTTGTTGGTTCCATTATTGAAAAATTACCCTCATCCTTGAAAAAATTTAAGTTATATCTTAAACATTTGACTGACGATATGAGTTTTGAGCAACTTGTTCTCAAAATTCGTGTTGAGGAAGATAACAGGATGTAGGAAAAGGCTGATGCAAATTCAATAGAACCAAATGCAAACATGGTTGGAGAAAGCTCTTCCAAATCAAAGAATCACCACAAAAACAACAAAAATGGTGGTGGTTCTGGACAGAATTCTTCCAAGGATAAAAAGAAGAATTACACCTAACAAAAGAACCACAACTTCGAGAAAGTTTATCACTGTTGGGTTTGTGGGAAATCTGGGCATAAAGCCAAGGATTGTCGCCACAAGAAAGAACATGGAGGTGGAAATTCTGGAGGAAATTCCAACCAAGCAAACCATGTGGAATCTCCCAAAGAATTTGTTGGAGTAATTGAAGCCTTCTTGAATACAAATGATGTTGATTGGTGGTTGGATACTGGTGCAACAAAGCACATATGTAATTCAAGAAGTATGTTTGTTTCTTACCAAAGGGTGAATGAAACTGAACCAACGTGTATGGGGAATGGAACTTCTTCAAAGATTGAAGGAAAAGGCAAAGTCATATTGAAGTTGACTTCTGGAAAAGATCTTGTACTCTCAAACGTGTTGCATGTGCCTAACATCACCAAGAATCTGATTTCTGGCCCTATTCTTAGTAATAAGGGATTTAAACTTGTATTTGAATCAGATAAATTTGTAATCACCAAGGGTGGTGTGTATGTAGGAAAGGGTTACCTTGATCAGGAAATCTTTAAACTAAGTGTAACTGAGGACAATGTTATTAATAATAATAACACGGGCACTAGCACTGCTTCTGTGTACATGATTGATCCTTCTTTCTTATGGCATTCTAGATTAGGCCATGTTAATTTTCGTTCCTTACAAAGAATGATAAACTTAGGCATGTTGCCTAAATGCACAATGGATAAAATATCCAAGTGTGAAATTTGTGTTGAATCTAAATGCACAAGTTATTCACATAAATCTGTAGAAAAATCAAATGAAATACTTGGTTTAATCCATACAGATTTATGTGATTTCAAAGCAACACCATCAAGAGGAGGAAAGAATTATTATATCACTTTCATTGATGATTACATCAAATTTTGTTATGTGTACTTAATAAATGCCACATTCTCAATATTTAAGTATATCTTACTTAACCACATGCATATTCGGTGGCGGAACCAGGGGTGTCCCGAGGGTCCGAGACACCCATAAATTTTTTGGCATAGTGTCCATTTTGCTAAAATCCTTGATTTTTCTTAAATGCATGATGCATCCGGTTCTTAAAAATTGTGTTTGTAGTCCTTTTTTTCTTTTGGTAAAAGAGTGAAATATATTATCAACAAATAAAGACATAACCAATCCATGCCAACCATGAACATACTCATGAGGCATAGATGGCCATATACAGAACATACAAAATACAACTAAAGCATCTATACAATCAAAACACAATACAAAGACAGCCTAAAACAAAGAATTGCCCAAAATACCAAACAGAATACTTAGAGCAACATCTAAGATATAGACCATCAGTCATCCACACTTAGAGCTCTAAATCAATCCCAGCCAGTCATCAATGAAAGCGGGCTAATGCAAACCATCCCAAAAAGATTGCCTTCTTAAAAACCTTCTCAAGTAAAACTCAGTAGGAAAAACCTTGGAGAATGAAAAACGGTGCAACTCTCAATAAGATGAGCATATAGGAATGCAGAAGAAATGACATATTACCATATTGCAAGCTAAATGAAAGAAAAGGTGGACAGAGCACCACAAATAGGACCCAAAAGAGGAGAAAGACACCATCATGTACTCATAAAGTAATCACATTTTAAGCATAGAAGGCAACATCTTTCAGCACTCTCTAGTTGGGACAAGAAACTTTACAAGTAGAGGAGATAGCTTAATCATTTTGCCATCTATTTATCCACCAAAAAAGCCAAAGACTATCCATCCAACAGAAAAAGAACCATCCCAGCCTAAAACTAACTAGGCGCATTAGAAACTATAATATGAACAAACATACCTTCCCAATCCAACCAGTAGCTTCCAATTTTTCCCCAAACTACATGACAAAAAGAAACCTTCCTTATGTGAATTACTAACCAAATATTTAAGTTGCCCCTTCAGAACCCACTCAAAGCATAAACAATATGAATCAGAGATAAAAGCTTTCCTTCACATGGTACAAGGCTATCTGTTACACAACAAAATCAACATATCCAAACACTCCATACCCATCACAAGCACTAAGTCACGAAACCTACATTTTGTGAATTACACACCAATAATACTTAATTCGATCTTGCCTTAATAAATTGTCCCATCCAGACCCATTCATCCAAACAAACTTGATTAAGACTAGAGGTTATCCTTCACAAAGTACTAGGTCATCTGAACCAATACATCAATCAAAACTGCTAATACTTCTGGTCAACATAGGGTATCCCTTCAGCCCTGAAATTACTGTCAATCTCAACTATTCAACAAGATCAGAAACGTTTATAAACTAGAGCATATCGGTGGTTTAAATAAGGAATTGGCTTATGTCCACTACAAAGTAAGAAACCAAATTAGAAAATAACTACAAATCCTTAGACTACAAAAATACCAAGGTATTTCAGTAGAAAGGCTTTCATTAGTATCAATTTAAGCCATCTACCGAACATCCCTTGGACCTTATAACCTCACCACTGGAGACTACAACAACATGACAATTCCCGTAGTCAAAAGTATGACTATTTAAAATAAAAAGAGCCCATATTACATTCAAAAGATCCAAAGCATTACCTCCAATGCACATTCTAAATTTCAGCCACCTCCCTCACAGCATAAGTTTGAACCACCCTCAAACTTCGAAGTTTCAATCTAACATCATCCACAATAGCCTTCTTAACATAGTCACAACTTTTGTCAATATTTTGGAAGAGTCTTCTATTTCTTTCAATCCATATATGGTAAACAGTAGATGCAAGCACTAGTCTTCTAAGCACACTTAAGATATTATTAAGAGCAAACATGTTTCCATTTGAATAACAATTTCTTTCCAATTATTGTTTAGTTTATTCTAAGTGTACCTGATCATTTTGTGTCTTGGTTCTGTCCCTGCGCATATCTCACAAAAGTTTTATTTTTATCAATAGTTTGCACTACCGAGATTAAATTCTTTTAGGTTCTTTATGGGTAAACCTTAATATCCATAAATCGGCCGTCAAGCGTGAACATTATAGAAAATTCCCCTTCATGCATGGTGAAGGGCATCTTCTATGTCCAGTCTTAGCTGAAATAGTAAAGACAAAGCTTAAAAAAGTGTGATTTAAGGGGAAAAGTTTTGTGGTTTTTGAGAAATTAAATGTTCGACAGATCTATGTAACATGATAGATTTTATTATGTAGTTATCATTGTATATTCATTTTTTCATAATACATTTTCATGATATATGTATTATTCAGCTTAACTAGATTGGACCCATCATTACTCAAAATAATAAGTTAGCTCAAGTATCATTTACACTTCAGGCAAGCCACCAACATATCAAGTAGTATGGTAAACAATCATCCAAACTAACTGAAGCTTTGAGAGTTTCCATAACACTCAAATATAGGAGCATATGCTTAACCATTAGTGGTCCATATAAGGTTGGTACCTACAAATACCACGTAACATGCTCTAAGTTGTCAAACGCCAAGATTATGACAGAAACACGAGGGACGTGCATACACGATCAAAATAGCAGGACCTTAACTAATGAGAGAGCAACATGTGTCACTCTTGTTTGCTCAATAGATAATCGACACTTATCATCCATCTGTAAGTGAGCTCAACCCCTAATCATGTTATATAAATAGAGAGGGATCATCATCATTTTCATACAAGTATATGGGCATCTGATAATACACTCGCACACTCATTTTGATATTTTGATATATGTGAGCGTTACCCCGGCTACGAGATATTATTTTTTTGACGAGGTTCTTATTAATCATTAACGAGATATCAAGCATACAATCAATCCATACATCAAATATAACACATTTCACATATCATACATGATCAAATATGTGAAAACTCTAGATCCTTCTATGCAATAACATATCAAAGAATACTTAACAAATAATAAGGAACTTTGGAGTTTACGTTGATTATCATGTGGCAAATATGGTGTGTAAGAAACTCCAAAACACATGGGGTAGAAGAGATTGAGCCGAATAAAATGAAAGAGTCAACGCATGTGATATTGAAAGACTTTTATCAAGCATATGTAGATTTGGAAGCACATATTGTTACGCCTAATGTTCCATCTCAGGTACCCTGGTCTCCTCAATCTTATGGAGTGATAAAAATTAATGCCGAAGTTAGGATATCAAGTAGAAATAGTGTTGCGGGAATTGGTTTTGTGATGAGGTGTCACAACAGGCAAATTTGGGTGGTGGTAAATAGACCTCGATTATTAAGATCGAAGCAAATGCTATTCTTTGGGATATCTAGGTGGCTCTCGCTAAAGGTTTCAGGAATGTTATTTTGGAGACGAATTCAAGTATTCTTGTCGACACATTTCTACATAAAAAGGGATTTGCTTCATATTAGAGACCTCTTCCTAAAAATACTCAATTATGTTGCTCGCTTACTTCATGTTCTTTGTCCATTCTGCGGCGTGATGAGAATCGAGTGGCTCATGAGCTAGCTAGACAGGCGTTATATGACATTGTAGATAAGGTCTATGATGGTTTTGTGCCGCCCTCAGTTGACCCACGGGTGCTTAAAAAAAATTGTGTCTTATTGTGAAATTTAAATTAAAAAAAAAAAGTAAATAAAAATAAAAAATCTATCTTACAACTTTTCCTCTAACAAATACTAAGTTACAAATGTAACGTTTCATATTTATATTATTTCTTTTTCTCAAAAATATTGTACACATTAAATTTTTTTACTTGTCTCAAAAACTATACTATTTCAGTAATATGAGTAATAAACACTTAGGGGGTGTTTCTTTTTTGTGTTAATAAGTCTTAATGGAGAGATAGTGGCGGGGCCACACATATAATATTTTCTTTTTCTGTTAAATAGTCTATATGAGGAGAGGAAGCAAATGGTACTCCTCCCCATTAAGACTCATTAACATAAAGGGGCCCACCCACTTAATTTGAAAAAAAAAAAAAAAAAAAAAAAAAAAAAAAAAAAAAAAAAAGCCCTTAGACCATGCGGTAAGGTAACCACAAAGCTACATTAAGTCTTAACGCACCACCCTTAACGTGGTGCGTTACCTTACCGGCCCCCAAAGGCAAGACCTGCGTTAACGTGCACTGGCAAGCACTTAACGTGCGTTAAAGTGTGATGTTTGTAACAAAAAAAAAAAAAAAAAAAAAAAAAAAAAAAAAAAAAAAGGATAACGGCTACTTTTTGAATGAGATAAAAAAAAATCATTTTGCCCCCCCTATATTTCTAACCGTTTGTAAATGGCTATATACCTTAAAAAAAAAAAAAAAAAAAAAAAAAAAAAAAAAAAAAAAAAAAAAAAAACCTATTTTCTTACCACTATAAATACCCACATCATACACATTTTATTTTCACACTTACACAACTCAAATTCAACCTATATACTTCCTTACTATTATAAAAAAAATCAACCAACACTTTCATTTTCACAATGGATCCGAATCAAAATAATGAAGAACAGAGGAGTTTCTCCGACGTTGATAATGAACTCGACACGGAGTTTATGATATTCGCGTTCGAATGTCATCAACATTTGGTACAACAAGAAGCAGCAGCCGCAAAATTAGCTCGACAACGCATCGCGCGTTCACGTGTCCATCGTGAGTTCGAGGTTGCCGAGGAACGTTTGCGTCGCAACTACTTTTATCAAGGGTGTAAGTATACGAACCGGCAATTTCGAAGAAGGTTTCGTATGAGCCGGAAACTATTTGTAGAAATAGTAGAAGGTATTCAATCTTACTATGCCGATCCACTTCTAGATCATTTCAAATTCATGAACAAAGGACCTGATTGTACAGGTCGACAAAGTATTAGCACACTCATGAGGTGTACAGCTATCATACGCCAATTGGCATACGGCAACGCACCTGATGCGTTTGATGAGTATTTGCAAATGGGTGACCGTACTGGACGTGACAGTCTTGATAATCTTAACAAGTGCGTTATTGACTTGTTTATGCCGGAGTTTCTAAGGAAACCGACATGGTCCGACGTTCAGGCTATTTATGTGAAACATGAGCGTGAACATGGTTTTCCGGGCATGCTTGGTAGCATTGATTGCATGCATTGAGAGTGGAAAAATTGTCCGGTTGCGTGGCAAGGGCAATATGGTGGCGGTTTTAAAAAATACCCAACCTTATTTCTTGAAGCTGTTGCTTCGCAAGATTTATGGATTTGGCATGCATTTTTTGGAATGGCGGGGGCAAATAATGATATCAATGTTTTAGATAACTCTCCGTTATTCGACGACATTCTTGCTAACGAAGCCACAAGAGCACCGTATATGATAAATGGACATCGTTATGAACGGAGTTATTACTTAGCTGACGGAATTTACCCACGGTGGTCAAGTTTCGTCAAGTCTTACTCGGCAACCACTGACGAGAAACATGCTTATTTTAAAAGGAAGCAAGAAAGTGCACGAAAGGATGTCGAACGTGCTTTTTGGGTGCTTCAAGGACGTTGGGGTATACTACGACAACCGGCACGTGCACTGGAAGTTGTCAAGTTACGAAGAATAATGTATACTTGCATAATTTTGCATAACATGATCTTAAAAGATCAAAAGTTTGCACTACGTGAGTATCCAGAAATGTGGGTGGATCCGACACCACTGTTTTTTATGGATCTATACACCTTGAACTTGTGTTAGATTGATACTTTGAGTTATATCACTAAGTATGCGGAATCTACTTAGTAACACTTAGAAGTTTGATTGTGAGTAAGACAGTTGTATATGAACAATGTATGTAAACAAACTATTAGCTCCAATATTATTAATGATAATAATACGAGTGATCTCGATATCACTAGGGTTACACCTTGAAGCTCTAGAAACGTATATCAAACCTTTAACCTAGGATCTCCTTTTATAGCACAAGGAATCCTCTTCTACAAGATAAGTATAAAGCTAATAGAATAAGATATACACAAAATCTATTCTATATTTATCTAGACACGTTTCCTAACAGTTATCTAATAAGCAGTGGTAATATATTGTTCTTGCAGTGGTAATGAGTTTCCACTGCAAGTACAATCTTCTGCAGTTCTAACATCTTCTCTTAGCCGTGGTAACTGTTATTATAATTCCCAACAATCCTCCCCTAACTTATGATTAATACATAAATCAATAAGTTTCTTCAAGTATTCAGTAAACATGAGGATATGGGAATTCTTCCAAACACTTATCTTTTTCTTCTTAACTCTCTATCAGCTCTCATACTTTGATCATAAATCCTTTGTAGCAAATCATCTATGACTTCAGTTCTTTCCCAGCACCTAAGCTTCTCTGACAACATCACTGTTAATACTCCAGCTCTCAATGGATATTCTTTCTCAGCCAGCATAAAGACATCAACTCCATCTTGAGTAGAAACATGATGTACAGAACTTGAATCATAGAATTTCCACAAAGTTCTTGTACCATGAGCTTCAAATCTCCAATACCTATCACTTGGGTCAGGTTCATATAGTCTTCTGAAGTGAACCCATAACTCATTAGCTTTGACATCAACAAGTTCATCCTTCTTAAACTGATCTTGAACAATTCTCCACAAAATATCCAAATCTTCTCTATCACAACATCTAACAATATCTTCAAAATCTCTGCAAATGTTTGTGACACTTCTAGTTCTGATGATCTTCCAAGCAACACCAAAACTATCAGAAAAGATTTCCCAACCAACTACTGGATATCTTGCTTGTAGAGGTTCAATATTAAGAACATCAGTCTCTATGAATAACATATTTGTAACTTGCTCTTCTATCAACTTGCTGGGACCCTCTGTTGCTTGAGATGATTTCTGAGTCTTCAACTTCTTTCCATCTTTTGATTCAAGACTCTCTCCGGTTCTTTTTGTCTTCATAATTATTTGTTCTTGATCCATTGGAATGAATTTACTATATTGTCTTTTGATTCTGTAATAAATTCCTTCAATCTGATCATGTGACATTCCTTTGAATTGAGCCATCTTCATATTACCAACATGGCAACAAAAAGTCTTCATCTCAGCAATAATCTGTGCCTTTGTAGGTTTTCTTGACTTCTTTTGACCTTTTCTAACATCCCCAATGATTTCATCAAGAGCCTGCTGATTCTTCATTTGAATGAAATCTTTAAGTTGAGCAGACCTTTGTTCTTCATTCAAGGTTGTATTAGCAATTAACTCAATAGCCTTCTTCCTGATTATCTGATCATTATTAACCAAGTAGGCAATTTCCTCTTCTGTAGGCACATAAGTGAACAATGGAGGTTTCTCATGCATGATCATAGGTGAAACAACTGAAAGTGGTTGTACCATTACTGCTTCAAGTTTATCTAACCTAGTTGCTTCCATAAAGCTAGCAACTTCATCTTCTTTAAGCTTTTTCTTTCTTTCATACTCTTCAGCTTGTTGTTGCTCTGCTAATCTTGCATCAAAATCAATCCGAGCTTGTTCATACTTAGAAATCTTTCTTGTCTCTTGATCTGAAGCATCTACAATAGCTTTTCCTTTAACTGATCTTATTCTGGCAGCTTCTTCCTCTGCAGTGGTAACTTCTTGAGTAGCAGTGGTAACCTGTTCTCTTGCAGTGGGAAAAGATTGATCAGTGGGAACTTGTTCTGCTTCAGTGGAAATTGGTTGAGCAGTTCCAACTAAATCATCAAAGTTAAAACCTGCATCAACATCCATATCTTCAAAATCCAATTTCCTCCCCTCAGTCTCAGCTACATCATCTTTTGCTTGAGCATTATCAGAATCAGGAAGCTCAGCAAACTCTTTATCAAAAATTTTACTCCTCCCCTTAAGCTCTACATCTGGATTCCTCCCCTGTTTGGAAGAATCTCCCAAATCTTTAGTAGAACTTGCAGAAAACTCATCCGGAGGTGAAGATGATGATGATACAACCTGAGATCTTTGCTTCTTGAGATTCTCAACTTCATTATGCAATTTGTGAATCTCATCCTTCAATGTTTTCAGCTCTGTGGCATGTTGTTCTTTGGTCTGTGCCAGATCTTTCTCCAGAGCTTGAACTTGCTTGACTAACTTGGTACAAATGTCCATCAATTCATTTTGTTGCACACTGCCTTCATCACTTCCAACTGTGTAACCTGCTGGGAGAGGTGAATCATGAGGCATGAATTCAGGCTCTTCCCTAGTTGGACTAGGAGGAAGCCTTGAACCACCACTGCTTGTTCCTAAACCAAAAGGCTCAGCAACATGCAATGTTGAGATGAGAAAAGTTGGCTGTTTAGACCTTCTCTCATAAGTGTGAGTGATTGCAGGAGTATGTTGAATTTGTGGAACAACAATAGTGGGTATGTTTTGAGATGCAGCTGGGATTGGTGCATCCTCACCCTGTACTTGAGAAATTTTAGCAAGCATTTGAGGGAAAAGTGGATGAACCACTCCATTCCAAAGTTCTGAAGCCTTAGACATATTTTGAAAAACTTTTGGCTTAAGAGTGGAAGGTTCATAAATTCTTTTGTGAGGTTGCAGTTGAAACTCATTTAACACTGCTTGCACAAACCTTGGATACATCATAAATTTATATGGACTCTTTACATTGCCTTTCATATTATTAAAAATAAACTTTGAAAAATTGAAAGTCCTATCTATTGCCAAACAAACCAAAGGATAAATCATGGTTGATACAAATTGTTCATAAGATGTTTTCTTAGGACTTAGACAATGTAAAAGAGTATGAATCAAAAATCTCCAATGGGGACAAAAACATCCTTTTCTAAAAGTGACTTTTTGTTCTGATGTATCATACCCCATTAAAGCAATATTAGTGAAAATTTCTGAATTAGGTAATGTGATGATACCATTGAGATCATCCAATTGGAGAATTCTCCTCAAAGATGACTCAGTAACATCAATAGTTACCCCATCAACTGTGGATCTTAGAGCATCCACATATTCTTGTGTGTCTCCCTGTTCAAGTGTTATGGTCTCCACAGTGTTCCAGAACTGTTTGATATGAGAGACATAGATTGTGGGATTAATAGTTAAGGCATACCTTATATGAGTAGTGCTTAGAAAATCCACAATCTGATGAAAAACAGGGCCACTCTTCTCGTTTGACTTTTGTAAGTAGGCCACTTGGTTGTGCTCCTCGACAAATTTTAGAATCGCCATGATATTTGTGAAAAAGAGAATGAAAGTGTTAGTAATCAAGATAAAAAGCAAGCCGTATGATGATCAATTTATACTAATAGGGTTTGAGGAGATGCGCAATGTGAATTATCTTTAGAAAGAATTATCTTTGAAAAAAGAATAATTTATAATAAGTAAGTAAATAATTCACAAACGATTTTACCCTATTAATAAGGAATGACGGTTATTTTTACAACGGCTAGTAAAAAATAGATTACTGACACAACAGTTGTAACGGCTAGTTCATCAGTGGAAAAATTACTCTTGCAGTGGTAACTAATAAACTAGCAGTGGTAAAATTTTCACAACATATCAAAGAGCAGTGATTAATAAAACATGAAAATTTGCTGCTCTTATCATAGTTTTTAGCAAACTACCAGCTATCAACGGATTTGATATGTCTTTACCATTAGCCGTTTGCTATGGACTAGCCAACTCTTGATCACATGGATGTATGGTGAGTTGATAACCTAGTTTTTGGTAAACTATCAACCATAAACGGATTTGATAAGTCTTTACCAGTAGCCGTTTGCTCTGGACTAGTTGATTCTTATGTGGATTAGACATGGTGAATCAATAACCATTTGTTGTGTGTCCATGATACACACCTTATTACTCCAATGACTCCAATAATATGGATTGTAATCAATAACTCAACTTAACCCATAAAACTAAACCCAAAGTAACTTTTTAACCAAGTTACTATTCACAAAAATATCTTCCAAAAGTCAACCCGATAATAACCAAATTTACTCCTCCAACCTACCAAAACAAGTAGAAGTAAATATCCTTCATTAATTAGAATTCGACCTTGACTTTGCATATAAAAGGGGGCTCGACATCTTTTATCTTTCATCAACAATCTTCTTCAATAAACACAAACCCTATACATCATCATGAGTCAGTTTCCAATAATCTATATCTCCTCTGATGATTCTTCTGATGAGGAAATCAGCAACTACTCAGACTCTGAAGAACTTTCTTCTGGATGGAGTGGATATTTTCCACCAAATACTGCAATGGCTACATCTTCAAGCATGAAACCCAATAAGAAGATAGCAGCTGATCCTGCTCCATCTCTTGAGTTTTATTCTAGCTCTTCATCAGATGATGACAATGATCCAACCTTTGATCTTTCCAAGGAACTCCCAAAGGCTCTCACCACAACATTGACAACTGCAATAAACAACATGAAGTGGCCAGCTGTAGACAAGCCTACTCAAGCACCAAGGCCTCCCAAACAAGTTCTTGGACTTGCTTGCAGTGTTGCAAAAATCGGCCTACAAGGCCGATTAATCGGCGATTACAAGCTGACGGCCTTGGACCTTAGAGCGAATTACAAGGTAATCGGCCGATTAATCGGCCTTGGACCTTGGAATCGGCGATTAATCGGCCAAAAATCGCTACACGGCCCTCGACCGCCTCGGGACCGATTCACGATTTTTGCAACATTGCTTGCTTGTCCAAGGAAACAACTCTCTTTTGATGACAAGAGAAAGAAAATTTCCAAAGGCAAGCATCAGTATGAGGGAAAAGGAAAGAAACCTATGGAGTAGGTGTTAGATTGTAGGTTCATGTCAGATGTAATGGTTTTCTTGTTTTGGTGACAATCTTTTGATGATGGATGTGATGTACTTCTTCTAAATAATTAATAAAAGTACTCTTTTCTGCTTGTTATTATCACCAATCTTTCCAATGTTGTATGTTAATTACCACTGTGCTCTTGATAATTCTGCATACAAGTTAGTAGAAAACCATACATACAATACAAACAATATTAGTACCCAAAAAGTATCCTGCAACACAGAAAAGTATTTAGACATCAAAAGTTTATGGATTAAGCATTCCAATACCTGTTACCAAGTATTGAAACCTACCCACATCAAGCCCTTTTGTAAATAAATCAGCATAATTGTCATTAGTATGAATCTTGACAACATTAATAAGCTTTTTCTCAAAACAATCTCTAATAAAGTGATGTCTAATTTCAATATGTTTAGTTTTAGTGTGTTGCACAGGATTTTTAATAATGCATATGGTACTACTATTGTCTATATAGATAATGGTGTTCATGAAATTGTACCCATAGTCCAATAATTGATTTTGAAGCCAAAGGATTTGAGCACAACAACTAGCAGCTGCAACATATTCTGCTTCAGTGGTTGAAGTAGCCACCATAGTTTGCTTCTTGCACTGCCATGACACCAATCTACATCCAAGAAATTGACATCCTCCAGTAGTTGATCTTCTATCCAAACTTGCACCAGCATAGTCACTATCTGAGTAAGTGATCAATTCCATTGGAGAGTCTCTTGGATACCATAATCCAAGATTAGGATAAGTCTTCAAGTACCTAAAAATCTTTTCCACTGCTGTCATATGTGATGTCTTTGGAGTCACTTGAAATCTTGCACAAGCACATACAACAAACATAATGTCTGGCCTTGATGAAGTAAGATACATCAAAGAACCAATCATAGATCTATAAGTGTGAACATCAACATTAGCACCACTAGCATTCTTCAACAATAAGTGAGTGGTCTTGTCAGCAGGGGTATTGGAAGATTTTGCATCAGTAAACTTGAACTTCTTAATAATCTCAGCCACATACTTGTCTTGGCTGATAAGTATGCCTTCCTTACTCTGTTGTACTTGTAGCCCCAAAAAGAATGTAAGTTCTCCCATAGAACTCATTTGAAATTCATCTTTCATCAGCTTCTCAAACTCTTTGCACATCTCTTGTTTAGTAGACCCAAAGATAATATCATCAACATATACTTGCACAAGTAAGATATCACCCTTGTCTTTCTTGATGAACAAAGTTTGATCAATCTTACCTCTATGAAACCCATTATTCAACAAATAAGTAGCTAAGGTTTCATACCACTTCCTTGGAGCCTGATGTAAGCCATAAAGAGCCTTAACCACTTTGTAAACTTTATTTGGGTGTTGAGGATCTTCAAAGCCTGGAGGTTGAGAGACATATACCTCCTCATCAATAGTTCCATACAGAAAGACACTCTTAACATCCATTTGATAGACTGTAAAGCCCATAAATGATGCATAGGCTAAGAACAATCTAATAGCCTCAATCCTTGCAACAGGAGCAAACACTTCTTCATAATCAATACCCTCCTCTTGAGTGTATCCTTGAGCAACCAATCTAGCTTTGTTCCTGATTACAATGCCTCTTTCATCTTTCTTGTTTCTGAAAACCCATTTAGTACCAATGACCTTCATACCATCAGGCAAGTCACAAAGAACCCAAACCTTTTGAAGTTTAAACTGCAACAACTCTTCTTGCATAGCTTCAACCCAGCTAGATTCTCCTAGAGCCATATATACATACTTAGGCTCCACCTGTGAGAGAAAGCAGAAAAACAAACACTCATTCTTCTTACTATGTTTCTTGGACTCATACACTTCACTTATGAACCCATGAATATCATCTTTCTTTGTCTGTCTTCTAGTCTTCACACCTGATTGAAGTTCACCAATAACATTATCAAGTGGATGCACTTTGTGAATGGTAGACTGTGATGTGCTAGGAATATCATATGTTGTAGGCATGTTAGAGATCTCTACATCATCACTTGGTGATTCTTGAGAAGTATGTTCCACATTTGGGCTTACAGTGGAAACTTCTGGTGTAGCAGTGGGAATTGAGTTACCACTGCTAGTAGGAATTTCTTTATTCACACCATCTGCATCACTTGGTTTTTCAGAATTATCACCAAAGTCCCAAAGTGGCATAACAAGTTGATCTTCATCATCTTTGCAAGTTTCATCTTCATCAATGAATTCTTCTGAATCTTCAAGATCTTTGTCTCCAGTACTTGAAGTAAGAGGAACATAATTCATTGTATTGGATAATGTTTCAAGATCAAATAGCCAATCTGGTCCTGAACCTGCCATGTTTGCTTTATTTTCAAGAAACTGAACATGCAAGTTCTCTTCAATCTTCTTTGTTCTTAAGTTATAGACTCTAAATGCCTTGCTAACCATAGAGTATCCAACAAAGAAGCCTTCATCTGACTTTTCTTCAAATTTGCCCAGATGATCAATGGTATTGAGAATAGTAACATGACACCCAAATGGTCTCATAAACTCCAAAGTAGGAGGTCTTCCTCTGAACAACTCATAAGGTGTCTTGTTCTTTGTTTTGACCACTAAAACCCTATTCTGAATGTAACAAGCAGTGTTAACTGCTTCAGCCCAAAAAGTCACTGGAAGCTTGGAATCAGCTAACATGGTTCTAGCAGCCTCAATTAGTGTTCTGTTTCTTCTTTCGGCAACTCCATTTTGTTGAGGAGTTCTTGCAACACTAAATTCTCTTTTAATACCTTTGTCTCTGCAGAAATCATCCATAACTTTATTCTTGAACTCTGTCCCATTGTCACACCTGATGATCTTGATTTTCTTTTCAAATTGATTTTCAACTTGAGTGATGAATGTCTTAAGAATGCCTGTTGTTTCATCCTTAGTACTTAAAAAGAAAACCCATGTGAATCTACTGAAATCATCAGTTACAACTAGACAATACTTCTTCAAATTGATGCTGCTCACAGAGGTAGGACCAAACAAGTCCATATGCAGCATAAAAAGTGGATGATTGATTGAATTGAATGCCTTGGTCTTGCATGAAGCTCTGTGTTGCTTTCCTTTGAGACAGGCAACACAAGTTTGGTCATTTTCAAATCTTTTATCTGGTAGTCCTCTGACAAGTCCATCTTTCACAATCTTGTTGATGGTCTTGAAGTTAACATGACCAAGTCTTCTATACCAAAGCATTGATTCATCCAAAGTGGCTTTAGCAAGCAAGCAAGTAACATCATTATTAGCCACTATGTTCTGCATGTCAATGCTATACAAATTTCCTTTTCTAGGGATTTTAAGCAAAATGTCACATTTATCTGGAAGCTTATAATCCTTACATAAGATATAGCATTCATCTTCTGTGAATAGAACTCTATGCTTTTTGTCACACATCTGTGACACACTAAAGAGGTTGTACTTGAGTTCTTTCACATACTGCACATCTTCAAAATCAATGTTTCCAGCCTTGATTGTTCCTTTGCCAGAAACTTTGCCACCAATTCCTCCTCCAAAGCTGACAAATTGTCCATCATAAGGTTGAAAGTCTGAAAGATAGGACTTATTGCCAGTCATGTGCCTGGAACATCCACTGTCTGAGTATCCTTGATCATTATTGGTCTTTGAATGTCCCTGCACACAAAATAAAGGAATTAGTTCCTTTTGGGGACCCAAGCCACAAATGACTTGGATCTGCCTCGTGTATCAATATAATTATATCTTTCAAAGGTCATTGATACACCATTGGGATTGTTTGAAGTGATGGTTCCTTTTGGTTTCCATTCCCAACGTGCTGAGGCCTTAACAGCATTTCCCACATTTACCCTTTTCTTGTTAACAGACCTACCAGTGGTAACATTTGGCTTTGCAGTGGTAACTGCTGCCTTAGCAGTGGAAACTGATGGCTTAGAAATTTTAGGTACCCACTTCTGATTATTGTTAACTTTCTTTTCAAAATTGGTCTTTTTCCCTGTTTGAGTAGATTTAACAAAAGTAGTAACAGGGGGCTTAGGGTAAACTCTGTTTTTATTTCTGGCAGTGGCAACTGCTGGTCTAGCAGTGGAAATTGGTTTCATGCCAGAATGAAGCAAAACAGACCTGGGAATCATCTTGCTAAGTGGATTTGGGTGAGTTAAGTTATTAGCATTTTCTCCATTCACCCTAGTATTCCCAAACACTTCCCTTCTTCCTAAGTGGTAGGTACAGCTATAAGACAAATGGTCAAAACTACCACATATATGACAGGATTTGTTATTGAACACAAAGTCACTACCAAATTGCCTAGATTTGACATGATTCCAACTCCTCATATTGCCCCTAGGAGTTGGTGACCTACTTCTGTACATCTCTGAATATCTAGTAGTGGGCCTAGTGAAATTAGGTTGTGACCTAGGCTTCTCTTTGACAACATCAGGAATACTTCTTTTAACCTCCACTTTAACATTCTCAGGAGTACTAGGTTTAGACTCAACATTCAAATTATCATCTTTAAGAGATGAGTCACTAGCACTATCAAATACATCAACCTCAACCTGAACCTTTTCAATTTCAACTGGTTTAACAAACTTTGGTCTATAGGTCATAGGTAGATCCTGAAATTCTTTTAAACCTGTGTGAGCTAAGTCAATGCCAGGAGGTGATGGAACACCTCTTAGAGGTGGTGGAACAGTTTTGTATCCAAGACCTGATTTAGCTTTGCTCACAATTTGGGATTCCCAAATTTTATCAATACACTTCGATTGATGATCCAATGTTTGCTTAGTTATCATTATATTCTCACTAGCCACTTTAACCTTTTCTAGTTCTTCTCTAAGAACCTTATTAACAGCAACCTGATAATCTAAGTCTCTTCTTAATACTGCAATATCATCATTGAACTTAGATTCATTTGCCCTATAATGCTCTAATTGAGTTTCTAAAACACTTAGGCCTCTTTTATGATTTGATAAGTTATAATTAGTATGAGTTAACTCTATGTGTTGTTCATTAAATTGTGCTTTAAATTTCTCATACTCTTTTAAGGCCTTACAAGATTTAGAACAAGCATTATCAATTTGTACCTCAGAGTCAGAAAAAGCCATTAGTGCAACCATTGCAGACTCTGAATCATCTTCCTCTTCCTTAGTCATAAAGCTCCAATCAAAGCTCACTCCATCAATGGCCAATAACCCATTTGGCTCATCAGTAGTAGGTTCCTTCTTCTTGTCCTGCTTGTACCAAGTTGACTTGTTGTCAGACTTCCTTGGCTTCCTACACTCTCTGGCAAAGTGCCCCTTCTTATGACAATTGTAGCACTCCACCTTCTTTTTGTCAAAACCTACTGTTTCATTGCCACTGATGTTGATCTTTCTTCCAGTCTTCTTCCAAAACTTCTTTGTCCTCAAGCTTAGTAATGCTACTTGCCATTTAATGTCCATCTCCTCCATATCATCTTCATCAATTTGATCCAGATCCTCATGATTGAGGATTGAACCACCCACTTGACTTGATATAAAGGCATAAAAAGTAGTATCACTAAGCCCTGCAATCTGTCTCTTTGAGCTACCAGTGGAAACACTTCCACTACCAGTTGAAACAACAATGTTGGCACAATCATTATCACTATCACTTTCTTCATCTGAACTATCATCAAGAGATGATGATATGAGTGCAACACTTCCTGAACTTGAACTTATCTTGCCAGCTTTCTTCAATCTTTGTTCAATAACCTTGAAGTTATTGTACAAGTCATTAAGTTTCATGGTCTCCATCTCTGGCTTATCTTCCCACACAGCAACATTGGTTCCAAACTCAGAGGGTAGGCTTATTAAGAACTTTAGATTGAGATCTTCCCTTTCCACCTCAATTCCAAAAACAGTGAGTTGTGAAACAATCTTTTGTAGCCTTGTGAAGATGCTATCAAGAGATTCATTACTTGTTGAACCAAAGTTTTCATAAGTTTGCTTCAGCAGAGTCTTTTGAGTCTTCTTGGTGGAATCATTACCACCAAAAACTTCACAGATCTCATCAAAGAGAGTCTTTGCAGTCTTGAACTTGCTGAATGCTACAACTTGGTCTCTGGGAAGTGTCATCAGCAACAGACCTCTGGCCTTCAAATCATTCTTCAGTTGAAGTCTTTCATCATAAGTAACAGGTCCAGTGTTGACCTTAATTACTTCCTTGCCACCAATCATCTCTGAAGTAGAACTTGGTTTGAAAGAATTTCTAACCATAATGATCTCCCAGAGTGTGTAGTCTTGGACCATAAAGAATTGTTCTATCATTAGCCTCCACATCTCAAAGTCATTCAACTTAAGCTTTGGAAGCTTAGCAGCAATGTTTGAGTTATTGGTTTCTGTCTCCATTGATTCTTCTGAGTGAACTTGAGTCTTCTAAATCAAAGTATCAAAGCCTGTCTCTGATACCACTTGATGGATCTATACACCTTGAACTTGTGTTAGATTGATACTTTGAGTTATATTACTAAGTATGCGGAATCTACTTAGTAACACTTAGAAGTTTGATTGTGAGTAAGACAGTTGTATATGAACAATGTATGTAAACAAACTATTAGCTCCAATATTATTAATGATAATAATACGAGTGATCTTGATATCACTAGGGTTACACCTTGAAGCTCTAGAAACGTATATCAAACCTTTAACCTAGGATCTCCTTTTATAGCACAAGGAATCATCTTCTACAAGATAAGTATAAAGCTAATAGAATAAGATATACACAAAATCTATTCTATATTTATCTAGACACGTTTCCTAACATTTATCTAATAAGCAGTGGTAATATATTGTTCTTGCAGTGGTAATGAGTTTCCACTGCAAGTACAATCTTCTGCAGTTGTAACATCTTCTCTTAGCCGTGGTAACTGTTATTATAATTCCCAACAGTTTTGTCGAGATAGGTGGATCGATAGATGTGATTCACAGCGTCGCATACATAGAGAACTACACGACGTTGATATGCATAATCAACTCCGACAAGATCTTATGGAGCATGTTTGGGTAAGACGTTTTCAATATGAGAATGAAGAAGAAGATTCCGACAACGATGATTAAATGTTTGTAATATTTATGTTTTAAAATTTTTTATATGTTTCGTAATGTAATATTTATGTTTTAATTTCGTATTGTAATATGTTTAAGAATTTATGTTATGTTTTAAATAAATGAAGTGTTTGTTAAAAATTAGGGTTGAAATTGAAAATATTTGGGGTGGAGGTGAGTTAAGGTAAGTTATGTTACCGGGGTGGAAAGTCAAGAGTTAAGGTTAAAAGGGAAAAGCTGATGTGGCGCTGAGGTGGCAGTGAGTTAAGTTTTAACTCAAGGGCACCTTACCACATGCTCTTAGGGTGCGTTTAGTTAAAAAAAAAAAAAAAAAAAAAAAAAAAAAAAAAAAAAAAAAAAAAAAAAAAAAACGGATTTCCTACTTTTTTGTTTTCAATTTTGTAAAAAGCCAAACGAAGGGGGAAATAAGTTTCCACAAAACATAGAAATGTGTTCATATGATATAATAATAATAATAATAAAAGAAAGATGAGTTATGAGTTTCAAGGAAACCAAAGAAAAAAAATGCTTTTAGTAGAAGAAAATACAGCTTTTCTATTTTGTAGAGAAGTTAGTAGAAAAACTTTGATTTGAACACGGTTTTCATTTTTCTTATTTTGTACAAAATATTTTATAAAAAAGATGACTGTTTTCTTATAACCTAAACGGCTAAACACACCCTTCAAGCTTTACCCTTTCATACTTGTTATAGTTGAAGTTATTGCGTTTAATTATCCAATATATATAAACCCCAGGCGCTACAAGCAAAAAAAAATGAACAGTGTTTTCCACGTTTTAACTACAGTGGTATCTACAGCTGTATTACAGTCCCGTTCCGTTTTTCACACACCATACGATATTCCCCCCCCCCCCCCCCCCCACACACACACATATTCCAGACCCTTCTTCCTTACCTCATCCCCTAGAAATTTCCATACTTCTCACTTATCTTCTTTCCCTATTCATCTTCACAGAAAAACACACAAAAAAGTAGAAGGTTCCTGGATAATCAAATCACAATAAGATCCACAAAAACGACAACCCTCAACAAATCTAAAGAGATGCGTTGAGTCCCGCAAATCATAATTAAAGCTCAGAAATTATAGGTAAACGGTGAAAGGTGTGAAAGTTCAATCATACCAGTTTAAGCAAGATTGCAATTTATATTCTAAGAAGAATCAATTAGGTGCTGCTATTGATGGTTATACAAAGGTATATACATAATTTTTTACAAATTTTTTGTAATGTATATAAGGTGTTTGATGTAATGTTTGAACGAGTTGTTGGATATTTTTGTAGGGTTTTTTTTTTTTGGTAATCTATATAAGTTGTACTATGAATGTACCACAACAAATGCCCACCACAATTTCTCCCGTTAATTGTCCGTAATTATTTCCTGTAACTATTTTTCAAGGATGAATGATTGTGTTGCGTTGTGTTTTTAATTATTTACTGTAGCGATTTCGTACTCTTTTTTTGTGCTTTTATAGGCTTTTTTGGATATTTAGGTTCATTTGGCCATGAGTTTTTTGTATAGGCGAAATTTCGTGCTTTGGATACTTAATCGTGCTTAGAAGGTAAAAAATATTTCCACACCTAACCATGAGCTTAATTGTAAAGTACACTTTCTGTTTGGTCTACTTACATTTAACGCTTACTTTCATAATAAAAAAACGGCTCTTTGCAGGTGTCTAATGTTCGTCTGATCGGATGTGGATCTATAAGAAGGTGGCAATGTTTTGGGGAGAATCATGAACAACAAACATTCCCTGATAATGGTGGTTGACACAACCTGTAAGTGAACAAGGTCTTGCTGCCTTTCTTTATATTACATTATGGGGGTGTTTGTTTTGGGTTATATAGCCGCCTTATGGCTTATTTGGTTTTAGGCTTATGTACTTTTGTGGCTTATTTTCAAACTTTCCGGCTAATACAAGTTTAGTATGTCATAATGAACTTATATCACTTTCGGCGTTTTACCATTATTGAGTATTGAATGTGTGAAACTTTAGTTATTTTGGCTCCTATATATCTTTAAGTTGCCTTTTTTATAGCAGTTAATCTAAAGTTGCCACCGACCTAAATTTAGTAGCATTTTTAATTATTTGTGCATGTATTGGCTTTAGCACGAAGGTGCAGTTTGTGGGAGGGTAACAAGAGATTTTGGGTCGAAAAAGGTATGTTAAAGATTACCATCTATATTGTTTAAGATTACCATATAAAAGAACAATTCAACATGATACTTCAAGTCAGTTTACAAGTACGAGGTCGACATAGATTTCTAATGCAGGTGATATAGGTCCTCGCACTGAGATGGTGGTGCAAATGGTGACGACATTATGTGCCTTGCAAACGTAGCTCTTGGGATATTCTTCATCATGTGGAGATGCTAATCCGAATGAATTTATTCATCCGAGGTATGTAAACATTAATGTACGAACAAGTCGTGCTTTTAGCACCAGGAAGGACATGATTCGATTAGAGTATAAAAGTTTTGACGCAAAAACAAACGATTTCGAAACACTTACATACGACATCAGCTTCTATACATTTTCTGCATTTTAATGAGATTTTCTTATTTTATTCTGTCTTTTTCTCAAATTATTGACTATAAGATTAAAACTACAAACTATAAATTATATGAAAGATTTATTATATCACACTTTTATTGTAATAATAGAACCTTTTTTGCGTTCCAAGCTAAAGCTGTTGTTTGCCTACTTAATCATTTATTATATCACACTTTTTAATTGATCACGGTTGAATTTTCAGCTTGCATTCACATGGTATAAAGCATCCAAGTCTCACGTAGGGGTTGGTAAGAAGGTCTAGAATTGCAGCCTTGGTGAACGTATCCTCTTTCTTCGATTGCTTACCTATGCGCGGGGCAACTCATCGAGTTTGCAGTTCTAAAGAAGCTCTTTGAAGATGGTGTGGTGAAGCAACAAGAAAACTCACAGCCCACTTTAGAATTGCAGATTGTGAGACACGCATAGAGTGGGAATTGTAGAAGAGAGAAGCGAAAAAACAAGTACATTTGACAAAATGCCACATCGTCTGTTTTGCAGTGTAATGTGAGTATTAGATTCATTAAAAATTTAATATTGAAAGTGTTATGGTTTTACGTTATTAATTAGTCTTAGCTATGTTAATTTAGAAAGCTATTAAGCTCAATTTATTAAGATCATAAGTGGAAAAGTTATTACAAAAACTCTTGAATAAGCTAATAGCCTAACACAAACACCCCCTAACTGGTAATAGCTTTTCTTTGCAACCTGCTTCTAGATTTTGCTTTATCTGTGGTTTAGTTTTTAATCGACCGTTTTATTTCGGTTTCTCAAACCTATGGCCATAATATACTCTGCATGTAACATTTGAAAGACACTTTGTCAGCGTTGTTGCTTTAATGTTTATGGATACCTGTAACTCTTTTCGTAATATTATTTGATCTATAGTTACGTATTTAAGTTTTCTTTTTCTGAAACGTAAACTTTTTCTGTGATTGTGACACAGGACCGGTGAAAGCAGGCTTTGTAAAGCTCTGATTGATTTTCAGAACAAGGTGAGTCGGATCATTTTATAACACTATCCCAAAATGTCATAAACACCACCACGAGTACCTGTTAAAGATGTGGTACACAAAATACAACTTTGTATGTTTGATAGCATTTAATCCAAATCCCAATTATTGTTAGATGGTTCTGTGCTTTCCAAGTCGGATTACAATGACGTTGTCACCGAACGATTGATTGCTCGAATGTGCGGCTACCCACATTGCCCCAATTGGTTAAAGACGGCTGGCGATGAAGGGTCATTGGATCTTGATGTAGCCAAAATCAATAAAGTAATGGTTTCAGTTTAAAGACGGCTGGCGATGGTTTGGGTGGTGATAAATTTGTATTGTCTAAGTTGTCAATCAAAGAAAAAGCGGGCACAGATGTTGTGTCTATGGAGGAATGGATTGGCCCTTCAAATGCAACCGACGGTTATGTTCCAAAGCAGACTTCCAACCCCTCAAGTATGTATGCTCATTGGTTTTATTTGATCATGTTTGACAAAAATATTCTGTTTACCGTACCACTATAGTTATTATGTGAAATAAAATTGACTGTGGATGTACTATTTGCTTTCATGAAACTGCTTATTAATTGCTGGATTTTTTTTTTATGAAAATTCGGATTGTTGAAAAACTCTTTTAGACCTGAAAGAGCAACATACCAAAAAAGAAAAATATATTAGTGTTGTGTACAAGGTTTCTGTTGTATGATAAAACATCAGTCACGTGCGTGATTGGTAATCAATTTTAAATGCATTTTTTTTTTCATCGATACGTAGCAAAATATTCTCCATACAAGTTTCATGATGTAACATTCAATATCTGCAGGGTTTAGAGATGGTTAGGGGAGGAGGAAGATAGAACTTTTGCCAACAACATGAGTATACAAAAGTGTGTAGTTATCGACACGACTAGTACGTTATAAGGCATTTGATTTCAATTTGTAAACGAGTAACTTGAAGTCATGCAAGTTAAAACAAGCATCAATTTAAGTTTTTGTAATCATAAATGTTTTAGCTAAAAATGTAATTACTTGATGCGTTAAAAGTTGATTATGACTCACAAAATTGACCCATCTGATTCTTACTGAACTCATTCACATGGTTGAACGTCAGTTACGAAAACAAAAGCAAGCTGTGGAAACATCAAAGGATATGTAGTTTGTACGTTGTATGTGATGCACTCAAGAATTCCTTCAAAGCTTTTAGATGAATACACATCGAACATATGGTGACAGGTACAACAGTGTGTATATATAGGTTGTGATACAAAATGAGCAAAAATTTGCTTTTATTTTCGACTTTATGAAGATAAATTTGTATAAAGAGTTGTGTCAGTTTACTTTACTAAGATTCAATTTCACGAAGTGCTAATTGAAAAGATGAGCAGCTACGTTTTAATAACATAGGCCCCCCGCAGCAACGCGCGGGCTACCCAGCTCGTTTGTGTATGATGCAAGGGCGAAATTAATATTTTGTTAACTAAACTCTAGTTCTATTGTACATTAGTACATATCACTAAGTGTAAACAGATTGTTGATAAACAATAAAAGTGAGATTGACTGATTGAGTACTATTTTGGTTTTGCTAAAAGTACCTGTATTAGATTTCTAAGCCCAATATGATAACATGCCATGTATTTTTATGTTAGATACGGTTACATCTTCATCACAAATGACAAATCACAAGTCACTTATTGGGCTAGGCTCACAACTAAATAATTTATCGGTCAAATATGTACAGTCGAGCACTCGAGCTCAATTATTTTGGTAAGTTCAAAAAAAAAGGAAGAGCTCAATTATTTTGGACTGGACTCATCTATTATTAGTCCAAAGATTAAACAAGAAAACAGGTTATTTTTCCCCATCCAAATTCAACTACTTTTCGCCCTTAATTCCTTAACAAGGTTTTTAAAGTTCCATGTACAAAAAACCGACAAGAATAATTTGGACTTCTTATTCTAAAATACGTATAAACGATTAGTTTTGGGTCTCAAAGAACTGAACCAAATCCGATGTTCATTGAGATCCAAAACGTATCATTTTCCTTCGATATTTATAATTTTCTAATAGATTTTGTAATTTTTACGTGCAGTATGCAGTGTTTATCCTTATTGTAAGGCCAAATTGCCAAAATTATAATTTTAGTTCTTTATTGGTTAAATTTCGATAGTTACTCAATGTTTTTGACAATAGTTAAATTTATGTAAATTAACTGTTTTAAATACCTGAGTACCTGACATTGAACTTTTTTATTTTTATGTTATCTTTTGTTGGCAATTGTATAGTTTTTTTTGCTTCTAAACATACAGTATTCAGGAGCTTTCTAAACATGTTAATTAGGATTTCTTTAGTAGTTCATGTACTAAGAATCTTTGCTAATAATATGGTACCAACAAGTCAACAAACACCATTTTGGACGGTCCGCCAATTCTTTAGTTTTTTATTTACTTCTTTCTTATGATTGCACAAAGAAAAAAATACTGAATTATTTCACTATAATATAAAACTGAATAATAAATAATAAGTTAAACCTAAAACGTTTCTAGAAGGTAGAATAGTACCCAAAAAATAGTGGATTGATATTAAGTCACCATCACATCTTCACATCATCCTTTAAAATACTCGTCACATAAAAGATAGAGTAAATTGCATAAATCATCCCTAAACTTTGGTCAGATTGCAAGTTTCGTCCCAACCATTTCGAAAGTGCAGAAATCGTCCCTGTGGAAAACCTTTGAGTAAATTTTCGTCCCTGATAGGGACGAAACATGCAATTTGGTTGAGACGAAACATGCAATCTTGCCAAAGTTTAGGGACGAAAATTTACTCGAAGGTTTTCCACAGGGACGATTTCTGCACTTTCGAAATGGTTGGGACAAAACTTGCAATCTGGCCAAAGTTTAGGGACGATTTATGCAATTTACTCTAAAAGATAATATGAAATGATTCACCAAACAAGTTACTTTTAATAAATGAGGTTTATGACAAAGTTAGCAATAACCATGGTAAGGTTGTCGTAGGTGTTTATGCTTCATTTTTTTTTTGAGCAAAGTTTATGCTTCATTTGCTAAGCACACTTTAAAAGTAAAAACACTGTAACTTATTGGTCATGTAAGATTAAGATATACATAGCTAATAGCTTTAGGTTAAGTTTCACATCACTTGCCCTAACTACCTAATTCCGTTTTACTTTTAGCTAAAATTTTAACTTTACACGTTTTATTAATATATTTTTTTTTTACAGAAATGGCAACAGGTTTTCTAGAAGCAAATAAGAGTAGAAACAAGGATAAAGGATAACAGTTTTTTATACAACAAATTTGAAAATAGTACTACCTCCGTCTCAAAATTATAGTCCCCTTTTAACTTTTTTGGTCTTTCTTTCTCAACTTTGACTTTAAATATTTTTGTTTGTGTTATACAATAGTTGATGAAAATTATACCAATGAAAAATACATTTAAAACTCAATCTATTCATATATTTTGCATCAAGTATTATGTAATATAAACGAAAATATTTAAGGTCAAAGTTGAAAAATAAAGACCGAAAAAGTCAAAAGAGGACTATAATTTTGAGACGGAGGGAGTATTAAAGTGTGACAAAGAAAGAAAGAAGTCAAAGGAATGGAGAAAGAAACAAAAAACAAAAAGTTGTGGTTGGTAGTGGGTCAACAACCTAACTACCTAACACCTACCCACATTCTCCATTTTTTTCATTTCACCATGCCATTTTGAATAGGGAAATGATTTGCACACTCTATATTTTTATTAGGACACTCCTTCATATGCATTAAACTGTTGTATTGTAGATGTACACTGCTTTAACCGGTTGTACAAATGAGTGTCCCAATTAAAAAATAAAGTGTACCAATCATCTCCCTTTTGAATAGGGTACCCATTTTCTTAAACAAAATAATAACGCCTTTATACCACCATCTACCAAATAAAAATATTTCACTTAAACACAATTACAAAGTATAAAGTATACACACAAACAAACAAAAATAATTCGGTTGTCCAAACTAACCAAGTTGGTCAAAACCAGTCCTTCATGTGTCGTTAACTGGGTGGCATCACAAGGTACGACGTGTCCTAAGTAGCCTTCACGAGTTTGTTTGATGCTTTTTTACAACTACTCTTACACAATAAAATCATTGAACTCATCAAATATCATCTCTAAAGCCTTATTTAATTTGATTGAATGAGAAGTGAATAATTATTTTAAAATATCCAAAAATAAAAAATGTGAATTATAATCTTAGGTCGGATGAAGTATGTGTTAAGGAGAGTGCTGCACATATTAATCTATTATCTTTCATTTGTACATCTCCCACCAAAGTGTTTTAATGGTCGACCGTTTGAAGATCTACCAGATTAACATTTTATCTAAATAACATGAGCAGTTAAAATCTCATCCATTTACTTGTTTGTCTTCCATTTGTATCTCATATCTTTAAACATAGTTCGTTTATTATTAACATTTTCAAGTTTTATTTTATAGCTTTAAATTATTACTTTTTTCTTCATATATATTACAAAATGTTGCCAAAAATACCCAAAACCCACTCTAAATTAGTTTTAATCAATTAAAAAGTCGCTGTTTATATATATTACAAGATGTTTTTTGAGACAAATTATTTTGAGAATCCTCAAAACTTGACGCAATTGTCAATCAAATTAATCACCGATTACCCCGCTTAGACCGATTACAAGCTACAGATAGGTCGACCGCCGGACTACCAATTCACGATTTTTGCAACCTTATATATTATTTTTTTTAATTTTTTAATTTTGTTATTATTATTATTATTATTATTATTATTATTATTATTATTATTATTATTATTATTATCATTGCTTTTTTAAAAGGAATTTCTAACTTTTTATGATTAGTTTTTTATCTTATTATTATTATAGTTACCATCATTATTACTTTTATATTATATATTTCTATTAATATAATTATTTATTAACTTTTTATTATTATTATTAAATATTAATATTATATTATTATTATTAAAACGCACTTCCCATCTTTTAACACTTACACCTCATTTCTTCATCTTCTTTAAGGGGAAATAAAAAAAAGTCTTTTTTTTTAACAATATCATCTTTATCTCACCTAATTCATCAACAAATATGATTTTTTTTTAAAAGGGGTTTGTGTGTATTTTCGGTTTGAAGAAAATGAAGAAAAGTAGTTTAAGGTGAAAAAGATGAAAAATGAGTTTTAATAATAATAATAATAATAATAATAATAATAATAATAATAATAAGCTTTTGTATTCAGAAAAGAGTTAGAGCATAACTTGTCTCTAAACTGCCTTCCAAATTTATGCAAGCTTATTATGTTTAAATAATAATAATAATAATAATAATAATAATAATAATAATAATAATAATAAGAAATATTTTTATAATGGCTAGCCATATAGTGACTCGGATTTCTTGTCCTCTACAAGGTTGTGAAGGGTGTAGCGGTGGTAATGGTAAATGGCTTACTAAGAAATATGTTAATACAAATATCGCCTAAAAACGTTATTTATATTTTACGATCTTTGCTAAGTTTTGTTAACGACAAAATGTAAACTTTAGTTTCTAAGTAAAACATAATCTTAGTTTTAAAGACTTACATAAACTAGACTTTTGCTACATTTTACATTTCATAAAACACAACACTTTTTATTTCTTAAAATAAAAATGTCACATCACATTTATGGCAAGTTTTGTCAATATACATTTATGGAAAGAAAGTGTGTTTGACTAACTATATGTTTGCTTGCAAGTTTTGTGTTTGACTAGGTGTAATGAGATGTGACATTGTTTGGTTTGCAAGATTTATTGCAAAACCAACTGCAAGCCCGGTGGAACCCTGGGGGTACACGGGCGAAACCCATCTGAGGGTTCCGCCGTATCCGCCAGGCCTGCAGAAGACTTTGCTATAAATACTAAGCCACAAGTTTGATTTTTGGCTTATCACTCTACATCATATTTACACACATTCATTCATTCTTTCATCTAACCCTTTAACATTTCTTATGTGAAGTTTCTTTTTGTAGCAAAGAGATTCATGAGTTCATAAAAAGTAACAAGTATTCAACACAACGTTGCAAGACTTGTTAGCTTAGCATTGTGTAGACTTGTGTAGTTTACACTTCATTTGATTGTGTATTTTCAGTAGTGATCGGTTAGTATTTTAGTCCTCAAAATACAAAGTGTGACGGGAGTTGTTGTACCCTTGTAAAGAACTAACGGGAGTGGTTGTACCCTTGTAAAAGAACTCGACATCTAGCTTAGTGTCGGTAAACGTGTATAAGCGACGTGTAAGGTTTTCTCCGCCAGTGAAAGGAGCTTGTTGACTAGTGAAAGAAACTCTCGAGTTGGATACTCGGGGCGTGGACGTAGGGCAAGGAAAAAGAGTCCTTGTAGCCGAACCACGATAAATAATCGTGTTGTGGTTTGATCGTTTCTTTCATTTACTTGCATGTTATATATTGTGTTTGTGTATATATATCTTTGATCAAACAGAAAGTTTCAAAGCTAATCAAACAAGTTAAAAAAATTTTAAACGGTAAACTATTCAACCCCCTTCTAGTTTTCCACAATTGGCATCAAGAGCTACGTTATTCAAGCTTTTAAAATATATTATGTTTTAAAACTTGAAACGATCCATGGATTTTGAAAATTACAAAGAAGGGCAATCTATGCAAAGACCACCACTTTTTGAAGCAAATGGTTTTATATATTGGAAAAACCGTTTTGAAACTTACGTGAAATCTAAAGATATAGATTTATGGTATATAATCATTGATGGTGATAATATAGTTACTAATATTAAAGATGATGATCAAAAGAAATTGATTGGTAAAAATAATGAAGCTAAAATGATGCTTTACAATGCTTTGCCTAAGAAAGAATATGAAAGAGTCTTTATGTGTAAAACCGCCAAAGATATTTGGCAATCTTTAATAGTCACTCATCAAGGAAACTCACAAGTTAAAGATAACAAAATTGATCTTCTTGTTCAACAATATGAACAATTTGTTATTTCCGAAGATGAGATTATTGATAATACATTTGCTAGGTTTAACACTATTATTACTTCACTTAAAGCACTTGATGAATCTTTTTGTAGTAAGAACTTTGCCAGGAAATTTCTTAGAGCATTCCATCCGAAGTGGAGAGCAAAAGTGACGACAATTGAAGAATCCAAAGATCTTTCAAGCATGTCACTTGACGAGCTAATTGGAAACCTCAAAGTTCATGAAATGGTAATGGAAAAAGATTCGGAACTAGTTAGAGGCAAGAAAGAAAAAGTTAAGTCCATTGCCTTGAAAGCTAGAGTCCAATCAAGTGATGATGAAGAATCTACTTCGGATAGTGATGATGAGGAATATGCTATGGCCGTTAGAGACTTCAAGAAGTTCTTTCGTAGAAGAGGGAAGTTTGTAAGGCAACCTAAAGATGACAAGAAAACTTTCTGAAAAGATCGTGATGATAGGAAAGGAAAGGTAGAAAGGAAATGCTATAGGTGTGGAGACACAAGTCATCTTGTAGGAGAATGTCCAAAGCCACCCAATAGCAAACCTCAACAAGCTTTTGTGGGTGGTGCTTGGAGTGATTATGAAGGAGATGACGATGAGCCAAAGAATGATGATATTGCTCTCATGGCTCACAACTCAAATGAGATACTCTCCGACTCATCTTACTCCTCTATTGATGATGACACCTTACAAAAAGAATATAACAAACTTTGTGAATTGAGCTTAAAAATCATAAACAAAAATAAGTTTTTGAAAACTAAAAAGGAGTTTTTAGAAAATGAAGTTTATGAATTAAAAGAAAAAGCTAAGAGATTAGAAAGGAGTAAAGGTGTTGGTCCCTTTTACTTGGTTAACAATAACTACAAAGCTAAAGTAACCTAGTTTATATGACTTTAAACAAAGATGTATAAAATGATTAACAATAAAGTAACGTAGATATAAGAGACAATATTTGTCAACGTTTAATTCTTTATTAGAAGTTAATCAAAAAGAATCGTACCCAAGTGTTTGCGGAATAACACTTGGGATTGAAAACGACAAGTGTGGTATTGACTCCTCACTAAACTCAAACTATGTTGAGTGACAACTTTCAGGACCCACTGAGCTATCTCAGGGGTTATGTTGTTCTTTGGAGGAGTAAAAGTGGTTTGTGAATGCTTTGCATTAATTGCACAAACTTGTCAACTTTTACTCCTCTCTTATGCTACCTATTTATACATAAATGTGAACAACCTATTATACAATGGACCTAAGTGTTCCTCAATAAAATCTTGATAGATTTTATTCTCTGGCAAGGGAAATTTCTTTGGGTTAAGTCCAAAAGGCACTTTCTGATGACAGCCTGGTTTTAACCATTTGAGGAAAGTTTGACCTTAAAGTGATAAAGCACTTTAGTGAAACAGATCAAACTTTCCCGCCCAGTCCCGCCAAAACTTCAGTCTTCTAGTCATCAGTCTTCAGTACCATAAAGTTGTTGAGGAGTCTTGGGGTTCAGTGAGTTATTGTCATCCTCACTGAACCCATCACCTTCTTCTTGTCTTAGATCACACTTCACTGAGTTCCGCCTCACTGAATGGAGAACCTTTCTTCTTAGGCTCGGTCTAAGCATCCTGAAGATGACTCACTGAGTTACTGTTAACTCAGTGGCTTGTTTATACTTAGGTTATTTTATGTTCAAATCCTTGTTAGAAGAAGATTGGGGAATTCAGTGACCCAACAATCTCCCCCTATTTGAACATACAAATAGCCTAAGTGTTTCTTGATTCAGTGTGAGTTGGCAGGGGTCTTCATCTCTTACTGAATGTTGTAATTTTAAGTAGGACACATAATTTAAACAAAACATCAAAGTTTATTCATAGTTATTACAAGTCCTACAAATTACAAAAAAATAAAAGGATAGTTGTTGTTGCAGATCAGATGTTCAGGTGGTATCCAAGGTTTTGTTCTCATCACTCTTGATGTGGGACGCCAACATGAGGTACATGAGTATTGCTTTGATTCCTGCCTTATCCATATCAGACCACCTTTGGAAAGCAAGGCTTCCATACTCATCAGTGAAGCATAAGCCTCTTTCAGGAGCTTCAAGGACCGCATTGTTCACGAACGTGATCCCTTCAGGAAGCGACCTGTCACACTCTAACCCTGGTACTTTGATCTCAGGCTCCATCTCAATTTGCTTCCTTTTCCTCTTGGAAGTCTTAGATGGAGCAGTCTCTTCTGCTGAGTCAGGAAAAAGTGAGGGAATGTTAAGAGCTTCAGGCATTGCTCTCAGTCTATCGTACCTTTCCTTCAGTGATTCGAGAAGTTTAGGAACCACAACATTGTTCTTTTTGGCAATGATAGAACAAAGCTCATCAAGCTCAGTGATGCCAAAGTCAGCAAACTTGAAAGGCTTATGGACGTCAAGTATTCTTTTATCACGTCCCCTGAAGACGGTGACCATTGCAGGATCGGTGTTTCTGTGGATTTGAATGTCAGTGATGGTTTCAGGTCTTAACCTTTCTTTCGTCACCCAAGTATACTTTTCGACCCTGTGTTTTCTGATTTGAGCGTCCTTCCTGAGCTTGTTTTCCCTTTCCTTTTTGAGAGCATTTAGCTCTTCTTCCTGAGCCTTTTTAAAGGCTGCACCAACTTGCACAGTTGCTAGTACCTCAGTATCCAAACCAATCTTTTCAGCTTCCTCATGAACAACCTTAATGAGAGCAGGCTTGCTCATTCTTTCTTCTTCAGCCACCTTTAGTAGTGTCTCAGTCCTTTCCATGTGAGCTTGAATTTCGTCATGAGTGAGATGATGTACTACTCCATTGATTTCAAACAGGACTCTGATAGGTGCATCAGGGTCAAAGCTGACCAATGTTGAGGCTGGCTTGAGCACAATTTCAGGACTAGAGGTGGTAGCAATACTTTTGCCTCTGTCCTGTCCGAGAGTAGAGGAGACTGGTTCCTCCTGTGGTGGAACTTCAGTGATTGGTGTTGCTTCAGTGACATGCTCCCCCTTAGTGTGAGAGGGCTGTCCAGCTTCTTGTTCAACAGTATTAGGGGCTTCAGTAGCATTCTCCCCCTCAACATTTGCCTGAGTGTAAGTGATGGCAAGTGTTGGTTGTACTGAAGAAGAAGTAGATGATCCCTTGAAGGCTTTAAAAATTTCAGTCATCATAGACTTGATCTCCGGAGTATCCTGCTGAATGATGGACACCCTGGAGTCAAGTGTAGCCTGTGCTTGTTCAAGAGTTGTCATCCTGGATCCCAAGGTCCATGCCAGAGAAGTAGACCTTTGGGACTGAGCTGTCACTGATTCTTCCATTTTGATGAAGGAAGATTTAAGAGACTCCACAGTAGTGGTGAGACCCTGAAGATTCGAACCCTTTATCAAGTCAAGTAACTCCGTGAGGGCCACTGAGTTCACTTGATACGTCTCAGATGCCTAAAGAAGCTTCCTGGTGAGTTCAGGATCATCCTTGACTGATTCTTGAACTGACTGAACCCCTACATTCAGCTGGTTGAGGGTTATCAAAAACTGATTCAGGCGGGTGATCATTTGTGTCAAGGAGTGGTTAACTGAGGCATGCTGTTCCCTGACATCATCATCGAAGTCTTCGATAGCGTATTTGAGATTATGAAAGTGAACCGCCTGTTCAGTGTGCATGTCAAAGACCTCATCAGTGATCCCCCTGTACAAAATGTTAGTAATCTTTTTGATGAATTTGGTGAAGGTTTTCACAGTAAGAGGAGCCTGGTCATCTTCTGAGGATTCTGGCTCGGAATGTGTGTCAGCATCGTCACGGTGAGAAAATTGAGGAGACTGAGGAATTGGTTCAGGGACTGTCTCCTCAAGCTCCATGTCATCTCTGGCCTTAAAAACTTCCTCATCACTGTTGAATTCATCATCAGAGTACAAAACTGCCTGAGCTTCAGCTAGGGACTGAATCTGCAAAGTAAGGTTATCCGGCTCCTCTTCATAAGAAGACCTGCCTTCGTTTTGGCCAGGTCCTGACCCCTCAAATCCGGTAGATTGGGTTTTATCTACCTGGTCCTCAGGGTCAGTTCCCGAGTTATGCGCACCGTCGAGGGTGATTGTGGGTTCCATATCAGCGGGTGGCATTTGTCCCTCTGAATCTTTGTCCCCCGTGACCCCTTCAGGCACTGATGGGTGTTTCTCAGTACCATCACTAGGAGCCGTGAATGTTGTGTCCCTATCAGCGGGTTGTATGTTTCCCTCTGAGTCTTTGGGATGAGTTTTTGTGCCTTCAGACAAAAGCTTTGATTTGCGAATGTCCTCATCAGGCACCTGAGTGGTTATGCCCCCCTTTCCAACAGGCTTGTGCTGGCCTGTCGAAGATTTAGGGGCAAGAACTCCCTGTTGCTTGGGTTGTGATTTACCCGAGCCTTTGGCAGGATGTGAATGTTTGCAGGTCCCCGTCACAGTGGAGTAGTGCTGCCCCACCGAGGGTATAGGACCCCTTACTCCCTGATACTCTGGTTGTGATTTGCCAGAGTCTTTAGCAGGATGTGAAGGTTTAGTTGGTTCCAACCCCACTGACTTGTTTATGCCAGTAGGGCCTTTGGGAACGGGTTCGCCCAAGGACAGTGAGTGTGATGTCTCAGTGCCCTCCGTTGGCCTTTGTTTTGTGGCCAAAGATTGGCTAATGATCCTGATGGTGTCAGCAGTCAGGGTCTGTTGTTGTTGCCCCCTATTGTCAGGCTTAGGGGCAGAGGTCTCAGTTGCGAGAGGCTTGGGTTGAGCCACCTTCCTGGACCCCTGTCCCTTCTTCCTCTTTACCTTTTTGGTGGGAGAGGGAATTGGTGAAACAATGTTGTCACCCTGGATAGCAGTCAGCATGTATGTGGTCAGGGCGACAGGTGTTACCTCATTAGGGACGTGAGTAGTTTGCCTTATGTAAGACATCAGGTTCAAAGCCGACACTGTCAGGCTTGATATACTCAGACCCTAGTAGGTCATTCAGGGCACAGGAAATGAATCTAGGGTAAGACATGTGTTTTTGCCTAGACTTCCCACCCAATTTGCCTATGAGGTCCCTGAAGATAATTTCTCCAAGGTCAATCTTTTTACCCTCAATGAGACAGTACACTATCATTGATTGAGTAGTGTTTAGTTGCTCAGTTGAGGATTTATTCCCCCCATGGACCTGAATTACAAATGTCATCAGGATCCTCCAAGGGGCAGGGAACCATGTTTTGATGATGGGGGCTTTGTTCAGTAGGGCCCCTGGAGTAACATCAGGATGATGTTTATCATAGGGCCCTAGTTCTAAGAGGAGTTGTTTAACTTCCTCTTCAGTAGGTGGGGCTACAAAAGTCTCAGTGTAGTCAAGGCCAGTGGCTTTGACAAAGGTTTTGCAGTCAAGAGTAAGGGACTTAGTCCCATTCTTCACTGAGAACTTGATTTTGGCCTCCTTTGGCGCATCAGGGTTTTCAACCACAGCTGTGCACCAAAATTCCCTCAAGTAGTCATGACAGATGACTGAGGGGGTCTTTGTGAATGTGGTGGTGAGAAAACAGTTTTGTAGGAACTTCACCACATCCCTGTATTCAGGGAACCCTTCAGGGTAGGCAAAGTTCCCCACCACATTGTTTTTGGTGAGGTCTACGCTTTCCATTTGGAATTCCACATTGGGCGCGTATTTTATGACCTTTGAATACACCATTTTAGTATGATAAAAAGGTCTGGTTTTGAATAAAGAAGAAGCACACACAGATTTTGAAAGCAAGAGTTCTTGAAATAATTTTGCAAGAGTTTTGTTAAGATTTTTAAAAGCGTGTGTGTGTTCTTCTTTGTGGGGGTATTTATAGGGTGGGAATTAGGGTAGTGAGGTTGCGGATACCAAAGGTTTAAATTATTAAACCAAAACAGCATAATAATGTTGGTTTGATATCCGCATTAAATATCACGATTCCCATTACCCCTATTTTCTCTCACATCATGGGTGAACAGTTGTGCGGCTCTGAAAATAATGCACTTTTGCAGAGAAAAAATCATCACAACTTTTGTGTGTGAGGGAGCATTTAATGCTCAGTGGTGTTTGGTGAGAGAGATGTGGGGGCCCAAGGAGTGGATGCCAGTTGTGTAAGTGACATATATTCCTATATTTAATAGGATTCATTTACCTACCTGGGACATTAACTAACTAAGTACTTAGAGCATTTAGTTAGGGTATTCAATGTCATTTTTCATCCTGAGCCCCTGAATGAATTTTCATTAAAAAAAAAGGTTTCAGGAAGGGTGTGATCAGGGACCTAGAGAATGTACATCAGGTTGGAACACTTTGGATCAGTTTCCTGATTCTATGTCCAACATGCCCAATTCAGCTTTCAATCTTGTGAAAGTGGGTTCATCCAAGGGTTTTGTGAATATATCAGCTAGCTGATATTCAGTTGGGATGAAATTTAGTTCAATTTCTCCATTAGTGATGTGGTCCCTGATGAAGTGGTATCTGATGTCAATGTGTTTGGTTCTTTTATGAAGTACTGGATTGTTTGAGATGGCTATAGCACTTGTATTATCACAAAAGATAGGTACCATCTTATACTGAATGCCATAGTCACTCAGTTGGCTCTTCATCCATAGTACATTTGCACAACATCCTGCAGCAGCCATATATTCAGCTTCAGCTGAGGACATGGCCACTGACTGTTGTTTCTTTGTACTCCAACACATAAGTTTACCACCAAGAAATTGGCAGGATCCTGAAGTACTTTTCCTATCCATATTACATCCTGCATAGTCAGAGTCAGTGTACCCTTTAAGATCAAATCCTGAACATTTTGGGTAATACAAACCAAGGTTTGGAGTACCCTTCAGGTACCTGATGATTCTCTTGACAGCAGTGAGATGTGATTCTTTAGGGTCATCCTGGTATCTTGTACACAGGCAGACTGAGAATTGGATATCAGGCCTTGAGGCAAGTAAGTACATCAGGGAGCCAATCATTCCTCTGTATTGGGTTTGATTCACTGATTTTCCAGTGAGATCAGGGCCAAGGTTGTTTGGAGGAACCATAGGAGTCTTTACTGAGGAGCATTCAGTTAGCTCATATTTCTTCAGTATGTTCCTGAGGTATTTTTCTTGGCAAATGGATATTCCTTTTTCAGTTTGTTTAATTTGGAGTCCCAGAAAGTATGTGAGTTCACCCATCATGCTCATTTCAAACTTTGTGGTCATCAATTTCTCAAACTGTTTGCAAAGTTTGTAACTTGTTGAGCCAAAGATGATGTCATCAACATATACTTGGACAAGAATGACATCATTCTTTGTTCTGTAGATGAACAGTGTGTTGTCAATCTTTCCTCTGACAAACTTGTTTTGGATCAGGAAGGCTGAAAGAGTTTCATACCATGCCCTGGGTGCTTGTTTCAGTCCATAAAGGGCTTTGTTAAGCTTGTAGACATGGTTGGGGTATTCACTACTTTCGAAACCAGGAGGCTGTTGCACATAAACATCTTCTTTGATGTTACCATTCAGGAATGCACTTTTAACATCCATTTGGTAAACTTTAAAGTTCATGTAAGTTGCATAGGCAAGGAAGATCCTGATGGCTTCCATTCTAGCAACAGGTGCAAAGGTTTCCTCATAGTCTATACCTTCCTATTGATTATATCCTTTGGCAACCAGTCTTGCTTTGTTTTTTATGACTGTGCCATTCTCATCGGTCTTGTTTTTAAAGACCCATTTCATACCAATGATTAAAACACCCTGGGGGCATTCAACAAGGGTCATGACATCATTTCTGTCAAATTATTCCAATTCATCTCTCATGGCCTGAACCCAACTTTCATAAGTCAGGGCTTCTTTGACATTTTTAGGCTCAATCTCTGAGAGATAGTCAGCATAAAGACATATATTGGCAATGGCGGCCTCGAGTTTAGCAGCCTTGCTTCTTGTGAGCATGCCTTCAGTGGGTTCACCAATGATGTTCACAAGCTCAATGATTTTGGATCTAGTCCAGCTATCCTGAGGTTTAGGATAAGAATTTGAGCTTGAAGGAGCCTGATTAGGTTCAGACTCACGAACATGAGGTGACTCATCATTATGTGCTTCAGTGACTTCTGTAGGAACAATTTGTTCTGAGGGTTCCTGAACAATTTGTTCAGTGGTTGCAGTCTCATTAGAGACATGCTGAGTTTCAATGAACTCACTGATAGGTGGTTGGGGTAGGTTGTGAGGGATGATGTAATAGGAGACGTCAGCATCAGCTTGGTATTGGGTTGAGGGATTGTTCTCAGGAGGATACCTTGATGAGTCATCAATACCAATTTCTTCTACTGAGGAATTTGAGAACCTGATGGATTCAGTGCTCTCATCAACAGTAATGTGATAAGTTTCCTCAGTTTGTTGTCTCCTTGTGTTGAACACTCTGAAGGCTTTAGAAACCAGGGAATATCCCAGGAAGTATCCATCATCAGCTTTGGCATCAAATTTACCCAAGCGATCTTTGTGATTATGTATAAACACAGGACACCCAAATACATGAAAGTAGCTGATGTCAGGAATCCTTCCTTTAAATATCTCATAAGGAGTCTTATTGTGCCTTTTCACAATGATTGACCTATTTTGAGTGAAGCAGGCTGTTTTAACTGCCTCAGTCCAAAAATGTTTTGAGATGACTGAGCCATTTAACATTGTTCTTGCTGCCTCAATGAGTGTTCTATTTCTCCTTTTAGCTACTCCATTTTGTTCAGGAGTATAGGGAGAAGTGAAATTTTGAGAAATTCCTTTCTCATCACAAAAACACTCAAGGTCTTGGTTTTTGAATTCAGTGCCATTGTCAGTCCTGATCTGTTTAACTTTGACATCATTTTGATTTTCAATATTCCTGACAAATGACATGATGGTTTCAGTTGCCTGACTCTTTTTAGTCAGGAAGTAAACCCAAGTATATCTTGTGTGTTCATCCACTATGACCATAGTATACTTCTCATGGTGAATGGACATTGGACTGACAGGTCCAAAAAGGTCCATATGAAGAAGATGTAGGCAGCTTTTGATGGAAAAGGTTTGTTTGGTTTTGAATGATGCCCTGTGGTGTTTTCCTTTTTCACAAGCAGAACAAGGCTTGTCTTTGGTATACACCAGGGATGGTAGGCCCAGAACTTTGTTCTGTTTGGCCAGGTTGTTGATGCTCTTGAAGTTGAGATGAGAGAGTCTCCTATGCCATAGCCAGTTGATTGTCTCACTTGCCTTTGTGAATAGACAAGTCCCATTTTGAGTCAGAGATGAGATGTCAAGGACATATACATCATCCCTCCTAGGGGCAATCAACACAACTTCCTTATTGGCATTAAAGATGGTCCCTCTCTTGTCATCAAACTGAACTATGTATTTGGCATCACATAGTTGGGAAACACTTATCAGGTTGTACTTGAGACCATTAACATAAGCTATTCTTGTAAAAACTATACCATTGCAGTTTACTGAACCATAACCTTCAGTGGGAGCTGATGAGTTATCACCAAATACTACTTTGGGTCCTGGTTCTTCCACATATTTGTGCAGAAAACTTTTCACACCAGTCATACTTCTGGAGCATCCACTGTCTAGATCCCAAGTGGGATCCTTGATGTGTTTCTGCACAAACAGTAAATTGGGTTAGTTTTTCTTGTTGACCCACTTTCTAGTGGGCTTAGTCCTCAGGGACTTTTTGAACTCAGTTAATGAATCATGGTCAGAAGTTGTGTGACCTGAGCTTCCACATGTTTTACATTTTGTGGAGGTTGATGCCTCAGGTGACTGAGAAGTGTTGGTCTGGTTTTTCCTTCTGGATTGAATAACTTTGTCATGTCCCCTGGTTTCATGGGAGGGATCTCCACAGATGTCACAGCAATTTTTCATCATACAATCATCAGGAAGATGATCATTGAAACCACAGTGAGGACATGGCGAGAAAGGCTTAGCCTTTAATCTTTGTTTGGAAGGAGTGGCATACTGATAGCCTTGGTTTTTGTATAGACCTCTTGCTTTTAAAGAAGTAGTATGGGGAATGTGATCACAGGTTCTGTGGTCCTCTTGTTTGCATATCATGCAAAACAGGACTCTGTAGCATTTATCAGTTCTGTGATTTGGATAATTGCACAGTTCACATCTCCTAGAAGTTCTGGGTGTGGTTTTTGGTTTGGAAGAACTTGAGGATACTGAGGGCTTAGTAGAATTTGAGTCAGAGTTTTTCTCAGTAGACTCAATTTTCTCACTCAGCATCCTGACAAGTTCAGTAAGCTGATCAACCTTTGAATTAGTGCTTTCATGCTTCACTTCAGTGGGTACTGAAGGTTTTTGGTGTTCAGTGGGTGCAGGAGTAAGTCTTTTCAGAATAGTCTTTCCTAACCCTGATTTCTCTTTAGGAGAATGTGGTTGATAGACTAATGGTGCAATGTCAGAATTGGGTTCCGCTCCCTGAAGTTGTTTCAGTGGAGGGAGTGGTGAATCAGACTTAGACTCAGTGATGGACTCAGTAGGACTAAGTTCATCAGTGACTCCTAGCAGCTCCTTGATAGCCTGACTTTCAGGCTCCAGGATTCTTCCAGTATTAAAATTTGGCATTTTACTATCAGGATTGTTTCTTTCAATCCAATCACTGGGTTTAGGAGCAAGTTCTTTGCTAGAGAGTATGTTAGTTGACAGAAAAGTTGTAGAATGGCTACTCTCCCTAGAAACTTCAGTGAGTTGATCATCACCCAACCCAGCCTTTTTGGAGCTGGGTGTGAGACTCAGTGTTTCATAAAGTTTGGGGTTTTTCTGAGTCCATTTCCAAATAATTTCCTTTTCTTTCTTAAGTTCTTCCTGAAGAGCTTGATTTTGTTTTACTAGTTCAGAGTTTTGAATTTGAAGTGTAACACTTTCAAGCTTGGCTTGTTTTAAAGCAAGTAGTTCATCTCTACTATGATTTAATTCAAAACTCAGTTTGTTAAATTTTGAAAACAAATTAAGTCTTTGCTCTTCAACATACTTAAGATCAACATTAATATAATCTAAGTAAGATTTCCAATCATCATTATCATCCATAGAAAGTAAAAGATTTACCTTCCTCATAGTGATGTTAACCCATTCACCATTTCTTGCATGACTCTTCCCCACAGCAAGTTTGTTGTCATCTGATAGAGCCATCAGGGCACTGATGTGAACTTTATCATCATCAGAGGACACTTCAACCTCATCCCAGTCATATGTTTCAGCAACAAGCCCTTTGTTCTTGGCTTGAGAAGGCTGTGGAGCCTAAGGAGGCTGAGAGACTGTTGAGGATGATTCAAGAAGGGCAAGTTTAGCTTTTGCCTTTCTGTACTTGGCTTCAAAGTCAATTTGAGGGACTTATTCAAATCTTTGACTAGACTGAAGCATTTTTGGTTGAAATTTGCTGGGTCCTGAAAAAGAGTTATTCCTTGAAAGTTTGAAGGATGGTTCTGAGGTTGTTTTTGAAAAACAATCTTTAGCAAAATGACCCATTTTGCCACATTTAAAACATTCTGTGTTTTCATTTGCTTTTGAAGAAGGGAATTTGTTTTTCTTAAAAAACCTTTTTGAATTTGCAAGAAGTGCCCTTTCATGAAATTCAATTTGAAAATCATTTAGGTACTCCTCACTGGTTCTTTGGTTAACCTCATCATCAGATCCATCTTGAAAATCCTGCACAACACCTTTTCAATAGAAAGCAGTTGATATGGGTGAAATTGTCAAGGCCTTTTTGGTCTCCTGAGCTTTACCAGGGTATCTCTTGGTGATAAGATTGTCTTCATAGACAAACTTCCCATAGATGGCAGGGAGCTCAAGGTTCTGAATGTGGTTTGCATTTCTCAATCCCTGAGAGAAGTTTAACCACTTCTCAGGGAGACTGTTGACAAAACCAACATTGATCTCATGTTTTGACAGTATAACACCATCATTGGTCAGCTCATTCAGGAGGGTCTTATACCGAGTATAAGTCTCTGAGAGACTTTCAGAATCCTTGGCCCTGAAGGTATTGAATTCAAGCTTCAGGTCCATGATTCTATTCTCTTTGGTATCAGAAGGCCCTTCATAGCTATGAACCAGGTCAGTCCATGTCTGCTGGGCAGTGGGACAGTTGATCACTGATTCCATTATATCATCAGGAAGGCATGATATAATGATGCTTTTCAGGCGCTGGTCTTGATTGACCACCCTCCTTTCATCTGGGGTCCACTGAGCTTCAGGTTTAATTAAACCTTGGGCAGTTGTTGGGACATATGGACCATCATTAATCAACTTAATGTAATATTGTTCCATCCCAGTTAAGTAGCAAAGCATTCACTTTTTCCACTTATTAAATTTGCCAACTTCTAGTCGAGGGGCAGTTGCTGAATAACTTCCACCCTTTTTGTTGACAAGTTGGGGAACATCTATGTCAGTCATAGTGGGATCTTGATTTTAAAAACTTGAGCACTCTTAAGTTTTGAAAACAGGTTTAAGTTTTACAAATCAGAGGCTCTGATACCACTTGTTGGTCCCTTTTACTTGGTTAACAATAACTACAAAGCTAAAGTAACCAAGTTTATATGACTTTAAACAAAGATGTATAAAATGATTAACAATAAAGTAACGTAGATATAAGAGACAATATTTTTCAACGTTTAATTCTTTATTAGAAGTTAATCAAAAAGAATCGTACCCAAGTGTTTGTGGAATAACACTTGGGATTGAAAACGACAAATGTGATATTGACTCCTCACTAAACTCAAACTATGTTGAGTGACAACTTTCAGGACCCACTGAGCTATCTCAGGGGTTATGTTGTTCTTTGGAGGAGTAAAAGTGGTTTGTGAATGCTTTGCATTAATTGCACAAACTTGTCAACTTTTACTGCTATCTTATGCTACCTATTTATACACAAATGTGAACAACCCTATTATACAATGGACCTAAGTGTTCCTCAATAAGATCTTGATAGATTTTATTCTCTGGCAAGGGAAACTTCTTTGGGTTAAGTCCAAAAGGCACTTTCTGATGACAACCTGGTTTTAACCATTTGAGGAAAGTTTGACCTTAAAGTGATAAAGCACTTTAGTGAAACAGATCAAACTTTCCCGCCCAGTCCCGCCAAAACTTCAGTCTTCTAGTCATCAGTCTTCAGTACCATGAAGTTGTTGAGGAGTCTTGGGGTTCAGTGAGTTATTGTCATCCTCACTGAACCCATCACCTTCTTCTTGGCTTAGATCACACTTCACTGAGTTCCGCCTCACTGAATGGAGAACCTTTGTTCTTAGGCTCGGTTTAAGCATCCTGAAGATGACTCACTGAGTTACTGTTCACTCAGTGACTTGTTTATACTTAGGTTATTTTACGTTCAAATCCTTGTTAGAAGAAGATTGGGGAATTCAGTGACCCAACAAAAGGTATTGACAGTTTGACACATCTTGCAAATCATGCGAAGAACTTAAACTCGAAGTTGAGAAACTTAAAATTACTCAAAATGATCTAATAAAACAAACCACAAAGTTTAAGAAGTTTGATAAGAGCATTTCTTGTGCGGATGAAATTATGAAAATTCAAAAGTCACCCTTTGATAAAACAGGACTAGGATTCATGAAAATAGAAACGTCAAAGGGTCAAACGAAACAAGAAAAGAATGCACAAGAAACTAACAAAACTGCTACAATAGCCCGCGGAACAGACGGAACCCAATCCAGGGTTCCGCCCGTTGGACCCGAAGGTTCCGCCAGGTCTGCTGCAGCAGTAACACCATCCACATCGGATCGTTCAAAATTTGTTAAAGTTACGTATAAAAATGGAACAAAACCTGCTTTTAAAACTGGAGTAGGACTTAGTAAAAACGAATTTAGATCTAAGACTACTCAACCAAGACCTAAGACTCCAATTCCCAAACGCCCCTTTCCAAAGAGCAACTTCAACGCTCGACCAAACTACCAACATGTTTGGAACCAAAACACTCCTGGACATTACCAAACTCCAAATTACATGTCATGGAACCCTTATGTTCTATTTTCATACTTGGAACAAGTTAATGGTATGCTTAACCAAAATGGACCCATGAAAAATTGGGGACCAAATGTTTGAGTGTTTTTCTTAAAATAGGTGTGCCTCAAAGTTTGTTTGGAACCGGATGAATGGATTAAAGATAGCGGTTGTTCAAGGCACATGACGGGTAACAAAAGCCTCTTCACTACTTATCACAAATGTGACGGAGGTAATGTTACGTTTGGTAGTAAAGCTAAGAGAAAAATCATCAGAAAATGTACAATCTCTCATGACTCCCTTTTTATAGATGATGTAGCTCATGTTGATAACTTAGGTTTTAATCTCCTTAGTATTAGTCAACTTTGTCGTAATAAGTATAATGTCCTTTTTAGTGAAAACGGAAGTAAAATACTTAAAGATTGTATAACCATAGCCAAAGGTGTCCTTAAGAACAACGTATACGTCATGAAGATGGATCCAACATCTAGAGACAAACTTTGTCTTACCTCATTAGATGAATCTTCAACTTTATGGCATAGACGTTTAGGACACGCTAACATGAGACTAATCCAAAACCTCTCCTCCAAAGACTTAGTTCGAAACCTACCTAAGTTGAAATATGACCAACACTTTTGTGATGCTTGCAAAGTCGGTAAACAAGTCCATAGTAGCCATAAGACTAAAAACTTGGTTTCTACATCTAGGTGTCTAGAACTTTTGCATATGGATTTATTTGGTCCATCCGCTATACAAAGTTATGGAGGTAACTTCTACACTTTGATCATAGTTGATGATTACTCAAGATATACTTGGACAAAATTTTTGAAAAGTAAAAATGAAGCTTTTGACAAATTTGAGATTCTAAGTAAGAAAATTCAAAATCAAGTAGGGTCTAATATTGTGTCTATTAGAACGGATCACGGTCGTGAATTTGATAATGAATTTCAATTTGGAAACTTTTGTGATATTGATGGTATTACTCATAACTTTTCGGCTCCACATACTCCTCAATCTAATGGTGTAGTAGAACGTAAAAACCGGACATTGCAAGAGATGAGTAGAACAATGCTTAATGAACAAAATATTCCACAAAAGTTTTGGTGTAATGTCGTTGACACATCAACGTACATTTTAAATCGAGTCTTAATTAGACCATTTTTGAATAAAACACCATATGAACTATATAAAGGTAAAAATCCTACATTAGGATACTTTAGAGTGTTTGGAAGTAAATGTTTCATTCTTAACACCAAGGATTATCTCACCAAATTTGACCCAAAGTCTTTTGAAGGTGTATTTCTTGGATATTCACAAAATAGTAAAGCTTACATTGTTTTGAACAAAGAAACCTTAAGAGTCGAGGAATCGTTGAACGTAACATTTGACGAGAGTCCACCTCCCTCTAAGACATCACCTTTCGTAGATGATGACTTAGTTGAAAGCCAAGCAATAGAAAGTCAAGAGATTTTAGGTAATGACAAGGAAGATGAACTATTAAACAAAGAACTTGTCAATGTCAAAGAATCTAAAAGTCATCCATTAGATGGTGTCATACGCAACATTAACGAAAGAACACTAAGGTCAAAAGTTCAAAATGAAAGCAACTACTTTTGTTTCGTGTCAACCATTGAACCGAAAAACATTAATGAAGCCATTAAAGATGAGTCTTGGGTAATTGCAATGCAAAAAGAGTTAAACCAATTTGTTAGGAATGATGTATGGACATTAGTTCCTCAACCAAAGAGTCAAACTATAATTGGAACAAAATGGGTCTTTCGTAATAAAATGGAATTGTGTCTAGAAACAAAGCTAGGCTAGTTGCACAAGGATATAACCAACAAGAAGGCATTGACTACGATAAAACTTTTGCTCCGGTTGCTAGGTTCGAGTCAATTAGAATCTTACTTGCATATGCATGTGCACACAATTTTAAACTCTTTCAAATGGACGTCAAAAGTGCATTTCTAAACGGAGTCATAAATGAAGAAGTATATGTTGCTCAACCACCGGGTTTCATTGATTTTGAAAAACCAAATCATGTTTACAAACTTATAAAGGCTCTTTACAGACTTAAGCAAGCTCCAAAAGCATGGTATGATCGACTTAAGTTGACCATAAGTATACCATGGGCTTAGTTGATAATACTCTCTTCACTAAGAAGAAAGATTCACATATTATCATAGTCCAAATCTATGTTGATGACATTATATTCGGATCAACTTGTCAAGGATTATGTGTGGATTTCTCAAAAATCATGCATGACGAGTTTGAAATGAGTATGATTGGAGAACTCTACTTTTTCCTAGGACTCCAAATTAAACAACTAGAAGATGGTATCTTCTTTAACCAATCTAAATATATTAAGGACATGCTTAAGAAATTTGGATTAGAAGATTCGAAACCAATCAAAACTCCCATGTCAACGAAAACTAAACTCACCAAGGATGAGGAAAGTGAATCCGTAGATAGCACTAAATATAGAGGTATGATTGGTAGTCTACTTTACCTAACGGCTAGTAGACCCGACATTATGTTTAGTGTTTGTCTATGTGCTCGTTTTCAAGAAGATCCTAAGACTACTCATCTCGAAGCCGTTAAAAGGATTTTTAGGTATATTAAGGGCACTACACATTTAGGTTTGTGGTATCCCAAAGGAACGGGAATAGACACCATAGTGTATGCCGACTCAGATCATGCCGGTAACTATGTTGATAGAAAAAGTACAAGTGATATTTGTACTTTTGTTGGACATTGTCTCACCTCATGGTTCTCTAAGAAGCAAACGGCTCTTGCTATCTCAACAACGGAAGCCGAGTACGTTTCGGCCGGAAAGGCATGTCAACAAGCTCTTTGGATGAAGCAAGCTCTTTTCGACTACGGAATTCAACTTAACGACATCACAATTCTTTGTGACAACAAAGGCGCCATTGATCTTAGCAAAAACCCAGTTCAACATGCTCGTACCAAACATATTGAAATCCGTCGTCATTTCCTTCGTGACAACGTTCAAAAAGGAAATATCTCAATTGAGAAAGTTTCTTCCGAAGACAACATAGCCGACATTCTCACAAAACCCCTTAAACGTGAACCTTTTAACCTTCTTAGGCTAGGCTTAGGACTCATGGAACCTACGTTGTAGTTCTGGACATTAGACAAAAATCAAAACAAATCCATAACTCTTTTTCTCAGCAGGGTCGGCGGAACCCTCAGACACAACGGACGGAACCCAATTCAGGGGTCCGCCGTATCCGCCGACCTACAGAACCAATTTTTTTGTTTATATTAAACCAAACACCCATTATCTCATACTACAACTTCCAAACTGTTACTATTCACTTTACCATCCATCCATACCTACGATTTCTTGGTCTTCCTTTCACTCACATTGCAAATCAATCATCATTGTAAGTATTCTAAACTTGATTACAATCCTGATCTGAGTCTAGGAATTCTATTTTTGCACAGAAACAAAAACTTGGGGTTATGCATTAACTTGAGAAACTCATGCATGAAATTAGGTGTTTAACAAAACTAATCATGTTCCCCATAGTAAGGAATTGCATTCTTACTTAGTGTAAACATGTTTGCTAAAACACCCCATGACAAATTTTTCCAAAAATTTCTCACAAATAGGACAAATATATTTTTGTCTCACATTGAGAATACAAAATCAAAACGTTATGTTTAAAACATCACTTGCATAATGTCTCTTGAATGCTAAAGGGAATACATAACCAATATGTATTTTCGGGTACATTTAAACGAAGCTACATTGAACTAGGAGCGTTTGGGTTATCTTTTGTTTTATAACAAAACTTGCATTATAAAACGTTTTTGAAGCATCAAAATGGGTCAAGATAACCGCACCTCCACATTGTCTTCATATAGGCACACACTAGAACACCCACATTATAGTAGTAGTTTACTTAAACTAAAATGTGAAATTTTGTTGTTCTAGGAATCATCATGCCTCCTCTAACCCACTACGACCACAAGGACACATTAAGTACCTACCAAAACACCACAAAACCAAAGGCCTTACCCCAAATCAAGTCAATGTTTTCAAAGCCTTAGAAAAACATTATGTCCATGAGGGCAGAACCATTGACCCGTCCTTCCTAGAAGGCACAAACCTCTACACCGAGTTTGCCACAATCAACTTTGAGTGTCTTTTAGAAATCAACAAGCCTATTTGTCCTAGGTTCATTTTGGAATTCTATGCATCCGTCGTCCTCTCCACGGATGATTATGGTCAAATGTCTACAACTTTAGGGCTAGTGGTCATCAATACTCCTTCACTCTTGAGGAGTTTGCTCAAATCCTAGGTGTCCCAAACCGTGGTACTTGCATCTACTCCGACTTGCACTCCCTCTCAACTCTTGACACCCTCAATGACCGCATCCATCCTTATGACACACCTCTTGTGTCAAAAGATGTACTTCGTGACCACCTCTTTGTTAGGACAACCAACACTAGGAGAACCCATTCGGGAAATGAGGTCGATAAGGACCCATATGGAATGGAAATGAATGAACTCAAGCCCCAATTCAAGAAATGGGAGGAAGTCCTTAGAGCAAATGTCATTAGCACCATAGGAAACCGAGATCACATCAATCTTTGCCTTTGCTACATGCTCTACTCTTTGTCCGTTAGGCAACCCTTCAACCTTGCCTACAACAAGGCCAAGAGAATGGCCGACATTCCCGTGCATGGCACAACGGCTATGCCGTATGGAATGCTCTTGACCCGTCTCTTTAGGTTCATCTCTCCCATTCCACCAACTCCAAACGGTCTTCGTCTTGACTACTCTCTCATTCCACACACCTTTGTCTCACTTAGTGATAAGAGAGTTTACAAAGCCCAAGGAAAACGTCCTCATCCTCCTACCTCCTCATCATCTTCCTCAATGAGTGAAGATGACTCTTTACCCAACTCTAGGCTCCCACCTCTAGAATACCTATCCCAACTTCCAGATATTCCAAATGAGTCGGCGGAGTTCAAGCAAACAAAGGGGATGTTTAAGAATCTTGGAAGATTCCTAGGAAAGCTCAAGAACAAGATTGACCGTCAATGAGTGCGGGTGTGTAGGAGTGTTTGGCACTAGGTGCTATTTGAACAAATTTGGTTGTTTTAAACAATGTTTGTGATGTACATGTGTGTTAGTACAATGTTTGATACTATTTGGAACATGTATTATCTAACAATGATGCAGGCAGACAACTTTTGGCAAGTTGTCAAATTTTCATGATTATGAAATTTTCACTAAGTATAGTGAAATTCTCGACCTCAAGGTCAAAGTCCGATGGTATGTGTGTTTACGTGTCTATATTTTGCATTGCCTAACCAGAAATGCATTATCTTTTTGATTTTAGGAGTTTTCGAAAAATTTGAAAATCATCTCACGGGTCAAAATCGCGGACTGCCAAAATTTTCAAGCCTGGCAAATCTGGCGGTACCCAAAATTGGGTTCCGCCAGTGTATTTTCTGGGCAACCCAGAAATGGCCCAACGGACCGGACGGAACCCTCACACGGGTTCCGCCTGTGTATCCTGAAGGGTCCGCCAGTTTCCTGCAGAATTTTTTTGTTTTGTTTTCAACATTTCAACATCAAATCAACAAAATACAATCCTTTTAGATAGAAACCTATTTCCTGCAATTTGTTTAGCACAATAGAGTACTTCTCATTCCTTATAACTCAAACAAAACCATTTCCTGCCAAATTTCAAAAATAGCCATAACCACCCCAAGGAACCTTCACATATAAAGGAAGGAACCCTTCCAAAGGTTCCTTGAAATCCCTGAGATTTATCCTTCAACAAATTTACCAAAACCACTAAGCATTTAGTGCAAATCTTGTCTTCTCACTTCACCATTTTCATTGGATTGACTTCCATGATATGACAACCCACAATTAGTTTTCCAAATCATTAGGAACCTCCATTTTTGTATGACCTAACATCAAATCCAAACACTCCTTCCCACACTCCTTCATCACTATAAATTAAACCATCATAAACACTATCAAATCATACCTTCTTCATCACAATTTCTCATCTTTTAAACCATTTTAGCCATGACTAAGTCAACAATCACCTCTCAACCATCAAGACCTATCCGGAAAACCGCCCGGCTAAATGTCAAACCACTTTGGTCTAACCAATCCATCAACCTAAGCTCCTCATCTTCGGATGAATTCACCTCACCTATCAAAAATGAACATTTTTTGAACCTTGCATCTCCATCTCCATCACCCAATGAACCCAATGAGCTCACTCCACCACCAACAAAATCACCCATTGACCCAACTCCACCAAGTGCTCCAACCCACCCATCCAAAACTCCATCACCATCACGATTGCCAAAACTTGAACCTATGGAGTTATTTGGATCTCCTCCAACATCACCACACCCTTTTGTCCAAGATCTCAATGATCTTCCACCAAGACCAACACAACCACCACCTTTTGCAAATGAATCACCAAGGTCAATTCTTGACCAAAATGAGCATTTTAACCACACCCAAACACCACAACAAGTGTACCATCAACCCAAACCATTGTTGTTTCACCCTATCTACCATGACATCCATGGTCCTCTTTATGGAGAACCAAACTTTGAAAACCATGATCACCCGACTCCACCACATTCTCAAGCCCAAACCTTTGACTCTTTCTTTCCTTCCTATGAGGAAATCCAAAGCATGGTTGAGAATCATCTCCATCAAGCAATGGAATTTCAAACCACCTTGCTTGACTCTATACCAAACCCATCCTCCAACCAAGAACCAAAAACCAACCAACCCTCAAACCAAGAAACCAAAACCAACCCATTTCCACCCACTCATCCCCATGTTTGCTCAAATTGTGAGCAAATGGGTGCAAGCATCAAAATGTTGCTTCACCAATTCCAAGATGAAACCCGTTTTGCATTCCAACGCGTCATAGAATGTTTGGATGCTCTTTCCTATTTCTTGTCTTTGACTTTTAAAAGTCAAATTTTACATGGAATGATATTTCTTTCTACTTACTTACTTGCATTGTTGGTTGATCATTTTTGTGTTGTCATTGTGGTTGCAATGTGTGTGGTAACTACAAGATTGACTACATATATCACCAACTAACTATTTTTTTGTAGGATCAAAATCCATGTTTCCATCTTGGCACTCCTTTTAGGGGGAGTAACAACCAAGGGGGAGCAAGTGCATAATTCCGCTTCGCTACTCTACTTTTTGTTTCGACAAAAAGGGGGAGAAATATATTAAAACTTCAAAACTTAATATGATTTTCATCACTTAAGTAAAACAAGTTTAATATAATTTTTTTTAAATCTTAAACACCAAGATTTTGTGAGTTACTTAAAAACAAAGTTTAAGCTTTGTCATCAACAAAAAGGGGGAGATTGTTAATACAAATATCGCCTAATAAGAAATATTTTTATAATGGCTAGCCATATAGTGACTCGGATTTCTTGTCCTCTACAAGGTTGTGAAGGGTGTAGCGGTGGTAATGGTAAATGGCTTACTAAGAAATATGTTAATACAAATATCGCCTAAAAACGTTATTTATATTTTACGATCTTTGCTAAGTTTTGTTAACGACAAAATGTAAACTTTAGTTTCTAAGTAAAACATAATCTTAGTTTTAAAGACTTGCATAAACTAGACTTTTGCTACATTATACATTTCATAAAACACAACACTTTTTATTTCTTAAAATAGAAATGTCACATCACATTTATGGCAAGTTTTGTCAATATACATTTATGGAAAGAAAGTGTGTTTGACTAACTATATGTTTGCTTGCAAGTTTTGTGTTTGACTAGGTGTAATGAGATGTGACATTGTTTGGTTTGCAAGATTTATTGCAAAACCAACTGCAAGCCCGGCGGAACCCTAGGGTTACACGGGCGGAACCCATCTGAGGGTTCCGCCGTATCCGCCAGGCCTGCAGAAGGCTTTGCTATAAATACTAAGCCACAAGTTTGATTTTTGGCTTATCACTCTACATCATATTTACACACATTCATTCATTCTTTCATCTGGCCCTTTAACATTTCATATGTGAAGTTTCTTTTTGTAGCAAAGAGATTCACGAGTTCATAAAAAGTAACAAGTATTCAACACAATGTTGCAAGACTTGTTAGCTTAGCATTGTGTAGACTTGTGTAGTTTACACTTCATTTGATTGTGTATTTTCAGTAGTGATCGGTTAGTATTTTAGTCCTCAAAATACAAAGTATGACGGGAGTTGTTGTACCCTTGTAAAGAACTAACGGGAGTGGTTGTACCCTTGTAAAAGAACTCAACATCTAGCTTAGTGTCGGTAAACATGTATAAGCGACGTGTAAGGTTTTCTCCGCCGGTGAAAGGAGCTTGTTGACTAGTGAAAGAAACTCTCGAGTTGGATACTCGGGGTGTGGACGTAGGGCAAGGAAAAAGAGTCCTTGTAGGCGAACCACGATAAATACTCGTGTTGTGGTTTGATCGTTTCTTTCATTTACTTGCATGTTATATATTGTGTTTGTGTATATATATCTTTGATCAAACGGAAAGTTTCAAAGCTAATCAAACAAGTTAAAAAGATTTTAAACGGTAAACTATTCAACCCCCCTTCTAGTTTTCCACAAAATATTTTATTGACCACTTGAGTACTCGTCATTTTAAAACCGACATTTTGAAGGTTTCACACAAAGATCGGTTTGCGAGTGATTTTTCCTTATTTTCTGCACTTGACCAGGCACTTCATGAGGCATGCATTTGGCTTTGTGGTGTGTGTTTCTACACACACACTTTTAGTAAGAATTCTAAACATGCCGACGGTGATGTGATCCTAGTACCTGGTTTTGATGAAGTTGCGATCTATGGTATCCCTATGCCTCTTAGACCGGTCTTGGGTGTAGTTGATAGCGCCGTTGTTGAATCGGATACTTCTCTTGCTACTGTTGAGGATGTCGGAGAGGGGGTCCTTTCTGTGATGCCCTCACACGTTGTTGAATCTGCTTGTTTTGATATCAACCTGCTTGGTCAGGTTTTCTTGAAGAAGTTGCGTACGGTTAAATGTATTCCCCCTAGGTTACGGCTCGGGTTTGCTAAGATTTTTTGTAGTGCGCTAGACAAGGTCCTTGCGTGCTCGGGGGATTTATCGTTATGGGTGCAACTCTTTATCATGCCATGTTGTGTTTTGACTGCTTTCATGCCAACTAACAGAGCTCAACGACATTCTGGTGAGCGAGAACGGTGTCAGTTTGAATCTATCTCTCGTGCTATTCTTCGATGGAGGGACCCTGCAGACAGGTTGGGTTTGGTGATGGAACGTTTGGATGGAGTAACTCCATCACTTGGTGGGGTGAAGAAAACCAAAGATCATGATGTAGCTAACCTAGTTCAATGCAAACGTAAACTAGGAGATGGACACTTTACCGCTGCTATTAAAGTGCTCACATCTTTTGGTGTCGCTCCAGCTACCCCTGACACCCTGCATGAGTTAGAGATCAAACACCCCTATGCCCCACCTCCGACTTCGTCTTCTTTTCCACTTGGTGAGGATGCTCTTTTTGTCCATAAAGACTTGGTGTTGAACAGGATCCGCAATTTTCTAAAAGGGACATCATGTAGTCGCGATGGGCTTAGAGCTCAACATTTAATGGATATTCTGGGAGGGGCTGCTTCTGCAATTGCTGATGATCTCCTAGGTTCTATCACCGGTGTTGTCAACTTGTTCCTTAGTGGAAAGTGCCATGCTCCTTTGGGGGAGTATATTGCTAGTGCCCCTTTGACTCCCTTGGTCAAGCCGGGTAGTGGTATACGCCCTATTGCTGTTGGCACGGTTTGGCGTAGGCTTGTTTCTAAGGTGGCTTCTTCTTCTATTGGTAACTCTATGAATACTTATTTACAAGACTTTCAAATTGGTGTTGGCGTTCCGGGTGGTTGTGAGGCAGTTCTCCATTCTGTGAATAGGCTCATTGAGTCTAAGGGTCACAAGGTTGGGTCTTCTATGCTCTTGGTGGATTTTCAGAATGCTTTCAATCTAGATAGGAGCGTCTTACTTCAGGAGGCTAGGGTGCGTTGCCCTTCCATTGCTCATTGGGTCGAGTTTTGTTATGCCCGACCCACTAGGCTTTATTATGATGACTCTATCCTTTGGTCTTTTCAAGGAGTGCAACAAGGGGATCCATTAGGTCCTTTGTTGTTTGCCCTAGCTTTGCACCCTTTGGTCCAGACTATTAATCAGTCTTGTGAGCTTACCCTTTAGGCTTGGTATCTTGATGATGGTACCATTGTTGGAGATACCCTTATGGTTGCTAAGGCGTTTGACATTACTATGACGGATGGTCCAGCTCGTGGTTTGTTTTTGAATGTTGATAAGACTGAACTTTTCTGGCCTGTAGAGGATCCTAGAAGTAGGGTGGAGGGTGTTTTTCCTATAAATATCTCTCGTCCGCTCAATGGTGTCAAACTTCTTGGGGGTTCAGTTAGTTTGGATGAAAGTTTTTGTCGTGATTTGGCTTTGAAAAGGGTCACTAAAACCATCTTTTTAATGGAGGCAATTCATAAACTTAATGATCCTCAATGTGAGCTCCTCCTTCTTCGTAATTATGCCGGGGTTGCGAAACTATCTTATGCTTTGAGGACATGCTCCCCTTTGTATTTACTGGAGGCCCAAGTTCAGTTTGATCAGATGTTATGTACCTCCTTGGAGAAGATTGTTACTGCTTCAGGACCAGGGTTTGGTGATTGGCAGTGGTGACTAGCCACTCTCCCAATCAAGATGGGTGGTCTTGGTATCTTTTCAGCAGGAGATATTATCCAGTATGCTTTTCTCTCATCTCGTATGTAAACGAGTGTTCTACAGGACAAGATACTAACAAAAACTGGTATTATCTCTCTTGGTTCTTAATTTCAGCATGCTCTTGATACTTTCAACATTACTTGCAACATAGATGTACTCTTTGTCACCACTGGCGCTTCTGCCCCCCAAATGATAAAAACATTGGCAAAGTGTTACTTTAGTGTCATTGAGAAAGACCTTGTTTCCAAGTACTCGTTAAGTCCAAGACAAGTGGCCATTCTCAGTAGCATCCGCGCTCCGCATGCACAGGATTTTCTTTTCACCATACCTATTGAGGGATTGGGACAGAGGATGAATCATCGTCAATTCCGTTCTGTGTTATGTTATAGGCTTACTGTACCTATGTTCTCTGAAGGTAGCCTTTGTCCAAGTTGTAATGTGCATCGTATGGACCAATGGGGGGATCACGCGGTCCACTGTTCTAGTGAGGTGGGTGTGAAGTTCAGGCATAATTTGGTGCGTGATATTCTTATTGATATATGTTCCAAAGTTGGGATCATGGTGCAGAAGGAGGCTCCAATGGGCTTTCTTTCATAGGATGGGAAGGAGTTATGTCCTGCAGACTTGTTATTATTCAATTGGCTCCAAGGTAAAGATGCATGTTTGGATGTGACTGGAATCTCTCCTTTTGCTGGTATTGATGCGACTTCATGGGCCCCTGGGGTTGCCTTAAATAATGATGTGGAGAAGAAAAAGAGAAAATATGCGACCAAATGTGAGGATAACGGATACAAGTTCATACCATTTGCTTTCTCTACATTCGGGGAATTTGATACGGAGGCTCTGGATACACTTTCACGTATCAAGTCCATTGCCATTAGCCACTCAAATAATGCTAAAAGTGGTGTTTTTATCATTCATAGAATAAGCTTTTGTATACAGAAAGGAGTGTGAGCACAACTTGTGTCTAGACTCCCATTCAACTTTATGTAAAATTCTATGAATCAAATAAATTATTATTATTAAATAAACAAAAAAAATAAATAAATAATAATAATAATAATAATAATAATAATAATAATAATAATAATAAAACCAAAAAAATAACAATAAAAGTAGAATGTAAAATACATCCCTTTTACAAGCAAAAAGACGAAAGTACCTTTCATGTTAGATAACGAAAATAATTTGCATGGTTCGTCTTTAGGGATGTCTATTGTCTTACATTTATCGACGAATAGATATAGATTTCCTAACTTTTCAGAAAAATATGTAAACTATAAAATTTAGCAAACACGAAGATGGATTTTGAAGTTTACTCTTATCATCACCATCATCATCATCATCATAAAAATTCATCGTAATACTAAAACACCATCAGCATACGGCCTATATGTTATTGAGTATAAGCACGGGATTAAATATATAAATTATATAAATATTTGTATTCGATGAACTTGAATTATGTTAAAATACCAAATTAAACTACTCAAACTAGAGTATTAAACAAATTTGATCATATTTTCAAACCCAAGCAAATATAGTTAAAATGTTATTATTAGTTAGAGTCATTATCCGAATATAATCCACACTTAATAATCCACGTGTACACTGTACTTATACTTGAACCCCGTATATATAATATCATTTTTACAAAACATTAAACACTACCAAATTATTATATATCAGCATCTCTATCTAAAAATATAAAAATAAAATTGATTTATATATTAAACCCTATACTTGTACAGAAATTATAACTACTACTAGTTAAAGGAAATACAAAGGTGTACAGAAATTATAACTACTACTCACTAGTTAAAGGAAATACAAAGGTGGTTAATGTGTCGTAATCAAAAACTTAAATTGTCAACCATTGATCTTCTAGAACTATTCTTCTCTTCCATTGCTTAAGAATATCTACAACAATTAGCATCACATATGAATCAAGATAGAATTAAAAATAAATAAATAAAAATCATGTATTCATTTCATTACCCATTTCTCACGTATATATGTACTTTATTTTACGAAGAGAAAAATCCCGCAAGGTATGATGTTCAACCCAAAACTCATGCAAACTATGTAGCCACGGTTAAAAGTTCAAAAAAGTTCCAATGTTGTCACCGAATTAAAGCTTCGATAAATATTGTAGAACTGTAAATTGGTGAATTCGTTCTTTTCAACTTATTTTATGTTTAAGTAGATTAAGTGTCAAGTTTGTAAATAAGTATGTAAACAATTAAACAATATAAATCGTAAGTAGAGTAATAAAAGAGCTAAAGGAAGAGAAAACAAACATACTGATTTATATTGGTTTGGGATGAGGGGTCTAGATTATCCGTACGTTCAGTTTCGAATTCGTGACACCTATATTATTCACTAGTACCAAATCCTTGTGGTGGATAAACTGTACACATTAGCATTTACCAATCTACACCTAGACTCAAACTAGCACGTGACGGAGTCCACAACTGGAACCACACACAAAGACCTCGCAATTTCTCCACATGTTAAAGTTTGCAAGTGAACTATAAACAAGCAAACTCAAACGAAGGTTAAAGTTTGCAAGTGAACTCTTTAGTCTCTGATTGGATCAAGGACAATAGCAACTTCAAATGAGAGTAAATGCTCTTTTTAAATGATACAATTAATGTGAAAGCGATAACATTTACTCCGATCAACATTCTCTTTAAATATGAGGCGTACGAGGATGTCACGTGAAGGTTGTGAAACGTGTTAAGCATTTAATGGAGAAGTACATCTTCTATTAAATATTTCTATTTTGAAAATACGAAAACTTACTTGTGTGAACAATGCTGTCACTTGTTCACTGTTTTTTCACCAACTCGTAATTGTCTTAACTTTCTCAAGGATACACTTTATCCCACTCATTTGCAATCTTGAAAAGTCCCACCTAAGTATCTAAGAGATATTTCGAGCTAAGCTTTTTTGGTTGGATCCGAGAGCTTATAGGTTCATCAGGGCATTGTTGATCTCAGAAGAACCTTTGTCATTCAGCTTCTAGTTCTAATACATACTAGCTGACTCCGCATTAGTTAGAGAGTATCTTCAAGTTATCTTTCACTCCTTGATGAAGTCTCTGACTTGAACCTTGCTGAGGTTGTTCACTAATTTTCTTATCAGTGAATCTTCTTATAATTAGTCTAATTTATGTTTAAATCTAATTAGAGACCATTAGACACTAAATTGACCCAACACATTCTAGTAAAACTGCCAAGGGTTTGACTATTATTCTCATGTTCTCAGTCTGTATATTTTAACGCGCGCGCGCGAGAGAGAGAGAGAGAGAGAGAGAGAGAGAGAGAGAGAGAGAGAGAGAGAGAGAGAGAGAGAGAGAGAGTGATTTGCAAAAATCGTACTTGTAGTTTGGCCAAGTTGTATGTTTTGTCTGTATGATTCGGAAAAAGCATGCGGCATCCTTGTGGGACACATTGGGTCCGATTTCGTCCTTCCCTAAACTAGAATTACTAAAATAGCCTTATCATCTTCCTTTGAATAGGCAGAACAAATGGGTACTTTTAGTAATTTCAGTTTAGAGAAGGACGAAATCAGATCCAAAGTTTCTTCACAAAGATGTTGCTTGCACTTTTCAAACCATACGGACGAAACATGCAATTTCGCCAAACCACAAGGACGTTTTTTTACAGTTAACTCATAAAAATAAATAAATAAATAAAATTAAAAAAAAAAATCTTTAGACTAATGATATACCTATAGTTCGAAGAATGAGTATTTTTTTCTTATGCGATATATGTTATATGTTGTAAGTTATAAGTTTTTCGTCTCAAAACTCTTTTTAACATAAAAAATAAAACAGGTTAGAAAAGTTATCATCACAGTGTGCTATCAATATATAGTTTAATATTAACATTTTAAAGTTTGTTCGATTGGTTGAGGTTTTACTCAAAATTATTTTGACACATACTAAAATGTAAAGGTTAGAGAGTCTTGGAACATACGTCATGTCAATGTTCAAGATACCCGAGACGGTTAATAGGAGGATTGATGCTTCCCGAGCCCAATTGTTTTGGGGAAGAGATGGTACAGACAAAAAGAAAATAGCATGGGTTCAATGGAAGAAGGTGCTAAACTCTAAAGAAAAAGGCGGTCTTGGAATAGGAAGTCTAAAAGCATTGAACTTAGCTTTGATTCAAAAATGGAGGTGGCGGTTTCATACGGATACAAAAGGGATTTGGAAAAACATAATCACAAGTATATATGGTCCTAATGGTGGGTTTGGAAACCAAGGTTCTATTTCGAGAGGAAATGGGTTGTGGAGTTCTAAAGTCAAAGCTATTGATCAGATGCATGGCCAACATATTGTAGAATACACAAATATGAGAAAATCAATTGGGAATGGTCTCAACACTAGATTATGGATGGATTTATTGGTGGGTGACTTGATATTAAAATAGAAATTTCCTAGGCTATATGCGCTCGACTCTAAATGGTCAATGGTTATGGAGTTGGCTGAGAAACATTCCAAATGGGGGTCGTAATGTCAACAACTCCAAGACATGCAAGATGTGCTTCAATCCTTTGAGTTGAACAATCGTGAAGATGCATGGAAGTGGCAATTGGCGAATGATGGGGGTCTTCACGGTGTCTTGCACTAGGAAACATATAGATAATATCTTACTAAACTCGGGAGACATAGCTACAAGATGGAACAACGTCGTACCCATAAAGGTAAATATCCTAGTTTGGAGGATTAGACTTGATCAGATACCTACTCGGATCAACTTAATAGAGAGAGGGATTGACGTGCCCTCTTTATTATGTCTTTCGTGTGGTAATCAAATAGAAGATGTATCTCATACTTTTGTGACATGTGAGGTTGCGTCTTGCATTTGGGATAGAGTGTTCAGATGGTTAGATATGTATCATCCTATGTTCAGTAACATCGAGGAACTCTTTGGTTGACTCGCTAACCATTCGTTTCAACCGAAAGAAAGTATTGGATGTTGTTATCAACACGGTTTTGTGGGTGATTTGGAGGTATCGAAATAACAAGATCTTTGGGTTAGTGAAGATGAACAGGAGTAACATGTTTGATGACATAGTTTCTACTGTTTTTGATTGGTGTTCTAGTAGAAGCAAAGTCTTCTAAAAAAATTGGACGTTGTGGATGCAAAACCCAATGTTACATACATTGTATTTGTTTTTCTAACTCCTTGCTAGCTTTCTATAAAATTTTGCCGCTCAAAAAAAAAAAAAAAAAAAAAAAAAAAAAAGTGTTGATTTACATGGAGTAGTTCGCAAAAGGCAGAATTGCATATATATCCCTCCCAAAGTGAATAATTGCATATATATTCTTTATACAAGTTTTTTATGCACATAGTACAATGGTTTTTATGCATGCTTTGGATATATATGTAATTATGCATTTTCGGAAGGATATATATGCAAAAACCCCTTAGCAAAACTATCCTAAGAAAATCTTACTCTTAATTCTTAGAACCCATGTCCATTCAGAGAAATCGTAGAAGCTGGAAACTAATTTGGTCGATAAGTAAAACAAGTAAAAGTCTAAAAATGCAAACATTGTCATCATGTTGGGTTTAATGTAAAGCTATGAACTCAAAGGTTGTTTGTGTAACACTTTCTTTGTATATGTCTCTCTAGTGGAAATTTTGGAACATTGACACCAATTGCTTCTTAAGGAATGGGTCATAGTTTGTTCTTTGGACCACAGAGGACGATGACCAAAACAGTTAGGTTGTTTGAATAAGTTTTGATGTTCAAAGAGATGTTAAATGCAATAAGACCCGCTTCTATAAATCTTATATGGTAGTTGAACTTTAAAAATAACCAACCTAATGTATATTTTATTGTGACACTTTATTGTGATTCAAAAAATAGCAAAATGATTTTATTGTGATTATAAGACTATCTTTATTCACTTTTTGTAACATTTTATTGTGATTCAAAAAATAGCAAAAAGATGATACTCGTAATGGCTGGTTTATAAAATTTCTAGAGTGCATTTACTTCACAAGTTTTAATAACATATATCCTTTATATAATAAAAGAAAGCACAAAATCGATATTTTTTTTGAAAAAAAACCAAAATATACCAATATAAAAAGCTCGATTTTATCATGTAGTAAAACGGAGCTACCAAATTAACTAATAAAATGCAAAATTAGATAATTAGTTGGTCAAAACTCAAAACCATCAAAAATAAAAGTGATAGAACAAACCCATGAAAGCAGGTGTTTCAAAAGAAGAAACTTTTTAAAAAATTGTTAAGTTATAAGACTTTAAGAATTAAATGTAAAATAATGTTATATTTCAATAGTCGAATATAATTAACATACAAATCTAAAACTTCATAAAAGAGTCTAATTTTGAATTTACATATTTAAGTATAGAATTTTTTATTTCTATAACTTTTTATAAGTTTATAAATTTAGCATTGGCCCCTACACTTTATATATATAAGATGAACAATGTTGTTGTACCCAAAACTTGCTATATGCACCGGATTATAATTATCTAAATGAAAAAATAGGTTATTTTTATTGTAATTAAATACACGAGATTTTACGTACAACAATATTTATATAAAATATTAATTAGTGATTTATGATCTAATTTCTTCAAAATATGTTTATAACAGGTATATGAGAGGAACCTTCATAGCAACAATCACAAAGGTATTATTTTTTGTTTGTGAGAGGCAACACATGCATATAATATCACTTAGATAGGTGTGGGGATATGGGGTGATGATGGGTGGACATGGGTTTGGGATTTGGTGAGGGAACCACGGGGATGGGTGGTTGGAGAATTAATAGGGTTAGAAGAATTGTTATGTCCTGTTAATCTTACTTGTAATGACAGGAACGCGTGGAAATGGGATCTCGATGAGGATGGCAGTTTTTCTATTAAGGCATTATCATCCTTGGTGGAGGATAAAATTTTGAACACCGGGGATGTAAATTTTGAGATAGTGTGGAACAAACTCATTCCAAAGAAGATCAATATTTTTGCTTGGAGGACGTTGCGGGGTAGATTACCGGTAAGAGTTGAATTGGATAAAAAGGGGATCGACTTGCACTCATTGTTGTGTCCGTGGTGTGATGATGCTTGTGAATCTATAGATCATTGAATTGTGTTATGCAATGAAATGATAAAGGTGTGGTCTTTGGTATTTGGGTGGTGGAAACTTGGAAATGTGAATGCGTTTACGGCTTATGCTCAACCAAAATGGTGATGGTATATTGTCGTCAAAAAATTCAGTTTTATGGCAAGCAGTCTGGACAACAGGGTACTTTATTTGGAAAAATCGTAATTGTAGGGTGTTTGGGAAAAATGTTGACTCGCATGTGAAATTATTTCAAGAAATAAAGTTAAGGAGTTACGAATGGATTATGAGAAGATCTAACAAATATAAACTGAGATGGAGCCGGTGGGTGGTAGATCCGGGTTCATGTACAGGTTAAATCAATATATAGAGTTGGTGTTGAGGGATATGATGAGGTTGATGTCTTTACAACAAAGGAGATGGTTTAGTATTGCTGGGAGCGGCATCTCTTTTATGTATATTTTTCTTATATACAGTTTGAGGTTTTAGTTGTGTGAGGATTGATGGGACTAAGATGCGTATCTTTAGCTGTAATATTGTAACACTATTTTGAGTAATAAAATTTTTCCGATTCTAAAAAAAATAGCAAGAAATATTATATCCTTCTACACATCTTCTTACTTATCCTCCTACTGCTTAGGTGTCAATCATCTAATTGTGAAAGAGAAAATGGGTCATGTTTATAAGTTTATAGATTTATAGATGATTGACACTTAAGTGATAAAAAGATAAATAAAATAATATGTATGAAAATATAACATTTCTCTATAATAGCTGGTAGTTAAACAAAAGAAAATATATTACTCAAACAAGCAGGGGCGGAGCCATGTTGAGAGTACCGGGGGGAGTTGCCCCCAACAAACCTCTCGTAAACATACAAAATCATGTAGGAAAAATATCAAAATTGTAGAAAAAATTGTCAATGCCCTCAGCTTGATAATCCGAGTGCCCTCATCATTGAAAGTGTGAACTAAGCTCTAATGCTCAAAACCATTTTTCCGGTGGTTTTGTTTCGTCGGAAAAATGGAAAAGGATGGTTGGAAAGATGAAATAGGAATATGGAAAGTGAGAATAGGTAGAGGGAAGCTGGTAGACATTGGGAGTAGAGAAAACAATCAAAAGTTTACTGTGTTTAATTTTGTACTATTTATTTACTTTAGATTTCTTTTGTGTATTTCTATTTAAAATTTACGGTCAATATACGTACAAGTTTAATTTATGACCATTCAAATCAAGGTTGTCAATTGAAATATCAAACATGATATATTTGTTTTTGTAAATGATGAGACTATATGTAAATTTTTAAGGTTTTCTTAAAGGTTGTGTTGTACGAGTATTGGTTACAATTAAATTTTTAAATCTTATACAATATATTTTTTAAATGTTACAAGAAACATTGGTATGATGTTGTTGTCATCTCGAATGATAAAAACTTGCCAACGTCAATTGCAAAACGTTACACGGAACACTTAAAAATATCTCAACTATAATTATTTTCCGCTATAAACATCGTCGATATGCACAGGTACGCGTCTAATTTTAATTTAATTCTTAAAAGATCCTATTGAAGATATAAAAAAAATAAAAAAATAAATAAATAATAAAAATAAAAACAAAAACATTCGATAAAAGTGATTTAGAGATATCTAATTATTTTGAAACAAGTTTAATTACTTTCAGCTTGCAATACTTTTATTTGTAGTTGGGTATACGTGAAATTAGATTGCGAGTTGGTTGATATTAGTTACTGTGAAACTTGATAAACTTACATTATTGGTTGATTTTCTTTATATAAATATTTCATTTAGTTAGTGTCAGTTGTCTTAAAAAAGATGTCTTTATTTAATTACAACCGACCCGACCTGACCCATTTTGAATTTTACCTAAAAAACAATCGGATCTATTATCTTATCTTTTTTATCGCTTGTTGCCCCCTTCGGTTAAACTTCCTGGCTCCGCCACTGCAAACAAGATAAACTTTTTTCAAAATCTGACTTGACCTCTACCATTTACAAAGAAGTGGTATCGTGGTAAGTTGGTAACACATAGTTAGAAACAATATTATTCAAAGAAAAAGAAAATAGAAAAGAGGGGAAAAAAATAAAAATAAAAAAAATGGTGTAGTCACTACAGGGTAACTTGGTAAATGGTAAGTAGGTGGTTGGTGATTGGTTCTAGAAGGGGAATCTACTTAAAAGAAAGGTGATAATGTTTCTCGACTAAATTATTGCGTACCACTACTTTTATTTTCACTAGTTTCTGACCTTTAGATTTCGCAATAAGATGTTATGAACACAAAAAAGGTAGGTACTTATTTATGCATTACAATTTTTCAAATTGAGTTAAACATGATAGATTATGTTCATTAATTACAAACAAAATTAATACATAAACATTTTCTTTTAACAAAAATTATGGATTATTTATTTATTTATTTATTTATTTTTTTGAACGGCATAAATAAATATAAATAAAAAGCTACTAGCAAATCGCTAAAAATCAAAGAGTACATAAACAATACCAGAAATAAACAGAAACTAAATATTCTAGAGTCTATCACAAACTTTAACTACGGGGACTATAAAAGAGATAACAAAACTCTTGACAATTACAGTAAATCCGAGACAAGAGAAAAATCAACACTCACGTTCGAAGTGTTTTTGATGTAGACCCAAACAAGCCCAGGAAAAATAAACACACAAGACATAGAAACAAAAAGAACCAAACAATCTCGAGATACTCTATACTCCCAGAGTCCCAGTAGCAATCAACAAGAACTCGTAAGCAGCAAATGATTCTTTAACCATTTTAACCAATTATACGACATGTGGCCCTTATGATATAGTCAAGAATAAGAAGATGAACCGATGTTGTCAAAAATATCACTCTTTCTCATCGAACGCGAACAAGAAGTGATGTTGTTGCGGTACCTCAATATCCACCAAAAATAAGATGCAAAGATAACGTATAACCAACGAAATTTCTCTTTTGAAGCATGCCACGTACTAAACCAATCTTTCCATTGCTCATGAGACGTAAATTGATCAAAAGGAATCTCACACCAATTACGAATAAGCACCCGAAACTCCCTAGCGAAAGCACATTCAAAGAAATATGAGCGGAGGATTCCACGTTTCCATTACAAGAAGAACATGCTATCATGGGAATATCAATTACTTGAGCCGAGAGATTCAACCGATGAGGCAATCGATCCAAAGACAGTCTTCATTAAAAAATATTAACTTTGCGCGGAGAGTTTTATCCCAAATAATCGAATGAACTAAGGCATGGTGAATCATAGAATCAATGAGACGACTTGTTTCCCTAACTGAAAATACACCGTCTTTAGCCAACATCCAAACACACTAGTCTTCTACCACATTAGTATCAATATGACTTATTTCCAAAAGTAAGTCTCTCAAGTAAGCCATGTTACGAACTCCAATATCGGCCCTAGACCAATTTTAATTCCAATTATGGCTCATCTATTAATTTACTCTCATAATAAAATAAACATGATCAATCGTGTTTGACTATAATTTTAGAAGATCTTTATAATCATTTTACAATTCTATCTAAACATTAAACTATTTAACTTTTAAAAGTTAAAATACAAAATGACTTAATCAAATAAATTCACTTTTGATCACCCGTGTGAAACACAAAAATAAGTACTCTATAAGCTGAAGCTAGTTACAAGAGTATCACTTTCTATTATAATATAATCATAACAAGTAATTTGGTGGTAACATGTGTTTGAATCACTCGACAAGCTTTTATTAAAAGTGGTGTCTAATTGACTATGCAACAACTTTTTCAATATTCCTTGTATTGATTAAACATAAACCACGTTTCCCGTCTCATGTTTTAAGTAATTTTGCCTATTGTTTTTTCACTAATTATTGTGTTTGAAAAATTATGCTGCAATAAAAAATAGTTTCATGTAATAAATTATGAATTCGTGTCTCGAAACTAAATACTTAAACAGAATAATCATCTACATCAATCAAGTAAATTTTTTCATCAGATAATATATATATTTTTTTAAAGATAAAATAGTTAAAATAGTATTCTTCACTTGGAAATTAACATGTGTCATTGCAGCAAGCAATCAACGTCTTAAAATAGAACATCAAATGACAAGAGACATTACCAAATACTACAAAATTGCATGATGTAATTAACATGTTAATGGTTCATTGGTTCCCAACATAGTCTATTCGGTTCTTTGTTGTAGTAGTGATGGTTTTGGAATATCTAATGGACTAATAATATTTGGTAACGCATATTAAGTTGCTTGTGTAAAGTCGTTACTTGAACAAACATAAAATTAAGTCATTAGATGTTTTAATTGCCAAATGAAGACCCTGTGCATAATTCCTTTTAACTACAAAAGCGAGGCTTAACATAAAAGTTGTAGTTAGTATTATAGGAAGGTTACATTATTTAAAAAATTCTATAGAGATCCTATAAATTACACACCTCACATATCGTTGTATACGGATTTAAATATAACTTACTAATAATTTCAATTGTCACTTACCAAACGTCTCATACCTAAATACTGCATGTGCATACAGAGATGATGTGCAATTGACTATTATAAATCTAGAGTTGAAGATATAGTTTATCATGAATTGTTAAGAGAAGAAAAATAAAAAGGTGGGTAATAGTATTATGAGATATTCCATAGGTTAGAACACACATAATTTGACTAAATTATAAAGTATATTTTTGTATAATGGAGTGGTTGAGACCTTCTAGAACAAAACCATCCAAATGGCATAAATAGTAAATTCGATGTTTTGAGAGCACAAGGTGCAGTGACTCAGTGAGCAACCTTAGCTTCTCATTTGAGGCCTACGGGATGACACGTCACTTTAAATACTCACTAACAACTAACCTCTTTCACTAACAACTAACCTCAACTTACTCATTTGAGGTCCATCACTTGCAACTTTATTTAATTTTTCACTCACAAAAAAAAAAGAAAAAAAAGTACAAATGTCAGTTATGTTGCTTCGTCGTGCAGACGAGCAACCCGAACTTGAGGAGCTTTGAGGAGGTTCATCTGGTGCAGTGGCTAGCCATGAAGAGCTTTGAGGAGGTCCACGTTGAAGTGGCGAGTATCATTGAGCAATTGCACCCTGTGCTCTGAGATACATTTGTAGTTATGCGTGTTATTGTTATAGTTTGCTTAAAATGATTAAAAAATGTTACTTGAGAATTAGTTACATGAATAATAAAGAATGTTGCTCCATTACATAACATTAACAGGGTATCTGCGCGTTGCAGTGGCAGGTACCCTGAAATAAAATTTTATGGCGAATCATGTATTTTAGTTTATTATATTCTTTTTGACAATTTACATTTACGGATATCAAGAATTTCGTTTATCCAGTGCTCGTTCAGGCTCGAGCTTGTTTGGCCCGTACCCGTCGGGCTCGAGCCCTTTTGGCCCGTTACCCGTTCGAACTTGAATATTTGTGTAATATATTTTATTATTTGTATTATTGACATTTAATAATTGTATTTGAGTTGCTCATATAATATACTTGATAAATTGTATTTCTTATATAAAGGGTGTTTTAATAATTGCATTAATTGTAGTTATTGACCAATTAATTAATTGACTACATTAAATATCTTGATCACGTTAATTGTGTTTTAGTTGTATTTTTTTCTATAATAAGTATTGTTGAATTAGGTGTCGTTTGTTTTTTCAGAGCTTTTTCCTCTTCATCTGCAAACCATGTCTGCAGAAGAAGAGGTACATCTGAAGCTCTTCATTGGCAAGAAGAAGAGCGTTTGTTTTTTGTGCTATTGAAGTACTTCTTTCATTTTTCTCCATTTTTTTTTCTTTTTCACTAGTTTTTTTTTTTTTTTTTGCTATTCATTTTTTTTTTTTTTTCATTTCCTTTTTCTTTTTTACTAGTTTTTTGTGCTATTGAGTGCAAAACAAGCAATCGCTTAAAATACAGAGTATTAAGTACAATACATAATGGTTCAAATTATACCAATACATAATGGTTCAAAACATAAAAATTGCAAATCACATAAATTATCAAAATACTACAAACATATATCAAATTAGGACTCGGCCCGTTCAATCACTTTGCATTAGTTGTTGTGCGATTTGATCTCTTAAATTAGTCATATATTGTCGGTCGGGTGCATTGCCTTGTGGTTGAACAACTTGATCTTCTTCATTAACTTCGTCATCAACCTCAACTAATGCGTTGTCATTATCAAATTGCATATTTGATTGCTCATATCTAGCAAAGAGTTCATCATCTAAACCTTCTTTTCGTATAAAATTATGAAGTGCAAAACATGCAATCATGATATTTCGTTGTTTCGTTAGTGGAAAGGGTGCCATCTTCTTTAATATAGGAAAACGTGCTTTTAATACCCCATAAGCACGTTCAATCACATTTCTAAGTTTCGCATGTGAGTGGTTGAATTTTTCTCTACTATTCAATGGTCGGCTTCGCCGAAAATCTCCTAACCAATATCTCACATTGCGATATGGCGCCATAAGCCCTCTTGTGTGTGCATAGGCGGCATCACAAAGATAATATTTGTCTGTAAATGTTATATGATAATTAATATTTAATAGTTCAAAATAAATGCAAACTATGTATGTATGTATTTTATGTATGTATGTATGTATGTACCTGGAGGGGGTAACGGAAACGGTGCATTAGGATTTCTTATTGCTTCTGATAAAATTCTGGAATCATGAGCTACCCCTTCCCATCCGGCAACAAGAAAAGTAAACATCATATTAAAGTCGCATATTGCCAAAACATTTTGATAGCAATCCCCCTTTCCTCTCCCTCTATATAAATGTTGCTTGTGTTTAGGGACAAAAGCATGTATCAAAGTTCCATCCAGAGCACCGACAGCTCCCTACATAAACGAAATTAGTAGTCGAAATTTAATGTGAACAAAATATCGCATCACTAATATAGTTACTAATTACCTTAAATATTTGTCGTAATCTCCTATTATGGCCTGGAACGTTTGGATTAGGATTAAAATTTATTGGTATTATAATCTCCTTAGCAAACTCCACCATTTTAGCCAATACCTCATGAAAAAACTTGTGAATTGTTTGCGTTGAGTGTTGAAATCGGTTTTTTATGACCACATACCGTTGATTGTGACCTAACATCATCAAGAACATAGCCATCTTTTCTTCAACTGATACATGCTTGCTATCTTTTAACCACCCTTTTACTCTAAAATGTGTGCAAAGACGAACAAAGGAATCACGTGACATGCGTAGCAACTCAATACATTGTCTATCATTTCCTTGTAATAATTCTAATGTAAACTGATGACCCGACATTGCTGAAGTAGTATCTCTTTTTCGTTTTCCTTTCCTTGACCGAAAGTAGCGAAGATACGTATACATAGCAATAATGAGTACAAGTTTTTGATTATAATCCATGATAACCCTGTTCAAATATAAAATTTTAAAAAATAAACTCAATGGTTCAAATAAACACAAAGCCACATATTCACAGTTTCAAGCATTACAAAAAGCATTACTACAACTGAATAGATGGGAGGTCATGCAGCAAAGAAATACTATAATCTTAAATATTACTACAACTGAATACAAGGGAACAAATTAGAAATAAGAAATACTAGGTAATTATACAATCTTAAACAAGTTTTGCAATATGAAACAACACTGTAATCATTACAATAATATATTATTTAATCAAATGAGAATGTGACAAATGGTACATGATTACAGTATTCGTATCTAAACTCATGTATATCTTTTACACAATCATCCGTGCCCATACAAAGGGCAAATACTCATTTCGCCAAAAAATGCAGCAATGGTTTCATTTTTGCCTGTACTTAAAACCCGTGCAAAATGAGCAAAATAAATCACCCAGATTTGTTTTGCATACTAAAAATATTCCCAACGACACCAACAACACTAACAATAACTGCTAAACACAGCATCAACCAAGCCGAAAACCTCTCTCGGCTAGTCAAACCAGGACCCAAACTACTCAACCGTAACGCAATAAGAGCAGGGAACGTAAACCCCAATGACACAGCAGTAGTCGCACCCGTGAACTTAAAGGCAGCCCAAATACTAGGAATCATCGTAGACCCAATGTAAACAAGTGCCAAAAGCACAACAGTCAACGCTACACACCTCTTCCTACTCTCTTCCTACACACCTCTTCCTACTCTCATACAACAACATGATAGGAATAACCACTAACAAATCAAGAATCGCAGTCTCAGAACTAAAATCAGGTGTCAACCTAGGCGCCTCAATTACCTTCTACAACCTTAATAAACGCTACAATAAACGCTACAAGCACAAAAACAACAGCTAACGCCACAGAAGCAGCAGAAGTAGTACTCAACGAATCAATCTTATCAAACAAACATAACGGCACAAGAAACACAACTACAACAATGAGAATGTGAGGAAACATAGTTGAAAGTGAAGTGCTAGAAAACCACTCCTGCTGTCACAACACCAGTCCAAAAAGAAGATTTAAAGGAGGCTGAACCTTCTATAAATCCATCATCACTGATACAACAGAAAGAGGAACAAACATTGGTAACATCTACAGAACAGTTGAGTTGCTGGGCGAGTTTGTTTTTGGAGAAGAAGTCACTAGTTCTGTTAGAAGCTTCATGTCACCAGAAGCTAACGCACGCAACTCTTCAATCCAAACAACAGCAGTTTCTTTCAGCAGCAGAACAAACACATCATACACGGAAATCTCAACTGGAGACTCGCATACAGCCAGGAAACCGGTAAATTTCTAGTCTTTCCTAACCAAATAAGATCTGTAATGCTTTTCGACAAGTTTTATTTATTCATGTTTAAATTTTTTAATCTTGAACAGAGGCGCAAAGCCGCGGAATCAAGCAGCTTGGTTACACCGTCATCAGTGAGAAGATCAAGCCGTATACAAAGCCGATCTGTCATGTCTCCATGAATCAAGCTTCACCAAGACATCACCTTTCTTTAGCCTAACTAGGAAATCGAACATCGATTGATGATCTTTTAACTCTTAGATTGTAGTCTAATGGAATCAAACTTGTTTCTGTATTTAATGAATTCTACTTCTTTGATTTAAACAAATATCAAACTTAAAAGGATCTAAACGCGCAGTTAGCGCCTAAAGCCCTAAACATAATTAAGTTTGACCTCTCAACAACATAGGCGGTTAGATCACCTCTCGTAACAGCAGAAACATTCAAACATATCCAGTTAAAATCAGACTACTATTCCTAGCCTCATAAGCGTTTTCAATCCCTCATATATTCTGAAATAGCAGAGATAATTGCAATACCAAACACCCTTTTCTGCATATTTCATATTTCAGTTAAAACCAATATATGGTAAGGAGTGCTTATTGACTATAGCTTTCTGCACAGTTAAAATCAGAGCTCATAACAGTAAAATAAAATTAAAGCTGTAAATCAGAGGTCTACACAGTTAAAATCAACAACATAATCATCTTGCAAGTTTTCGCGACCACAGCCTAACAATAGAACAAAACAGTACCTCTAGCACGCTAAATAAAAAACATTATAGAGACTATGACAACGGATAGAAAGAAGACCAAGAAAATTCCCCAGACCACACATGCTTTTGCCGCTTACCCAAAACCACGTTACAACCCCTTTACGATCTCCCTACTTGAAAATTCCAAATGTTCTACCCGTCATCTCAATCCATCCTTTTAAGATGTCTGGATCCGATGGCAAAGCCATCCATGCCTCTCTCATATCCCTTGACTGACCAAAAATATTGAATGCTGCTAGAAATAAAGGATCTAACCGTGGTAAATCAACTAGTTTCAACTTTTCAGCACATTCACTTGGTGTTGGCCCATCCTTGGTTTTCACCATATGTCTCAATGCACACTGCATATCCACGGCCAGGTCATCAAAAGTAACACGAGAAGTCTTTGCCTTTTTCTTAGGCCTAACTTCATCATGTAGCCTTTGTGTACGGGAGTTCCCATCATCTTCAGCATCAATATCCACGTCAACCAAAGGGTCATCGTCGATATCAATTGCCCCAACACGTTCCCTCACAGCCGATGCCCCAGATGCCGATGTGGCAGACCCCGACGCCCCAGACCCTTCTGAATTGGTCCATTGACCATCACCGTTGGGGGAAATACTTTGAAACACAATTTCACATAGTTCTTGGTAAGGTAATGGATTTGATTGCAAAGATGCCGCCCTTTTATGAATCTGTACCCAAATTTTAAAGAATTTCTAGATAAGTTATTTTTGTAGAAAAAAATTACATAAGTGTTAAATATCTTAATACCACGCACCTTCTTAAAGTCTTCCCATTGTTCGGGTGTTAGGTTAAACATCTTTGTTTGCGGTTTATAGACGTTCCCTGTTTTGTTCTTCAAGTAAAGCCATCCAATATATTTTCCTCTTAAATTATCAAATCCGTTTTTCATTTCTTTTTGTGTGAATTCCATCCCAAACTTATCTTTGAGCACCCGGCCTAACCTAACCCAAGACGACCTATACAAGCTAATGCCATTTCTACCGGTCGTTTGCATTTCTTTAATGCATGTTTCTAGTAACACTTTGATCATCTCATTGGACCAATTTTTACGTTGCTTGGGACCTTCCATATGACCTTCCATTATAACTATAACAAATACACAAAAGGATCAAAACATACTACTGAAAAGTTCAATAAACTTCAGTTGGCCTAAATTAACACAAATTCACTACTGATGTTTCATATAGAAGATGTAATCTTTGGTAAGACCAGAACTCCAATTCAAACTGAAGATTCTGGTTAGTATCAACTAATCAATATGCATACAAAATACACTATAAGTTTCAGCGCGGCTTAATTTAACTAATCGCTACAAGCTACAACTATTCTGTTCTTAATTGACTCCTCAAAAAGACATAATACAGAGCCAGTGATATTCATTAGTGAAAACTAGTATTCTAGCTGGAACATGAAAGGTTGCACACAATCGCAAATACCACATAGCCTACACATGACTTTTTGAAACTAAATAACGGGAGCAAGACAAAAATGCTTAAGCCACATTGTCCCTCCTAGTGCACATCATCTCATCGGTTAAACATGCTCAACACATATCCAAAGCAACTCAACAATTAAATGCTATATTACCAGCTTAAACCTAGACTACGCTACTCTCATCACTTTAACAAAGACGATACACATCCAAACACAAGCATTCTACACTAGAAGCAACATGATGGGGCAAGTCGGGTACATTAGTTTCACGCCAAAACTGGTTCACCTTGAAATGGGTCAGTTCATGTAGATCAAAATAGGCCGCGTCTTTAATCTATCAGTATATATTTTTTTCTGAGTAAAATATTGATTCAAAAAAAAGCATTAAACTCATAAAATCTATTTTGCATATGTCAAATATAAACCTTAAACCTGAGATGACATCCTATTTCAAGTCTACCCAAATAGTATTTGTGTTTCAAGTCTACCAACACTTAACCCTTTAACATCATTTTTTCACATAAGAGTATCAAGCAAAAAAAAAAAACCCATGATAAGTCCTAAACATAACAAATAAATGAAACCCAAAAGACAAAAACATCAAACAATCAAAACCCATTAACTATAACCCACATAAAAAGCAATTTATTCTTCAAAATCGTACTTAACCATAAAAAAGAAAACCTTACCTTTTTGCGGCGGACGAGAAGGGTGGCCGGCGGCGACTGAGAGGTGAGTGGTGGCGGCTGAGTGGTAGGAGGAGGCGGAGGTGGAGGTTGAGATGGTGGATGGTGGGAGGTGGAGGTTGAGGCGGCTGAGTGTTATGTTGAAAGAAGTGGAAAAAAGTGGTAGGGTTATGTCTGAATGATAGAAGAGGAAAGAAGTGAATTTAGCCTCTTATGTCTGAAAAAAAACAAACGGTCTTCAGTTCATTTGTCTGCCCGCCTGCAGACATTAGAGGCAAAAAAGAGCTTTTTTAGAAAAACAAACAAGGCCTTAGTTGTACTTTGAGTTTAAGAACTTGTAATTATATTTAATGTTCGAAAATGTGTTTTAATTATTATAACTTGAATTGTTGAATTTTAAAAGTTTCTAATTTAAGTAGGCCTTAATACTTTATAATATAGTAAGATAAATATTAGTTCTTCTTGCAGGGACATATGAAAATGAGGTCTTGATAATAAATAGTTCTCTCGATCAAATTATTATCTTGTTTGGTTGAAGAAAAATTCGATGTAGATTTTGGTCATGTTATCACTACGTTACAGAATAAAATTGTTCCAAAAAAGATAAATGTGTTCGTGTGAGAGCTTTAAGTGGTAGATTACTGGTGCGTGTAGAACTAGACAAGAAAGGTATTGATTTTCCCTATATTTTATTCCTAATGCATGACGAGGTTTTGGAGTCCATTGATCATGCGTTAGTATTTTGTAATACATCTATGAGCATTTTGATGAGGCGAAAAGTGTACCGCTTTTAAGGGGTCATTTAAGCCGAATTCGAGATTATCAGATCAATTATTGCCCTAAATCGTTTCTTTTGTCATTTTAGGTACTTTTGAGGAGAAATCTGAAAAATGAAGCATTTTGGACGTTTTTTGAGCATAAAAGTGAAGAAAACGGCAAAGTCTCAAAATTCTTAAGAAACATGATCGGAGGTGTACTACGATTTTTGGTTGTATTTAATGCATAAGAGAATTCTAATGATCCCATGTTAGGAGCTTCTAACGGCTCGACATAGGAGTTAAGTAGGATCTTATAGAGTTAGGGAATATTGTACACGGCCCTACGACTAGTATTAAGGAATATAACCCGTCATCCATGCAATTGTAACAAGCTAATCAACCGGTAAGAGATATCTAGGGAGTAATGAAATCTAAGTAAACAAAACTTTTCACATTATTGTTTCCACCAAATTAGTAATTTAATTTAATTTTCATTTCATTTATTTTAATTTGATTGCATCTTAGTTAACTGGGTTAGTTGGTGATTGGTCCTAAACAGTCAACTAAGTTTACCAATGTGAGTGGTCAACCAAGTCAAAAGTCTCAGACCAACTAACCAAGGAGTACAGTGTATTCCCGGGTCGTTATGTCCCAGCGAGGTGTGCAATTGTATTTGAAAACGTTTTAAGTGATCGGGTGATTTAACAGGAGGATCAGAAATTTGATTTGTATGATTACACTACGAGATTATGATTGAAAATAACTTAGAAACACTATTTTAACAATTACTGATGATCAGATAACCTAGAAACGTAAGTTAAACCTAAAAAAGCGTGTTTGAATTTAAAATAAACGCGAACGCGCAAAAAAAAAAGTGAAACGTGAGCAAATAAAGTCCTACGAATATGAAAATTATATTTTTACAATCCTAATGTTATAAGAAAATTTTTGGAAAATTAAAATTATTTTTACAACTATTTAATTAATTACTAATTATTAATTACTTTTTAATTAACTAAATTATACTAATTTATAATTAATTTATGAAATTTAACTAAAAAATTGAAAATTAAACTTAGAAAAATCTAAAATATTATAAAACTAATTTTAAAACAGAATATGTATTTTTCCTACTTTTTAATTATTTATTATTGATTAAAACTAATTATTTAATTAATTTAAACTAAATTAAATTATTAAAAGTACTAAATGACAAAAGAAAAATATGAAAAAATTACTAAAAATCCTACAGGATATAAGAAGCCTAGGAAAAATTTAAAAATAGGAATTGCTTATAAATAAGCAGAAAAATAAGCCAAAAGACTTAAATAGAAGCTATCACTTTTGGTATTTTTGTCTTTTCTTGAATTTTCTTTTACAAACCTATTAAACAACTGAAAATATGAGACTTTTGTGAAAGAAATTACTTTGGAAACTTAAAAATAAGCAGTTGGGAAGCTTAAATGTTTGACAGATGATGAGTATAGCTTATTAGGACTTTTGATGAAGCTCAAACTGCTTAATAAGCTAAACAACTGACCTACAACACAAAATAAGCTAAACCAAGATGGAATGGACTAAGAACAAACTAAAACAACAAGAATAGTACTTTGAATAAGCTTATAAGTAAGAATAAGCAAATCAAACAACCCTCAGACCAACAGGTTTTAGGGGACAAGCTGCATGCCACAAGACAGCTTGTCAAAAAAGCTCAGAAGCCTGAAATGAGCTTAAAACCAACAACTATGGTCAAAGATCTGTTCAAACATCCCAAGGTCATAGGCAATGGTCCATTAATAAGCTTTAAGAGAGCTTATGGAATGGCTAAAGTACATTGATGAATCAGTGTACTCAGAAAATTGGGACAAACTAAAAGCTTATTGCAGGCTTATTAAATAAGTTGGAAAATGCAATAAAAGCCCTGAACCTTGAAGTTTGGCAGATAAGCTTCTCAAAGAACCAAAGAACTCACAACTAGACTCACTGATGAACTCACAGATAGCTTATGAACATGGCTGCTAGGACACAACTGGTGGAGCAGGGCATGTATAAGCAAATCAGTCAACTTTGAACCATGAGATAAGCTCTAAAAAATCTAAAAATTATAATAAAAATAGTCCAAGAGTCATCAGCTATCATTCATTCAAAATCCACAATTACAGCTAATCAAGTTCACACAGGAGCAAACTAAAATTCTCTCAATTTTATGAAAAACTAAGGCAGTGTGCAATTTGACTTTTCTACGAACATGCAATTTTGACTTTCACTAACTTTGATCTACCCTAGCTGCTCTAAATTGTGGTTATAAGCTGAAATGATGCTATATTGGGCAAACTTAACAAGAATAAGACCTACTGTAATGGATTAACCATTACATTTCCTAACAGTGGGTCAGTGAGGGGAATTAGAAGCTCATATTGACTTTTTGCTGAAAACCTTTGAGTATTATGATGTTTCTAACCTAATGACATCTAATGTAAGCTGAGTAGACAGATTCAAGTTCCTGTAAACAATTTAAAAACAGATTAAAGCCCTGATCCAAACACCCCCTTAATTTAATACACTGATTTAATCACATTAACACCACTAATAACATCAGTTTCTCATACACCACTTAAATCCAATTTTGAAAGTGAAAATGAAGAAAAGTGAGAACAAGGGATTCAATTAACAAACACTTAAATTATCACCATAAAATAACTAAATAACACTAAATAAGCATGCAAGAACATAAATTAACAACATCAAACCATTCAACAGTAGAATTGTAAAAATAGGGAAATAAGCTCACAATTTGAATCCAACTGAAAACAAATGAACTAGGAGCCAAGAATACAACCTATTGCCTCCCCTGAGGCTCTATTACCATGGCCATCCAAAAGCTACCATGCTCCAAGCTTTATCATCCATTTATACTGCATTTTTTTTCTATTTATTTATTTATTTTTGAGTACTTTTGATGATTTTTTAGTTTTCAAAATGAAAAGAAGTTTTAAACTTACTGAGCTATCAAAGACTTTATAATGAGTTTATGTGGGCTTTTAGATCACTAAACAACCATATTTAACATACTCAAAGCTAAAATGGGATTTTGAACAAACTTAGAGCATAAACTGAGATTAGTAAATAAGACTTGAATTAATGACTGAATTAACACTGAAATAATTGAGAGTACAATTTTTAAGCTAATTTTAAATAACTGAGAAAGGAAAATACATTAAAACGACATAATTTAAGCTAAAAACTACCCAACTGCTCCAATGTGCTTCTTTCCCCTTTTTGTAGCCTTCAATTAGGGTTTCCTCTCTCCTTTGTCTCTTTCCCAGCAAGAATATGGACCAATGGATGGTTCAAATTCAATCTTGGCCGTTATTTGGTTTTGGCGCCAAAATCACTTTGGCATTTTTCACTGATTACTTGTGCCAGGGATCAAGTTTTGGACTGAGGTGTTTGGAGGGGTGTAGCTGTGATGATGGAGGAGGGGGGATAGTGGGATTGTGATGATGATATAGGCAGGGGTAGCAGGGGTCACAGGGTGTGTGAGGTGGGAGATGGTGTTGACTTTCTGTTTGACCAGGGGGATAGTATTAAAACGGGGGGGAGTTGGGATTTTGGGATGATGGGCTTGGTTTATGGATTAGGATTGTGTTTGGTTTGGGTATTTAAAATTAGGGTGGGCTTATTAAAGGGTTTTAGTAGTTTAGGATTAGGAATAAATGACAAGGACCAATTTTGTAATTCCTGAAACTTGTGGACTGATTTTGTCATTTTTCCAAAGTGTATTCCAAGGGACCATTCCTGCCAATTTTTATTTATGAAAGGACCATAAAAGTTAATTTCCAAAATGTATTCCAAGGGACCTTTTCTGCCAATTATGAAACATCAGGGACCAAATGTGTAATTTCTCAAACTTTTTACCCAAGGATCGTTTTTGATAAATTTGACTTTTAAATGCCTTTGGTTGACTTTTCTTTCATTTAAAACCTTCAGGGACTAGTTTTGACAATTTTTGAAAGTTGAGGGACTGAAACTGCCAATTATGCAATCTTTGTTTGTTTTTCATCTGTTTTTAATCGTTTAGCATCTGAAACATATAAAACACACTTCTTGGGATATTTTCAGTATTTTGATGCATTTCTGAGTGTTTTTGGATGTTTTGGCAGTTCAGATACGATAAAAATGATGAGTATTTACACACTCATCAGTTCGCTAGTAACTAATTCCGCCCACTCCTTCAAAACCCGAGATTTTACTTGCTTTCATAAAATATAAAAAAATACAAAAAGAATCATCCCTCACCTCTAGACCTAGTTTAGTAGGCTTTCTAATCCTAGCGACACTATTCTTGAGTTGAACGATCAATCCCCCGGTACTTGTCACTATACTATACTACAACGATCAGGTACACTGCCTGGTGGGGGTTGTAAGATTCTCAAGATCCCTTGAGAGGTAAAACCTGTTGCGAGGGCGCAATTCCTACGTATCAAGTTTTTGGCGCCGCAGCCCGGGGAATAGTTATTACACCCGAGTGATGTGAGTATCTAAACACTATTTGTGAGTTGCTAGTGTATGACCTCCGTGCTTGTTTTTGGTTTTTAGTGGAACGATTATTTGTTGTAATTACTTTTATATTAGTGTTAAATGACCCCTAACTTGTATTTTGATTAGAATAAAAGCGCATTTGCTTGAGGACAAGCAAATCTCAAGTGTAAGGGTATTTGATGAGGCGAAAAGTGTACCGCTTTTAAGGGGTCATTTAAGCCCGAATTCGAGATTATTTGATCAATTATTGCCCTAAATCGTTCCTTTTGTCATTTTAGGTACTTTTGAGGAGAAATCTGGAAAAGGAAGCATTTTGGACATTTTTGGAGCATAAAATTGAAGAAAACGGCAAAGTCTCAAAATTCCTTGCTGGAACAGTACCTGACGACGTCAAGGTTTACTAGTGACGGCGTCAAGAGTGACAAAAGAGGTGGATGTGGAATTTATAACATGATGGCCCAGAACATTTTCTTTGTTATTGGCCTGACGGCGTCACCAAGGCCATCAGGGTCCATATACACGTGACGGCCCAGAGCTCATTCCTACATGACGGCGTCAGAAGTGGATCTAGGCAATACGAATTTCATCATGGAGGCGAGTTGACGGCGTCAGAGGCTAACACATGACGCCGTCAGGATGTGTAGTCTATATATATTTTTCCAATTTTTCATTGTATAGTGTGGAACTTTTGGGGAACAAGTTTTGTAAAAACCCTATGTAGAATTTCCTGCATCTTGAAGGGGTTTCAAACCTTTCTTTCTTCCATGTTTGAATAAAGATAAGTACTTCATTAATCATTTAATATGTCTATGTATTGTTTGATTCTATCTTATGTGTATCTTTCTTTTAACATGTTAGGCTAGGCTTTTATTGTGTTTGCTTAGATGTAGTGAAACCTAGATGTTGATTATGGGTTGATTGTTTGTTTATAATTGTTAAGGATGATTGTATTCGATGTTAGGCTTAAGAAAACTGGCAGACTTCCATTAGTAACTTGCTTGAACGTCTTAAGAAACATGATCGGAGGTGTACTACGATTTTTGGTTGTATTTAATGCATAAGAGAATTCTAATGATCCCATGTTAGGAGCTTCTAACGGCTCGACATAGGAGTGAAGTAGGATCTTATAGAGTTAGGGAATATTGTACACGGCCCTACGACTAGTATTAAGGAATATAACCCATCATCCATGCAATTGTAACAAGCTAATCAACCGGTAAGAGATATCTAGTGAGTAATGAAATCTAAGTAAACACAACTTTTCTCATTATTGTTTCCACCAAATTAGTAATTTAGTTGAATTTTCATTTCCTTTATTTTAATTTGATTGCATCTTAGTTAACTGGGTTAGTTGGCTAGCAACTAATTCCGCCCACTCCTTCAAAACCCGAGATTTTACTTGCTTTCATAAAATATAAAAAATACAAAAAGAATCATCTTTCACCTCTAGACCTAGTTTAGTAGGCTTTCTAATCCTAGCGACACTATTCCTGAGTTGAACGATCAATCCCCCGGTACTTGTCACTATACTATACTACAACGATCAGGTACACTGCCTGGTGGGGGTTGTAAGCTTCTCAAGATCCCTTGAGAGGTAAAACCTGTTGCGAGGGCACAATTCCCACGTATCACATTTGCTCCAAGATTTTCGAGTGGTGAAATTGCGGGAATGTGAATGCTTTTACTACTAGGGACATGTTTCAATATAGTAGTGGCAATTTACTCCTATTAAGAAATACGGTTTTGTGGAAAGTTTCTGGATTACTAGATACTACATTTGGAAGAACTGAAATTGTTGTGTTTTCGGTAAAAAGGTTAAATCGGTGAAAAATGTTGTCCAAGAAATTCAGGTGAGAAGTTTTGAGTAGATTAAAAGGAGATCGATGAAGAGTAAATTTATTTAGGAACATTGGTTGAGAAGCTCCCGGTTCGTGTGGCAAATCCTGTCAAATGGTTGATGACGTAAGGCTAGACACACTGGTCGGTCTTGTGTTTCGGTCGATGATCGGTCGAGGTCGGTCGGCACCATTGTGGTGTTTTGGTCTTTGATCGGTCGAGCATGGATCGAAAGTCAATTAGGTCGGCAAAACGATCGAATACAAACTCCACTATTTTCTCTTTTTCTATATTTTAATTCGTTAAAGAAAAATGTGTGTAGGTTTGCAGGTAATGAAGAAGTTATGAAAAAGAAAAGTTTATTATATTATTATTATTATTATATATAAATAATTAATTTACAGTTTAAACCTTTGAAGTTTGATTTCATTATCATTTTTACCTTTTAGTTTTAACTTTTTTACATTTTAGTTTAAGTTTTTAATTAGTATTGTAATGTTTTTATTTTTAATGATGTTTAAATTTGTTATTTAAAATATTTGAATTAAAAAAATAAAAAATAAAAATCAGTCGACCACTATGGCAATTTGGTCGTCATCTGATCGTCGGAAAGAAAAAGTTGATGTGGCAGGTCGTCTGCAGGTCATGAGTTTGTCTAGCCTAATTGATGTGTGATTGAGTTCAAAGTTTTTTTTTTTTTTTTTTTTTTTTTTTTTTTTTTTGATGGTGGTTTTTGGTTGCTGCAGTAGGTACTAAGGCGTACATGGATTTCATGGCATATGGCCATCCTTTTCCTGTCACAGTGTATTTATTTATTTTTTTTGATTTTTCTAGTGATATTAAAGCAAAGAGAGATGATTTGCACACTCAATCAAATGATTGGGACATTCTAATTAATTGTGTTTGGACATTTATACCTTCACATAGGAGAAAGTGTAAAGGTAACTGAGAGGGTATAAATGTCCAAATACAATTATTGGAGTGTCCCAATCATTTTTTAGAGTGTGCAAATCACCTCCCTAAAGCAAAGGTTACCATCACTAAGGTTAAACTTTCACCCACTGCCATGTCAACGCATATCAGCTTTAACCTTTTCAACTTTAACCAAAAAAAAAAAAAAAAAAAAAAACCTTTTATCATAACTCAACTTTAACTCGTCAACAATTTACAAAATCTCCCCTCCATTTAGGGGGCAGAAGTGAAAATTTGAAAGGGTATAGTGATTTTTTTTAATTAATTTTATTTACTTTTTATTCATTGATGCCCTTTAACGCAAGGTTAAAGCTTTAACCTTCAACTTTAACGCACCTTTAGCCTTGGGGGCGGTATGGTTAACGCACCTTTAACAAAAAAAGTGAAACTTTCACCTTCTTATTTGGTTAACACGCCCTTTGCTCTTAGGGGCTTATCCCAGTCATCTCGTTGATTATTGTTTCCTTTTGACCACTAGTCTTGCTTTTGGTTTTTAGTTTGGCCTTCATGTATAAGGTACTTTAGGCCGGATGGCAAGGTCACCACCCTTTCATCATACACATCAACGTCACGTCAGTTTTCTGTCTCCTTTCACTTCCCTTCATCTATCTTCACCTTTTAGTGGGCAAGGGAAACCCATCTTCACCTTAACTCTCATTTTTTCTTAAACTTACACAATTAAAAACGTAAAACGTAAAAATATAAAAACAACGTACGAAACGAAAACGTTACATAAACTTAAAATAAACATTACATAAACTTCTTGGAATTAAAACATTACATAAAGATAAAATTAAAACATTACATAAACATAAACTTAAGTTTTATAGATAATCCGGGAGATCCTAAGTTTGAGAGTTGTCTGAGCGGTAGCCATCGTCGTACGCAGAGTAGTTCGCAAACTTCTCTGCTTCTAACTCTGCTAAGCTCCCGCTCCTTACTCTCGTTCCAGCCCCCATCTTCTTCATTACTTGGCCGAAATTGTTCTAGATGAGGTTGATTTTGTTGTTGCTCAACAAATCTTGGTGCATCAGATGAAGTTGATGCACCTTGCACAAATTGTTGGTTCTGTTGTGATACAGAACCAGCTGCCACATTTTACTCAAAACTCCAACGGATCTTGTTGGAGATTTGGGCATGTATCTGATTCACACAACCCCACAATGTCTCACTAACGGCAGCGTCTTTGCGAAATTCATCGTACAAAAACTGGTCGATCACAGCTTTTCTATTACAAGATATTTTTTTAAGAAAAATATTGCCAAGAATACCTAAAATTTGCTGAAAATACCTAAAACTTGCCAGAAATACAGAAAACTTGTCGAAAATGCCAATCCGATTAATCTCGTCTAAACCAATTACAAACTACAGGAATGTCGACCGCCCGACTACTGATTCACAATTTATGCAACCTTAATTAATTCATAACTTACCCAAATGAACTCCTAAAATAATGTAACAATTAATCGCTTGGCTCCCAAACATGTTCAAATATAAAAAATATAGTCATTATCACGTGGTATCCAAAGCATTTGATCTAGTGATATGTGATTTATCCACCAATTTAAAGTTGCGAGTTCAAACCTTGCTAAGGGTATTTGAATTGTCGTTAAAAATAGAATAATGTATCTAGAGGCCATCAAAATAACAGACTTTTTCAATAAAGCCGTTCATCTATTAAAAGTAACTTATAAGCCATTGAGAATATGTAATTGTTTTCGTTTATACAAAATCCCGTTAAATTTATGTCGAAACCTTATGAAATTTAAGAATAAAGGTAATCTTAATGTATCAAAACAATACCAGTATGACTTTAAATGTAAAAACCCTTCTAAACTTATTTTGGTAAAATGAAAATGCACTCAAACAAATGATAAAACCAGTATTTTACATTTCAAATACTTTTATTGCTTAGATATGTTAACATTAGCTTTATTCTTGTTATTTCATAAAATTTCAACAAATTTTTTTAGTAATTAGTATAAATAAAAGCAAACACAAACTTGGGTGACCTATAAATTAGTCTTAATGATTTAACGTCCTAAATGAGAAAAGATGAATATTTGGACGGCCTTCACATCCATTATCCACGCACACAAAAAAGATCAAACTACATATCGTATTAAAATTTATTTATCGCAATGCTAAAACCACGAAATTGAAAAGATTAACGGATCGAGCTAGTTCTAATATGGATAAGAACATTTCCCTAGTGTGTGCAAGTCGTGGAATGAGAATGAGACATCTAGTGATTGTGCCACACACCCACTTGACATTTTTATATCGGGAGTTAGCAAATTTGTCTTTTAGGTTTCTCAATTATTTCTATGTTTAGCATGTATGATTTCCGTTTAGATTTATAAATCTACGACGCTGACTTCATTATGTGCTTGATGGAATATGAATATATGATAACTTATTATTTAGGATCAATGTGGATTCACCGAGTTTCTATGTGATAATATATAAGTTTATAACAAATTATTCGTATAAGTTTAACTGTTTAACTTCAATTAGGTAAAGATTTTGGTTGTCCCTCTTAAAAAGTTAAAAGCTAGAAAACAAACGAAGGACAACAAGCAGGATGAGTTGGTGCATTATACGAAGGACAACAAGTAGGATGAGTTGGTGCATTACCCATAACCAACCCATACTCTTCATACGAACTACATTTTTATATTATTATTATTTTTTTGTTATAATAATTTTGCTTTTGTTTGAACTTATGTTATAATAGTCTATAACTTTAGGTAGACAATGCATAAAAATCTAGAGTAAATGATTTCATAAAAACATGAAAATATAAATAAAAAATGAATAATGTGGATCAAATATTTGTGTGTTCATATGTGATGTTAGCTTTAGCAAAAAGAAATAAACTCAATGGTTTATAATTAAAGTGAATTACTCAAATTAATCTTAACCATGTTAGAGCATCTATAATTATATCAATAATTATGGAGCTTTTAAAAAGTTTATAAATTTATCAAACCATCAATTAATAAGCTTTTAATTTTATAATTTGTTTTGCACAATGTATAAACTTTATAAAGTTTTTAAAATGTTCAACAAATGCACATGCCATTAAAATATGAAAAAGTCAAATATTTTAGACATTTTTATACCACATAGACATGAAACATTAGCACATAGTTAAAACAAAATAAAAAACTTTTCATGTGTTTTTGACCATTTTCTTGAAACTTTCATTATCGATGCCCTTATATAGTCTCTAATTCCTAAGTGAAACGATATTTTCAATTATTATATCACGATTTTGCCTTTATCAATATCCTTTGATAAATCCATTTTTTTAATTCATCAACCAATCACGAATGCAAACATCAGTTGTCGTTCTAATATTTGGTGTAATAGAGTGCGTTTTGGCGCGTTGTACACCACCACCACCACTGTAGGTGGTGCATTATTACACAACCATCACGACCACACTTTTCTTTTTAATCGGTGGTGGCCACAACCGAGTAGTGAAGCAAAAATGTGTGCATTTTGAGTATTTATGGTGGTGTTGATATGGTTTAGATTTTGTGGTCATTATTACGACTGTTGGTGATAGATTTGAAAACCGATTTCACGCTAAGGTGGTGGTAATGGTGGTGCAAGACTTATTACACCCGGTCCAGTGAGTGTTCATTAGATCGGACATTGATCTCTTATGCAAAGTTGAATGTCTTAAAAGAGAGAAAAAGTAAGCTACCATTTTAGGTATCCATGAGTTTTAACTTTCCTGTTAAAAAATTTACAAAACTTGAGTTCACCACAAATTATATATATCTAATAAAGACGTTTGCGTAGCTAGTTCAAGTTTGTCTCCGCCAAGCACGACTCGAACTTAGGCTGCCCCAGTAAGGGCATGTGATCGACTTAGACGATCGATCATTACTCGATCGTGTTTTTGTGGACATCGTCAATCCTTATTTCCCCATCTCGGTCGCTTGGGCGATCGAATGTATTTTTGTTTATGTTTTTATATTTTAACCGTTACAAACGGTTAAAAAAAACATTACATTCAAAAGAAAAAAAAATTCTTTTAACATACTATAAATACCACATATTAACACAACAAATTACACATTTCAATCTATAAAATCTTCCAATTCTCTCTATCCAAAATGGCTTGCAAATTCCCTTATACCGTCAAACAACTTCAAACGTATATCCAAAACAAGCTGACAAAAACGACACGGAACGACAAGAGGCAATTGTCGAAGTCATTAAGAAGTTTGAGCTCGCAAAGACACTTAAACAACGACTGAGAATACGATACACAGAGTGCAAAGACATCTCTGAAAATCGAAAAGCTGTGATCGATCAGTTTTTGTACGATGAATATCGCAAAGACGCTGCCGTTGCTGAGACATTGTGGGGTTGTGCGAATCAGATACAGGCCCAAAAATCCAACAAGATCCGTTAGACTTATGAGGAAAATGTGTCAACTGGTGATACAACAAGAGTGCAAGGTGCATCAACTTTATCTGATGCACCAAGAGTTGTTAAGCAACAACAACAGCAACCTCTATGGATAACTTTCAGCTAAATTTTGATGAAAATGTGGTAGCTGATGATGGAGGCTGGAACGATGAAAAGGAGCGGGAGCTTAGCAGGTTGGAAGCAGAGTTAGACGCAGAGAAATTTGCGAACTTTGATCCTTACGACGACGGTTACCGCTCCGACAACTCTCAAACCTGGGATCACCCGTATTACAATTGAAGTTTAAGTTTATGTAATGTTTTCGATCGATGTACTAGTTTAATTATTAATGAAATTAATGTTTTAATTATTAATGAAATTAAGTTTGTTGTTTAAAATGTAAAAAAAAAAAAAATGAACTTGATCGTCCTTACTAGAGGCACTCAATCGCCTGTATGTTGCTTGAGAGAAAAAACTAACATGACAAAAAAAAAAAAAAAAAAAAAAAAAAAAAGGGGATTTGATTGCCTTACAAGAGGCAGCCTTAAAAATTATGCATTTTAATAATGATGTCACTAGTTATTACCAATTCACTGGTATTGCTGATAATTAAGAAAACGAAAATTTATTATTTCACATCTTCACAAAACAATATATGCCTAAAGGCTTTGCCTAATGGGCGCTTTCGAGAGACTTATTGAAAGTTCTTAATTGAACTCAAAGTTTTCTCAAGTAAAAAAATATATTTAATATATATTAATTAAGCTTATAATTACCTTATTTACATGTGATTGTGAATTTAATAAACTCGTTATTTTCTTTTTATTCATATAAACCCATGCCTTGAGGGCACTTGCGGACACAAAGATGGTTTATAAGGTTTGCACTTTCAAAAATATTTCCAAATTTTGTTATTTCATCAAATTTTAAGTTGGGTGTGCACCAAATTTATGTATTGTGTGCACCAAATTTTTAAAGAGCGTATGCAGTGCACCTTGTATTAAACTATCATAATTTTACCAAAATATCATTTTTACATTACGGATGATTTTTGGAGGGTATGCACCTCCATACCTTTTTTTTTAGACATGTGCGAGGGCACTTATTAAACAAACCACTTGTGCCTAAGATTAAATGTAATATGCAGGGGCGGATTTAGCTTGATAACAGGGTATGCACGTGCATACCCTGTCACAAGTTTTAGTAGTGTAAATTTTTTTGAGTTTTTCCAAAGTTGGTACGAAAATACATTACAAAATCGTGAGTGCACACCCTCTGAATTACTCAAAAATTATTAGTGCATACCCAAGGATCTCAAAGAAAAGAAAAACAAGATGAAAGAAAATGAGAAGTACAACCGGTAATGTGAGCAGGTGGACGGTAATGTTGAAGAAGATAAGAGGTCAATGGTCAACAAATTATATATATTTTTAATGGCCCAATGAAGACTTAAGTAACCCCTTCTATTTTGTAAGCCCAACCCACTTAAAAGTTACATTAAAAGTTAGAACAACAATATACAGTTTACACACCTTAACACCTATTGTTTTTATTTTTTATTTTTCTTTTTACGGAGTGTTTACAATATTTACGTTGTCATCTGTGGTAAATTTGGAAACTAATCTAACTGAAAGCGTTCTTTACACACTTCCAAGGTTTGTTGTTTGTAGAACTTTTAGATGTGAAATTGTGAGTGTTTATAAGAAGTTACATGAAGTTGTTAGCGTGTTAGCCTTATATTGTTTTTTATACTTGTCGTCGATGATAATAATTTACATTTAAATTGTTCACAATAACATAAGAATTTAACATAATATGGTATTACAATATATTAGTTAAACTTTACTTTTATCTTTTACGATTACCAAAAAAATCAAACTATGTTTAACTGAAATACTCGAATCCACAAAACCAACTTAATCCCGTATAAACCGAACTTGATAAACCAAATCAAGTCTAATAAACCGGATCCGGAAAATAAAACAATCGCATTGAGCCTAAATTCTTAAAAACCCGTCTCGAAAAACCCAACCCGGAAAATGCAACCAGAAAAGTTAAATGTATTAATAATAGTGCATACCCTGATCTGAATTTCTAGATCCGCCACTGGTAATATGGAGCATGCATGACCACAATCTCCACTGCCACATCAAAGTTTTTTCTCTTTATAACCACTTCACAACCAAACTTGTGTAATAAGCGCAATTGCAGTTATCACTTCTATTTTTTTAAGCATTTAAATTAAAATTTTATCAATAATTGAAAAACATTGCATTAATAATTCAAATAAAATTAAAAAACATTACAATAAAATATCAAATACAATAAATTTTCGACCGAATCTTTCCTTTTTTCTATTGGCTATGTGTCTCTCAGAGTCACCATAATAAGAGAGGACGCCTCTTCGATTCGCACGACGAGATCGTCCCACCCCTTGTAACGGGTGGACTAAAAGGTGAAAATAAAAAAGAGAAGGAATGAATATAGTGAAAAGTGGAAGATAGAAAGTAGGGTAAGAGAAGTACCTACCAAATCCAGCACTAACTCCAATCACAACCACTTCTCTCTCTCCCACACCAACCAAACTCCTTATTTATTTCCACACCATCAATTCTCACTTCTTCCATTCTTCCCCCATCCATCCATACTTTCCTTCTTCCATCTTTGTAACCCAAAAAAAAGAAAAAAAAGAAAAAAATATGGTGAGATCACCTTGTTGTGAAAAAGATCATACCAATAAAGGTGCATGGACAAAAGAAGAAGATGATAGACTTGTTACTTATATTAATGCTCATGGTGAAGGCTCATGGAGGTCACTTCCTAAGTCTGCTGGCTTGAATAGGTGTGGCAAAAGCTGTAGGTTAAGATGGATTAATTATTTAAGGCCTGATTTGAAACGTGGGAATTTTACACCTCAAGAAGATCAACTTATTGTTAGTCTTCATGCAGTTCTTGGTAACAAGTATGTACCTTTTTATTTTCCATTATTTTTTTTCTACTTTTGTTTTTGGTTTTATGGTTCTGAAAGTAGTAAAAAAGTCATTTTCTTCTGTAGCAACGGCTTTGTTGCTAATTTTTATGCTAATGATACTTTTGGTTTCTTTGAACCGGCAGTGTAGCTTTTCAACAGAGTCTAACGGGTTACGCATAATAATGTTACCTTGTTTTTAATGTCTAACGGGTTACGCATAATGATGTTACCTTGTTTTTAAAAGAATTAGTTTTGCAATTAAAAAAAAAAAAAAATTAACAGAGCTCGTTGCTCGTGTGCCTTCCACAAACCCAAATTGGAATTAAAAAAATATATATATATATTTTTTATGAAAATTACCAACGAAATTTATAACCGTTGGTACAGAAGAAAATGACTTCCTATGTAATAGAATAGATAATTTGTGTTTATATGAAAATTATGTTTTTATCAGTTTAATTCTAAGTGTCAAATATGTGTTTATTAATTAAACCTATTGTTTATTTATATGCTTTATTTGCTAGCCAACAGTTTTGAGTGCCCGGATAAAGTGCTTATTTACAGATTTAACTGTATCATATGAACTTAAATAAGCATGTTTGTACCTGCCTGTTTTTAAGTGGATAAATACTTTAAAATAAGCGGTGAGTAGTCCCAAAGAACCTTAGAAAAAAATTTGAAAGCTTAGTCTCCAAAAGGAACATGTTAAAAGTTTAGGCTTTTAGTGTTTGTATTTTCTAACGGCTTGCTACTTTTGAGTTTTTACTTTTTACTACTGTAATACAATATTATTTTGTGCTTCCAAAAGAAATGGTTGAATTTTTGTCACTGCATACTATTTTTTTGAATCATTTCTAACTTGGGTTTCTTTCTTTTTGTTACAGATGGTCTATGATTGCATCAAGATTACCCGGAAGAACAGATAACGAAATCAAGAACTACTGGAATACACACATCAAAAGGAAACTAGTTGCTAACAATTCCACCACCACTACCACAACCAATGCCGTAAAAATCATTGAGGAGACACCAGTGGTACCACAAGAACACTCCGCACAGGTGGTTGAATCGTCTAATAGCGGTGTTGGTGGTAATGGTAGCACCACTAGTGGATTGTCTACTGAAGAATGTACACCAGTTGTAAGCATCAGGCAACCAGAGATCAATCTTGAGCTCTCAATTGGTCTACCTATGGTTTCGGACCAGAAGATGGTGACAGTAGCGGCCGTAGCAGCATTGTCACCACCGGTTTCTGCGTTTTCTTTGTATAACAAAAAGAATGTTGACGGGTGTGGAGGGGCTGTTAGCGTTGGTAATGATAATGGCTTCTTGTGCAACGATGACAATATTAGATTCGGTAGGTTTGATTTCTTGTCGAGTAGATGGAGATGATAGTTTCACATGATCGCGTTATTGTACTTAGCTTATTAGCTATATCATATATTAAGGCAATTTTTTACGCTCATTATGGTTTCAGAGCACACCATTTTTACATCGGCTAGCAGTCGATGATAGTTTCATGTGATTGCGTTATTGTACTTGGCTTATTAGCTATATCATATATTATGACAATTTTTTACGCTCATTACGGTTTCAGAGCAAACCATTTTTACATCGACCAGCAGTCTAACCAGTTAAAATCCAAATGCGTATTACCAAAACTAGTTCTAAACTGTTAACACTCTTAATTAGCCGGCAAAGAGTTTCGCAGAAACAGTATAAAATGTGGCAAATAAGCACTTCAATACGCAACCCAAACAACCTCAGGCTTTGGAAGCTGTTAAACTTCCTAATAACCCATTTAAATCTGAATTAGCTGGCAAACAGTTCCGCGGAAACACTAAAAAATGTGGCAAATAAGCACTTAAATACACAATCCGAAACAACCTCAGATTAAGGAAGCTGTTAAAAGTTTCTAAAATCCCTTTCGAACCACTTTTAGAAAGTGTTTAGAAACGATTCTTGACGTGTGGGCCAACTACCAAAAATGATCGGCATTAAAACGTGTGTACCTAATAAAATTGGTTAGGTTTCAACTGGAAACAAATTAAAGACGAATCTTGAATGATTCATTCATTGCTTGACCTGACTTACACTTTTAGACCAAGAAAAATCACTGTGGGAGTACTTTGAAAATCTTGGTTGGTAAGTTTTCAACCTACCAATCCCTAGTAAATAAATGACCATTAAATACAAAAGTTTATTCTTTATACTATCAAATTTCCAAAAAACAAACATACCCAATTGATTCTTGATAGCTGTTCTAGAAGAAATTTCTAAAAAGACTCGGTCAAAAAAACAGTCGAGGATCATGCCACAGTGATGTATTTGCATCACAAAATGGCAAGGATCATGCAACACTTGCAGTGGGTCAACTACGTCCAACTAATCTTTATTGTAGTAAGGCATAAAGAAAGCATAAAATAAATCAAATCAAATCAACGTTAACCCAATCCCGTCTACCCGAAAGTAGAGAGACCACTTCCAGAGGACCTACGTCCTCTCTGTCCAAAAGAGAAGTTTTCCAACTGATTTGAAATGAAACCTTTTTATAAAATGAAACCTTTTTATAAAAGAAGTTGGAAAAATGTTGTCTTTAAAAGACTTGATTACAACACTGCGATGCTACTTTATCCTTTCTCAAATATGCTGGTGCTTAGAGGAGCATGAATTTATTTCAAGACTACAAACTAAGAAAGTACAGCCATGACATCAGACGCACGAAGAGCAATGTACTCTGTACCATCGGTCCCTTTGAAGTCATTTCCTGCGTATTTGGAGTAAAGAACAGTGTTTCCTGGTTGCAATGGCAAGCCTGTTCTGACTCCTTCCTCATTTAGAGGACCAGGCCCAACTGCAATCACCTGTGTTTCCAAAGACCACAAGCACATAATAAGCCCAACATAGTAATGCAAAAATAAATAAATAAATCATTTTAACAGCCAAAAAAGGCATTCACTACATATTAGATGTGGCAAGATGGGGTTCAACACTCATATTTCCATCTTGCCAACAATGGTCAAAACAAGTTCTGATGTCAAAACAGTACATTATTATCTTATTTTATTTTATTTTTTATTTTTTGAATTCTTAAAATATTAAAAGTCGAAGATAATATCAATAGTATTCCTATAAGAAACTTCAAAAACTGACGGGAGAAAGGTGCATTAAGCAAGTCAGCCAGTCCAATTACAATCCGAATTTTGAATAAAAGTAATCAGGAGGTTGTATGCTCGCAACTTTCAAGCAGTTTGGCACATTTGTTCTGTTTTCCTTTTAGCAAATGTTATGATTTGAACCATTTGAGATGTAACATGACCCAAATAAACCCATCTATGACTAAATGGTCCAAAATTGCTACATCAACCATGTTATACCCTCTATGACGCAGACAGTATCACTCACCGTGCCAATGGAGGGTTTCTCCTTGCTTGCTTGTGTAAGCAATAAGCCACCAGCAGTCGTTTCCTCGGCTTCCTCAACCTTTTATCCAAAAATGAAACATTAGAAATAAGAAAAACCCAAGGCAACTGTCGATGTAAACCAGATTCGCTAAAACGACTTTAGTCCCCTGCCCACTTTACATGATTCTCCCTTTTAAAACATATAATTTGAGTTTTTCTCTCCGGGTAAATTAAGTTGAATTTTATTTATATAAAAGGACTACTAACCTTGATGAGAACTCTATCACTAAGAGGCTTCAAATCCTTAATTTCATCCGTCTCAAGGATACCAACAATGTCGTCCTCCTTCAATATAAGATGGTTGGACCCATTAAACTCGACTTCAGTCCCTGAATACTTGGAGTAGACAACTTGGGTACCAGTCTTTATAACAAAGATATAAACAGAAGTCAGTTAATATATCCAATGATATCATCAATTTATGTATATAACTTTTCAATGCTAAAATAATTACCTTAACACCAATATCGATCTTTTTGTCTCCAATAGTCCTACCTTCACCAACAGCAACAACCTCACCACCTTGTGGTTTAGTTTGTGCTGTGGATGGCAGTAATATACCACCTATACTCTTCTCCTCTGCAGCCTTGATTTTTATCAACACTCTATCGCCCAATGGTTTCAATGAAGTGTACTGCAGGATGAAATGACAGACGACATAAATGAGAATAAGTATAAACCCGAGTGAAAAGAACAGCAATTCAACCAGTAAACCATATCTCAATCCTGAAGCAATTGGTTATGATATGTTAGCAAAGTGGGAGGAAATTGACCTAAAGTCATGTACCCTCACATCAATACAAAGAACATTACTAAAGTTGTTGTACTTGTTGTTTGCCTGAAAAGGTTACTTTTAGCAAAATCATATATAAGATCGAATTTCATCACACACAACAACTCCAGAGAGTTCAGTATAAATAAAAAGTTACAAACACGATTCATATTATGGATTAAAAATTAAGAATATCAACAGAATTCTAAGCATGAAACCTCAATAATAACAGATAACATCATTTCACAGGCTCAGAGATTCATTGTCTTTTGCCCCAAGAGTGGAAGCTTCTGTTAAACCAAATAGCAGTAGATAAGTCATCTACTGAGCTACGTCAAGTAAACCCACACTATTCCAGAACATAGAAGTAAAAATCAGAAAGAAAAAAAAAATAAAAAGAAAAAAATAAGAAAAAGGAAAAAGAAAAGAATAATGGAAATGCTGGTTCATATACCGATACAAATAGTTGCACGTGACTTTACAATTGCAAAATACAAGTCAACAAATAAAGGGTTTACATAGCTTTCTGTGATAACAACTATTGCAACTCAAAGCTTTCAAAGTCAATTTTAACATGGTTTAGTAAAATCTGATAACAAATTTGTTATTACCGTATAAGCACAAAATATGGCCCGTAACCAACTTAATCACGTCAGCACCAGTTAAGCAGGTTAGACACATACTTTTCCTACCTATTTTAAGCAGATAAGAACTGTCAAATAAGCAGTTCCAAACACCCCCTTAGTCATTGTACTTTCTTTACAAAGTAAAACTTTAAAAATCGAATTATTATTGTAATATAAAAAATGTTAATTTTATGGTTATAAACCCAAGATTACATAAAACACATACACCAAAACCCTCTCGTAATTTTATTAATCCTTTCCAACTTTTCAACTCCCCCCCCCCCCCCCCCCCCCCCCCCAAATCTCTGCCACTTTCAGTGACCTCACTCCTACCAGCGATTGAATCTATCCGGCGACCTTTGACCACTTCTGCCTCACTCGAGAGAAATTAAGATCTCATGTTATTAAAAGAAAATAAGAAGCCCATAGACGACCAACTCAGGGTACATTTGATACTATGTATTACTTTTGGCGGTCACACGCGACAATGGCCTATGATTTTATTTACTAACTTTTATGTTTCAGTAGTTCACTCACTCTCAATATGTCCACTCAGGTAACTTTAAAAATCTTCAATCGAGTATCGAGTTAAGTAACCGTGGTTGAAGGTCGCCGGATAAAATTAACACACCGTAGTAGTGAGCTTTTGGAAGTAAAAGAGCCAAGTAGGAGAGAAGATAAGGCTTTTATTGTACTTGGGTCCAAAGTTGAAAATAGATTAAATAAGGTAATTGACGGTATAATAGGTGAGATTCTATACATAGGTATCAGCTTAGTCTGTACATATCAGCTCCAAAACCCCTTTCTTTCTAATAATTCTCATACTAAGCACAAACAATAAGCTAGCACAATAATATCCGTGTGCATATCTGCTATTTGTAATGATTCTCAAACTATATTGCTAACCAAGTAACCAACAAAGCAAAACTCAAAACTAGAACGCACGCGGGCACAATACTAGTAACAAATTGATGCAAAATAGCAACCTTTGGAGCAACAATAGTAGCGCCTTTGAAAAATGATAGTTTATATATGAAAAATGTTGAATTCATGTGACAATGTTAAATTTTGGTTGCAAACACACATGGATTAATTTAATACCCTTATACCCAAACATAAAATTTAAATGGAAAACTATCATACCCTCATATATTAATCTAAACATTCAACTTTTCCAACCTCAAAACCAGATACACCAAAACCCTTCCCTAATCCCCCTACCTGTCACTAGCACTTGCGATAATCTTACTACTACCAGCGAATGAGTTTATTCGAAGACTTTTGACCGCATATACCTCACTTTAGAGTTCAAAAACGATAATGATGTGATTTTGTTTAACTTAGGGGGTGTTTGTTTAAGCTTATATGTGAGCTTATGAGCTTATTTCATTTTGGCTTATATTTTATAAGCCCCAATCTTCCAGCTTATTTTGAGATATGTGGGCTTATATAAGTTTATTGTATCATAATAAACTTATATAAGTCCACAAGTCTCAAAATAAGTAAGAAGATTCCTGCTTATGAAATATAAGCTGAAAGACAAATAAGCTCATAAGCCACATATAAGCTTAAACAAACACCCCCTTATATTGTTAAAGGATTCACTCACAATCTCGATGTGTCCACTTTAAGTATCATCAAAAGCTTACACTTTGAAGTGAGGTATACAAGGTAGGTCAATGACTGTCAGTATTCAGTTATATGAAGTTAGAAATGCTTAATAAAGGAATTGAGGGTATAAAAGTATGAAATGTTCATATTTAGACATCAAATTAATCCATGTCCATATCATCTCCATTTCTAATAGTTCACATAGTATACCGCTATTTTCGACAACTAACCGAAACAAAAAACCACAAAATACACAAACAATTAGCTACCATAACAATAAACCAAATAAAAATGATGAAAGAACAACAACCTTAGGAGCAACAGTAGTAGCAGCTTTAACAACCAAAGCACGAAGTGTGACATTTCTAAAAGGCGAAGAAGACACAACGAGTGATGAAGCCTTAGAAGACGATGTTGTTGACTTCAAACCCTCAAAAGTTGGAAGGAAACATGTTGATGTTGTCAATTGAGCAGCCGCCATTTCCTATATGCAAAACCAATACACAAAAACTGTTACAATATTATATGTATAATATAAGTTTTCGTTTTTGCTGTACATACCTTTGAGATGTGAGTAGGTGATAATGTTGTAGCTGTGTTGAAAATGAGGATAACAAAACCCTAGATAATGAATAAGGGGGTTTTATAACTCTTTATCAATATTGTTGAGATGTTTCCAGAAGGTTTTTCTTTTGGATCTAGCTTAAACGGTGTCGTTCGTGAAGTGTTTTTTCTTTTTTCTCAAACCTTCTAAAGATGTCTTTAACAAAAATGAAATGAGTGGTAGAGAACTAATGAGGCCTTTTAAAATCAAAAGCAATGAATTAGGTTGAGTATATTTTTGGTTTTAATGAAGAACTACGGTCAATACATGTATTTTATTATAATTCCAAGATTATAAAAGCTTAAATATTTAACCTTCTTTATTGATGTGGGATGAATTGTTAGCAACTAAAAATATGGCTAATTTGATATGGATTTGTTTGGCAAAAGTAAAAGTAACGGTGAGCATCGATTGTGACTAGTAGATTATAATATGTCTGGTAGGTGTAATTATAATGTGTAAAACATTTTCAAAATTCTCAACGCTTCTAAATGCTACTTCATGAAGCGTTGAAAAATAAGCATTCTTAAAAAAATCTATAATTACTTATTGCTTGTGAAACAAGCATTAAATTCACAACACTCAATGCTCATATCGTTCCAAAATGCTCCTAAAGCTTTGCGTCAAACACACCTTATTAGAGAGGTATATATGTGAAATTCTTTCATAAACCATTTAACAAACCTACATTTATCAGGATTTACAGTAGCACTATACTGTAGCAAAAACACTGTAGCACTACAGTGCAAAACACTCACAACCGAACAGTGGAATGTACAGTAACTAACGGTCGTTAATTACTTAACGGCCGTTAAATAACGACCATTATATTTAATATTTTTTTAAAATCCGTACACACTTGGTCCTTTATCTCATAGGATCGTTGCAAATTTAGTCCTTATATAATTTTTATAATTGGTTCTTCATGTTATACATCCATTGCAAAGTCAGTCCTTGGTCACTAACTTCACGTTAAATAGCTAACGACAGTTATCTTTAACATTTTTTAAAAAATTCCATACGTACTTGGTCCTTCATCTCAGAGGTTCGTTGCAAATTTAGCCCTTATATAATAACATAGTAACTAAAAGTCAATAACTGATGAAAACACACACACACACAAACTGATGAACCTATGAAAACATATTAGCTAAAAGTCAATAACTGATGAACCAAAAAAAGGATTAGCTAACTGATGAACGTATGATAACATAATGACTAAAAGTCAATAACTGATAAACACACACACACATATACACACACACATAAGGGTGAGCAAACGGACCGGATGGACCGGACCGACCGACAAAACCGGACTGGACCGGACCGACCACATTCGGTCCGGTCCTCGGTCTAGGCTTTTTAGTTAAATCGGTCCTCGGTCCGGTCCGGTCCGGTCCGGACCGACAAAAAAACCGAAAAAACGTGCCAAAATATGCCTAATTGGACCGGACCGACCGAAGACCGGACCGGACCGAGACCGGACCGACCACATTCGGTCCGGTCTCGGTCTATGGTTTTTCCGGTTCTCGGTCTTCGGTCCGGTCCGGTTTGGTTTTTGGACCATGCTCAGCCTTACACACACACAAAAATACTAAAGTTCATCAACTAAAAAAGCATAAGCTAGCTAGAAATTAATCAACTTTTGAATTGCTTATTTTAAACTGCTTATTAGTTTGAAATAAACATGTGCCAGCTTGTTAGTCCTTCATCTAAACACTTAAATGTGCTTTAAAAAGCAAGATAAGCACTTTAAAGAAGCAATCCCAAACACAGTTAAAATCCTTCTTCTAAAAAGCTTATTTTATTAAGGGCCCGTTTGGTATGTAGATGGGTTTAGGATTTGGATTTGGTTTAAATTTGGATTAGGATTAGGATTTGAATTTGATTTAGGAGAGAGAAAAATATAATGAAATAAGAGAAAATAATATAATTAAATTAAAAAAGAATATTTTAATAATTAATAAAAATATTTAAAATATATTTTATTAATTTACAATATAAAACAAAACTAAAGTAGAGAGGAGTTTAAAGGTAGAGCCTACAATTTCAGTATAATGTCAGTAAACCAAGCCTTGTACCCAACATTTCAAATAGTGCCATTTTTTAAAATGAATCCTAAATCCGAAAGTCATATGATCAACCAATCAGTGGTTTAGTGTCTTGTCAAGGTAAAATCCATTCCACACCCATAAAACAAACGGGCCCTAAGTAATCCCAGACACCCACTAACACAAATTAGTCAATGTTTAGCTTGCCGAAATTCTGCTTGAATAATAAATACTTTTATTTTTAACAAAAATCCAGTTTTCTTCCCAAGCATTTCTCATCTCATCTCTTTTAACAAAAATCCATTTTTCTCATTTTTATTTTTTAGCTCTTCAATAAAGATCTGTATTTATTTTATCTTTCAAAACAAAAATCTGGTTGAAGCATTTCGTCGACCAGTTAGTGTGCATCATTATATCTATCACATTTCAGCAACAGATTTTCTATGTTTACCCGATTATTATGAAGTCGAAAAGTACAAAAAAAAAAGTTTTATTAATTGGTACCTGATGGTGACAGCGTGAAGACGGTGTTGCTGACGGCTTGAAGATAGTGATGGTGATGAGACGGTGATGTGTTAGATCTGATGATGATGATGATGATGATGATGATGATGATGATGATGATGGTGGTGGTGGTGGTATGAAAGGGGATGAGGAGATCGGGATGTGTTGTGTTAGATCTGATGATGATAGTGGTAGTTGGAGGTTACTAGGAGAATAAACAATAGAAAGAAAAACCTGATAATAGAAAGAAAAAGAGGGAAGAAGAGGATATAGCGGGAAGGAGGGGAAATTACATAAGTATCCTTGGAGAAAAAGGAAGGGGGACATGTGACAGCACCAAAATACTTTTTAAGCTTTGCAAATTTGTGCTACTTTGCAAATGATCCGGAACCTCATATGATATTGTAAATTCGTATCATATGATATTGTGTGATCTTGAAACTTTTCAACTTAGTTACTTATATTGTATGAACCCAAAAGAAGAGTCTTGTGCTTAGGTGGAAGGCATTACACACTAGGAATAGCAATGGGGCGGGGTGACTCTACCCCCAAACTCGATTACAAAAATAATCCTCAAACCCGCCTCAATCCCCATTGTGGATCTTATCGGGGAGCTCCATTGGGGCGAGATGCTCCTCCAAACCCGCCCCGAACCCCGTTAGGATCTTATCGGATTGTGTTCTTTGTGTGCGATGCTCCGCCAAACTCGTATCTTTCTCGGTTTATTATTGTTTTTACACTATAAACAATATTACTTTATACAATAACTTGAAAAATCGATAGGCCTTTATTAATAAATTAAGCATTAGCTTTATTAAGTTTTCAAAAACAATATTAAACATAAAAAATGATAAGTTACCCGCATTGCAAATCAACTTATTTAGAATATTATAACACGAAACAAGCTTCCATGATCACAATTTTTAATCTTACAAGTATTGAAAATTAAAGAATTACATTTTTATTCGATAAAAACTAACGTAATACTATATGTATAATTGTATATAGATATATTTTTCTGTATATATATGTTTCGGGGTGGGGCGGGGTGGGGCTGGGATGTTGAAACCCGTCCCCGCCCCAAACCCAATAAAATCCCCATCAAAGCCTCAAAACCCGCCCCGTAACCCGATAAGCATGCCCTGCCCGCCCCCGAAAAGTTCGGGTTTTGGGTTTCCCCATCGGGTTTGGTTTTTTTTTTTTTTTTTTTTTGCCATCCTTATTACACACCCAGGAGAGACATGTCGTTGGTGTTGTTTTGGGAGAATTAGTTCGTTCAGACGATCGAGTTCTGGAACTTGTTGTTGTGTTTATGTGATTTTGATTTTGTAGGATATATTTATGTTTAAGTGAGTTATGTTTTGGTGATGATGTTGGTTGTGTTATTAAATTATGTTGGGTTTATATTGGTTGTGTAGAAAAAAACTCATGTGATATTGAAGTGACGGTAATAATATTAGTCACTGTTACATCTAACTTTTGATTTGTCTTTTTCAAATTCATGCTGTTTGTTGTTAAAGAAAAAAAATTTATTTGCATTGTGGTTTGAGCTTGATGAAAAAAATTTGATGAGTCAACTTTGGCATACTGCATACAGTTGCGTACAAACATTATTTCACACACGATAAGTCAAATATTATGGTCTCTTAAATGATTCCATCTTCATACCATTGGTGCACTACAATCTTCTCTTGTAAAAGGAAACGAGATGTTTCTCATTTCATTATCTAAAAACAAGAATATCTAGAGTTTTTGAAAGTATGATAAAGAAAGAGACGTCACGTCATTGTTCTATTTGTTTTCTATTACGAAAGTTATTGTGGTAGTTGGACTTTGGCATGTGTCAAAATTGGGAGAACTTCAAGCTGTCTAACTTTGGAAAGAAAAATGAAACAAATCACCTGATACAACGCAAAATCTTTGGAAGAGGCATTATGGAGATTTTACTATAGTTAACACCATAAGGGTGCGTTTGGTTTGTTACTATGAATCACAATAGGGATTGGTATTGTTATAGGGTGGAATGATAATGGATGATATGATGAAATCACCCACACACATAAAATATGAGGAAACCTTCACATTTGGGTATCCTCAATCCCATAACCAACCAAACAACATTAATGACTTTCAAATTCATAGATTCATACCTATACACCCCAAACAAACGGGCCCTAAAATTTCGACACTGTGAGAAAGATAAATGCTAACATTATGGTTCACAACATATTCAAGATACTCAGGCTACAACTAATTTCCAATACTACCCCTGGTTGGACGACACACGTGATTCCTTTTACGAGCATGATCTTCGCTATGGTGTTGTGTTCGACAAGTATATCCATACCAACAGTCTTCCCTTTGCACTGCATCCCCAGGTAGAAGCTACAAGGATCAAATCCAACATTAGAAAATGCTCCGTAAATATATATCATGAACAGGACAAGGTAACTCACGAGAGATTCTAAGTGTTGATATACTTACGTGTCTTGGCAAGCTGACCCGGAACCAGTACAATAAGAATGAGACTAGTTTATCAAAGCACTCACTACACAAAAACAGCACCGAAGCAGTTTAAAAAATTGGAATACTTTATGGCACTAGTCAAGCATGCTAAAGTTATGACTATTCAGATTAGGGGTGGCAATATCAACGTCGTTACATACAAATGGGTCGATTTGGACAACGTTGATATCTTTAACGGGTCAAATGGGTTAAGTTATTAAAATTTAATTGAATATATTAAATGTTTAACTTATTAACGGGTCAAATGTTTTCAGATGAGATCAGGATTACATTAGCTACTTATACAATAAAACTACTTCAAAAGATTGAAGAAGTGTTTGTGCGCCAGCCTAGCCTAGTCCATTTTGATTGGTACTAAAAAGTAAAAACTATCCATTTTGAGCCGTTAAGCAACCCGTAAGACCTGCCCATTTACCACCCTTATTCAAAGTTTATTCTGCAAGATCAAAAAAACATACTTGCAAACATGTGTCCCAGCAGTAATCATCTCGGAGTGATTCAGTGGCATCCTTGCACGATCTGCATCATTTACAAATATATTTCTCAATAACAGACATTTTATCATATACTCCCCATCGGTCTCAGAAAGAGTCCATGTTTACATTTGATTGTTGAATGTGTTTGCTCTTAACTCCCATAATTAATAACAATCAACTTTCCCCATTCATGTTTTGTGGGTCTGTTTTGTAAGGTGTAAGAAAGCACGAGTGGATATAATGTTATTGATACAGTATTAAATATATTGAAACCTAATATTTCCAATATTAATGTATTTGAATTTGAGGAGTGAAATGTTTGAGTTTCCATTATCAAAGGAGACTTTTTATAGCCACTGTGTACCATTACACCTTAGAAACACCACATACTGAAAAGGTATTGTTCCATTTTTAATTACGAACAGTCTCAAACTGAGAATCTAATACATTATTCACAACAAAGGCCACAAACCTACAAATTATTTGGAAGTAACTAGTTTGGTATCCAAACGCAATATGCTCAACAAAAATTATCGGGAAACAAACGGGGTAGAGAGGCATAGTATCGTTTTTCAAAGAAAAAAAAAATCAATTCAACTGCTATTAGAAATAGTAGTTTTACCTATTTCTCGATTATTCAACTTTGTAATCCATTCTGAGACAACACCCTGCAGAGTTTTCCCCATCTGCAGTAAACACCTTTCAGTGATCTGAAAAAATGGAGGTAATTAGCGTCATATCAGGCATTTGGAGGTAGTGAAGAAGATAAAATTTTATTACATCTTGTTCATGCCGGTTGCGTTCATGCGCCAGAAAAGGAATTCTTGTAATAGTCCGTTCTGCAATCTGTCAAGATATTTTCAGATTTAATTAATTAAGAGACTTTACACAAAGAACTTCAAAACATATGTTCAGACTTCAGAGAATATGCATGAATTCAAAAACTGAGACTTGAATATGCATGAATTCAAAACATATATAAAGATTAATATATAAATGGGATAATAATGATAGCTTACTGGCTTGAAAGTTTCAGGAGCACACGTATGATACGCGTCGCTTCTCGTAACCTGCTGTGACTGCCAATAAGCACCACAAAATGCTCGATCACACCCTATGCCTGAAAAAGTAAGGAGATGTAAGCACTTTCTAAACAATAACACTTCAAAGTAATTCATTTGTATGAGTAATATTTAGTAGGGGTCAAACTGGGCCAACCGAGCTGTTCAGGCTGACCCAGAAACATTTTTCACTTTTTTCAAAGTTTAAAATTAAATAACATGTAAAATATGATGATAGAATTCATTATGAAAATAGCAATAAAAAACTATTTTAATAGAGCAATTAGAAGGATTTATGATTTTGAATATATTTTTGCATTTTAACCCATTTGACCTGCTCAACGCATTTTACATGTTGAAATTAAACATAACCCGAATCGCCCATTTGTGTATAAATGGGTCCAAATTGCCACCTCAAAATGAATCCTAACTATGGGTCAATGAGGTATGTGATACGAACTTCAGAATAATTGAGGGGTTTGAGGGTTAACTATTAAAGTTGCTTATCAAGAATACGCAAGTTTAAATAGGGTTAGGAGATCAGTTTTAGGAGGAGGGAATAGAACCGGTCTGAGGACTCGGAAAAACATACTTCTGTTCTTTGTGTTCTTTATTTTTCAGTATTAATAATATTATCAGTTTGGTTCATATCAAATTGGTATCAGAGACAGGTTGATTCTAGGGTTTTGGAAAAAAAAAAAAAAAAAAAAAAAAAAACTTTTTTACTATTCATCAGAAGGCATGACTATTAAAAAAGTTGCAGATTTGGATGTTGAGTTCACTGAGTATCAAAGCTATGAAGGAAGAATCTGATGCAAAGTTTGAGGAACTGAAGCAACTGATCTTGGAATCACAATCAACACATGTGGATCCCAGACCTCAAATCACCAAGGTAGCTGCAAAGGCGACCCCATATGTACCACCAACACGACGAGGTTATGATGATATTGGGTGGGAATTGCATAATTCTAATGGTGAATCAAGCACTGCTATTGGGAAAAATCAGAGAATTAACTTCAGGGAGTTAGAAGATTCAAACAAACTTGAACCAGAGAAGCTCAATAATGTGTTTGATGATCGCACTAGGCAGCACACATTGTTTGGTTCAGGGTTTGAAGCAGCAGGGATGCAACCAACTGGTTTTGGACGCGGATTTGGGACACAACCACAACCAACAGGTTTTGGACGGAACTTTGGGACAGAACCACAACCAACAGGTTTTGGACGGGGATTTGGGACACAACCACATCCGAGAGTTGAAAGGGAGATGCAACACATGATGGGAACAACTCAAACAGGAGAAAAAGAGCATCATGTGGCTGGAACGAATCAAACAGGAGACAGATTCGCGTATCACGTTTGAGCATCGAATGAGAAAGTTGAAGATGCCTTTGTTTGAAGGTGAAGATGCATATGGTTGGATATATAGGGTTGAACGGTATTTTGAAATTCAAGGAATTCCGCAACAAGAACAATTACGAGCAGCAGCTTTATGTATGGAGGGCGAGGCACTATCTTGGTATCGATGGAGTGAGGGACGAACTCCATTCCATTCGTGGGATGGCTTTAAAAGGCGTTTGTTGATTCGGTTCCAAGAATAAGAAGGAAATTTGTATGAGCAGTTCTTGGCAATAACTCAAGAGGATCGGCTCAAGCGTATGTTGCTTTGTTTGAAAAATTGGCTTGCCAACTGGCTGGGGTTCCAGAAACTGTCGTGAAAGCCACCTTTACAAAAGGGCTTAAACCTGCACTTAGGGCAGCAGTTAGGGTCATGAATCCCGCAAGATGGAGTTGGCTGTAACAATTGAAGACAACCAGTTATACGAGGGTGTTATGCAATCTAAGGGTGCGGCTGCAATAGTTGGACAAACTAGTACTAAGGGTGATAACTTCCGAAGGATGACTGAGTCAGAAATACAAGACAGGAAAGCTAAAGGACTATGTTTCCGGTGTGATGAGAAATACACACCTGGTCATCGGTGCGCAATTCGCACTTTGCAAGTAATGCTGGTCGATGAGAGTGATGAGGCAGATGAACCAGACCTTAACTTCAAATCATGGGATCATGGTTCCAAGATAGATTAAGATAAAATTTAAACGCCACACCTTGAGGACAAGGTGTGTTTTTTTTTTTTTTTTTTTGGGGGGGGGGGGGGGGGAGGAGTAATGATACGAACTTCAGAATAATTGAGGGGTTTGAGGGTTAACTATTAAAGTTGCTGGAAGTCTAGTGTTTATTTAGTTTTAGTTATTTATTTAGTTTCCTTATAATAAATGTTTTCTTCCTTATCAAGAATACACAAGTTTAAATAGGGTTAGGAGTCATCAGTTTTAGGAGGAGGGAATAGAACCGGTCTGAGGACTCGGAAAAACATACTTCTGTTCTTTGTGTTCTTTATTTTTCAGTATTAATAATATTATCAGTTTGGTTCATATCAGTATGTTGACAACTCACACTGCTGTGCTACACTTAAATTGGTTCTTGAAGGCATCATTCCTCCACATGCATGACATTGCAGATGCACTGTGTTTTGGTTGCATTGAAACCCGGCGTACTCGGTGCCTGAGTAATATAAAGAAAGAGTTAAGTAAATCAGACAAAAGACCAATGATTCCACTAAGAGAAGATAACTAATAACGCTCAAAAATAAAAAGGATAACTCTTCATCCCCAAAAATGTTGTGGAAATAGCTTGACAAAATTTAATATTGCAGTAATTTGAAATGTACTAAGTTTGACATAGAAAGTGTTCAGATCATCATATGTGCACTTTAGAAGTGATATATGATATTATATTGTCAATATCAGATGATCAGCAATAATAAAATTTGCTCTGAAAGGTAAGGACCATTACCACATTGAGCACATGCAAGATCTGTGGCATTGCTATCTTCTTCTGGAACTGGAACTGAACGTGACCTCTTGCGTCGAGGCTTCTTTCCGTTGTTAATGACCTAATTATCATAGAGTTCAAGTATTACAGACACTAATGAGAAACATACTTTACATAAGCATAACACTTAGTGACGATTAATATACGATATAATGAGTTATTTGACTCACAAGAGGTGTTTTTATTAACGCGCATGAGTTTAAAACAGCAAGATCTTCGTCACTGCGTCTTAAAGAGGAATCACTTTTCAGAATTTCCTGAAAACAAGCAGCATGTACAAAGTTGTCATAAATGTCGAAAAGGATACTGACTTATCTGTTTTTCAAGTACTGGATACTGAAAACTAATCATAATGAGCCTAAAACTAAGAGGTGATTGTATGCCTTATCTATTTTTAACCATTTGAATAACTAATTCAAATTAGTGATTTTGTAAATATGTCAATAATAATATAATTTTTTAAAAAAATAATAGCTTCCTTAGAAAACTGTATTTCGTGGTGATGGCAACAATAGGGTTCAAAGGATTTGATAAGGCAATTTTGTAAATGAGGGTAGAAATGCAGAAATGAAATACAGAAAATATAACAAGAACAAATTTGTCCACAAAACACCATTCGCATCCCATCCTTTCCATTTCAACATTTTTTTTACCAAAATGAAACACGAGTCCCATTAGGTGATATTATGGTTTAAAAAATTCAGTGCTTTTACGGAAAATTACCTCTTCAATATTGTGAAGAAAATGGTTTCTCCCCGCAAATTGTACAACGGATCTACAATGAGGACAAAGAACATTTGTATGTTTCTCCTGTGACCTTTTCAACCACTCTGAGAAGCATCCATTACTTAAATGGTAAAAAGAAAGATTACATTAAAAAATAATTTCTTTTAAGAGAATGAAATCAACATAAATAATTTAGAATCACCTACCAAAAGTTGTGGAGGCAGGGGGCAACCGTGACAACATCATGCCAAATATTCAAACATATGCTGCATTTTGCATGCTCGGAATCTATAGAAATCTAGCATACACAAGATAGATGTTCATTACCCTTTAACTATCAGATAATATGAGGCATAGCATATGTTTTGTGACATAAATGTTTGTTACCTTTAACACCTTCTTGCAAGACTCGTTCATTGGCATTACTTTAAATCTGTAACTCAAATAGCCTTTTAACATCCAGAAGATATCCAAAAAACATAAAATCAGAGGCTATCTTCTCCAAAAGATAATTCTTAAAATTATTAATGATAAAATTAGATTACAAATTTTATAAAAGACAGACACACAATAGCTTAGTTTACATAATCAGCATTGAGATGACTATGAAAAAATCAAAACAGAACTTATGAATGACAAGATTGATCTGGATTTAAACGCATAACTTGTATAAGGTCATAAACCATAATCATTAACATGATAATGAGGATACAGGAAAATAGTGTGAAGTTATATACCTTCAGATGCCTGGCCAGGAATTATTTCACTTCCACACCTAACCATGATCGTATCTTCAGTTGGAACATCAGTCCCATCAACAAAAATCACATTTGAACTGCATAAGCAAAGAACAATTATTCATGTGAGGTAACCTAATATTATATAGCACTTGATTCAATTTGCAAATGGAGATCGGAATTTCTTGCAATCTCTTTCATTTACTTCAACAGTCAATGCAGGTCAGAAAAGTTTTCAATGATTCATGATCTCTGTAAATGAGTACCTCTTATTTTGCAATGTTGCAGAACAAAGATCTGAATTTCTCGTAATTTTACACCATCCCTGTTTTTCAAATGAAGAGAGCTTGACCTCTGAATGTATCTCCACTTCATCTGACCGCAATTCGACTTCTGAATATCTAGAATCTGATGGCACTGCAACATGACAATAACGGTTTAAATGTTTAATTAAACTCATATATTGCAACTTACTCACTGAAACCAACTTACTCACTGAAACGCTACATATGTTAGTAAAAATAATGAAGAATTCAGTTTTAACTATGACAAACTTCATAAACTACAGGATAGCCACCACTAACAATAATAACAGAAAATGATCTAAATTTATAAAAGCGATTAAGTGGTTAAGCCAAGCACGAAAGAGGGGCAGATCTATAGCTAAAGGAGGGGGTATGTACGTGTAAATTTGTACCGCCTAAAAAAAGGTAGGATTGTAGTGGTATAGAAATTAGAATTAAAGTTTAATGGTATAGCATATCCAGGTGAAACTGTGCAATGTTAGTCTTCCCCATGTAAAAAAAACATATAGATCTCAAGTAAAAGAAGTTAGACACAAGTCCACAACTATGTAAAAAAAATACAGTAATATTTTAGGAGAAATGTAAAGTCGCCTAACCATCCCTAATTTTAATCATAAGATGATCTGATTATGATTCTGGTTCTTGCATTCACAAGATTCAAATAGTAACAACTAAACTAAACTAGTTTGAAGATTAATATGACAAAGTTCATTTCTGTAAGGTTTCTTTAGTTCATACCATATTTAACAATTTGTAAATAAGAATTAATCCATTTTTCACAAAACCATATAAAAAAAATGTAAATGATTGGGTGTTCCCTTCATCGCCAGTAAGTAAATGTTCCCGCAAGAGATTCCATACCAAGATATGTATCTCCCTTTTTTCATCTCTCATCAAATATATCATCTTATATTATTTACCATATCCTTGATTAACTTACAATGTGAGACAGCAATATATTAAGGACATGTTTGGAATTGCTTCCAAAGTAACAAAGTCGCACAAAAAAGATTCTTATACTTCAGTGAACCAGAAAACTGATTTTGGTATCTATCCCTTACTTTAAATGCTTATAGGACTACCTTTACCCAATCTCGCCTGAGCGGAGGATGGGGACCAACCTCTTTCATGACGCATGGCCCCAGTGTGTCACTTGGCTAGCATTTATAAAAAATTGGAGACGGAGAGTCAGGCTAGTTTTTCGATAGGGAAAGAGACAAGGGAGTTGGCTGTAATGTGAGCTTATAGGACCGATTTTTTTATTTGGCAAGACATGGAATAACATCAAAGTAACTTATTATTGGTAAATTTAAAATTTCCATCATTAACTTACATTGATTATGTGATGATTTGCTTATGGAAGTCGCTAAAGTTATTACTAGATTTGAAGTGGCCATGCCAACCTCCTGAAAAGGGAGAGCTTTACCCGGTTTGAATATGTGTGGCGGTCGGCTCAAACCCCATGGATTAGTCGGCCAAAAGGTCGGAAACCATGGTTACCCAAAAAAAAAAACTATTTGTAGACATGCAAAATCCAAACACACCCGAAATCACTCAATGCCAAGAAAAATTGCATATCCTACACTAAAATGATGAATACCCATAAAGGTAAATTCAATCTATCCGTCAATGATTCAAATAACATGATTATGAATTACCAGTTACACCTTAATCACCTGCCATTTAAAAACTCAATTTACAATATAAGACTTTTCTGGAGCAATACAGCAAACAATTCAAGATTTTTAATCATGCAATCATCACAAAATCAATAAAGATTCAATTTTTCTGCATAAATCAGAACATTCATTCTTAATTATCATCAAGAAACCCAAAAAATACTCAATTTTATAATCAAGAAACCATGAAATTAATCAATGTCAAAAACTGTAAACATGAAGAACACCCATTGATGTAGACCGAATCTTTATTTCATTATCATCAAAAAAAAAACCCATAAAGGTTCAATCTTTATGATAAAAAAACCTATAAATTATTCTTTTTTCTTGCTTACAATTTTTCTGCTTGATATTAAATCAATCAACGTTAAAACTGTAAAAATGTGGAATACCCTCATAAATAATTATTGCTTATGATCAAGAAACCATGAAATTGATAGTAACATTCACATACACAAACAAATAATGTGATTAATTGAATAAAAAAGGGTTTATACCAAGTTTAGACCAAATTTCATCAGATGTCTTTGAACCAGAACCTTCTCCTTGTTCCATTGAATCCTTGTTTGTTTGTTTGTTTGTTCTTCGGGTTTTTAATGTCACAAAAATATGTCTTATTGTTTCTTTGTTGACGTGGTTTTGGAAGAAGAGTGCTTAACACGAGTGTCAATTTTGAATTGGTTTTATATTTGTTTGTTGGTTACATTTTTTGGTTAACTTATCGACATAGGTTAGACCTATTTTAATCTTTACTACTACATGCAAGGCTAATGCTAATGGTTATGTGGTCATCATGGGCATCTCATCGTCATCTCATTTTTCTATTTTCAAAATGGTAAAATTATCAAAATGGCCTGATGCCTTGCGGTTTAGGACAACTTTTTTGTATTTTGGGCAACTTGAGGACACTTGTCATCTTTTGGTTGGCTGTACGAAAGTTGCCCAGGGTAACCTGGGCTAAAACGGAAATTTAAAAAAAAAAAGGCTAAATATGTCTAGACTTAAGGCAACTGGACTATTTTACCAATTATCTCTTTCAAAATTACACCTCAACCACAATTTGGTAATAAGGACCCTAATAACGACCGTAACTTTCATTTTTAAAATTTAAAATTTCATTCATAATTAAAAAAACATTACAATAATAATTCAACTAAAAAAATTACGATAAAAACTAAAACAAACTTAAACTAATAGTCTAAATTGTAGCGCTCTTTGATTTGTTTCAAGGCCAAACACTCCCGGTCAAATGCTCATGTGATGAAGTGTAGTACATGATGTCTTTTTTCATTTTTTTTTCTTGTTTTTGACATTCATATTGTTCACGTTGAAACTGAAGTTGTTGTTTCTCGTGTGCAAGCCTATGTTTTTCAATTTTCCGTTATTGAGAAGGTTGGTTGTACAGTGGTGATGCCATATGTGGATAATACAATTGAATTTGTGCTTCTTGGTGATAAAATTAAGCAGAACACAGATTAGGTGGGTAAAACCGATTGCTTTTCCATGTCTCTGGCTTGTATTGGATAAATGGACACAATATGGAGCTTGAGAGAGTTATACGTACTTAGCTAATGTGTACATGAATGGCTTAGGGTGGAAATCTTGGATATCAGATGCGTCACGTTGCGGAACCTAAAAATATATATTTATGGGACGAAATGTTTTAAAGAAGAAAGCCATAATGGCGATTATGCCTGATGATTGGGGAGCAATAATTGATTCTATGAACACTCATCGTAAGACTAATGCAATCAGAAGTGTACTTAGAAGATTGACTCTCGGGGCTGCAGTATACTATGTGTGGTAGGAAAGGAATAAAATAATATTTACAAAGGAGATTAGAAGTTGTGGCAAGCTGTTGGAGGTGATTACAAAGAAGATTAGGCTTAAACAATGAGTCTAAAGGTCAAAGCATCTCTGCAAGTACATATTGTAGCTAATGAATGGAATGTCAAGATGGAAATACAAGAGAGGAATATAACTATTGATGGTGATTACACTATTTGAAGATATTGGATGACCAGAAGAAAGAGGAATGCTACAAAAGGGTATAGGATATTGTGGTGCAGGTTTGAAGTTATAGAGATGGTTGAGCTTTTGATAAGAGAATGATGACTATCATGGATGCTGATTTAATGATTATTCTGTGAGGGAGTTACTGCATAATGAAAATTTTGTTACCTTCATAAAGGAAATATAATTTTCTGTCATTAGTAATAAGTTCTTTTGCAAGAAGGATGCCTATCATGGATGAAGGCCTTGTGATCTATCTGTGAGGTGGTGCTACAGGTGGATTGCTTGGTTGCCTTCACGAAGGAAATGTAGTTTTTGCAAGAGAACTTCGACATATATGAGGCCTATTAATATTGAGCTTTAAGTCACTTTGTGTTGAAGTGGCTAAAGGTCTTGATATTGTTATAGGAAATTTAATATATGTTGTGTGATTAATGTGAAGTGTTGGTCCAATTATTTGTGTAAGACCATGAATTGTATGAACAAAAGTTTGAGCAAATGAAAATAACCAATGTTCATTAGAAATAAGAGCATGTTTACACAATCTTGACCTGATTCAACTAATAATACCCATTTGCACATTACGACAATATCAGTCTCACTTAGTTGTTAAGACGAAGGCTTTTTGAAGGAATAGTTGCGGAATACTATCCCTGGTAGTGACAAATGTTACTCTTCAAGTTATGAAGAGAAAGATCTCACTTAAAATAGGAAGAGTCTAGAGGTGAAATTGATTACTTATCACTACTACTAACCTCCCTTTATACACCAGGGAAATACATTGTTAATAGTTACAAGAAAATAGTGATAACTTAACTAGAAGCAAACTAGAAGTAAGGTACACGTGCACTTGTGTGGCTAGGGTTGTTTTACTGTGCTGAGAACTTCTGTACATGCAAGTTGTTTTCCTTGCTCTCGAAGAGTCCTTATCTTCCCAAGGGTTTTCCAGCTTTGCCTTATCTCAAATTACTCCCACCTAAGCATGTCTGATAACTTCAGCCAAATCCAAGGATATACTTTGCAAGTATGTTGAAGAGTACGCTAAGTGTATCTGATCAGTGTAACTGGTTCACCTGCATGTCTTTAAGAAGACGAGTCTTTTTCAGAGTCCTAAAGACAATTTTCAGTCCTTTTAAGTCTCTTGTAGAATACTCTAAATCATAAACACGTTTGGTTAAGTGGTATGGATCGAATGGAATGAGCTAGAGAGAGAAAGTGGGAGACTTTAGTGAGGGAAACAATATGAATATTAGATTAGTGTGTGAAGTCCAAACCCTCTCCAAGAGTGGAGAGGGGTTTATATAGTTACTACAATAATGCCCCTACACGGGCTGTGGAGTGAGACTGCACAAATACTATTCTAACTAATTACGTACTGCTGGGAATTAAATAATCAGAAGAATCAGCATAAAGGCTTAAGGAAATACATCAAGTATGTTTCTGCTGATAAAGCACAAAGCACGTTTCCACTGATGGATTCTGCTGAAGAAGGTTTCTACTGATAGTGTTTCTGCTGATGGATTCTGCTGATACTACTATGACTCATACAACAGCTGTGTAGATAAGTACAACTTATTCTACTGACTCATATACAAGAAAAATATCTTTGTTGTAGTCATCAAATTGAATACTCCAAGTGAGTTGTAATCCTAGATACATGTTGTATCTTAATGACTAACATGATAAGTCATCATCTAGCTAGAATAAAGATAAGTCATAAGCTAGTAATTTGATGAGTCATATAGATTGTAAAAGATCTTTTCCTTGGACTATAAAAGGAAGATCTTAGATATATCTTTAATAGAGATAAGTGATAGGTGCATAAAGATATACATAGAGAAAAACAATAGAACAAAACACAAGATTCAAGGTCTTTGTAACCCTAGTGATAGTGAAGATCACTCGTATTATTCTGAATAATATTGAATCGTTTTGGTGAAATACTTTCATTGTTCTTTGTTAAATAAACACAAGCATCACAGTTCCATTTCCAATAAACATTCTAAGTGTGGTTAAGTAGATTCCGCATACTTAATCATATTCACTCAAAGTATCATATTTACACATTAAAAAGTCCAACACCTATAGTGTGTAATCAAATCAAGTGAGCCTCTCAGTTGGTATCAGAGCTTCCAGGTTGATATCTTTGATTTAGAAGAAGAAATGGATACATAATATATTCAAACAAATGTTGCTGCAAAGTTGCCAGTTCTCAAACAGAATGAGTTTGAATTATGGAGGTTAAGAATAGAACAGTTTTTCCAGGTGCAGGATTACACTCTCTGGGAAATCATTGAAGATGGAAACTCTTTCAAACCCACAACCACTTTATCAACAGTTGAAGGTAGGGAAATTACAGTTGTTCAAACTATCCCTACAACTGCTGATGAAAGAATAAAGAAGAAAAATGACCTCAAGGCCAGAAGTATGCTGATGATGACCATTCCAAATGATCAACTTATAAACTTCAGCAAATTCAAAGATGCCAAGTCATTATTTGAGGCAATTGTTGCAAGGTATGGAGGGAATGAAGCCACCAAGAAGACCCAGAAAACCCTTCTCAAGCAACAGTTTGAAAATTTCTCATCAACCATGAATGAATCTCTTGACCACATGTTTACAAGGCTACAGAAAATTGTGAGCCAACTTGCTGTTCTTGGGGTTGATATACCTCAAGAAGATTTAAACTCAAAATTTCTGAGAAGCTTACCAGAAGAGTGGGCTATGCATGTTGTTGTTTGGAAGAATAAACCAGACATAGACACTATGGATCTTATGGATTTGTATAGCAACTTTAAAATTGTGGAACAAGAAGTAAAGAAAACTGGTGTCTCTAGTTCATATACTGGGAACATGGCTTTTATGTCATCTCCTAGTATCTCAAACCCAGTTAAAGATGAAAAGGTTGATAGTGGATCTGGTGTTGCTAGTTCATCAAGCAGTACTTTTGGTATATTGAATGAAAAGGCTTGTTGTGCCTTTTTCACAAGTCAGAATAATGGGTCCATGCTCACTCATGAAGATCTTCTAGAAATCAATGATGATGATTTAGAAGAGATGGACCTAAAATGGCAAATTTCTCTTCTTAGCATGAGGGCTAAGAAATTCTATCAGAGGACGGGGAAGAAACTCACCATCAGCAGCAATGATACTGCTGGTTTTGACAAGTCAAAGATAGAATGCTATAACTGTCATATGTTGGGGCACTTCTCAAGAGAATGTAGAAGGCCAAGGCAGCAAGATAGCAAGAATAGAGGTTTTGGAAGCAAGTCCAAGACAGGAGAATCAACCAATCCAAAGGCTATGGTAGCCATTGATGGATTAGGATTTGATTGGAGCTTTACTGCTGATGAAGAAGAAACTTCTCCTCAGACAGCTCTTATGGCTTTCTCTACAGAGGTACTATCTGATAAAGTTTGTTCAAATAATTGTTCTGCTCTTAAAAGTTTAGAAACCTTAACCAAACGTTATGAGAATCAAAGGACAGAGTTAATTGATACAGCTCATAGCTTAACTAATCATAAAAGAGGTATAGCTACTCTAGAGGAACAAGTCATACATTTTCGAACAAATGAATCTACCTTTACTGATGTCAAAATTCTTCTTGAAAGAGAAATAATATTTAAAGATAATGACATTAGTAACTTGAAAGCTGAAGTAGATAGGCTTAGTAAGGCTAAAGAGAATATTCAAATGAGTGTAGAAACACTAGATTATGCATCTAAGGGTGTGACTAACTTAATTGAATGTCAAGTAATTAATAAAGCTAAGTCTGGTGTTGGATACAAATCTGTTCCTCCACCATATAGAGGTATTCCTTCACCCCCAGGAATTGACCTAGAACACACAGGATTACCTGAATTTCAACTACCTGAATTCAAATATGGAGTTCAACCAAAGACTAATGTAGTTGATAATGAACCTTTGAAAGAAAGTGAAAGTTTAAGTAAAACTTCACTTCCTAAGGACAAGGTATGTTCTTGTAGAAAGTCAGATGGTCCAATCATTGAGGACTTAACATCTGATGATAAAAAGTTTAAACAGGTTATGTCTAAACCTGAAATGGTTAAGAAAGCAGGAACAAGTGTTCCTAAGATAGTCAAACATAATACTGAAAAGCCTAAAAACAATGTTAAACATGTTAGGCAACCAATAAGATATTGTGAACTATATAGAACCATAAACAAGCCCAGAGGCAACCAAAGGAATTGGTATAGTCTCAAGTCTCTCCAACAAAGAGATGACTTTGTCTTTAATAACAAAGCTTGTTACACATGTGGTAGTTTTGACCATCTTGCAGCTTTCTGTAATCAATGGGTATATGAGTATACAAACAATAGAGTGAATCTAAAAAGGCAAACACCTAAAAGTCACTCTAACTTTACTAGAACAAAACCTAAAACAGTTTCAGTTCCTGTTGATAAGAAAATGGTTTCTACTGATAGACCATATTGGACTGTTTACCCAAAAACAACAGTTAAAAGTGCTAAAACAACTTTCAAATATGCATTAAATGTTGTTAAAAGACCCATTCTAACAAAGGCAGTAGTCCAAAAACAAGTTTGGAAACCAAAGGATACAACTGCAAAGCCATCAGTTTCTGCTGATAGCCAAACAGTTCATATCACTGCTAAGGGAAATAGGGCAAATGCTGTTAAGGCCTCAGCATGTTGGATTCTTAAATCCAATGTTGCATCAACTATTCTTAAAAGATTACATTTCATTGATGCAAGAGGCGGATCCAAGTCAGAAATGGTTTGGATCCCAAAACAAAACAAATTCCTTTATTTTTGTGCAGGGACATTCATCAGCAGATACTGAAGATCAAGGATTCTCAGATAGTGGATGTTCAAGGCACATGACAGGCAACAAGTCTTATCTCTCAAATTTTCAATCAGTAGATGGAGGCTATGTTACCTTTGGAGGAGGAATTGGAGGTAGAATTACTGGTAAAGGTACTATTAAAACCGGTAAACTAGATTTTGAAGATGTGTACTATGTGCAAGAGCTTAAGTATAATCTTTTCAGTGTCTCACAAATGTGTGACAAAAAGAACAAAGTTCTCTTTACTGACACTGAATGTCTTGTATTTTCTTCTGATTTTAAGATGCCTGATGAAAGTCAAGCACTTCTTAGAATTCCAAGAAAAGGCAACATGTACAGTGTTGATATGAAGAAAATTGTTCCAAAAGATTCTCTTACTTGTCTTATTGCTAAGGCCACATTAGATGAATCTATGAAATGGCATAGGAGGCTTGGTCATATTAACTTCAAAACTATAAATAAGATTGTCAAAGATGGTTTGGTTAGAGGTTTACCTCAAAAACGATTTGAAAATGATCAAACATGCATTGCTTGTCTTAAAGGCAAACAACATAAAGCCACTTGTAAGCCCAAAATTTTTAACTCTATCAATCAATCATTGTTTATGCTGCATATGGACTTATTTGGTCCTACAAATGTTAGAAGTTTGTTGCATAAGAGATATTGTCTAGTGATTACTGATGACTTTAGTAGATTTACTTGGGTATTCTTTTTAGGAACTAAGGATGAAACTTCTAGCATCCTTAAGACCTTCATTACAGAGATAGAAAACCAAGTAAGCAAAAGAGTAAAAGTCATTAGATGTGATAATGGGACAGAATTTAAGAATAGAGTTATGGATGATTTCTGCAAAGAAAAAGGTATTAAAAGAGAATTTAGTGTTGCAAGAACTCCACAACAGAATGGAGTTGCTGAAAGGAAAAATAGAACACTAATAGAAGCTGCTAGAACTATGTTAGCTGACTCTAAGTTACCTATAACTTTTTGGGCAGAAGCAGTCAACACTGCTTGCTATGTTCAAAATAGAGTTTTAGTTGTAAAACCTCACAATAAGACATCATATGAACTTTTTAGAGGTAGAACTCCTGAAATAGGATTTCTTAGACCTTTTGGATGTCATGTGACAATTCTTAATACCTTAGACCATCTTGGAAAGTTTGATGGTAAAGCAGATGAAGGATTCTTAGTTGGATATTCTATCAATAGCAAAGCATTCAGAGTATACAACATGAGAACTAGAAGAGTAGAGGAAAATCTACATGTGAAGTTTTTGGGAAATAAAACCAATGTAGAAGGTCAAGGTCCCAAATGGGCTATTTGATCTTGAATCTCTATCCAAATCAATGAATTATGTGCCTTTTGTTGCAGAAACTAATGAATTTTCAGGTTCACAAACTGCTGATGCAACAAATGGAGAAGGATTAGAGAAGGAGACAGATCAAGATTATGTGATAATGCCAATATGGACAAATACAAGTATGGATTCAACTTCAATAAATGGTGAATCTTCTTCTGGTAATTCTAAAGAAGATGTTGAAGATGAATACGAGGAAGAAGGAACTAAGGAACAAGAGTTTCAAGTCAGAAGTAACACTGCTGTTTCTGCTGATAAGCAAATCATTCCCGCTGATGAGCAAAATGTTTCTGCTGATGGTCCATTAGAAGAAACACAAGCAAATCTCTCAGAAACTGAGGTGGATTTCAACAACCTTCCACCTGATTATCAAGTTCTTTCTACTCCACACTCAAGGATTCACAAAGTTCACTCCCTGGACAATGTGATTGGAGATGTACAATCAGGAGTGAAGACAAGACAACAATTGATGTCTTCAGATCAACAAGGGCTTCTTGATGCCCTTTATGCTTCAAAACAGCATGAGTTTTCAAACTCTTGCTTATTTGTATGTTTTCTCTCACAAGATGAACCAAAGAATATTCATAAAGCTCTAGAGAATTCAAGCTGGTTGGAGGCTATGCAAGAGGAGCTTCTTCAGTTTAAGATTCAAAAGGTATTGGTGCTAGTTGATTTACCAAGTGGTGTAAGGGTAATTGGCACTAGATGGGTTTTTAGGAATAAAAGGGATGAAAGGGGCATAGTGATAAGAAATAAAGCTAGATTAGTAGCTCAAGGGTACACACAAGAAGAAGGGATAGACTATGAAGAAGTTTTTGCTCCAGTAGCAAGGATTGAAGCCATTAGACTCTTTTTGGCTTATGCTTCATTTATGGGATTCACAGTTTATCAAATGGATGTCAAGAGTGCTTTCTTATATGGTACTATTGAAGAGGAGGTGTATGTCTCACAACCTCCTGGTTTTGTTGATCCTGACCATCCAGACAAAGTATACAAGTTGTTAAAGCTCTATATGGCCTACATCAAGCACCAAGAGCTTGGTATGAAACACTGGCTTCCTACTTAATTTCAAATGGATTTCAAAGAGGCAAGATAGATCAGACACTTTTCACCAAGAAGCATAAGAAAGATCTTTTGCTAGTTGATGAGTGTGTAAATACTCATCATTTTTACCTTTTCTGAGCTGCCAAAACATCTAAAAACACTCAATATTGAATCAAAATAGTGAAAATATCCCAGGAAAGTGTTTTACATGTTTCAAATGCAAAATAATCAAAAACAAATGAAAAACGTACAAAGTTTGCATAATTGGCAGTTTCAGTCCATCATCTTTCAAAAAGTTGTCAAATCTAGTCCCTGGCTGTTCTAAAAACTTGAAAAAGTCACCAAAGGTCCTTTTAAATCAAAAAGTTACATAATTAGTCCTTTGGTGAAAAGTTTCACAAAATGTCAAGTTTAGTCCCTGAACTTTGAAAATTGTCAAAAATGGTCCATGGGATATTAAATCTTTGAGAAAAACAAATTTTGTCCTTGCACTAATCTTTTATGGCAGGATTGGTCCTTGGTGGAAAAGTTTGGTGAAATTACACAATTGGTCCCTGAAGTTTGAAAGTTTGGCAGTTTTAGTCCCTGGTGAAATTTAAATAGAAAAGTCAACCTTGGACCATGTACTATTCATAACTTGACCTGCAAACACCCTGCCAACCCCCTCCTCCGGCTCATTCACCCACTCCATATTCCCCTCCAAACAGAACCTAATAAGGCACATTTAATGCCCTAATTTCCTCACAAGCAATCCATTAACTGCCAAAAGTTACTTTTCCCGCCAAAACTCTTTTCAAGGGCTGTGATCAAACTAGGCTTATCCAACGGCTGAGAAAGATGGTGGGAAAGAGATTATGACACTCCAGGACTTATTTAAGTCAAAAAAAGAGAGAGGAGAAAAAAGTAGTAGTGGTAGAATAGTGTAACTTAGTGTAGAATTTCGAATCATTGTAATTTCAAGTTTTCAAGTGTAATTCTTAGTTTTCAGTGGTTGTATTAAGCTTTATTAGTGTAATTTAAACTATTTTCAATTATCAATTCCAAGTATCTTTTTCAAACTTAGAAGTTGCATTTTTAGTGAAATTACTATTTTAACTTTGTTGTTATCTTGAGTTGTTGATTATTGATTCACTGAGTTTAAATAAGTCTTATATAAGCTTTACACAAGGTTCCTTAACACCTCACTCAGTTTAAATGCATAACAGTCAAAGTGTTCAAAATTCATGAAAAATAAATGAAAAAATAAAATTTTAGTGCTCATGAAAGAAGAAGGGAAACAAGGTCAAAGATGGATGGAACATGGTTTTTAGAACCTCAGGGAGGTATTAGGATAGTTTATGATCATTGGTATCTTGATTTGTGCACTGGATCAATGGTAATCTCTTTTTATCCATTTTAGCAAATCATTGTACTAGTGCTAGCAAACTGCTTATCTGTGTTAATTGGTGCTTATTTAGTGTATGTAAGTTAATTTGTCTCTTTGTATTACATGCTTGTTCTTTGGATCCTTAGTTACTCAGTTTTTTATTTTGCACTGCCATATTAGCATAAATGTGATTCTCAGGTATTTGTTGTTAGATGTGGTGTTCATGTGTTCAATTTGGCTTAATTCATCATATCATATCCTTACAAATCAGTCTCATGGTCTAAAACATTGAAATGCTTTGAAAAGCTCCATATAAGCATCTGTGAGGGAGTGTTTGGATTAGCTTGGCACTCTGGGTTTCTGTGGTTAGGAGTTGAGATTGGTTGAAATATCATGCATTAGGTCATAATAGTGTATTCAAGAGTTAAAATCAATAGGTTGTTAAGTAAAAGTCAAAACTCACTCTCAAATCCTTCCTAGTTGTTAACTGTTGGGTTTTTAGGAAGCATAGCCATTCATATCAGTCCATAGTTGATTAACTTAGCCTAATTAGGTCTCATTACACCTTATTATAATATAATCAATCACTAGGACCCATTACAAGTTCATAAAAGTCAACTAGGTAATTTATTTGCAAAAGTCAAAATGCATGTTTTCAGATTTTTCCAAATGTTGTAGGATTTTTATTGAATTTTCTGTTTGGACTTAGGCTTTGTAACTTGTTCCTAATTGTAGCCTCCCACCTCATCTTTGAGGTTCCATAGCCCTTTCATTTTTTCCATTTTTTTCCTAGGCCCCACAACTCCCCAAAGTAGGTTGCAGGGTTAGTTTTCTGCCCTGCTACAGCAGACTTCATCCCAACACCACCACTTGGTGGTGGTTTTCTGACCACCCCAGTGGTCCCACAAGCCCAAACTTGGTTCCTTTCAACCCCCCTCCTAGCACCCTTTGAGTATTGACCATCCATTTGACCTTAAAAGCCATGGGACCCACCTGAATCAGCTCCCCAAAGCTGTCTCAATTTCAGTTAAGTCTCAAGTTTCAAAGTGCTTAAGTTTTGCTTATTAGCTTATTCTGTGGGGTTTCTTGGTTGATTCTTGCTTAAATATGTTCATTTAACTTATTTAGACCAGGATTAATCATTGTGGGTCCCACACAAGCTGGTTTGAGCTTATTTGCTTATAAAGTCAACTATAGTCAACTGTCACACTAACAAGCCCTCAAATAGCTTATTTTTAAGTTATAAAAAGTTTGTTTTCACAAAAGTTTTCCATTTTTAGGTATAAAACAAGTTTCCAAAGAAAAAAAATCCAGAAAAGTCAATTTAATTTTTAAGTGATGGTTTCTATTTAATGTAATCTAAATTTTAATTTTCATTTTTAAATTTTTGTTAAGCACTTAGCTTTTTTATATTTTTATTAATTACCTTTTATATTAAAGTAATTTTAGTAATTTTCCTAGATTTTTATTTTATTATTTGGTATTTATTAGATTTAATCTTAATTTTATTAATAATTAATTAATAATTAGTTTTAAATAGCATAATTAGTTTTTATTAAGTAAAACCTAGTTTTTATATTTTTCCTAGCTTTTAATAATGTTGCAAAAATCGTGAATCGGTCCCGAGGCGGTCGGGGGCCGAGTTGCGATTTTTTCCCGATTAATCGGCCGCCTCGGCCGATTAATCGGCCGATTACCTTGAAATTTCCTCCAAGTTCCAAGGCCGAGGCCGATTAATCGGCCGCCTCAGCCGATTTTTGCAACACTGGCTTTTATATAATGTAAAATAATTTTAGAAATTTTCTTATAATTTTTACTGTTCATTTTCTATTTTTAATAATTTAAAATAGTTTAATTAGGTAATTAATAATTAATTAATAGAAAAATCACAAAAAGACAAAAATACATATTTTTATTTTTAAAAATTGTTTTTAGTTATTTTATAATTTTATAAATTTTATTTTCATTTTTCTAGTGTTAAATTAATATTATATTGTATTTAAGTATTTTAAATGTTAATAATAAGTATTAATTAGTATTTAATTAATAATAAATAATTAAATAGTGTAAAAATTAATTTTAATTTTCTAAAAATTTTCTTTTACCTTTAAGTTTGTAAAAAAGTCATTTTCACCCCCTGGGGGTTTTCAGATTTCATTTTTCACGTTTTATTTTGTACGTTTACGTTATTTAAAACGTGAACGTACGCGTTTTTAGGTTTTAAACGTTTCTGGGTTTTTTTTTAACTTTCCCGTCTTATTCATATAGCTTATTTAAGCTATTTCATTGTACAAATCAGTAGTGTAATCAATCACAAACTCTTTCCCGTCCAGATTCACCCGATCACAGATCCGTTTGATAACCATCACACCTCGTCGGGACATAACGACCCGGGGAAACAGTATACTTCCGCGGAGCATTGAGCCTAAGGAGTTTGACTATATTGACCTGCTTTTGCCTCAATCACTAGTTCAAGTGTATGCCGATAATATCATCTTTGGATCTACAAGGAAGGAGATGTGTTTGGAGTTTGAGAAACTTATGCACAATAAGTTTCAGATGAGTTCCATGGGAGAACTTACATTCTTTTTGGGTCTGCAGGTTTAACAATCAAGAGAAGGAATCTTTATTAGTCAAGACAAATATGTTGCAGAGATTCTTAGAAAGTTTCAATTTGCTGATTCTAAAACAGCAAGCACACCAATGGATCCTGAGAAGCCAATTCTTAAAGATGTAGAAGGAACTAATGTGGATGTACACACATACAGATCTATGATAGGTTCTTTGATGTATCTCACATAATCAAGACCTGATATCATGTTCTCTGTTTGTGCTTGTGCAAGATATCAAGTAACTCCTAAGGTTTCTCATTTAACAGCAGTCAAGAGAATTTTTAGATATCTCAAGGGTCAACCTAGGTTGGGTCTGTGGTATTCTAAGGAGTCATCTTTTGACTTGGTAGCATACTCAGATAGTGATTATGCTGGTGCTAGCTTGGACAGAAAGTCAACAACTGGAGGATGTCAATTCCTTGGGTGTAGACTTATCTCATGGCAATGTAAGAAGCAGACAATGGTGGCTACTTCAACAATTGAAGCTGAATATGTAGCTGCTGGAAATTGTTGTGGTCAAGTTCTATGGCTTCAAAACCAACTTCTTGACTATGGGTACAATTTCTTACATACCATTATTCATATTGATAATAGTAGTACAATTTGCATTATTAAAAATCCAGTGCAACATTCTAAAACAAAACACATTGAAATAAGACATCATTTTATTAGAGATTGCAATGAAAAGAGGTTAATTCAAGTAATGAAAATTGCTTCAGAACAAAACTTTGCAGATCTTCTTACAAAAGCTTTTGATGTTGGAAGATTTCAGTACTTGGTAGCAGGTATTGGAATGCTTAATCTTTAAAATTTTCAATATAATGTATTCTTGTATATAGATTTTGTTAATGCATCTAACTTTGTCATCTAAAACTACTATTACCAATTTAAAAGTTATTCATACAGTTAGTCCTATGCATAATTCTAATTCAAGACAAGTACTTTGTACTTTGTTCTTTTGGTTTTAGACTAACAATTTCAGGTATGAATGTTTGAGCTCAAAGGCTATTTCAAGTGAAATCTATGATCATTGCTGCTGAATGCTGATCATTGCTACTGATGTAATAGGTTCATGATAGAAAGAGTTTGGGATTTCAAAACTCCTTAAAACTTCTTTCTTGGAACCTGATCATGATGTTTCACTTTGAATTGATAAATTAGTTGATCAATTAATAACTGATACAACTCACTTTCTATCATTTTATACTCTCAAGTATAATGTGACTAATCTACGGATATCTGATAGAAAGAACAGCGAGCAAAAGTGAATCTAACACTTGTGTTAGAGGTAACAAATGCCACGAGCTGGAAACCCTGTAAAGAAAGCCTTTTGAATAGGTTTATCTGTACACATGCAGTTATTTATAACTGAAAGCATTGGTTCTCACACAACCAGAGGTTGCTTTAAACCGAAATTTTGATTAAGTGTTAGTTACCACACTTAATCCCTTCAAAATGGTTAGAAGCAGTATGATTTTTATCATAAAATCATGTTCATACTGCTAAGTCAAATGTTTCTTAAAAAGAATTTTCAAAGAGGCTCAGAAAATCATCTAATGATGATTATGAGTCCATGCTCAGTGATTCACCACTCATAGGAGGTTACACACCTAGAAGTGATGAGGGCAGCATTTAAACTCTTAAGGAATTGATGGCTTCAGGTACAAATTGTCTGAAAACATGAAAATTGCTAGATCGGATAATATGATATGATTGTGAGAGATCTTCCAAACAGGGGAGGAATGTGACATTTCTAAAATTTCATGTCACTAATTTTAATATTCTTATTATTTAACAATTTTTTTTTTTTTTTTTTTTTTTTTTTTTTTTAACTTCGTCGGAAGTTATCCGCGTACGTCATAACGCGTTCAATTTATTCAACCACTACTATACTATGTATACTCTACACTTTTTATGCACCATTGTTTCCTTACAATCCTATTTTAAAAGTCATAATTAACTTTTTCCAATTTTACATAAACCTTGCACCTTTCACGTTTTACACGATTTAAATTTACGTTTTATGATTTTAACAACGTGAACCAACCTAGACTATGATGATTTTACATATTCTATGCATTTTAACCTATTTTCATTTTTACAATTAAATTTTATACTTGTCATTTCATTTTTATAGTTTACGTCACTTGTATCAAGAACCGGTGTCACTAAACGCGTTTTCAACTCACGGTTTCAGTTTTAACGATTTTTAAACCCTTCGATGAACTCACCACTCATCTAAATTACTTAAATAGGTTATGATAATAATTTTTAATATTTTTATATGTTTTGTATTTTTACATTGCGCTATTTTACATTACGCGTCTTAAAAACTACACGTTTTAAATTACCGGGAGCAAACTACACACTACAACACACTAATAACTAAATTTTAACATTACAAACCCACTAACTAGTGGGATGGCTGGTTTTTGATACTCACCAAAGCCACATGGCTTGGTGATAACTCTTCTTTCACAAAATGATAACATGTGTACACCCTTGTCTCCCACTAACCACATTTATACATCATTTTATCTTTTGTACATGCATTTTGATCATCCAACCTTGTTTTTATCACCCTCTCCTCTCCTTGAACGAAAATAAACAGCTCCAAACACCATTATATTTCAATTTTTATCAAATACATTGATCTTATATTGAAGGTGTTATAATTCCTAGCTAGTTCTTTGGTTTGTTTCTTCATAATCACCATCAAACATCATCATCATCAACATCAATTTTTCATGGGTTCAAGGGCTGAGTTCTTTAAAGATTTCAAGAATTTAAGAAGTGTTCTTGCGAGGTTATTAAGGGTATAAAGAGTTGGGTAAAAGATTGGTAGAAAATGGTGCAAGAGTTATTGGTAAAATCATAGGTTTTGTGGTTCATTGTTCTTGATTTTCTTGTTCTTCAAAGATTGTAAGGAAACCAATCACTCCTTTTTCATTTTCATTTCATTTTCATTTCTGTAAATGTAATATTTCTTGATGTATTTCTATATTATATAAGTTATTATGCTAAACTAGGCTTGGTACATAAGTTTACTTACTAGAAAACCTTAAAGGACTAGACATGCTTCTGTGATTTCTGAATCAGGGGCAAAGATGGAATAAACTGTAGTAATCAGTAAACATTGAGACTAAACTAAAAATATGGGGTTGTAGGTCTATGTCTTGTGGTCATTTTGACGGGTATTTCGTTGAATAACTCTTTACGATGATTAAACTAGAATTATTTTCGTGAAACATGTCACATCCTGAGTAACAGATTTAAAACGTGTATAAGTCATTTTTTTTGTGAATAACCCACTGTTACTCAAAACATAAAAGTTTTTGATAACATCTTGACTTAAACGTAGCCGAAAGCGGGGAATTAATTGGACTTGTAAAACTTTAGATATCACATTTTTCGCGGGACTGTTGTAATTTTGAAAGCTGATGGACTGAATAGTATGGATAACTTGATAGTTTTATTAATATTATTTAACTTTTGGCTTAGTAAAACCCACAAGACTAGTTAGTACAGGTAAATACCTTTCCGGAAATATAAAGAACTTAAACTTTTGACTTACGGTTTAAGAGTAATGAATTTTCTAAATTGCGCAAATTATAAAAATGTTAACAGATTTTGACTTTAAAAGTGTAAAGGATTCAAAAACTCATATGATTATATTTTTAAAACTTTATTTTGAACACTTCATATAGATAGGGATTATGTACCAAGCATAGATAAGATAATAACTTATATATGTAGCTGAGTTACATCAATGTTTATTTACTAAAACCTAAGACAAGCGTATATCTATTTAGGTTCATCGTAGAGCTTCGCGACTAATTTTCATCACTTGCTTGCTTCATATCATCTCCTTTGTTCACGGTGAGTTCATAGCCTCGCCTTTACTTACTTAAATGTTTTATAAACCTCGCGAGGGGGATACATGCTAGTTTTACAAACTGAATACAAGTACTTTTTGGTATGCTTGACCCGATTACCTGATTATAGACATTGAGTACCTTGCCAACAAGTCCCTAATTTCATGAACCGTTAATTACGTGCGTAAACGCTAGTATTATAGATATGCATATTTGGCCAGGCAGGCCTGTTCGGGTGAGTAGCGCTCATTTGACAACTGTGGGTCAAAAGGACATATAATATTGAGAATTGAGGTAAATGGCAATTGAATACCTTGTGAGGGGCATTTAAACTGGCCAAGGTTCGGTGTCATGAGCTCGATGCTATAAATTTGATTTTTCTTGACTTGTAAAAGGCCTTTACATGTCTAACTATGATTTATGCTTGTATTCAACTGCTTACATATTAAACTCTATGAATTCACTCAACTTTATGTTGACTTTTAGCATGTTTATCTCAGGACCGTAAGTGGCTTTTGCTTGGATGGGCGGCGCAAGAAATGAATATCATCAAGATGGCTCATGCTTTAATAAAACTTTTCACTTAATAAGTGACTAAAACTTTTATCATCTTATGTACTTCTAAACTATGTAATCTTTTGGGACCTCTTATGTAACTTTGATAACTTATGAAGTTTGAACTTTTATTAAAAACGACTTTGTTTTAAAGTTGTTTACTATATTTGTACAATGTGACTAAGATATAATACCCCAAGTCCCTTTCCGCTGCGATCCTAAAATGGGGGTGTTATAAGGAAATTGCTCAGGAGAGAAATAAATCTCAGGGGAGGTTACAAAAAGCAAAAGGAAGATTATCCAATGAAAAAGAAGGAAAAGATAAGAGCATACAAGATGATGACATGGTTTCTACTGATAAAGAACAAGAACAGAGCTGATAGGAGAAAGTTCTATCTAGATAAAAAGATGAAAGGTTTCAATCTCAGTTCACTACATTTGTTCATCACTTCCAAAGACATGCTGAAAGATGATTTCTACTTCTTGGAACAAGCATCCAAGATACACAGCATCATTGCCTCTTATAATTCTTCAAGTTGAATATTGCACCATCTTTTAGTCCAAGATTGGAGCAAAGAACAGAAAGCAGATGAGTTACAGAGAAAGACATTCAATCACTCAAAAGAGAAGAAAGTTCAGATCACAGTGTGATAATGAAGTGTTTGAAAGATCTTCACAAAGTCCTCATTTAATTCAGAAAAACATGTTTGAATGTAATTCACATGTTTAGGGGAGGATTGTTGGGAATTAAATAATCAGAAGAATAAGCATAAAGGCTTAAGGAAATACATCAAGTATGTTTCTGCTGATAAAGCACAAAGCACGTTTCCACTGATGGATTCTGCTGAAGAAGGTTTCTACTGATAGTGTTTCTGCTGATGAATTCTGCTGATACTACTATGACTCATACAACAACTGTGTAGATAAGTACAACTTATTCTACTGACTCATATACAAGAAAAATATCTTTGTTGTAGTCATCAAATTGAACACTCCAAGTGATTTGTAATCCTAGATACATGTTGTATCTTAATGACTAACATGATAAGTCATCATCTAGATAGAATAAAGATAAGTCATAAGCTAGTAATTTGATGAGTCATATAGATTGTAAAAGATCTTTTCCTAGGACTATAAAAGGAAGATCTTAGATATATCTTTAATAGAGATAAGTGATAGGTGCATAAAGATATACATAGAGAAAAACAATAGAACAAAACACAAGATTTAAGGTCTTTGTAACCCTAGTGATAGTGAAGATCATTCGTATCATTTCAAGTTTTAAAATACAGTATATTTTAAAAATCCTTGAGCAATGAAGCTCTGATACCAATTGTAGAAACTAGAAGGGGGGGGGGGGGGGTTGAATAGTTTCACCGTTATTAATCACGTTTTTATAAAATTGGCTTTACAAATTATGTTTGACAAAAGGATTCGATTCAAATCTTACGTGAAATCAACACAACAATAAATATAAGCAATGCTAAACAAACAAGTAAAGATAAAGAATGGAAAAATCAAACTGGCACACGAAGATTTATAGTGGTTCGTCCACAAAGCTCACTCCTTCGTCCCTACTCCACTCCTCGAGTCTCACACTCGAGAGTTTCACAAACACTATATCAACACGCTCCCTTATGGCGGAACAAACCTTACACAAGCTTACACCAAATTTAACGACACTAAGCGGAATGTCGAGTCCTAATCCTAGCTAGAACCAATCCACCAAAGCCCACGTGGCTTCACACCTCGTACCAACAAGATGGCACGATACAACACAATACACAATATAATACTTGTACTCAAGTCCTATTACATACACGAAACAATGAATGAAAGAGATGATAGATCCGCAACAATAAGATGAGATGAGCAAAACTCTTCTTCAACACTTCGTTTCTTGATTATAACGAATGTTCTTCTATTTCACTTAGAGGAAGGATGAGTGTTATCACTTGTAAACAACTAGAACTTGATATTGTCATCAAAGAGTATGTTTAAGAAGGAATTTCGGAATACAGAAGGTTTTGGTGCATAAGAGGTGAAGATTTCTGGAGGAAAACAGTTCTGTATTTATAGGCGTCAGGATAGAGGCGACGGTCCTTTAAATGCTGGATGGTCCCTTATCGATAAGGGACTGCCGTCCTATTTAAGGGACCGTCCAGACAAACGCTCCTCGTTTTGTCCTGACGTGGTGAAAACTATCTGGTGAAGTTTTGTTGTCGGTTTTGAGCGGGGAATATGGCTGTTATGGTTTTGAATGTTGAAAATATTTTCTTAATAAAACATTTCTTTAAATTTTACAAAAATACATTTGTAAAAATGTTTTGTGACATGAAAATGTAAAGTTTTTAAATCCTTTGAGCACATACACAAGTTGGTAGAAGTTTGTACATACCTTAAGTGATGTTGATGCCGAAAACGAGTTTTTCCGATTAAAAACTTATTAGTCGTAGTTTTATGTAACGTGTGTTTTTATTTTGTGATTATCAAAACTAGTAGAGACCGATTAATGCAAATGACGTTTTGACATTATTTGTATTAACAAAGATAATTGTAGTATCAAGTCTTTTAAAAATCAATAGTAAACCATGTTTTACTTAACCTTTAAGTGGATGCAACTTGAAATGTAAAAGTTAAGATTGAGTTTAATATTAATTCTCCCCCTTTTTATAGAAACAAAAAGTAGAGTTGCGTAGTGGAATGATGCGTTCCAAGTGCTCCCCCTTGGACAATACTCCCCCTAGATGGAGTGCCAAGAAAGGATACATGGATTTTGAACCTACAAAAGAAAGTTAGTTGTCGAACGAGTCAAGTATAGAAAAAGATAATCCGCAATAAGTCATGCAAAGATGAGCAACCACATCATACTCATGACAAAGAGAGGATCAACCCATAATGCACAAAATATAGTAGAACTACTTAAATTTCTAGTAAAATTTCTTTTTGACAAAGGTCAAAGAAAAGACAAGAAATAAAAAGTCCTACTTTTAAAAAAAGAAAAATAAAAATGGAAAAATAACCCAAAAACAAATCCTACATCTATAAAAAGACCAACATATTCCTTAATGAGGAACATCCTTTCAAGGCATGTTCTAAGGTTTGTGAGGATGAGAAAGAGCGTTTAGACTCTCGATAATGTGTTGGAGGACGAAGCGGGTTTCGTCTTGAACTTGGTGAAGCATGGTTTTTATGCTTTCACAAATTTTGGTTGTTCGCTCACATTGCATACAACCATGATGAGGATTACGTAGGATAGGGTTTGTGTTTGATTGTAGTGGTGGTGGAACACTCGTTGTTTGTTGGTTTGTGTTAGGTGCTACAACGGATGAGATCAAGGTGGTTTGGAATTCCACCACTTGATGAAGGTGTGAATCAATCATGCTTTTGAAAGCATAAAAGTTGTCAAGGCGATCATTGATCTCCTCATGGGTGTTAGGTGGGCTATTCCACAAGGATTCCTGATCGGTGCTAAACAGTCAGTCCAAACAACCAATGACAATGGTCAACAAGGTCAAACGGCTCAGGCCCAATCTCCGATGAGTACAGTGTTTCCCCGGGTCGTTATGTCCCAGCGAGGCGTACAAAGGTATTAAAAACGGATTTGTGATCGGGTGAATTTGGACAGGAAAGGGTTTGAGATGATTATACTAAGCACATACAAGTGAAAACAAATTAAATAAACTAAATTAACTGAAACGAAAAGCCAAATTATTTAAAAACGTTTAAAAACCTAAAATGCGTACGTTTAAAATAAAACGTGAAACGGAAGCAAATAAAATCCTACAGATATGAAATATATTTTTGGAATCCTAATAATAAAAGAAAATTTTAAGAAAAAGAAAAATAATTTTTACACTATTTAATTAATTATTATTAATTAATTACTAATTACTAATCATTTTTAATTAATTAAATTATACTAAAGTACAAATAATTATGATTTTAAGCTAGAAAAATAAAAATTAAATTTGGAAAATTCTAAAATAACTTAAAACTAATTTTGAAACTGAAAATATATTTTTCCTACTTTTTAAATAACTATTATTAATTAAAAACTAATTATTAATTAATTAAAACTAAATTAAATTAAGAAAAATAGCAAATGAACAGTGAAAAATCTAAAACTTTTCCTAAAAATACTACAATATGACAGGAACCTAGGAAAATTATAAAAATGAAAAGTATTTTTTGAAAAAGCTGAAAATAAGCTAAAAAACTTAAATAGAAGCTATCACTTTATTTATTTTTGGATTTTTCTTGTTTTTCTTTTTACAAATCTATTTAACAACTAAAAATAGGGAACTTTTGCGAAGGCAACTTCTTTGTAGCTAAAAAATAAGAAGGGTGTGATCTTAAATGCTCAACAGTTGAGTATTTGGCTTGAAAATGATGTTTCAAGCTTGAATAAGCTTGGAATAAGCTTACTCAGAACACACAAGTTAGAAAATAAGACACAAATAAGTGATGTACACTAGAAATTAGCTAAAACAAGCAAAGGAATGCACTGAAGAGCTTGAATAAGCAAATAAGCAAATCCAAAACATACTAAGACCAAGGCAGGCCTGCAACTAACTTACAGGCTTGATTTCAAGCTTATCCAATAAGCTAGAAGCCCAATGGAGACTGGAACCAACAAGATGGGTGAATGGGCTTCTCAAAGAACCCAAGAACTCACAAATGGACTCATTAATGAGCTCACAGATAGCTTATGAAGATGGCTGCTAGGACACAACTGGTGGAGCAGGGCATGTATAGCAAATCAGTCAACTTTAACCATTGAAATAAGCTCTAAAAAAATCTAAAAATTATAATAAAAATAGTCCAAGAATCATAAGATACCAGTCATTCAAAATCCAAAATTACAGCTAATAAAGTTCAAACATGAGCAAATTAAAATTCTCTCAATTTTATGAAAAACTGAGGCAGTATGCAATTTGATTTTTTTCATGAACATGCAATTTTGACTTTTACTAACTTTGAGAACTTCTAATCTACTGAAAATGAAGTTATATGTTAATATGAGACTACTTTAGGCTTTATTACTAACTTACACATTAATATGATTAGATTAAGCAACCTAGGTTCTAATAGTGAACAAGAAAATTGGATCAAAGAGTAATTTTGACTTTCTTATAAGTAAGCACTGGATTTTACGACTAAATTAACTAATATTAACCTACTGTGACTTGACTAAACCAAATGTAACACATGAGACAGATTTGAAAGCTACATAACCTGCTGATCCAAACAATCCTTAAGCAAACTGATTTTTGACCTTTTATATGTAAATGATGTTCTAAAGCCAAGTCACAGATTCAAATGAACTAAATAAGCTACAAGCACACTATATGAGCTAAGTTGATGCAGAGGTGAGCAAAATTATACACTACAACAGATAATGCATTTATATGACCAATTGTGAAATTTTAAGCAAGTATGAGAACTTTTAATTAAACACAGAAAACCAGAAGCAGTTTAACACTCATAAGCTAAACAAGCATATAAGAACAGAAAATAGCACTTGATAAGCTAAATTACACAGAAATAAGCTAGACCACAGTTTACTCTAAAATTGGCAATAAAGTTGAACTTACAAAAGGCCCAAGGTGTACCAATGTGTGTAAGGTTTGTCTTGTTGTAAAACAAGACAACACCACTCCACAGGCTCCTTCCTAACTAGCTTATCACCTTTATAGCAGCTTGTTGACTTTCGTTGACCAATTGAGACCTTGGGGTGAAACAGTGAATGTGAAACCTTAAACTCACCAATAGCTATGTAAAGCTATATTGAGCTTCAGTGAACCAGAATCAGGATGGTGGAAAGTAGTATAAGCTCATTCAAGCTTATACTAGCTTGTTGATGCAAAAAATAACTTTAAGTGAGTTATGAGAGAAAATTTGGAACAATATTAAAACTAAACTTGAATTCTTATTGATTGAAAGCAGGCTTACACTAACAGATTACACTTAAATTAAAACAGAACATTTAATTGCGACATGAATTACATTTAAGAAACTACTAAAATTAACTACTACTACCTACTTAATTTCTAACTAGCTAACTCCTTCTTCTTCCTTTCTTTTTCACTTATATAGGCCCAAGTAGGGTTCTGAGACTTTCCCACTTCCTCTGTGAACCATTGGATGAGCCAAATTGTATCCTGTCCATTGATCCTGTTTTGGCGGGAAAAGGTAATTAACCATTTTGGCAGTTTTCTTTTGGCAGGAGGGTGAGGTTTGTAGTTTTGTGGAGGAAAGGCAAGTTAAGAGGTTGAGTGTGGGATTAGTGGTGTAGGGAGTGATGATAGTGTTTGGAGTTGCAGGCTATGGTAGTGCACGTGAAGGGGTGATGTGGAAGATGGTCAACGAGTTTGACCCCATTATTAGTATTAAAGGGAGTGGGCTGGAAAGTGGATTGGGCCAGGGTGAGGTTGTGGATCAGAGGATGGATTTGGGTAGTATTTTTGGGTGGGTTTGTCTTAAAAGGGGTGTTGGGTTATATAGGTGAAATGGGTCCATTTGGTTTATTAATAAGTACAAGCATGTAACTTTCTGAAAATTAGGGGTGTATCCTGCCAACTTTCCAAAATTTATTCAAGGGACCTTTCTTGCCATATTATAATTCCACAAGGACCTTTGATGTAATTTTCCAATTTTAAATGCCCAGGGACTAAAACTGCCAAAACTCAAACTTGAGGGGCCAAAATTACCAACTCATGAAAATTGTATTCCAAGGACCACAAATGTCATTTCTTGATTCCTGGGGACTGTTGTTGACTTTTCTTCAAAATAAATCTTCCAAGGACCAATTCTGACAATTCTTGAAAGTTGAGGGACTGATTCTGCAATTTCTGCAAACTTTGCTCATTTTTTTGTCTATTTTCAATCCTTTTGTACCTGAAACACATAAAAACACAATCCAGGGATATTTGCAGTATTTTATGACATATCTGTGTGTTTTCAGTTGTTTTTATAGTCTAAATAGATATAAAATTATGAGTATTTACACACACATCAATTCCTCTATTTTCTCAAAGGAAGGAAACAAGGATTCAAAGGGTTGTGATTTAGATTGGGGTTCTTGAGGTGGTGGTTGATGTTGAGGTTGATTGTTTTATTGGAAATTAGGTTCTCCATATAGAGGACCATGGATGTCGTTGTGAATGGGATGAAACAACATTGGTTGTGGTTGTGGTGGTGATTGTGTTTTGAATGGTTGAGATGATGGAATTTCAAGTGGATGAGATGATTGTGTTTCAAGTGGTTGAGATGGTTATGTTTCAAGTGGTTGTGGTTCAATTGTTGGAGGATTTGGTGATATTGGAGGAAAGTTTTCCAAGTCCTCAAGAAATGAAAGGGGTAATGATGGTGTCGTACCAAACGTTCCATGGGTTCAATCTTAGGTGATTTTGGAGGAGATGGTGATTTTGATGGTTGAATTGGTGCCGATGGTGGTATTGGATCAATTAGTGATTTTGTTGGTGGTGGAGTGGTTGTGACATTTTATGGTCTAGGTGATAGTGTAGGAGTTACAAGGTCAAGGAAATTTTCATCATGAATTGGTAATGAGATGATGAGTGGTGATTCATCCGAAGATGATGAACTTAAGTTGATTTTGGTGTTGAAGCAACAAGGTTTAACACTAATCCTAGCGGTTCTTCTAATGGATCGAGATGGTGGTGATGAGTTGTTTGACTTACTCATGGTGAAACAAGGATGTTAAGGAGATGATAAAGATGTAAGAAGGTGATGGTGAGATGTGCGTACAAACTATCCAAGATGGACTAATTTATAGAGTTGAAGAATTTTGCAAGGAGTGTTTGGATTTGATATTCTTCCATACAAAGATGGAGGTTTCTAATAATTTGGAAGGCTTATGAAGGTTGACACATCACTTGAAGTCAACCCAATGAGTTTTGATGGAGTAAGAAGACCACGGTATGAACTAAATGCTATGTGGTCTTATCAAAGGATTTGGGTTAGATGTTCCACGGATATCAAGGAACCTTTCTGAGGGTTCCTTGGGTTGATTTTGTTTAAATTTGAATTTTGGCGGGAAGAGGCTTCCTATTGGTTCTAATGAGCAAAAATGATCCTAATATGTTTAATAGAGGTTAGGGAAGATGTTTCTCACTAAAGAAAATGATTTGGTGTTTGAGAAAGTGTGAAATTAAGAAAAATGAAAAATTTTTTGTAGGTGACTGGCGGAACCAAACACATATAAGGGCGGAACCCTGTTTTGGGTTCCGTCTGATCCGTTGGGCTAAAACTGGGTTTACCCAGAAAATGCACTGGTGGAACGCTATTTTTGGTTCCGCCAGATCCGCCAGGCGAAAAAAGTTAACAGACCAGTATTTTCGTTGTCAAGACGATTTCCAAATTTTCCGAAAATTCCCAAAACATAAACTTAAATTTATATCTGATTAGGAAATGCAAAAAATGGATATGGAAACACTCTTACCGTTAAACTTTGACCGGGGCTAGCAAATTTCACTATACTTAGTGAAATTATCCATATTCTTGAAAATTTGACAACATCTTAAATGTCGTCATCCTGCATAATTGTTAAACCAATACATTGTCCAAAGATAATAATAGAACATAGAAGTACATAAGACCGTAAAACCACATAGTTTAACTACTACAACGTTCTAAGACTTAGTTAATCCAAATGTTCCTTAAACAAATAACTCAAAAGCGGTCCATCTTCTTCTTGAGCTTTCCAACATACCTTCCAAAGCAATTCTACATTCCTTTTGTTTGCTTGAATTCCTCAGACTCGTTGTCAATAGAGGGAAGTTCTTGGAGGTAGTCAAGTAGGGCTAGCCTAGAGTTAGGAAGACCATCATCATCACTCATTGATGAAGATGAAGATGAAGGCGAGGAAGAGCAAAGATGTTTTTCTTTGGTCTTAGAGACTCTCTTACCACTAAGAGGGACAAATATGTGAGGAACGAGAGAGTAGTCAAGGAAAATTCCTTTGTCATTAGGTAGAATTGGTGAGATGGCTCTAAAGAGATGGGTGAGAAGCATCCCGTATGGGAGAGCGGTTGTTCCATTCAATGGAATGTCAGCCACTCTTCTAGCCATGAAATAGGCCAAATGGAAGGGTTGTCTAGTGGAGATACTATAGAGCATGTAATAAAGACAAGTGTTCACATGATCTCTATTTCCTACGGAACTTATGACATTAGCCCTAAGAACTTCTTCCCATTTCTTAAATTGAGGCTTAAGTGTAACAACTCGTAATTTCCGGTCATTTTCTAAACCTTGACAATTTACTATTCACAAGTTACTATTCATCATTTACTATTCATCGATCACTATTCATCATTTTCGAGGTCAATTCGACATTCTGAGAAGCGTTCAGAAATTTTACTATTCACTTGACACTATTCATTTCCGAGAGAAAACCACTATTCACGTGCATTACTCATGTCATCGTAAATTTAGTTTACGAGTGTTCAAATTCGCGTAACCGTATTGGTTCAGGAGCGAATTCATGCATTACTATCAGGGACATTTCATACGGATTAGAAATAGTCTGCATATCATTGTTAGGGCACTTGCATACTATTCCACTCGTAGGGTATTCAAATTATATTTTTAATATAATTAACGAATTTCGTATGTTTATTTTAAATAAACACTAATACACGAACTATAAATGTGACTAACATGTCCAACACTCCCAACTATGATCCCAATATATTTTTATATTCATTTTTATAATATAAAAATTATAATATTAATTTACCCGGTATTTTGGATATTTATTTTAATTATTAACTTAAGTTTACTAAAACTTCGACGGTTTTCGTAGAAATTAAACTATAATTATCTAAACACCCAATAATTTTAACCAACCTATTTTTATAATTTTTATAACTTTATTATGACCCGGTTAACTCCGTTAAAATTTATTTTTAGTTAACCCGGTACCCGGTACATTTTAAAACTACAAATAACACACAATAATGCAAAATCACCAAAAGTCTTCCATACATCCCCCCCCCCCCCCCTTGACTTGCCGCCCCCCCCATAACATTTTCTTACATGGTTTACTTGTACACTCAAGATTCATTAATGAGCTATACTAACTTTTATAAAATAATAATAATACCAAATAATACATATAACCAAACTAGATCTTTTTATCTCATTTCTCATCTAACTCAAGAAAATTCATTTCTCTTTTTCTCTCTTGAAACCCACGGCCACAACAAGAAGGAGGAGCAAGACAAATTATTTTCTCAAGATCTAGTGTTATTATAGTTTAGTTAAGTATTTCTTACAAGGTTTTGAAATATAAACTTAAGAATACTAAGGTTTTATCATCTAATCACACCATCTCTCAAAGTAAGTTTACAAAACTCATTTCATAAATTTTTACAAAGTTATTACTATGTTTATATATTTTCTTACAAGATCTCATACATGCATTAACTTATACCACTCCATTTTGTATATATTAAACTTTTAAGCCCTAGAAAGTGATTTTTGGTTAGATCCTTGTTAGATCTACTTGGTTGTGATGTTTAGGAACCCATGACACCCTAAGAAGGTGTATGGTAGGATTAGATTAGTTTTGTGGTGATTGAAAGTGGTTTGGATGAAGATGGAACTAGATTAGAACCCTAGAAATGATTTTTGAAACATTTGAAATACCTACTGTCCCTATTTTCATTTCGTGGGAAAATCAGTAGATGGTGGCTAATTTTTGACCAAATATTTAGAAAATACTTTTAAAAACGGAACTTTAGGCGAAAGAACGGATTAAAACGAGCTTATAACAAAGGAGATATGATTTTTGCAAATTTAACGACGAAAACTATTTTTATAAAAACTGCTTGCTGTTTGGCAGTTTTCGACGGGCAAATAGAGACGTTAAATGTAACCTAGAGGAGCCGAGTTATCAAAAATATATTACTACATACAAAAACGAATCCGTGGATATAAAGAACGAGGAAAATGAACCTAAAACGACCAAGTTATACCCGTTTTAACATCGTCAAAAACTATATATATATATATATATATGGTCACAAATAAAAATAATAACTTACGTACTAAATGGTATATCTTCTAGAAACGTTACTAAGGACTATATTCTTAACAAATGAGTACGTACGACCCAAGAGAATATTTATATGAATTAACGATGTTATTTTAAGGTTTTCGATACGAGAAATATAACGCTAACGTTTTCATACGAGATAATACGACAAGTTATATATTTCTATATTTGGATTTATTTTTCCTAAGTATGGAAACTATTTTACTATGACGATAATTAGTATTTCCAAATTACGAGTGGTATAGGTATCATGTGCATGTGCATTCATTACATCATTTCATGATCTAAATTAGATCATTATCATTCATCTTAGGTTGCGGCTAGTGTTCGCGCCTTGTTGTCCCGATCATTCCATCACTTTGTACTAGCATTTCGAGGTGAGTCATAGCCCCACTTTTACTTGTTTAATTTCTTTATAACTCTTTGGGGGAGATACATGCTTAAATAATTGTTTTATACTTTTATACGATTTGAATTATTTCTGAAGGAGAATACGCTGCTTTAATTATTTTTGTACAATGCCAAAGTATTAAATTCCTTACATTGCTTAAGTTTTCTTATTACCACGTCTTGACAAGTCCCCTTTATTATCATGGACCGTTAATTAAGTTCCAAGCGAGAGTGAGTGAATAGATCTATTGAGGGTGACTCCTCCATCTGTGTTTGGGTTGCTCCAACAGAATTACAGATGCATCTCATGTCTTTATTATTAGAGTGTCTGGTAAACACTCATTTGGGGCCAAGTAACGTCTAGCTTCAGTTTCATGAGCTTAAGAGACAATGTAGTTTTATGACTGAAAAACTTATTACTTTAAGTTATACTTGGGCTATTGTATATACGATTAAAGTTAAATACTGATGGTTTTTATAAATCTTATTTCTGATTTCTTATTTCGGATTTCTTATTTCTGATTTCTTATTTCGGATTTCTTATTTCTGATTTCTTATTTCGGATTTCTTATTTCTGATTTCTTATTACGGATTTTCTTATTTCTGATATCTTATTTCTGATTTCTTATTTCTGATTTACAATGTCTTTGTATCAACCTTATTACGGATTTATGATGTTTTTACTGGGAAATTTACTCTCCAAATGTTTTACCATACTTACTTGTTCTCTTAAATCTATGAACTCACCAACCTCGTGTTGACACTTTAGTATGTATTTTCAGGTTATTAAGGTAGCTCATGTTGCATGCATTTGGACATTCATGGAGTCGTGGAGACGACGCGTCTGACTATATTTTTCTACACCTATGAACGTTTGATCTTGTTGAACTTATTTTACCTTTAATGGCAACATCTTTTGGGACCTATGTTTTGTAAACTCTGAATGTTTTAATGATCAAACGTTGTATTTTCTAAATGACACTTTAGGTCGTTCAATATAACTGTAACTATGGTGCTATGACAGTCACCCCCAGGTATTCCATTCCGCTGCCATTCAGGTAAATTGGGGGTGTGACAGATTGGCATCAGAGCTAAGGTTATAGCGAACTAGGATGTATCTTGGACCCTAGACTATAACCACATCATCATAGCATCTCATCATTTCATCATAGGTGCATATTCACTATACATGTTGTTTTACGCACACACCGTGCAAGTTATTCATACCCATACTCATATATATATATATATGATTATATTGACCTGGTTCACAAGTGACATGTCTTCAGATACCCACGCTGTTATCCTTTCATCGGATTCCGATATTGAAGATGCCTTGTCATCTTCCACTACCATTATACCACCAGTTGCACGTATACCACCGTTAGCACTATTGATTTGTTATAAGAATAAGGTTTTCCTATCATTCAACCTATACATAGAATGCCATTTGGTAGAGTATTCAGACTTAGTTTTAATGGACTTATTAGGATGCTTATTACAAGAGAGATAACATGTTTTCTTTCCTTCACTAGTAGGACGCTTACTACTTAGGTACTACCACCACCGTTGGTTACTTATTACACTATTGGTCGTCCCATAGTGCGTACTTCAACTTTACCTCTTGGATGTCGCGAGATAGCGCGAAAGAGGGTAGCATTCCATTCACTATTATCACCATTATCTCCTAACTCATCACTAGGATCTCATTGTCATCAATGTCATTCTCATCCTTTAGAATACCACCATTGTCATTTCCCTTTTCCATTTCCACTTGCCACGAATTAGATAACACCTTATGAATAATACCAAGATTACGGACTCAACAGGAACATCTGCAGGTTCCTCAAGAATGGCTTAGAATCTACACTATCTAGGACTTGATCGATGCACAACTTCAGACACTGCTTCAGGACTATCCCGACCTTATGATGTCGTAAAACCTGATTTCACCTAGAAGGACTACAGGAAGTCTTTAGACTAGACTTATATCTTTACTAGCTTTTACTATTATCCTAGCCACGAGAGGTGTGGCATAGTTCGAAGAAACTTGTAGTATTTTGATTGATGAACAAACGGAATCACCAAGTATTGACTCTACTATGGGGGAATGGTTGTGCTATCTATGATATGGGTTCATATAGACCGAAACTTTCATGTATTATATTCATGTGTTATGAATATGATGATTTTTATTACCTATAGATTCTCATGGACTCTTATGATTTGATGGAAATAGATTTAAGCAAACCACTCCAAGCATGACGCAAGCTGCTGTTGGACAAGTCATTGCCAAGAACATGGCCACTACCTTCACCAAGGAACTTACTCACGTGGAATTTATGGGTTGTAATCCCTCCTCCTTTAGCTGAAATATAGACACAAAGGAATTTCTCAAATGGTTCGAAGAATTAGAAACAATCTTTCAAAGTGGCGACTGCCGTAAGGACGATAAAGTTAAGTTCGCCACTTGCACTTTTCAAGAGCATGCCCAGAAATGGTGGACTAAGTATGTCCAGGTAGTAGGAGTTGATGCTGCTTACTCACACTCTTGGGAGAAACTAAAAAGGATGATGAGTTTGAAGTTCTGTGTGAAAAGCGAATTACAAGCAATTGAACAGGAAACACTAAACCTTACCATGGTAGGAGATGATGTTGTTAAGTATACTGCTTCTTTTTATGATTTAGCCCGACTAGGCTCTGCAATGGATGAGCCGGAAAGCAAGAAACTTGAAAGGTACATAGGAGGACTTTCTCCTGAAATTCGTATGTTGGTCAACTCATTGGAACCCGATACCATGCCTAAAGCTATCAGAATGGCAATCGAAGCAAAGGAACGCATAGCTCACACCAAGATTTTTGGAGGCAATGGTAGCAACAAGAGAAAGTGGGTCGGTAATCTGGATGCTAATGCTTCTCAACAACCGTTTAAGATACCACAAGTGGTGGAGACCTGTGCTGTGGGGTCAAACCAAAAGAAAAGGTATGTTGGTACATTACCCGAGTGCAACAAGTGTCAGTTTCATCACAAAGGATCTTGCCCCTCTCAATGTAAAAACTGCCAAAAGCTTGGACATGAAACCAAGGATTGCAAGGCTCCCACCCTCGCAAAGCATCAGAAACTCTCGGTAACCTGCCGCGAGTGTGGAGTAGTGGGACACTTCAGGAGTGAATGCCCGGAGTTGGGAAACCAGAATTGGAAGAAGAAGTTTATGTTTTAATTATATAAACCTTAGTTTGAGCCCTCTAGGGTTGTACTTTCTTTTGGTACTTTCCATAAGTACGTTGATGTAACCTAGTAGTATTAAGCACTTTCCTATCTAATGTAATGACTATCTTTTGTTATCTATGTGATAATCGTAACCTTCGTTTATTCCATCTCCTATTGCAATTGTGCAATTTTCAATCGTTACGTAACATTATATCATTGTCTTATTTAGGGAATAGGCCGATTTCGTATTTGACGGATTAGTATATTATTACCATTCCATAGTATTTACCCATGTATCCAATAAACCATCCAACGAGTTTTATTTCAAACTATTTTACTACCTTATGGGAAAATTGTTTTTACCAAATTTCTAAAGTAAGCCGTTTTGTTACCGTACTATAAACTGATTTTTCCTATATTACGCCAAATATTAACTATTATTACGCGGAACAAATTTTTTTTTATTATTACTTTGAAAGGAAATAATTAGAATACCATTTTTAATAACAATACGTTGAACACCATCTAAAGCTTTTGAGAAAAAGTAATATTATTTTGGCTAAATCAAGCATCGCATCATCAGTCCTCAACTATACATAGCCTGATCACCTATGTATACTTCAGGAAAGATTATGCCATGAAGGAAATAGTTACTCTTTAAAGTATTGCTAATAACAATCTTCATCCAAAAGCGTTTTAGACAAGTAAACTCTTTTATAAGTGTCTTTTCTGACAAACTCTCCCTGGATACTTACCTCACCTGTCACCCATTTAGCCATTAAGTTGGATTGTTCCATTTACTTCTCTAGGAGAGACTTTCCATATCAATTACTAGTAGGATTCCTCGATACCAGAAAAACAATGAAAGGATTACAGAACTACTAACCTAGACTAGAAGTATACACCAAGACAATTTATAACTCAACAACAGTTCTAAGATGACACGAGACCATCCGAACCACCATCTCTGACCGGGTTGTCCAATTCTATTATTTAAAGGTACTAGCTAGACTGAACTACAGAATCGAACACATTGAAAGAGTACGCTAAGCAAAACCATAGGAATAAACCAAGCCTCCTAACTGATACTGTAAAGTGATTTGATTAAACATGGCCTTATCTAAATGCAAACTTCCCTGCAGTGAGTTTACGCCAAGAATGATTGATTCGAATTATGGATATCGATATAGATTCCCTCAAGGAATTGTGTTCTCAAGAAATTTTAGATAACCTCACCTATACATCAAGAGAGGCATCAGGCCCAAGCACAATAGGCAAAGGAAAACACATGTCCTAGCAATTCGTTAGATCAAAATACAAGGAATCAAAGAAATTGTTACCCATATTCTGTCCCCTTCAGATAACGCCGAGTTCGAAAGACAGAACGTTGTGGAATTAGTCACAAGATTTATTGTACCTATTTCAATTATTCCTGATAAAGGTGATCGAATCACCTCAGACTTCTAGCTATCATTTTAAGATTTCCTTCGGAACTTCATTAAGATGTAAACACCGCCTACCATCCTCAGACCAATGGTCAGAACGAGAGAACGATTCAAACATAGGAAAGTTGTGCTCAAAGAGTGAGCGATTGACTCTAGAAATGGTTGGACTAACCATTTACCATAAATCAGATTCTTTTACAACCATAGTTATCGCACGAGCATAGAGACTACACCATTTAATGCACTTTATCGTCGAAGTACCAATTACCCATTTACAGACCGAAATCGGAAAGTTAAATTCACCGGTCTAGGACTAAGCTATGGAATAACAAAGGAAATTTCACAAGTCAAGAACCAGTTACAAGCAACGAGGGACTGATAGAAGTTAGGTTGATGCAAGACGCACATCATGCGGATTGAGTATCCCTGAACAACAAACCATCTAGATTCAAGTGGGAGAACGAACTAAGTTGAAAGCTTTGCCTTGGAGAGGCATGATACGATTTTGGTAACACGAGAGATTGAACCTTTAAGTATATTGGACCATTTCAGATTCATGTTAGAATCGACCAGCTGACATATAAGATTTGAGTTCTGACAGAGTTCAGCAACATATATTACCCATATTACATTATAAACCTGAAGAAACACTGATCATCTATTGACGAACCAAACTCGGAAAAAGCCAAACTCACTATTCCAATAGGCATTCATGAAATAACCAGAAATTTCCTACAAGTCGAGAATCAATTACAAATTCTATAAGTTGTAAACCATTAAAACTTCAAGTTGGTAGCTAGATCACGTTGAAAGTTCTGCCTAGGAAAGGCATGATATTATTCGGAAAGATTTGGAAAGTTAAAACCGATATACACTGGACCATGTAATAATTCAGGCAAAGTAGGCCTAGTAGCCTTCAGACTTGAGCCATGTTAAAGAACAGCCGGATTACACAACTATGTTTCACCTATTTGAATCCAGGAAATGACTTTCAGATTAGTCAATCATAATCCCATTTGGAAGGGAATCCAACCCTGAGACAAACGTAAACTTGGTAAGAGAACCAGTAGAAAGCATGGACCATGAGGTCAAACGGTTGAAGCAAAGTCAAAATTACTATCGTGAAAGTTCGCTGGAATTCTTGAAGAGGTCCCGAATTTACTTGGGAACGGGAAGACCAAATGCAACTCAAGTATCCACGTCTTTTTACCAAATATACTTCAGAGACCAACCAAAACTGAACTTCGGGACGAAGTTCCTGTTAGAAGGGAAGACTGTCACAACTCGTAATTTTCGGTCATTTTCTAAACCTCGACAATTTACTATTCACAAGTTACTATTCATCGATCACTATTCATCATTTTCGAGGTCAATTTGACATTCTGAGAAGCGTTCAGAAATTTTACTATTCACTTGACACTATTCATTTCCGAGAGAAAACCACTATTCACGTGCATTACTCATGTCATCGTAAATTTAGTTTACGAGTGTTCAAATTCGCGTAACCGTATTGGTTCAGGAGCGAATTTATGCATTACTATCAGGGACATTTCATACGGATTAGAAATAGTCTGCATATCATTGTTAGGGCACTTGCATACTATTCCACTCGTAGGGTATTCAAATTATATTTTTAATATAATTAACGAATTTCGTATGTTTATTTTAAATAAACACTAATACACGAACTATAAATGTGACTAACATGTCCAACACTCCCAACTATGATCCCAATATATTTTTATATTCATTTTTATAATATAAAAATTATAATATTAATTTACCCGGTATTTTGGATATTTATTTTAATTATTAACTTAAGTTTACTAAAACTTCGACGGTTTTCGTAGAAATTAAACTATAATTATCTAAACACCCAATAATTTTACCCAACCTATTTTTATAATTTTTATAACTTTATTATGACCCGGTTAACTCCGTTAAAATTTATTTTTAGTTAACCCGGTACCCGGTACATTTTAAAACTACAAATAACACACAATAATGCAAAATCACCAAAAGTCTTCCATACATCCCCCCCCCTTGACTTGCCGCCCCCCCCATAACATTTTCTTACATGGTTTACTTGTACACTCAAGATTCATTAATGAGCTATACTAACTTTTATAAAATAATAATAATACCAAATAATACATATAACCAAACTAGATCTTTTTATCTCATTTCTCATCTAACTCAAGAAAATTCATTTCTCTTTTTCTCTCTTGAAACCCACGGCCACAACAAGAAGGAGGAGCAAGACAAATTATTTTCTCAAGATCTAGTGTTATTATAGTTTAGTTAAGTATTTCTTACAAGGTTTTGAAATATAAACTTAAGAATACTAAGGTTTTATCATCTAATCACACCATCTCTCAAAGTAAGTTTACAAAACTCATTTCATAAATTTTTACAAAGTTATTACTATGTTTATATATTTTCTTACAAGATCTCATACATGCATTAACTTATACCACTCCATTTTGTATATATTAAACTTTTAAGCCCTAGAAAGTGATTTTTGGTTAGATCCTTGTTAGATCTACTTGGTTGTGATGTTTAGGAACCCATGACACCCTAAGAAGGTGTATGGTAGGATTAGATTAGTTTTGTGGTGATTGAAAGTGGTTTGGATGAAGATGGAACTAGATTAGAACCCTAGAAATGATTTTTGAAACATTTGAAATACCTACTGTCCCTATTTTCATTTCGTGGGAAAATCAGTAGATGGTGGCTAATTTTTGACCAAATATTTAGAAAATACTTTTAAAAACGGAACTTTAGGCGAAAGAACGGATTAAAACGAGCTTATAACGAAGGAGATATGATTTTTGCAAATTTAACGACGAAAACTATTTTTATAAAAATTGCTTGCTGTTTGGCAGTTTTCGACGGGCAAATAGAGACGTTAAATGTAACCTAGAGGAGCCGAGTTATCAAAAATATATTACTACATACAAAAACGAATCCGTGGATATAAAGAACGAGGAAAATGAACCTAAAACGACCAAGTTATACCCGTTTTAACATCATCAAAAACTATATATATATATATATATATATATATATATATATATATATATATATATATATATATATATATATATATATATATATATATATATATATATATATATATATATATATATGGTCACAAATAAAAATAATAACTTACGTACTAAATGGTATATCTTCTAGAAACGTTACTAAGGACTATATTCTTAACAAATGAGTACGTACGACCCAAGAGAATATTTATATGAATTAACGATGTTATTTTAACGTTTTCGATACGAGAAATATAACGCTAACGTTTTCATACGAGATAATACGACAAGTTATATATTTCTATATTTGGATTTATTTTTCCTAAGTATGGAAACTATTTTACTATGACGATAACTAGTATTTCCAAATTACGAGTGGTATAGGTATCATGTGCATGTGCATTCATTACATCATTTCATGATCTAAATTAGATCATTATCATTCATCTTAGGTTGCGGCTAGTGTTCGCGCCTTGTTGTCCCGATCATTCCATCACTTTGTACTAGCATTTCGATTTGAGTCATAGCCCCACTTTTACTTGTTTAATTTCTTTATAACTCTTTGGGGGAGATACATGCTTAAATAATTGTTTTATACTTTTATACAATTTGAATTATTTCTGAAGGAGAATACGCTGCTTTAATTATTTTTGTACAATGCCAAAGTATTAAATTCCTTACATTGCTTAAGTTTTCTTATTACCACGTCTTGACAAGTCCCCTTTATTATCATGGACCGTTAATTAAGTTCCAAGCGAGAGTGAGTGAATAGATCTATTGAGGGTGACTCCTCCATCTGTGTTTGGGTTGCTCCAACAGAATTACAGATGCATCTCATGTCTTTATTATTAGAGTGTCTGGTAAACACTCATTTGGGGCCAAGTAACGTCTAGCTTCGGTTTCATGAGCTTAAGAGACAATGTAGTTTTATGACTGAAAAACTTATTACTTTAAGTTATACTTGGGCTATTGTATATACGATTAAAGTTAAATACTGATGGTTTTTATAAATCTTATTTCTGATTTCTTATTTCGGATTTCTTATTTCTGATTTCTTATTTCGGATTTCTTATTTCTGATTTCTTATTTCGGATTTCTTATTTCTGATTTCTTATTTCGGATTTCTTATTTCTGATTTCTTATTACGGATTTTCTTATTTCTGATATCTTATTTCTGATTTCTTATTTCTGATTTACAATGTCTTTGTATCAACCTTATTACGGATTTATGATGTTTTTACTGGGAAATTTACTCTCCAAATGTTTTACCATACTTACTTGTTCTCTAAAATCTATGAACTCACCAACCTCGTGTTGACACTTTAGTATGTATTTTCAGGTTATTAAGGTAGCTCATGTTGCATGCATTTGGACATTCATGGAGTCGTGGAGACGACGCGTCTGACTATATTTTTCTACACCTATGAACGTTTGATCTTGTTGAACTTATTTTACCTTTAATGGCAACATCTTTTGGGACCTATGTTTTGTAAACTCTGAATGTTTTAATGATCAAACGTTGTATTTTCTAAATGACACTTTAGGTCGTTCAATATAACTATAACTATGGTGCTATGACAGTCACCCCCAGGTATTCCATTCCGCTGCCATTCAGGTAAATTGGGACCTATGTTTTGTAAACTCTGAATGTTTTACGGATTTTCTTACTAATAAGAAGAGAGGCATACATGGGATTACAATTAATGGAGTCAAGACTTGTAAGATGCCACTTATCAGTGTAGAGACACGTTCCATTATTTGGGATACCAAGGATTTGAGCAGATTGTTCTAGAGGAATGGTGTTTTGATGTTGGTTGGTAGTGAAGTTTAAGGAGATTTGACCATATTCATCACTAGAAAGACACACGGTAGCATAGAGCTCTAGAATAAACCTAGGAAAAATTTGTTCATCAATGTCTAGAAGACAGTCGAAGTTAATAGTTGCTAGGTCTTGACGAATAGAAGTTCCTTCTAGGAAGGATGGATCAATGGTTCTCCCCTCATGGACATACCATTTTTCTAAGCCCTTAAAGATGTTGACTTGGGTTGTAGTAAGACCTTTGGTCATATGGTGTTTGGGTAGATACTTAAGGGTATCCTTGTGATCAGAGAATGTTGCGGGAGGCAAGTTGATTCCTAGAAAACACAAAATTTCACATTTTAGTTTAGGTCAACAACTTTTTATAAAGTAGATGTTCTAGTGTGTGCCTATATGCAAACAATGTGGAGATTTGGTTATCTTGACTCATTTTAATGCTCAAAACATTTTATAATGCAAGTTTTTGTCATAAACCATAAGATAACCCAAACGCTCCTAATTCAATGTGGCTTCATTTGAATGTACCCGAAAATACATATTAGTTATGTATTCCCTTTAGCATTCAAGAGATTTTATGCAAATGATGTTTTCGTAACATTTTTCATTTGTTTTAACAATGTGACGAAGTGTTATGTCCTAATAGTGGGAAGTTATTTTCAAAACGTTTACTTGGGGTGTTTGGCAAATCATGATAGTAATTAAGAAGATGCAATTCCTAACTAAGGGAAAACATGATTAGTTCATAACCAAGGTTTTTCATGAATTAACAAATTTATGCATAAACCCTAAGATTTTAGTTTTTGTAAATGAGTGGAAATCCTAGGCTTGGATTAGACATGTAATTATATAAGGAAAACTTACAATGATGATTGAAAAGAAGGATACTTGAGAGAGAGCCCTAATTTTCGTGTGTGGGAATGTTTATGAGTGAATAGAGCTGTTTGTGAGTTTTAGGTAGTGAGTTAAGGAGTGTTTGGTTTATAATTTAAAAGAAAAACAGCCTGCAGATACGGCGGACCAGGCGGAACCAAAAAGAGGGTTCCGCCCGTTATGACGAAGGGTTTCGCCGGTTTAACAGTAGAAAACTTAAACAATTTGTTTTGATTTTTGTGATTTACTCCTAACGTTCAAAACTACAAAGTAGGTTCCATAAGATCTAGTCCAAGTCTAAGGAGGTTAAATGGTTGTTGTTTGGAAAGATACATAAGGATATCAGCAATGTTGTTTAAAAGGATATTTTCTCGATAGAGATGTTTCCATTTTTTAACATTATTACGCACGAAGTGATGATGGATTATATGATATCAATAACGAGAGATTTGAACTGGATTCTTATTTATATCGATGGTTTCTTTGTTGTAATAAAGGATGCGGATGTCATTATGTTGTTATAAGAGTTTGCTTGATCCAAATGAGCTTGTTGACAAGTTTTTCCCGCCGATATGCATTCTGCTTCAGTTGTTGAGGTAGTGAGAGCCATTTGTTTCTCAGCGAACCATGAGGTGAGAAAGTGTTCAATAAAAGAGCAAGTACTACTTGTGCTTTTTCTATCCATTAGTCATCGGCATGACCCGAGTTGGCATACACTATGGTTTCTACTCCCGTTCCTTTGGGATACCATAATCCTAGGTGTATAGTACCTTAATGATGTATCTAAACAAACACTTCAGAGTGAAGTGTTTTAGAATCTTCTTGAAGATGAGCACATAGATATGTACCAATTATAACGTTGGATATACTAGTCGTGAGAACAAGTAGACTACCAAACATTTTTTTATGTTTAGTTTTATCTATGGATTCACTTATCTCATTCATGGTGAGTTAAAAGAAACTTAATTCATTGTGTACTCATGAGGAACTAGGAATGTATTTAAGTGATTTGTTCCTTGCTTTTGGAGTTTGCAAAAGACCTCAAAAATCCTTTCATAGATTATACTCTTGTGTATTTAGCTTAGCTTTGTTCATTACCACTATATCATTATTATCTATTTTGAAAGATCATTTTGTTCCAATTATTGTTGGACTCTTTGGTTGAGGAATTTGTGTTCAAATTGTTTTTATCAAATTTATTTAATCATACATATGACCCATGATTCATATGTTATGACTTGTCAAATATATTTGATTCAATAGTTGACACAAGACAAAATACGTTATTTTCATTTTGAACATTTGTTTCTAATGACACTAGTTAATGAATGACTTTTTGGGTTCTTTAACATTGACAATTTCATTATTTAATAGTTCATCTTCCTTGTCATTATCTAGGCTTTCTTGTCTTATAATTTATTAGACTTTCGACTAGGACATCATCTACCAAAGGTGATGACTTAGAAGGAGGTGGTCTTTCGTCAAATGTTATGTTCAACGATTCCTCTACTCTTTAGGTTTCTTTGTTTAAAAACCAATATAAGCTTTGTTATTTTGTGAATATCCAAGACATAGATCGTCATAAGACTTTGGATCGAATTTGATGTGTGAGTCCTTGGTGTTTAACATAAAGAATTTTCTCCCAATCACTCTAAGATTTTCAAATGTACTCTATTGACCTTTGTATACTTCATATGAAGTTTTTTTTAAAGAGTAGTTAAATTAAGACATGATTGAAAATATAAGTTGTTATGTTAAAAGACTTTATATCACAAACATTTGTGAAGAGTTTTGTTTATTTAGTTTGCAAGCATCACACAAGTGTTGGTCATCTTATCACTTAGGAAATTCTTAGTTAGCTCACTTGTAGACAAACATTAAGTAGGGATGGCAACGGGGCGGAGAATATCGAGGATCGTATTTACCATCCCCATCCCCAATGGGGATCGGGGATCCCCACAGGGATTCGGGGATTTTCCTTGCATATGAATAAAACATTAAAATTACATAACTAATCGAAAATATAAAGAATTGGCCTATAAAATGTCTTAAAAACTGTACATTATACATAGTTGGATTAATTAAAATATCATTCAACTTTAAAGCATTGTATGTATTGAAACATCACATATAATATAAAAATAGAGTGCATCAAATGAGTGCATTCGGACAAAATATTGGTTGGATAATACGTAGTTAGTGCTTAACATTTTAAAATATTTGATGATTTTGATCCATTAAATATCACATATACATAAAAATATACTTCAAGTATAATACTTGTCAATACTTAATAACATATACATATATAAGTACATGTAGTATTAATATACATAAACTTTATACATGTTTGTACATTAAAAAGTTCGGGGTTGGGTTCGGGGTCGGGGATTTATGCTATCCCCGTACCCGCCCCATCCCCACTTTCATAATTCAGGTATTCCCCTTTCCCATCCCCATCCCCTGGTCAACTCGGGGATTCCCCAGTCAAATTGGGTTTGGAGATCAGGTCCCCATCGTGTACAGATTTTTTTGCCATCTCTAGCATTAAGTGAGACTCACACAAGAGTTTTAATATTCTATGCCCGAAAGCTTAATGAATTGAAGCACCTTATGTCTCATATACGTTGTTATGTGGAAATCCTTTGACAACAGAGGATTCAATCCTCGTTATAACCAACTAGTAAGAAGGACTACTTAAGGAATGAACGACACATACTACACACAAAAAGTCTTAAGCTAAAGACATGAGACAACAATAGGTAGGCTGAAAGAAAACGTACCTTTTAAGCTCCATAGAGATGCTACCAAGAAGATATTCATTAAGTGTTATATCTTAACTTGTAGGAAAGCTTGAAAACTCAAGTTCTCATGAATCCAAAGAGGTTAAACAAACATATATAAGCATAGAACAAGATATCCTTTGTCCTTTTATCATAAGCTTCTATTTGAGATTGAGTTACTTCTAAACTTCTCTCCTAGGCTTAACAAACTTTACTTTCTTTGTTTTACTTGTTGATGGTGCATTCGAGTTAAATCCTAATCCGGTTTTGTCTCTAAATGACTTGACTTTTCAACAAGCTTTCAAGAGATTTTGAACTTTCTTCAAATTTACCTATCATTTTTCCTCTCTCATTTTGTATTTTAATTCCATGTTTTTAATCTTGACAAATTTTGCATTCTAGATTAATTTCAACATTACTCTCAAGTCTAGACATTTTATCTTCTAATATGATTTCCTTTTCAAAATTGTTCTTGAGAGATTTTGAAGGTTCATCGTTAAAGATTGTTTTTAGGTCCATGTTACACAAATGTTTAGACTCATTTTCTAGTTTAGAGAATTCTAAGATGAATGTCTCAAAGCAAAAGTGTTCGGTTTCAAGTTGTACCTTTTTTCTAGTTTTATCCACTTTACAATTACAAACATGATAGTTGTCTTCATATTCATCCTGTCGCTCCATGATTCGTAAGCAAGTCCTCTTTGAGCTTGACCCAAGTTTTCATCTTCTCTAATACCTTTATTTAAAACATTTAAACTTGTAGCACTTGTATTTACTTCAAATAAGTATCTATCTATTAGTTTTTCTAAGACTTCTAACCCATATGTAAGATCAAATTGATCATTTTTGACTTGACATATTTCTTGATGAAAGTTTAATATATTTTTCCAAATATCATTAGCCGTTTGATAAAAATACACTCTTTCATATTCAATCCTCGGTAAAGCTTTATAGATCATTATCTTAGCTTTAGTGTTTTTATCAAATTTGAGATAACCATCTTGATTTTCAAAACATGTTTTTGCTGGTTTAAAATCACCAATGGAAATAATATGCCAAAGATCTTGATCAATTGATCTCACATAGTTTTCAAATTTATTTTTGCATTCAAGGAAATTTTCTTTTTTCAAATAGCGATGGTCTTTGAGTAGATTGCCCTTCTTTGAGATTTTCAAAATCCATGGATCAATCCAAGTTTTAAAATACACTATATTTTAAAGATCTTGAGTAACGTAGCTCTTGATGCCAATTGTGGAAAACTAGAAGGGGGTTGAATAGTTTACCGCTTTTTAACTTGTTTATCTTTGAAAACTTTGCGTGTAATAGACAATTGAAACTAATTGACAATAAGTAATATGCAAGAGTAAAGTAAGAAACGATCAAACCACAACACAGATGTTTATCGTGGTTCGGCTACAAGGACTCTTTTTCCTTGCCCTACTCCATGCCCCGAGTATCCAACTCGAGAGTTACTAATCATTAGTCAACAAGCTCCTTTCACCGGCGAAGAAAACCTTACGTGTCGCTTACACTTTATCCGGTACAAAGCTAAATACCAGGTCCTAGTTCAAGGTAGAACCACCCTAACGTCGCCTAACCAATATTTTTGACACTAAGCTAGATGTCGAGTTCTTTTACAAGGTACAACCACTCCCGTCACACTATGTATTTTAAGGCCTAAAATACTAACCGATCACTTCAATACAAGATACAAATGAAGTATAAACTATAAGAGTTTATACAATACAAAGCTAACAAGTCTTGCAACGTTGAGTTGAAACTTATAACTTCTCGGATGAACTTGTGAACTTCTTTGCTACAAAAGAGAATCACACAAGTGAGTTGCTACTGAGTTAGATAAGAGAAATGAGAGTATGTATGTAATGTATTGCTAAAAGTGATGAAAGAATTCTTGTGTGTGGCTTGGTATTTATAACTAAACAAGATAGCATGCTGGCGGACCCGGCGAAACCAAAACAAGGGTTCCGCCCTTGTATCCACAGGGTTCCGCCAGACTGACAGTCAAATGCTCAAGAAATCTTTCCATATCTTTGTCAAGTCTAATCAAGATCTTTCAAGGTCAACTTGTAAGATATGTTGAGTGTGAATCTATCTAAGATATGCATGAGATCCTTACCAAGTCAACTTGATAAGACATGTATGATGCAATGCATGATGTAAATACTTAGTTCCAAATTTAGACTTTTACTAATATGAAAGTAAACTTGTAAAAGTATTTTTGTAGCAACTTTGAATAATGTTTGTATGATGTATTTAGTAAGTGATTGAGTTATCAAAAGAGTTTGAAGACTTATAACTTAATTAGACACAATACTTAGTAAAACTTACTAAATATGTTTTGACACTTAACATGCTATCAACATTATAAGTTTAACAATGAATCATGTAGCAAATGTGATGTTTACTTAGAAATAAAGTTTCGATGCATAAGACTTATACTATAGTTATAGATTGCTAGAAAATAAAGTTTATACTTTGTCAACAACAAAATATTAGCAAAGATCATAAAATATAAATAACGTTTTTAGACGATATTTGTATTAACAGGCACTTATAGGTTTGGATATAGAGATTGTATGCAGCATAGTGTGAAAACTTTCTCTAATCCTTGCCAAGGCCGTTCCTGAACAGGATACCCTCAAGAGGGCTTACAAGATCTACCGAAGTACATCAACGTTTAAGGTGAGCCGCTGGAGTTCACCCCACGACTGTAGATCATTAGAAACTGTCATGACCACTAAGCGTAATCCATAAGGAATTGCCGAAGTGACCTGCTTTCAGGGCTGTTTGATGTTGACCTTGGCAGGAATTTCCATTCAATCACTGAGAATTACCTTAGTAAATTCCCTCATAGATGTTCTGGCAGATTGCTAAAATCTGCGTAAGACTCAAAAGATTACCCCTGGTTTCCTTAATGTTGAACAACCAGTGTATAAGTGACATGTGATCCTATGAGATCTTTTGTTGTATCTCACAACTCTAGACTCGATAAGTGCAATTTTGGTAGTCGGAGACTGGAGTGGTGTCTCCTATTTTAATATCAACATAACTCGTAATGAGCGGCCGATAGATAATGCAGGGTTTCCCGTGAGAATGAAACAAATCCTTTTAAGAGAACTTGAGTGGCTAGAAGGTTTAGTGCAGTGCGTCACTAGGTCCATTACGTCTTGTATTCAATACCGGTGTCACCTAAGTAACCACCAGTAGCATATGAATTGAACCCGGTTTCTGCCCTAAGGTTGAATAAAATGAGGGCTATTTCTTTTCACCCTTTCTCATTATATTTCTTTTTCATTATTCAACCCCTTCTTTCTCCATTCTCACATTACTCATTTTTTTTCCATAATCATACATAAGGACTTTCTAATACTAACTATTCGGTATTGTCCTTGGGTAGATCCCTCCGGCTCTGGCGGATCATACGACGGTTTTTCTAACCTTAGTCACCTTATAACTCCATGACTATCCTATGTTGCCGTAAACCAAAACCTTGAAAAATATTCTCAAAGTGTTTATGATAATGAAACATATTTTGTTAACACTTTGAGAGTTTTGTATTTTTTCAAATACTCCCCCTTAACATGTGCTCATATGATTTTAAAATTTTCACATGAAGGGTAGAGTTAGAACATTTGAATTGATCCACCTTCAGTGAACATGGCCGATTCGAGACACGCTTACATCACTAGATAAACTAGCTTGAAGTTATTACCCGGCCTGGTCAAATCCACCGAAGGTTTCTCGAAATGGTACACTCTACTCATACAAGTCCTCTTCGAGACATGCTTATATCACTGGTTAGACCAGCTTGAAGTTATTACCCGGCCGAGACAAGACCTTTCGATTAATGACAATTTTGTTTTGTCAATTCATTTATGAAGTCTGAATCGCGCTCACATGAGATGCCACATTATTTTAAGTCACCACAAACCATTTGCTCCCCATCAATATGTGCCTTGATATACAAAAGATTTTAGCACATATGGGAGAGCTTTCGTTTAAGTCCAAATAATCACATTTTTTTATTAGATTTCATATTTAAATCACATTTTCTCCCCTGATCAAAATTTTCAAACCATTTGAGATTTGTGATCCCAAGTGATTTAAATAGGTTAGAAAAGTTTGGGAAAAAAATGTGGTATGATTAAAGATATTCTGTTGGGAATTACAATTGAGTTGATAAGACAAAACATGTGAAACATGAGGGACTTATGGAGACAAAGGAAGAAACTTGCAAAGAAAGAAAAAGATTACTGCATATCTTTTTATTATTCTAGAATATCCTTTGTAACCCTAGTATCTCTATTATATAAAGAGATACAGGGAATTGATATGAAGTATGTACAAGATGTAAAGTCCAGAAAAAGTGTGTGTATGTCTAGGGCGTATAGTTATTGTAAACGCCTAGACTTGTTGATTAGTATTAAGCCTCAACGATCTTAGATCGCTGTTAGAGTGTAACCGTGCTACACTTGATTACGTAGCATTGGGGCTTTGGTGTATGTTAGAGTAGAGATGATGACGAGAAACCTTGTTAGCAATAATAATGATGTGTTTGTTTATTCCGCAGCGTATCGTGTTCATTCATTATTATTGTTTAATCCCTAGATGAGGTCTTAACAACCTCGAGCTAAACGATCTTAACATGTGGTATCAGAGCCATGGGGCTCGTGATCGTGGGATTAAACAAGGTTTGGTTTTTCGAAAATTGAAGAAAATTCGTAACTGGTTCGTATCTTCAAAACTCACTGCAGGTCAGTTTTCAAACAGCGATATCTCCTTCGTTAACCGTTGGATCGGGCTGAAATTTTTGTTGGAGCTTCTCAACATATCAAGGAAGAGTTCCACCAGAGGGATCTTCAATCTGAGCTTCCAATAAAAAGATAAAAATTGTCGAAAACTGCTGCATTGTGAGGTATCTCGTTTCGAATTTTTAGGGTTTTTATGATTTTAACTTCTTTGCATTCGTGTTTGATTGAATTAATTCGTTATGGAAGTTGGATATAAGCTGTTTGGTGTTAATGATTTATGAAAGAAAGCAGCTTTGGCGAAACAATTAATTGTTTAGGGTTTCTTGGAATTCAATATCTGTTCTTTTGCTGTAAAGAAACCCTAGGTTGATAAAACCCTAGTTATCATAGGGTTGAGATTACTGTGGTAACATGAACGTTGGTGTATCTCTGTCAAGAAGGGGTTTAGGGTTTCTGTGGTGAATGGTAACGAGGCTGGAACTTCTGGGTTTGTTGTGTTCTACGCAAGATCTTCCTCAAGATAAGTAAGTTACTTTTTGTAGAAGTAAGGGTACTGGTTATTCACTTTAAGTCAACTTGCTGTACGACTAACTCTACTTCTTATGACTGAGGTTACTTGTCGTTTACTGTTTGATTGATTCCAATCCTCATACTATTAATTGGTGGGCTCAGTTTGTCGTGATCTAAATGGTATTGTAATGTTATTATATCTAAAAGATATGGCGACAAAGCTTGGGTTAGTTTGGTGGTCCTATTGTTGAAAGATTATTGTCAGATTTTTGTATTTGCACGTGAGTAAGTGGATTCTTAAATTAGTTAATATGGGTCAGTGGCAAGAATATTTAATTATTCAAGAGTTGGTATTGGTTTATGTTCGAAGAGTTATTACCACTGCTAGTTAAATTTTACCACTGCTACCTTTATGGTTTCCACTACACGCACTTCGTTTCCACTGCTAGCTTTAGCTCGTTACCACTGAAAGCTTATTTATTTCCACTGCTGTCAAGATTGTTACCACTGTTCGTTTCCACTGCTAGTTAAAAGTTACCACTGCTACGCTTTGTGGTTTCTACTACTAGTTATTTGTTTCCACTGCTGGTAATTATTTTTCCACTGCTTATACAAGTTACCACTGATGCCTTAATTGTTTCCGCTGCTGTTCATATTTCTTAAGGGGCATGTGGTTGGTACTTATTCATGTTGCTATATTTCACGTGGAGACTTTGATTATTTCATTGGCAATCATGAGTTACAAGCAGTGAGGGGAAGTATATATTATTTTGGAACAGTTGGTTCCAACACACACACGGGGGAAGATACACACACAAGATGGAAATTTGGTTTTGGTTTATTGGTGCTTACAAAGATTCAAAAGGCTCGTTTTTATTGATTTAATTGATTACGAAGAAAGGTTTTTATCACCTATTTGACGATGAAGTGGAGTTTCACAGGTTTGTGTTTTATCATACCTTTTTCACTTGGAGGTAACTTGTTCGTTCGTTCAGGTGACTACGAATTGACAAACACTTGAAGGAGTTTCGTTATTGTGCTCAGTGTTTATTGTCAAGAGATTGCGATCTCCCTATACGTTAAGTATACGTTCGAAGTCAATTTTAGTACAAGATATAAGGCACAAGTTTGGGTGGTTCTACTTCAGCATCAAGTTGGTTATACTTAGTTTTCTTCATCAGTAATCATTACATGGAGCCTACATTCAACAAATGGTTAACATATAGGTTTCATGGGAAGCTTAAGTGTTTAAATGTTTAACCATTTATAAGCTACATCGAGGTGAAGGTTTTTGCTGCTGCTAGTTGTTATTACTACTGATGGTTTTGATTTCTATTGTTTCAAGTACATTTTTAGATGCGGAAAACTTAATGGTGGCGACTTTGAAACATTGGAAAGATGAATTGGACGTGTAATATTGATTCGTGGTTGTGAAGATCAAGGTTGCATACATTTGTCCCCTATTTGATGATGACAAAAAGGGGAAGGAGATTTACAAGATTGCAGCTTGAAGATCCTTGATGATATGCATGGTTTAAGGGGAAGTCACATGTTTCATGACATACTAACTTCAGGGGAAGTTCATGCTTATTGGTTTTGTCATTATCAACTAGGGGAAGATTGTTGGGAATCACAATTGAGTTGATAAGACAAAACATGTGAAACATGAGGGACTTATGGAGACAAAGGAAGAAACTTGCAAAGAAAGAAAAAGATTACTGCATATCTTTTTATTATTCTAGAATATCCTTTGTAACCCTAGTATCTCTATTATATAAAGAGATACAGGGAATTGATATGAAGTATGTACAAGATGTAAAGTCCAGAAAAAGTGTGTGTATGTCTAGGGCGTATAGTTATTGTAAACGCCTAGACTTGTTGATTAGTGTTAAGCCTCAACGATCTTAGATCGCTGTTAGAGTGTAACCGTGCTACACTTGATCACGTAGCATTGGGGCTTTTGTGTATGTTAGAGTAGAGATGATGATGAGAAACCTTGTTAGCAATAATAATGATGTGTTTGTTTATTCCGCTGCGTATCGTGTTCATTCATTATTATTGTTTAATCCCTAGATGAGGTCTTAACAACCTCGAGCTAAATGATCTTAACATATTCTGATAATGAGAAGATACATTTCTCCCCCTCAATCCTTAAGGGAGCATGTTATGTGTCAGAAATGATGAGTTTATAAATGATTTAGATTTACCGAGAAACTCATGAAAAATTCATATTTTGACACATAACAATCACATTTTATTCACTGCTTGATATGAACAAAGAAACTTGTTTTTTTGATGATATAGAGTTTTTGAAATCATTCTCCCCCTCAATCGATGACCATTTTTTAATTTGATATTTTAATGAGATACTTAACTTTTTGTCATTGATGGAGTGGCAAATTTTATGAAAAATTTCAAGTCTGATTGATTTTCAAAAATCATGGTACCACCAAGTTTAGCACAAATCCTTTCCTGAAGAATTATAGAAGGGAAAGAATTTGCGATGTAAAGAAGACTTCTCTTCTTGTACGAGAAATGATGCACTAAAACGTACATCAAGTCGATGAAACATGGATATAAAGTAATCCATGCCCGGGAGAAATTAATCACCCGTTGACAGGAACAGTCGTCTTTATGGCGACAAGCTTTCCTCATTTTGAAGAAAGGGTTGCTATCTGAAGTAATAGTAAGCCGTTTTGAAAGGAGGTTTCGAGGAGCGACATGTTTTAGGAAACATTATTATTAAAACAAATAGAAAAACTCTCGCTCAAGCATATGTATGACTCCATGTCATTATTGAATGACATTTCTAGAGACGTACGTAATATTGATTACACGAGAGACATGTCGCGAGAAGAATATTTTTGGATATTTATGATTTTTCAGATTTTTTTTATGGTTTTTGTTGATTTTATATTTTTCTATTTTTCCTTTTTGGATTAAAATATATACAAGGATACGTGAAGCAAAGCCATTACTCCTCGTTCTCTTCCTGAAGACTTTTGAGTGATTCTGGCGTAAGACTCTTCATTCCAAGTTGAGGGAGAATCAATTAAAACCGTTCTCTCGGAAGTGCCTTAGTAAAGAAATCTGCCAACTGATACTCAGTCCTCACAAAGTGTACTTCCACCACACTTCTCTTAACTTTTTCCACCACACCTATGGAGAATCCGTTTGCCAGGAGAAACTTTGACAATGTATCGTACCATGCCCTAGACGCCTGCTTTAGGCCATATAGAGCCTTTTTCAGACGGTAGACATGGGTAGGACGATTCGGATCCATAAATCCTTTAGGTTGACTGACATAAACAACTTCATTCAGCTCGCCATTTAGAAATGTAATAATCACATCCATTTGATAGATTGTCATGTTCTGACTTGCAGCATTGGCGAGAAATATTCGAACAACAGGAGTGAAAGATTCCTCAAAATCAATGCCTTCCTTTTGATGATATCCCTTAGCAACAAGCCTTGCCTTGTTTTTAGAACGTCACCATGCTCATCAAGATTCACTTTGAAGATCCACTTAAGAGCTATAATCATTGCACAGTCTGGAGGTGGTACCAATTCCATTACTTCAAGTCGATCGAACTCATGTATTTCTTCTTGCATCGCATTAAACCAACAGTCTTCAGAGATAGCAGTCTTGAAATCTTTGGGTTCAACTTTAGAAAGTACGTAATTAAAGAAGTACCATAGTGCATTGGTGGCAAGTTGCTTTCGTATGGATACCGGACGAGAAGGATTCCCAATTATGTTGTCAATCGGATGATTATTGGTCTTTTTTTTGAGATGTTCATGTAGTTGAGGTTAGGGAACTGATGTAGCGTGTTAAGATCCCCTGAAGAGGATGCCTTAGATGGAGATTCAGGAGCAAATATAATTATGAACGGAGCATCTTTATGAGGAGCAAGAGGGTTTACTTCTAAAGAATTGTCTACTGCAGTGCTTTAATGTACGAAAGGAAATTGGAGATTCGATGATGAAGAAGACTGACTTGCAGATGGTGTATCTTGATCAATTGAGACAGAAATAGATGGACCATTCGAAATGTTTGGAACAGGAGCTGCAACAATTGGTGGTACAGTAGTGTCAATAGTCGGTGGCTTGAAATATTCATCATACATTGGATCAAACAAATTCTTCCAATCCTCACTTGTTGGAGGTACATAAGGCACTGCAGGTGTGGAATACTATACAAGACCTGAACTAATTGGTCCAAGAGATAATAGATTAGGTGCGGCTCCATAACTTTTGTGTCCAGGATCTGTTTGCTCATCGAATGTGGCGTGAATGGGTTCCAAGATTTATCGGGTTTGTATGTTGTAGATTTGGTGTCCCTTACAATCATGTACCAGCTCGTATGGAGTTTTGTTTTGAAGAGTATGTGCTTTGGGTGTAACAAGCTGTAGCAATTGCTTCCGCCCAAAGAAACATCGGTGTCTTGGAAAATATCAGCATGGTTCATGCAATCTCCAAAAGAGTACGATTTCGTCTTTCAACAACGCAGTTTTGTTGAGGAGTGCGTGGAACAGCTTTCTGGTGAGTGATGCCAATACTTTCCTAGAATTCAATGAGCTGTTTGTTCACAAACTCAGTTTCATTGTCTGTACGGATGATTCTGATGGTTTTGTTAAGTCTTACTTGTAGCTATTTGACAAGTTTTGATGATAACCTATGGAGTCTAGTCCTTGGTTCTCAAACACTTTACCCATGTAAACCGAGAGTAGTCATTGACTATCACACGAACATATTTCTTCCCATTTATACTTTGCACACTCATTGGTCCGCATAGATCCATGTGAATGGTGTGAAACACTTCCATGATGGTGTTAACAATTTTGGGTTTGTGAGTACTCTTCTTGGTTTTGCCCAGTTGACAAGCCAAACTAAGATGATCTTTTTCGAACTTTAATCTGGGTAGACCTCATACAAAATTCTTGCAAGCAAAATCATTGATGGTACCAAAGTTCAAGTGATTTAAACGTCGGTGCCATAGCCACGATTTGTTCTTCGAGGCCTTTGACATCAAGCAAAATAGGAGAGGACCGCAACATGTTTTCAAAAGAGATGGTATGCAAGTTAGTGCCATGACTGCCTTTAAGAGGATCAACACCTTCCAATTTTCTGACAAGGAAAATGTGTTTTCTGAAAGTCACTTCGAGATCAGAATCACAAAATTGACCAACAGAGAACAGATTATGCCCAAGTCCTTCCATGTAATATACCCTGCAAATTATGCTGTCACCAAAACATAATCTCCATAACCTATAATTGCCCCAAAATGGTCATTCCCAAATCTAACAGTTCTGATAAACTTATTCATGAAATTCCTGAGCCGTGAGCGATCCCCGATCATATGTTTTGAGCAGCCCGAGTCCAAATACCAAAGGACGATTTTTATGACCTGCATTTGAAAACAAGCAAAAGAAGAGAATTTAGAGTGCCAGATCCCCAATTTAAGTTGGGTTCCAGTTGGTTAGTGCAAACATATTCTGGAGCAACTGAGACCTTGGGTGCATTCGTTTCAATGGTGGAAATTTCACTAAAAGATGCAATGGGCCTAGTTAAAGGACATTGGGACTCTAAGGGGAAAGTTCTACTAGTTGGCTTCCATTCCTTAATAGGCACTACTTTAGAGTTAGTCATCCTAGTTAAAGGGCATTGTTCTCCTAAAGTGAATTTCCTTCCAGTGGGCTTCCTGATAGCCAACATTGGCAAACAAATTTCTTGTTGCTTTCAAAATTTGGTTAATTCGTTTAGCTCTCCAAACTTTCTTAACAAGGGTTTTGTTGAACAACTTCAAAAATTTCTCAACACATTTATCATGATTACCCGCAATTAAACATTCATTACATGTTTTGCAAAGTGAATTAGTCTTTAAATTATGATTCCTTTTGTTCAACTCAGACTTATTGTTCCTCATGTGGTCTTCTACTTTCTTCTTAAGAACACTTTTAGCTGGTGAAGTCTTATAATTCTTAATGTTTATGCTAGGTTTTGACTCGCTAGCTTTAGTGTCACTGTTAACTCCTATAGAAGGACTGATGGGAACCTTAGTCCTTTTCACTTCTAGTTGCTGAACATGTTTTGATGTGTTGGGATCTGAGGTTTCTAAGGGTGCCTTAAAGGTTACATGCTTGTTCTTAATCATTGAGGATGATGCAATAAACCTATCTTGCTTGATATCAGTCTTAGGATATGTGCCAATGACGTATTCTAAGAGTTCCCGAGATCGCTTAGTGTACATGCAAGCATAGGCAACACCACTGTCAAGAGGGTTCTCTATTCTATCATCTTCTACGATCTCATGAAGAGAATCTAGGCTATCCTTAAGATGTGTGATATAATCATGATGAGCTGACCTGTTGTTCCTAAGAGGAAGTGGAATAGTAACAACATCAATTGCATATTTCTTACAAGCAGAAACCTTTTGACCAACATTATCACTGGTGATGATTGGCATTTTTCCTTTCTCCTGAGTCTTTAGATTCTCAATCTCTTTAAGCAAAGAAGTTATCTTTTCATTGTTTTTATCATGTGTGATCTTAATTGAATCATATAACTCTTTGTAATGTTGTTTAACTTTCGAATTTTCAGCTCGAAACCAATCATTTTCATGTTGCAATTTATTGATGTTATCTTGAATTTGAAAATTCTGAGAATCTATAGACTGTGGTTTATGGGTGCCAATCACATCACTCTTGTTTGACTTAAATTGAGCAATTTGTGCCCTTAATTTTCAAATCGTGTTATTGTGAGCTTAAAATTTTTCATCACGTTTGGCTAATTCAAAATATGCATCAAATTCAAGAGCACCTGGAGATGTCTTGGGATTTGAGATTTTAATTCGTTCCTCTAAATGTTGATACTTTAATTGCAAATTAAGATTATCAACCTCCAGTTTTGAAAAGTGCCTGACCATGTTATCATAGTCATCGTTTTGAATTTTCTCATGCAATTTTAAATTTTCCCCGTCAAGCTCAGCAACATGATCCTGGAAAACATTCAAAGCAATAGACATTTCATGAAAATGTCAAGCAGATAATGCAAAGTTAGTAGCAATATAAAAAACATCCTGAGCAATACATCTAGTAATCAAATTCTCATTAGTGATGAGGACATTTTTCCTTTCAATTTCACAGCATTTAAGATCAATTGCAATTTGTTTTCCTTCGTTTTCCACATTTTTAAACACTTCTTTCATCTCTTTCAATTTAGTTTCAAGGGTTTTTTGCATGCCCTCAAAAATGTTCTTTAAGAAGTTTAAAAAATGGTATAACCTCAGTTAAGTAACACTCTTTTGTTAGTTCAAATCCCCTTTCCCCTTCAGTAATTCCCGTTGGTGTAATTCTCTTCTTACATGTTTTATCAAAATCGGCAAACATTTACAAAGAACATAGATACTAATAAGAGTTTTACATTGCGTGGGAAGTGCTAGCTAAACTAAGTGCATGGGTGTATTGGGTGGGTACACCATTGGTGCATCTATCCTTCTTGGAGTTTTGGCCTTAAGTTCTTCGGCTTTCAATTTTTCTATGTTTAAAGACCAAAATATTTTCTCTGGGGTCAACTTAGTTTGAGGTGCAAAAACGAGTTAACATGTTCTCCTTGTAATAATCATGGGTTTTGATTATGACATGATTAGCTATACATTTGGGATCCTTCATTTTTTTAGCTAATCTCTCTCTATTTATTACTTCTATCTCATCATTCTCTTCGAATGATGTCACATCAGGAGGGGCATGACCAGGTTTAAGCATAACATTTGCACCATATAATGCAGGTCGGGTAACTCTAACGCTCCTAAGGCAATCAGATTTGGGTTCACCTATATCCTTTTCACTGTTCTCATCACAAAACTTTTTATGCTTTTGAATCATTTGAGCAGTTTGAATGGTTTGGCCTTGCATGTACAACTTGTTGTCAATCTTGTTCTTTAACGTTTTAAGTCTGGAAAAATCATTTAAGAGTTTTATTTCTTTTTCTTTGAAATCATGTTTCAGTGAAATTACACTTTCCCGGATCTTTTATTTTTGTTTAACAGTTTGATCAAGTTGTTTTTGTAAAGAACATAACTCCTTTTTCAAAGTTTCTTCCCTTAAATTACGTTCTATTATGAATGTACGCATTTGCCAATCCATTTTTTGCTCACGTTCAGTTAGCTTAAATTTTGCTCATTGTTCATATATAGTCAGCTGATCCTTAAGGATGTTAAGTCTAGTGGTCAGAGTGTCATCAAGGATATACACAGTGTTTTCATGCAATTCACAATCATTAACAACGACAGAAGATGCACTACTATGTACAACCGACAAGACATTGTTTTTCATATATTGTTCATATGGAATAACATTACTATTTCCCATATCAGCAGTATCTAATTCAACAGTGTTTGTTTGTTGTACTTCGTTAGGAATCTTTTGTTCATGCAATACATTATCATCATATATAACAGAAGATGCACCACTAGGTACAACAGATGCTTCGTTGTGTTTCAAAAGTTGTTCATATGGGATAACATCGCTATTTCCCAGATTAGCAATATCTGACTTAACAACGTTTGTCTGTTGTACTTTGTTGGGAATCTTATGTTCATCGACAATGTCGTACAATTTGAGTACCTCAGCACATGACACCTGTTCTTTTACCGGTGTGATATCTTCATCCACATCTTGTGTAACAAGAGTCACTGAACTGTTGGTAGTGTCAAGCTTATCAGTCTCTGATCCTCTACATTCAGTGACAACTGAACCAACATCTGATGCTTTACCCGAATCAACAATACCATCACTTGATTACACCCGACATGCCCTCACCTTGTCATCATGTATAAGTTTGTGTTGTGCTCTTTCCTCAATGTACATCTTGACATTATCCATGTGTTGGATAATGTTTCTCTGAACATGTCAACCTTGATTCCAGTGTAATTAGCAAAACACTTTTTCGTCATTTGACTCTCACGATCAATGAACACTCAGAGTAGGTTGTTGATCACACAGAATGCAACCATAGATCTACCTCCAAAAAATTCACCTTTGTCAAGTTGTTGTTGAAGTTGATCTAAGTATAGAATCATTTTGACTATGAAGGTCTCAACATCTTGACCAAAGAGTGTTGCGAATGCACGATGGTATCCTCCCAAGTATCTAGGTTGTTCAAAGAGAACCTTGAGATGTGAGTGAAGCAATCGGAAACATTCTATGCAACTTTCCTTTGCATTATCGGGCAATTTAAGTGGCTGATGAACCTCATTCTCTTGAGGATTTGAGCACGACGATTCCATATTGGCATAATCAGAATCAAACATGTTTATTTGTTGTACATGGTTGGAAGTCATATGTTTATCATTCGTGTCGAATAATTTGAGTATCTCAGCTATGACTGAATCTGAAGTAGTAGACATGATGTAAACGTGCACGGGATTTTACAACCCTATGATTTAAACCGAGAAATAAATTCTTTCGCGGGATTTTACAAAATCAAGAAGAAACCGTGAAATGATGATGATTTCTTGAATGTGCTTTGAAGGCTGTTGGATTGGTTTAATGATTTGTGATTGTGTGTTGTATGTTAGACTTGATGATTAGTTGATGGACTAGGTTATATGTTGTTTAGTTGTGATTTTGGTTTGGTTAATGCAATTTGTTATGGTGAAATTTTGGTCAGAAAACTTAAAACCTTAATAACTTCACTCCGGAGGTGATTTGGGCCTCAAAAATTTTGTTTCATGATTTCCTGGTGCAACCTTACAATACTCAGCCTGTTCCGGTCGTTTTGACAGGTATTTCGCTGAAAACGGAGTTACGGTTCAAAAGTTATGGCCGTTTGAAGTTTTAATGTAAAAAGTCAACTTTGGTCAAACTACAACTTTGGCAAATCGCTAGGAATAAATTGCTAGGGACAAGTCGCAGGAGACAAATCACTGGTACAAATCGCCAGGGACGAATCGCAGGACACAAATTGCTACCCACAAATTGCTAACCACAACTCGCTGGAGACAAATCGCTAGACACAAATCGCTGTAACAACTCGCTGGCAACTAAATCGCTGGCAACCAAATCGCTACTGCCACAAGAGGAGAAGATCTAACAAATCGCTACTCTAAAGATAAACCAGTCGCTATCCAGTGATTTGTCTTCTTTTCCACAAATAGAAAAAGTAGCAAATCGCTACCAGAACCAAACCAAATCGCTGCCAAATCTTAACCAAATCACTAGGAAGAATAATCTTTCGAGGGACAAATCGCTACTATGAAACACACCATGAATTGCTTCAAACTTCCAACAAATGAATGATACAACCTATTCAAATGAAAAACTAAGTACCTATAGCACCTATAATCATGAAAGTACAACAATATCACGTGTCAGATAATAAACAAGATCAAACAAGGATATTTTCTAGTGAACCAAGTCGAACCAAACATAAACCACAAAACCAAGCACAAATCCGAGTATACCAAGTCCATAAGATGAAACCATAGCTCTTGATACCAATTGTAGAATACTCTAAATCATAAACACGTTTGGTTAAGTGGTATTGATCGAATGGAATGAGCTAGAGAGAGAAAGTGCGAGACTTCTAGTAAGAGAAAAAAAATATGAATATTAGATTAGTGTGTGAAGTTCCAACCCTCTCCAAGAGTGGAGAGGGGTTTATATAGTTACTACAATAATGCCCCTACACAGGTTGTGGAGTGAGCTGACAAAGGGTTAAGACCCAACCCGACTCCAAAAATACTATTCTAACTAATTACGTACTAACTAACTATTAATAATACTACGAGCTACCAATTGCCAATCTATACTCGGGGTGACCGAGTCTTCCATAAGAATATTTATATTCCTAACATCTGTGATAGTTTGCAACTTCTTTGCACTTTGCTAGCTGACTCCGTTACAAGGTTACAAAGTTTTTCATTCAGTTTGGACTTCGACTTTTGCGAAGTTAGACTGTTTTTGCTAAGAATATATGCAACATATCTGAGGTTTTATCCTATGATATATGAACACTCAGTGAATCCCTTAGAACCGTTGTTCATCCATTAAGTGTTTTTTGACTCTGACTTCCCCGAGGTTTGCTCATAAGGTGTATACCTTTGAGTCTTTTGGATAGCTAATAGTGATCATCTAAGATAATCATTAGTCAAGGGGTATACTTTGCTCTTGGTTTACGTTTTGACTATATCATAAAGATAGTTGGGTCTCTAATGTAATCAATTATCTTAACTTAGGCTGATTTAATATTTCAAATACTCGTGAGGGATAATTTGGTAAGAAATTAACTCAACAATCTCCCCTATTTGAACATAAATTTAGCCTAAGTTTTACCTAAAGTAAGTGAGCATATCGGCTTCTTCTTACATTCTGATTTACAATCAAGACTGAAAAACATAAACATCTTATTCTATGGTGGTCTAAGTTTATCATATGTAAGTGAGCACAACGGCTTCTTCTTACACTCTAATTTACACCAAGTTTATATGTATCTGATTAGGTGGTATAATTTTATCAGGAGTAAGTGAGCAAACAGGCTTCTTCTTACACTCTAATTTGCAGCCGATAATGTACACATAATTTTTTTTGTTTCTTTTCGAAGCTTTAGGGGTTTATAGGGTTGCCTGATTAGTTTGTTTTTCGGAATGTTGTTTTGGATTTTTATAAGTTTTTATCTAGGGTTGCGGCACACGATGATCCGTTGTATATTTATTGCAGCAATATGGTGGTGGATGTTATAATTGGGAGGTTTTAAGGAATCATGATTGCTATAGTAATAGGAGTTCTGGTGTGATTATTGTTGTTTTGGTTGTCGGAATGTTTATAGGTTGGGTTTATAGGGTTGCCTGATTAGTTTGTTTGTCAGAATGTTGTTTTGGTTTTGGGTTATGTCTTATATGTGGGAATGGCTGTACGCAATCATGGTGGTTGTTTCACCTTTTGAAAATTGTTTGTTGATTTATTATACATGTAAGGAGATAGTGGTTTTTATGCTCATGTTAATTTTATGATCTTAGGCTTGCGGTTTTAATTGTGTTTAAGATAAATTAGGAATTGGGGTAGTGGCTGATGGTGTGGAAAATTTACGTGGAATTGTGCCTACCGTGTGTTTGATGAAAGTTTTCACAGAAGTTATTAATTATCTGATGAAATTCATCAACTTAATTTTTTACAGAAGAATGTAGTAAAATGTATGATCAAATAGAAATATTGCATCAAAACTGGAAGATACACTAATGGATTGTCATGCTGATGCGTTTAGGTGCGTTTGGTTCAGGTGGTATGCTTTTGTGAACTTTTCTTTCGTACCAGTCATTAAATGATTGCCATTATTAGTTAACTTTTACACTAACTTACCTTTGATTATGGCACAGACAAGTGATGGTATTGACGAATCAAATATCTCATCAGTGGATTTTTAGAGAAAAAAAGTAATTATTTTAGCTCTAAATATGATTTTGTAGTCACTTTTTATGTTACAATTAGAACTTTTAGACCATGAGCATAGTAATTAAGTGACTTCTTATGTTCTTTTACCTAATATAAGTTTAACAATCATCACAAACAACTTTTACCTAATAGTGGTATACTAACTTTTATCTGTTAAGATGCCAAATGAGTTTAAAGGTTATGCTAACTTTTGCCACCATATTGTTACAAATACAAGATGAAGGTTACAAAAGGGATTTTGATTTGCGTCTTCCAGTGGTAGGCAGAGGCGGTTAGCTACTCGAGGTAACTTGCTGTATTAGTTTTCATCTTAGTAGATTTTTGAATACAGGGTACGCTTGATGGTCAAACTTATGGTAGCATTTCCTCAGTTATTTATCATGAGGTGAGATTAATATAAAATTCATATTTGCCATAGAACCAATGAACCAATCATGGCCATCCATTTTTTTTTATCTAAATTAATAAAAAACCATTTTCCATCCTTTTTTTAAAAAAAAAAAATAACATATCTTGCAAACGGTAAACCTTCAAGCTACAAAATATACACCATCGCGGCGAGAATTAAATTATCTTTCTATAGATATGCATTGTTATATACTTTCGACGAATTTTTTTTTCGATGAACTTTTTTCTTTTTAAATTTTCGCCTAGAAAAATCACACGTGATTCCTAAAAATCACATATGATTTGATTTTTACAAATCACATATGATTCTTACGAATCACATGTGAATTTTACAAATTACATGATTCGTAAAAATCACATATGATTTGATTTTAACGAATCACATGTGATTTTTCTGGGCGGAAATTTTGAAAAAAAAAGTTCGTCGAAAGTATATAACAATGCATATCTATAGAAAGATAATTTAATTCTCGTAGCGATGGCATGATTTTTTTCGCGTAACGATTAACGGTTTGCGAGATATTTAATTTCTAAAAAAAGGTGAAAGTTTATTTTATTTTTTTATTTTGATAAAGAAAATGAATGGCTAGGATTGGTTTATTGGTTTTATGTCAAGTATGAGTTCTATATTGATCTTTTACCTATTTATCATAGGTATTAGTAGCAACACTGGGGTAAGTGCCATGAGGTCACAAACAGCCAATGATCGCGGTCGTTCAGTCCCCCAAGGTACGCACCATCGCCATTGTATACGTACTTGGTCTTGCATGTTCTCAACTCTGTTTTTTGTTTTCTTGGACTGCTGAAAATAGTGGTATGCTAACCTTTGTTCGTTTATTTGTTGCAGATGCTGGCACAGGTACTGATGCGCTCACACGAAAATAATGGTCACATACGGATGATTCCAGAGGGTAAATGGTCTTGCTGTTACTTATATACTTAAGCCGTCCCCGTTGTTACTTCTGTCTTTCTGCCCATTTTATTTGCTACTGTTTTCGTACGTGCTCATTATTTCCGTTTCATTTTATTTTTTTAACTAAGCAGGCCCAAGTTTGTCTGGTTTCAAGGTTGATATGCCGTCACTTGTCCGCATCCACACTTTATATTGTAGAAAGATGGAATGTTTTTATTGTGTGCTCCGGGCCTTTGTCAAACAGAGGAAGAAAATGATGAAACAGGTTGTGAAAGAATCGATGTGGCGAATTCGTAATGTAATGGTGTATGTACCTGTTATTTATAAATCTTTGTTCTTGGATGAAAGGGTAACGCTTCTTTGATCATAACTAATTAGATTACAGAGTTTAAATGCTCTTATTAGCTAAAAAGCTGATAAAAACTACACTATTACAGCAACCTATAGAAGTGCACTATAGAACTTGGTGGATGTGTTTGGAGTTGAGGATGATGCCATCCTTATTAATTGTCACTATTCATTTTATCAAGATATTAGGTGTAGAGGAACCAATATATTTTGATACCTTTGCTTCTGATATTTCAGAGAACAACTCTCAAGAGACTTCAACACAAGATATAATACAAGCGAAAAGGTGTGCAGAGCACTACATAAATTACTTTCAAACTTTTCCGCTTTACATTTGTTTCTACCCGTGCGTTTATGTTCAATAGTTCTGCTTTGAAGCAAAATTAATAAATAGTAGTTCTTGATATTGGTGTATAGGGATTTTAATCATGAACTGTTTTGACATATACATAGACTACGCGGATGAAGCCGTTCATGAGATTATGGACATAATTCGACTACTACGCCACCTCTGAATCTGTCTAATTTGCATACTGCAATGTTTTTCAGGTATAATGTTGATTCGCTTTGAATATTGTGAATGAGGACCGTTAGTTTCGGGTTTATGCGGGTGTTTGGGATTATGCTTTATAGAAAATTATCTGGTTATTGGGTTTGCGAAATGTGAATAAAGAGAAAAAAAGTTTTTGCCATCATTTTTATATCTTCCAGTAAATGATAGTGAAACACACGTTTATAGAGTCATAAGTCTTATATTGCAAAATGAATATTTTAGGCTTTTGAAAGAGCGGATGGGTGTGGGAAAATAAACAATTTGGGTCATGGGTCAAATGAGATAAATGTTAGTATGATTTAAAAGGGGTTAGGCTGGGTTGGGTTTTGATGATTAATTTATTGCTGTGAAAATGTACTAAAGTTGGCCGTGAACTTTTGTTGTAATTGTAGAAAGCTTGGTGTGTTGCAAACCCATGACCATGAGCGACCCAACGACTCTATTATAGGATATGCATTTTGTGTGTTTGACGGCTGACTGTAGTGGCATGTAGGATGAATGCAGTTTTACTTGCATTGCTGACTGGCATGGGATTAGATTAAGACATGGATTCAGTCAAGTGAAATCAGGGATAAAAAGGTTGGCCCATAATCGCTGCTTTTTTGGTTTTTTAAGCATATGCAACAGGAGTTTATTTACAATTGCTTAATATCATTGTTAGAAACTCAAAACTGATCCATTTAATGCCAACTTCTTTTTTAGTTTTTACCAATTTTGTATATCATTTTGATATACTAATTTTTCATGGGATACACGTCGTATCCTTGCGGCCCCTTGTAGCTGTGAAAACCAAAGTTGAATAGTAGCCACATTGGGACGTCAACAATCTTTTTCTGTTTTAGGAACTTGTTTGCGGGAATGCACATTGCGAACAACGGTGTTCGGTGGACAACGAAAATTCTGAAAGATATCTTATTTCAGTTAAACGAAGCAAGTAATAAGCAACCATGTTAAGTAGATAAGCATTTGTTGTTTTCTAACGTTGTGCTGAATTTACTATTCTTTTACCAATAAGTTTGATCTTAGTGTGTTTCTTTTGTTGTATCAGATTTACATGGATGCAATGACAATCAACGAAGAGCGACAACAAGAAAATCTTTAATTTATGGTTGTCATCTACTAAAATTGATATCCAGGTGTGTACGCGTTTCTGTGTGTGCGTGATTGTTTTCCAACTATGGTTTTTAAGAAATTAATTGTCATATCCGACTACTAGGAATCATGTCCTTTTAACAGTTTTGGTCAAGGGTACATTTTTTTTACAACAGGGAGAGTTTGTTTAAGGACCCGTGGTAGAACATACATTATTGAAAGCTTTAATTCCAGAGCTGCAAGCATAAAGTTGGACTTGCATACACAGAAAATCTCCTAACCAATTACTTATGTATCCTAAATTAATATTGTTCCAAACAATGCCTTCACATTCAGATTGTTATAAACTTTTAGTTTCTTTGTGTATTGATGTTAACTTTCTTGGCACATCTAAATGTATTATTAAGCTTTTTTCAAAGTTATTTTAAGATTTCCATGCTCAATGTTGTGTCAGTGTTTAATGTATGGCTTATATGGGTCATTTTGATATATGGGATCATATCAGTGGTGGTGGATTTGTAGTTGGTTTCGATGGAGATAAATAGTTTAGGGGTGTTTGGGATTGCATATCATAACTGATTATCATATCAGTGCTTGGGATTGCATCTTATCTGTGTAGAACAAACTTAAGGTCCACATTCACTTCCTAACCCAACTATCACTATACAAATGTGCTAAAGAAAATGAACATACCCACATTTACATAAAGATTTTTGCACAAAATTTACACACCACACACATAACAAACCACATATAGCATAAACCGTTTAGAAAAACATATGCCAAAGAACATACGTAACAAAAAATACAAGAAAAAAACCCGCCGCAATGCGCGGGTAGCCATACTCGTTGTATACAAATATGAGGTTTGCCAATAAGGCAACACTATATATACAACTACATACTAACCATATGCAAATGTACATTAGTTTTCTATACTATTTCTAGAGTATTTGGAAGTATTCCACAATTTGTCATGGGAGGAACCGATGAATAGATTATAAAAAGTTTTAAATATGTAGCACACTTATTCAAGACTTTCGGGTCTTCAAGGCTAGTGTACACTTTGAGAATTTCAAACTTGATGGTCTCGTGAATGTGCTTAAAGTGCGTTCGTTTAATATTTGTGCTTGTTGGTGATAAAATTGAGCCGAATGTGGAAACGTGAAAAACAAAGGCTTGCACACGAGAAACGGCAACTTCATTTTCAACATGAACAATGGAGTTTGTGCTTGTTGGTGATAAAATTGAGCCGAATACGGATTAGGTGGGTATCCTCAACCGAAGCAAGGCGTAGGTCTATGGCCTCTGCTACTTGTGAAATAATCTGGTTTCAATTTTTTTTGAAAGATCTAAAGGTTCATATTTGTCTTCCTGTTTCTCTTCATTGTGACAACAAGTCTGCTATTCAACTGGCTAATAACCCAGTTTTCCATGAGAGATCCAAGCACTTTGAAATAGATGTCCATTTCATCAGAGAAAAAAGTTGAAACTGGGACCAATAAAACAAAAATAAAAATAAAAAAATAGGTCCATCGATCAAATCAAAAATATTCTCACCAAACATCATCTAGTTCACATTTTCAAATCCCTTTCTGGAAAACTTGTCATGTTTGACTTATTCAATAATCAGATTAAGGGTGTATGTTGAAATATGTCCTTATAATGCTTATTGCCTTGCTCTTATTATGTATTTATCTCTTTAGGGGCATCTTTAGAAACTTTGGATTCTTAAAGGTCTCTTGAAGCTTACAAAATAAAGAAAGTGAAGGGCTGGAGTGTATATCTTTAGTTTATATATTTATGCCATTAATACACGATTTATAAAATAACCTCTTCCCTCTCAAACCTGTTAACACGCTGTCTTCCCCAAACTGATCCTCAGATCATAACCACAGAAAACACAATCATTTTTGTACTTACATTTCATCAATAAAAAGATCGGTCAAGGTTTAATATAATCCTGTCGACTTATTCTGTCCATCGTGGTTGTTTATTCGTTATTTGATACCATCTCACAATTTCTAATACGATTTGTAGTTGCTAGATGTTAATCACTTTCTTATCATTCTCTCTATAACAGTATAATCATTTGAAGCTAAACTTTCTTTCATTTTTTATGTCATTATTGTATAAAGAATTGTATCAGACCACAACTTGTCTCACAAGTGCAGGCGTTTAGCTAGCTTATTCTACCAAAAAATCTTGTTCACGATTATTCCACTCCTTTTATCATCTTCAGCTTCAACATCTGATCTATGCATGCATGTGAAAAACCTGAAATCTTTTTAGGGGAAAACTATACATTCTTATAGTAAAACTAGCCATACCAGTTCATCACTATTTTTTACTATATAGATTTGCCAACTTTGACTATGAAGTTCACTCATAATTTGTCTTTTCAATGGGTATGAAACCCAAGAGAGTTTGAAGCAATGGCTCTTTGTTGTCTCATTCTCGATAGGGGACTCACCATGATGTAGTATATAATACCTAACAAAATGCTGATTATGGCTCAAGTACCTAACAAATACATAGAAAAAGACCCTCAACCTCTATAATTAACCAGTAACTCAGGACTACACAAGTGCAAGTAGTGACTTCTTTGAGTTGAGATCATACCATTAACCATATCAGGCCACATTCCAATCTCGATAGCAGCTTAGACTGCCCATAATGACATTTAGATGACATGAATGAGACCAAACCAGGAGCATTATGCATCATTTCAAACCAATACGGCTTTTTGATGTTTTAGATGTTTGCCTGCATCATACTTCGTATCTATCTAGTATCCAATAATCAGAATGAGTGGTGCAATGTAACGAAATGTGACTCATTTGGACACAATGCAAGCAGAAAGAACAAAGATCCAAGCTCCAAAAGACCAAATAAATATACTAGCTTTATAACCATATTAGTTAAAGACCATTGACCTCCAAGTGAATCATCATGTTGAAGTTATTGCAAAACAAGCCAATGAGATCGTTTAAGAAATTAACAAAGTTCCTGATATATGAAAAGACAATATCTAAAAAGCACCTACAACAGATATCTAGTAATAATAACCCAAAATATGACTGTAAGTATGAGTTATCAACAGTTTAACAAAAAGTTTGTCTCACTGGTCCTTGAGATCAGATATTAGTTTCACGCTTGAAGAAGCCTTGTTAAATTTGGACAATTCAGTTATCAACTTCATCGACTTCTCATCGTACGTTACTGTGTTACTCCAGCTAAAAACCATTTTCGTCAATGCCTCTCCGTGCTCCAATAAGCAACAGGCTGTATCATATTTCTGCTTTTCTCCATCGAATCCAAGAAACTTAACTGTTTTTAGATGGCGTGTTAAGATTTTCCATGCTTCAACTTCATTTATCACCCAGTATTCCGTCCTTACTTGTTCCTATATTATCAAACAATGGCATAGGTTGCAAAAACCCAAACTATATTATGAGAATTCTAGAAAAAAATAAAAACACATTATCAGTCCAACTACACTAAAGTTTTTAAAGACTTAAAGCTTTCAATGGTTATGGTCTCAATTTCAAATCTTTTTCCCCGAAAAAGATGATTTGTTTCAAGGTAGTCTATGGTTGAACCATATGGGTTCAACTGTAAAGGGAGGTAATTTTAAACCGTTTTATGGTAGGCATATAAATAACTGGTCAAACATTTAGCCTAAAGAGTGTATAAAACAATTTTGCTAACTGCTTCATACAAAACCTTAGATCATTATTTAGATGATAACTTTTGTAATCATAACTAATTCAGCAAGGAGATATAACAATGAGCAAAAGTAGTTATGGCAAGCCAACTTCAACCTGGCCCGTTTTGACCCATCCGAAAAACGTTACCCATTTTTGTCAGAAATAAAAATAGAAAACATGTGATAGTAATATGTGAAGATTCAAAATAATAATTGAAAAAAGAAAAAAAAAAAAGAAATTACTATTTGAGATGAGGAATACTTACCTCTTGAATGATCAGATGGAAAGACTCCAGATTTGGAGAAGATCCTAGGGTTCGTTTGGTAGGACAAAATAAAATGTTAAATGAATGGAATGACCGATGTAATGGATAAGTGGTGTAATGTAATGAGTCATTACCATTATTTATCATGTTTGGTTTGTTTGATAAGACGTAATGGAATTGTAATAAAAAGACTAAAATGCCCATTATTGATGAGAAGTTTCATTAATATGGTTAGTTAATGGTGGTGTTTTATGTAATTTTGATTCCATTACGGGATGTAATGAAAAAAAAGTAGGGGGCCCCTAAGGAATGGTTTTGGTGTAATGAATCATTCCTTGTAATGAATTATTACATTACATAAATATGAACAAACAACATTTTCTCATTCCATCATAATAATCTTTTCCATTCCCCCTTTGATTACAACATACCAAACGCTAGGTTAGTATGCAGATAAGTACATTCACTGTGAAGAAATCAATTGTTGTGGTTATCTCCAATGTCTTCAAATTTACAAAATATGCAGCTTTCAGGTCATATGAAACATCAATGCAGTATCATGATGACAGCAAGCATACATTTGAATACATATTCACAGTTATAATATAGGCTGAAAATACAAAAAAAAAAAAAAAAAAAAAAAAAAAAAAAAAAAAAAACGCATGTAGATATCCATAGCTAGAATGAAAATCAATAATATGCAACCTAAAGCATAACTTAACCAGAATAAAGCCAATAGGATGCTACTGATCAATAGTATTTCATATTCCATGCCTATTTGATGCCAAACTTAATCACCATTGACCACCAAAATAACTATCAAGGTATGACAAAAATGGAAAGATAACAAAATGCTAGAATCTTCATCACAGCCTCAGAAATTATAATTGATTCATACCAATTATTTGCGACCCAAACCAATTATCTCAACTTGGTACAAGTAATTTCAGAAGGTACAAATAGATGAAGAGTATTTCTATGTAAAAAGCAAGCTAAAATTCTGTACAATTACTTTCAGAAAAAACGTTTGCACCATCTACATTTCCACTGACCAAAGACCAGACATTAAGAATTGTCCACACTGGCACATAATACTTTTAAGCATCTCCAAACATCATATTCCTTTCTGGATACAAATCACGAGTAATATTATGCAGCTAGTGTTGGAATTATATAACATGACATATCATTAATATAAACAATAAACATCAAGAATACACATGCGAAAGCGTTATTACACGATCACATAATGCGTAATTAATTAATCAATAATAAATAATACATGTACTGTATGATTCTAGTGTAACACCCCCAAAATCATCACGTCAGCGGAAGACTTAAAATGTCAGCGGAAGACTTAAAAATGTCAGCGGAAGACTTTTTTTGGGTGTTACTTCGAGGATCTTTGTCACAATAATAAAAAAGGACACAAAAGTGACGCTTTAAAGTTTAATTCATTCAAAATACCAAATATTCGAGACATCAAGATGTTTCATAATTTAAACAACAAGTTTATTTGAAATATGTCAAAATGTTTACTTAAGCCCATGCCGGGTTACAAGCCCACTCCGTGCCTTCAAGTTCCTTCTTGTTTAGTTACCTGAGATAAACACATGCTAAAAGTGTCAACACAAAGGTTGGTGAGTTCATAGAGTTTATAGTTTCGAATATCGATTTCCAAAATCAAAGAGTTTATGATTCCATAGAAGGTTTAATAACAGTTGATTATCAAATTAAAGTGTGAGTAAATCCATAATATTCATAGCTTAAATCGTTGATTTATCAAAATCAGAAAATGAGTGATTTCTTTATTAATTCAAAATAGTCCGTTGGTTTGCCCTTCACCGGGCCAACACCAAAATAGTAGTTCGTTTGCCAATTATTAATAGTTTTTCCTGCTATATAGTGAGCACAATCTCATAGTTTAATAAAACAGTGAGCTACAGCATCGTACGCCCTTAACATCAGTCATTGTAGTGCTATATTATTACCGTTCTCTTGCCCTAAGCTCATGACACTCAACGATTAACAGGCATCAAAATTATCCATAATAATGATGTAAAACAGTGGCCCTCAAGATAGGTATTTACCAGTAACCTATGAAATCAAATAAAGTGCATTTGGTGGCTTTCCTCTAGCGACCAAATGGGGATTGTCAATCCCTAATAGATCTATTCATAATTATTTACGTTCACCCTGCAAGTGATTAAGGCGCATGATCGAGGGACTTTCGGTAATAGGTACTTAGGCAATAGAGATCAAATATAGCATATCGTTGAAAAATCGCTTGTAATCATGTCTATAGCAGGTATTTCCTTATGAGATATAAAAATGTGTAAACCAGTAAAGTTTATATGAAATACAGTCATGTATTTAGTTAAAGAATACTTGTAAAAGTAAAAACAGTAGTTAAACATGTATCTCCCCCAAAAATGTTTATAAACCATTATAAAACAAGTAAGAGTAGGGGCTATGACTCACCTGAGAGTTATGATAGGCATAGATAACGTAAAGTCAGAGGTAGAATGGAAATGACTTCAAAGATAACCTGAATGATATGGAAGTTCGAGATAAGTTCGACTTATCGAGAATCGTGATTTGAATAGTGTTTGATGACAAAATGACTTTCGTGGCAGAGGTGGCTTGCGTGACAAAACGCTTAATAGTTCAAGAGCAAGTTATATACTATATAACTTGTCTTTATGTATAAGTATCGTTTATTATTTATATTTCTCATCATGAATTAATGATATGTGTCAACAGTTGGTGAATGATAAATTATAGTAAATGTCAATTTAATTAAATGAATGGATGAGTTCTAAGAATTAATCATTTCCTGATGTGTATTCAAGTTAACCGATAATAACGTCAAGTTATATAATTTTATAATTCAAGTTATCTAAAAACATTATTTTGTTATAGTCTCACAATGTAGCTTCCGATATCTTATATTATGATGACGTCATAAAACATTACCTTTTCAATTTATATTTATTATTTCGTTAGGTCTCGAGGTGTAAATGTCTATGTTATATATTTATCGAAGTTGTGTGCAAATAATATATTTAGACAAATATATTATAGTTTACGTTAATGTGGTCGTCTAAATAAAAATATGTACTTGATATATTTATCTAGATGAAAGTAGTATAGTGTATACGTTTATCAAAAGTATAAAAGTTTTAGAATGAAAAGTGTCTAAATGTCAAAGTATCAAACTTATAGGGGTTGAAGTTGTAAATATTAAGATAAGTTATAAATTCATAAAAGTATTTTAAGGAAATGTCAAATAGTTTAAAGTCGACGGGTTAAATCTGCTAAGAGGTGAAAGTTGAAAAATAATAATAAAAATGGGCAAAACTGCCATGGACAAGGTTTGATCTCATGACCCCTTGCTCAGCAACCAAGTGCCCACCCAACTAAGCCATTCTACTTATTGTGTTTTAATAACACATGTTTCGTTTATATATACTATTTCGAGTCTGTGTTAGATTTGGTTAAATCTTTCTCGTGTGTTGCATGCATATTGGTATTTCAAAATAAGTTTCGATGTTCATTTCTCCTACTTCAGTTTACCATGCCATGAATACATAAGATACTAAGCCTTTGAAAACGTGCAATGTTTACATACGAGAGCCCAGATAAGCTCAAAATAGGTCTCGACCCCTTTGAGTTTACTCAACTCATATTTCCAAATGTGACCAGAAGTTCACTGAATTTTTATAGTCGAGTATTATATGGTTGCTTTTAAGTCGATAAGCACTTAGCTATGAGAGCCAAAAATTAAGTGTTGTTTATATTCATGTTTCTCAGTTATGGCCATACAAGAACTTTAGTTATAATGATACGTTATATTACTAGTTACATATTATTGCGCCACCTCATGCAAGCCACAAGCAAATCTTTAAGTTTTCAACGTGAGTATTTCCATTTTATACGTGTGTTATCTAGGGTACGAGAGTATGTCGAGACAACAAAAGAATGTGGTATAATGAATGTGAATGTATGGAAATGGGTTGCGATACTTACTACATCAAATGACGGCGAGGAACGAATGTAGTGAAAGAGAGACAACAGTGTGGAAGCATATCATCCAAGGCTTTTGTTTCCTCCACCTTCCTTCATTCTCGTCAGTGCATAATAGAGAGTGAAATCTGAATGTATACCAGGTTTTGTAAGGGTGATTTGTTGGTGTTATAGTAGGAACGATGGTGACTCATGATGATAGTGTGTAGGAATGGTACCGACTTGACCATGAAGAATCATGTAGTGTGTTGTATGAGGAGCAATGATGGTTGCTTTAGGTGTTCTTGGCTGGCGTTACTTCAAAGATCCTAGGCTCAACTTGAATCCCTTGAATTCTTGCCAATCCTAATCGATCTCAGCTACTTAGAAATACTTAGCGAAATTTTGAAATGTGAATATGTTGGTGCATGAACCTGGTTCGATTTACATGTATCTTTATATAGAGATTTGGAAATCTGGTAGGGAATCTCATTGAGTGTGTAAGTATGATTGGAGAGCAAGGGAGGTTGAAAGAGAGATTGAGACACGTTAAGCTATTATTCCCCAAGGGTGAGTTGTGTAGTTTACTTTAGGTCTTATTTGAGGTAGCAAATAAGTGAGGGAGGTCACAAAATTGTACACCTCCATCCTTTGTAACATGGTCATTCGATTTGTGGATAAACATGTATATGTTGTGTGTCATATAATGTGTAAGGAAGTAACATGGTTCTCTTTATATTTGAGGGAGGTTTACTTGGGTCAGGTTTGTATTCCATAGATAACAGCCACGAATTACATTTTTGGTTCAAAATCTCGCGAGTCTAGACGTAAAACATTATTTCGGACAACTTTTGTGTTTTACACTTTTCCTGGTTCGGACCAGAAGGGCCTTAAAATTGGGATTTAAATACGTTACAGAAAGTTGGTGGTTTATTAGAATTTATACGAAGTGTTATTGAAACAAAATGCTATTTGTGTCAAGTTGAGATGAAACTTGTAAGGTGCCTTAACTTGATCAATATTCTAGTATAGTAATTATATTTGAAAGTTGATAATAATTGTCGTTCATGGTTCTTAGAGGTCAAATATTATTATCGAGTACACATGGGAATTTTTGTAGGCTTGGGATTTATTTGAATTGTATTTGTTAATTATTGAAACGTATACTTATTAAGTATCAATGTTTTAAGTTATGTATGGTATTTAGGTTATTAAGGTTTAGGTGTAAATGTCGTTTCAAGGTAAGAGTGATTAACGTTGTAATTGACAAAGTATATATATATATATATATATATATATATATATATATATATATATATATATATATATATATATATATATATATATATATATATATATATATATATAATAAAAAAATGTTATGGGTAAAAATGGTTAATCTATGTTATGGTAACGTGTTAATCGTAGGAAAATTTTACGAGGTGTTATATCTAGCCCGAACAAGAATCAAGTATATGCAAATCTTCAAATCAAGAACCTTAATTAGGATTTATGTGGATTACATGAATAACCCCTTACCGTTTTTATTATTCAATCCAAGAATCAAACAATAGAGTGTTTGATTCACGTTCTTGTACACACGTACTTATTCAAGTAAAAAATTATGCAAGTAATAAGTAAACAAAAAACTTTTGAGAACAAAAATCGAATCCCTAAAGGTTAGGGATTGTTTGACCGATTTTTAGACAAGAAAAGAAGAGAGAAAAACTCAAGTTATTGTGTGTACAAAAGTATGGAACAATGAGCCTTGAGTTTTGCTTATATACTTGAAGTAACTTGGAGATCAAGAAACTAAGGAGGTTACCCTGCTTTGGCCGATCGGTTTCTAGGATCCCTAAGGGATTCCGGAACCTTCTTGACATTTCAATTATTCATACATATCAATTTCCTTTTATTCGACTAACGGTCGTTAGTCACTTTCCGCTAAATACTAACGGTCGTTACATGTTTTGTTTATTAATAATTATTCTTAACATTTATAAATAATTATTATTCATTTACTCTTCATACGTAAAGTGTGCAATCTCATGATCTCGGGTTCGATCCTAACACATGTCTATTATTTCATGTCTATAAAACGAACAGCTCCCACTTAGACATGTAATAATAGAGTGATCACATCGGTTAGCGTCTTGCAACACGCTGATGCCTCTAGTACAACTCAAGTAAGGCTCCTAGAAAACTTTTTAATGATTTTTCATTATTATTATCCTTTTGTTTCGAATACCACGTTAATAAGGATATGGATCAATGTCATTCCTTAATTAACCATTCTATTTCTCGTTGTTTGTGATTGACAAGATTACCAAATCATCTGAACATTTCAGGGAAGATCTTGGGCATGGCCACGCAAACACCTTGACAACACTACAAGGGGAACAGTAGTATTAAACTTCAAAAATTAATTTGAAGGAATAAATTATGTATTAGCTACAAGCAAAACATACGAATTTTGTAACACTTCCGAAAACAACCCTTATAACTACCAGTTACGTATCTCACCGGGGAGCGGGAACTCACCCTCTCACCGGGGAGTGGGAACTCACCCCGCTATTTATCATAGACTGAATCACATTAGCTCACACGAGTGTGCACTCCATAACAACTAACCCAATGTTGAGCTTTTTTTTAGTTTCTTTTGGTATTTAAAATTACATAAAATACTTGATGACACTAATATTAACAAAAAGACGGTGTATAAATGGGATTTTTAGCTTCGAAAAGTTTCTATCTGTTTTTTGTAAGATGTATGATACAGAGAGATTGATGGTTTTGGATTTAGGGAGTTAGTGGGAACCAACGGTCATTTTTGTTGGCCAACAAATTGACATATTTTGTAAAGAACCAAAAGTCAAATCTGTTGGCCAACAAATACACAGTTTTGGCTAAACGAACAGTCATTTCTGTTCGCCAACAAATTGGTAGTTTTGGGGAGAACCAACTGTCGAATCTTTTGGCCAGCAAATTGATAGTTTTGGCAGGAACCAATAGTCAAATTTGTTGGCCAGCAGATTTGACAGTTTTGGCGGGAACCAATAGTAATTTTTGTTGGCCCACATATTGACAGTTTTGGCTCCCACCAACAATCATTTCTGTTGGCCAGCAGATTGACAGTTTTCGCAGGAACCAACAGTGGATTTACTGTTTTGGAGGGAACCAACAGTCAATCTGTTAGCCAACAAAGTGATAAGTGGGGCCAACATATTTGCTTACACGAGTATGCAATCCACACCACCGAACACGTACCTAAAATCATATTGGTCTCTAGTAAATTTGAATTACATAAAATGTTTGATGACACTAAAATCAGTAAAAGGATAGTTTATAACATGGTTTTAGTTTCCGAAACCTTTTTACGATGTATATCATTTTTAAAGAACATAAAAAAGAGAAGTGGGAATGTATAAAAGGTTTATGAGATCACTTTCGCTTTAAACTAGAACATTGATCTCCTTGTTCCATTGATGCCATGCTTCTTGTTCACACTCCCTCTTTAACAATGGGTTTTGAACTCCGCAGAAAATACTTAATCTCGTGGTTTGTTTTTTTGATCTCCGCACAAGTATTATTTTAAACTAGAATGGTACCCGCGTAATGCGGCGGCGGGTACCGTGTGATTATATTTTGCATTATTTGGTTACACGTGTAGTTGTCTTCATGCTTTATAAGTAGAGATATTAAAGATGGTTAAGTCAAATAATTTTAGTTTGAACAACTAACTGCTTCCTAACAAACTTTCTAACCAACTTGGTTCCTAACAAATTAATTTTGAAATCTTTCCATAATAAGCAAGAAAAATGTCTGAATTTTAAGCCTTTCTAATTATATAATAGTCCCAAATGCATTATATAGTAGTATAGATTTAGAGGGTTTGGTTTTATGGGTGCATGTTACCGAGTGAGGTTTGGGCGTTTAGTTATAAATCTCGAACCCAATTGATTTGTACAGTTACAGGGGTGTTTAGTTTAAGAAAAGTTTACTGTGTCTTGGGAAAAACAAGTCAACGTGGTTTGTTTTATTAAAAGTTTTTAAGTCTCACGTTTTTTAATGTTTATAAACTTTGCAGGAGATAGCTGTTTTTTTCGTCTGAAATTGAAAAGAGAAACTATTTATTTTTATAAACCATGTATTCTTTCGTCTATTTAGTGCAAACAATTCTGAAGTGGTCATGGACTTAAGAGTTTTGATGATGCTTTTTTTGCTTTGTGTCTATGGATGTTCTAGTGAGGATGGACCAGCTAGTTCATTTCTAGTCATGTTGTTTAAAGGGAAATGTACTCAAACTGATATGCCACCCTTTGGTGAAGTCTGGGTGCTATAGCTTTCATAATGATGCCTTCCTTTTGAGATATTTACAACATGTGGTATGATCACACCGAGTTAAGGTTTAACACACCGCCATGTCAGCGCCACATCAGCTTTAACCTTTTCACCTTAACTCACAAAAAACCACCCGGTGTGTTAACATTTTTGAGTTAAAGCTTAACTCAACATTTTGAGCCCCACTTTTTTTTGGTGCAAAGGTGAAATTATATTAACTCCAAAAGATTTACATCATAAGTTACAGATTTTTGGACATCTCCCAAAAATCTCTATTATTCAAAACTGAAAAAACATACACATAAATATTCAAAACAAAGAAATCTTTGCTTTATCCGATATCAGACATGTCTAACATAGATGTCAGACTTAACTGAACTCTGACCACCATACCACTAATTTGAAACAGAGCATAACAGGGTAGACCAGAGCAGTTCTCAACCAAACTCATACCATTCAGCATATACATCCTTTCATTCCATCAATTCACCTTTTAAAAAACACCCACCATCTAGCTACATTTCCACATTCTCCATTCTATCATGCCACTCAACCTGCCATTATAGTATCCAAGATAGAATAGAGAGTGGCATCACTAGGCACCCATAACCCATCCATGGGGGGCTCTGCCAAACAACCTACATTTCCCTCTCAATGGAAGGCTTCAGTTGTTTGGGAACACTCTCCCTCCAGGATGGCCAACCTATCCTCCTGTGATGATGCATTGAATGGACAAAAAAGGTTCATCTTTCACACCTCTCTATTCCATTCATCATGCACCATCCTACAAGACCATTTACCCTTCACAAAAGGAAGTCCTACTTTATGGTACATCCATACTGCTTGACCTCCTATATAGCAAACCATAGCATTCCAATTTCCTCCCAAGGCCAAATTGAAATTACTATGTCGCTAATATAGGTATAGTCTCACAGTTAGGACTCCAAGATACAAGGTACTTCTCAGTTGTAATGGCCTGATTATATGAAACAGTAATCAAATTAGAGTTTTTGAATTAGAGTTTTTGATTCTGTTAAACAAGTTACCAAACACCCCTTTATATTCTTTCAATCATCAATCCTTGACAATTAATCATTGTAGTAGCCAATCATTTAATCTTGATTCCTTCATGAAATTTCAGATTATCAATACTGACTTTCACCTTCATCACTTTGTAGATCTTAACTCTTCCTTAAAAATTTGACTTTCCACACCTTTTCTGCATTTAAGACATTGGCTGACTGCTTTACAATTATGGATACCATTTTGGCTCTCAATTCTTCACAAATGATATCAAAAATCTCCATTACATTCCTCTTGCAATTGTTGAATAGTCTACAATTCCTCTCTTGCCAAATGTAGTAAATAGTAGGAGCAATGCTAAGTTTCTTGATTGTGCTCCATTTACTTCTTCCTTTAGTTTCATTACTCAACATTCCCACAATGCTCTACCATGAATCATCCTTAACTGACATTTTAGTAATTCCACAAACTTTTCCCCATATTTCTTTTGCAAACTCACACTTGAAGAATAGGTGATCATCAGAATCTATACCATTATTACATAGACTACAAACATAATTTCTTTGAGGATACCATTTTGCCAATTTATCTTGAGTACACAATTTTGATTTGACAGCCAACCAAAGAATAAAACTATGTTTAGGGATGCAGTTTGAATGCCATACTAGCTCTTTCCAGCAAACTGTAGCAGAATTACATCTTATATCATTCCACACTATTCTGGTAGAAAACTGCTTCTCCTTACCATTGTTATCAATCCAAATGGGTTCATCAGGATGATTATTGAGAATAGGGACATCAATAGTACTCAACCAATTGAATTTACTTAACCAGTTTAGAGGCCATTTCCAACCATGCTCATTAATCATATCTACCACACAGTCAGTATCTTTGAATCCAACATAAAATATCTCTTTTTTGCTAATTTTTCTTTCCAAAGAGATTTCAGTGTTCCATTTGTCATGCCAAACATTGATATTCTTGCCATCACCAATCTTATACCTCATGTGCCTACCAACAATATCTCTTTGATTTAGTAAGCATTTCCATCCCCAACTGTCTTTAGTCTCAATTTCAACATCCCAAACACTCCTACTTTTCAGCTTCACCACATTAATCCACTTGACCCACAAAGATTCCTTTCTAGCAGTCACATTCCACAAGTGCTTAACAAGTAGAGTTTTATTCCACATTTCTAAAGATTTAAAGCCAAGCCCACCCTGATCCTTAGGCTTACATAACTCCACCCATGCCACTTTTGCTTTACCTTTACAACTTTCACCCTTATTCCAAAGAAATCTTTTAAAATGCTTTTCAATATCATTCATTATTGTCTTGGGTAAAAGGAACACAGACCCACAATAAACTTGCATTGAAAACAAAACAAAAGTTATAAGTTGAGCCCTCCCAGCATAAGATAAGCTTCTGTTTTTCCGATCATCCATCTTTTGCTGCACTTTATCCACAAGTTGTTTGCAGTCTGCAATTCTAATCTTTTTTGTTACCAGAGGCACACTAAGGTATCAAACAGGAAGCTTACATTCTTTAAAAGGGAAAATATTGCTTATCTTTCTCTTTGTCTCCACATCCAAGCTTCCATAGAATATAGTACATTTGCCAATGTTTGGGTATAATTCAGATATTGCACTGAACTTATCTAAAGCCCTTTTTAATGTGAACTCATAATCCTTGCTTCCATTACAAAACATGATTAGATCATTAGCAAAACATAGGTGTGTAATTTTCAATTGCTTACATCCAAAATGATACTTGAACAGGCTGTCTTTCTTGATTTCATCCTTCACAATGAGATTCAATAGCTCCATAACCATAGTAAAAATGTAAGGAGAAATGGGGTCACCCTGTCTCATTCCTCTACCACCCTTGAAATACCCATATCTCTCACCATTAACACAGATAGTGAACTTAGTACTTGTGATACATGTCATTATCCAGTTAATCATCTTACTAGGGAAACCAAATCTCTGCATGATCTCCTTTATAAACAACCAATTGACTGTATCATAAGCCTTCTGGATATCAATTTTGAAGGAGCATCTCTTAGAACCATTTGCACTGTTGTATCCTTTAAGTAACTCGTTAGTTAGCAAAATATTATCTGTTATAGCCCTTCCAGGAACAAAAGCACTTTGATTATCACCCACAATTTGGTTCAGAGCATATTTTATCCTATTAGTTAGAATCTTACTGATGCATTTGTAGATTGCAACATGCAATAGGCCTAAAATCATAGACCTTTTGGGGAGTCAATGATTTAGGAACTAAAGTGATCAGAATTGCATTAATTTCACCAAGCAACTTTCCAGACACAAAGAACTCTCTAACTGCATTACAAAAGTCCTTTTTAATGGTATCCCAAGCTTTTTTGAAGAATTTTGCTGTGAATCCATCCGGACCAGGTGCTTTATCATCATCAATATCAAATAGTGCCTGTTTTATTTCCTTATCAGTGACATCTCTGATCATCTTTGTTGCTTCATTATCAGATACTCTACTTTCAAACATTCTAGAATCTTCCTCAGTTAGTTGTGTTACCTCAGGACTTATACCAAGAAAGTTTTCAAAATGTTTAACAAATTGGCTAGCCACATCATTATTCTCATATCTCTGTCCATCTTCTGCACAAATAGTCATCATTCTACTTCTATTAATCCTTCCTTTGAGAACTTTGTGGAAGTAAGCTGAATTCTTATCACCTTCCTTGAGCCAGGTAATTTTAGTTTTCTGTCTAAGAAGCTTCTCCTCATCTTGTAAAGCTTCTTTATACTCTTTGAGAATATCACTTCCTTCCTGTTTTAAAATAGTATTTGAAGGATTAGCTTCAATCTTCTCTTGAATTGTTTGCAACTTGTTTCTAAAATAGATTCCCATTCTTGCAATTCATTTTGTTAAGCAAAGGTTTGAGAGCTTTAAGTTTCTTGACCAGTTTAAACATAGCATGCCCATGAATCTCCATATTCCACTTATTACTCATCAATTCTTTAAATTCCACCTTCTCAGTAATGTAGTTAGCCAACCTGAATGATTTGTTTTTCTTTATCATGACTTGTGGGATATTGAGAATGGCTGGGCAGTGATCAGATATGCCAAATGGAAGGAACATAGCATTAGCAGCAGAGAACTTGGACACAAAAGCTTCATTACCCATTATCCTATCAATCTTCTTGAGAACTGTTGTATTTGGGTTTAACAGACTTTTGATCTAAGTGAAGTGAAAGACAGTGCTGTTGATATCCTCCATTTCAATAGTATTGAGACACTCTTGGAAATCCATCATGTCTTGAGTGAAATGAGATATTCCTTCAGAGTGATCATCCAAATTCATGCTAACATTGACATCTCCCATCATTACCCAAGCAACATCTCCCATAATCTGGCTATATAAACACATATCTTTCCACAACTCTCTCCTATCTCTACCCTTGTTAGCAGCATATATGAATCTACAATAGAAAGTTTGTTTTGTACTTATAACTTCTACAATATAAAGCATTGACTGACCTGATTTATGTTTTTGGTGACACAGAACATTATTAGCATCCCATCCAACTGCTATTCTACATCCTTTACTGTTGTTCACAATATTAGTTTGCCATTGCCAACATCCAAAATATTCATACACACCTTATCAATCCTATTCTTCTTCATATGAGTTTCCAGAATAGCACATATATTCAGTTTTTCATTCCAAATTAGATTCTTTACTTCATTCTATTTTGAGACTGTTCCCAAACCTCTTACATTCCAAGATGCAATTTTCAAATCCATGATCAATCTTTTGTCAAGAAATTACTACCCTCACCATGAACTTCATTCTCTGCCATGAACTTTGCAGTCCCACTTTTGTACGTATACACATCATTATCATCTAATTCAATACTTTCTATGTCTTCTTCATGAGGAACTTGCTTCTTATTCTTCCCATGCAACCTTTCCAAGCACACCTTAAAATATTCATTCATCTCTTTATACCATTTGCTTTTGACATTGGATGCAGGCTGCATTTTCAGTTTCGCATAGTTTTCCACATCATTCCTCTCTCCATTGTTCAAATTTCACTTATAACCTTCATCATCTAAATCTTGTAGCACAAAGTATTTATTAGTAGTATTTCTAACTTCGTTAACCACCTCCTCATCAACATTCCAAGTTTTCTTACTACCACCTATGATATTGTTCTTTAGAGTATTTAGTGTTTCCTACCTATATTGGCTTTCTTTCTGTATACATGTTTTGGTATTTCATATTTCCCCCCCATATATTGTCCTCTATACTTCTGCTGATTATACCTATTTCCTTTAGCAATATTACCTCTATCCTTATTCTTACTCACAAAGCCATCATTATCCTCTTTTCTTCCCTGATTATTATCCAACTTATTACCATTAACCATACTTTTCTCCTTACCAGAATTCTCTTCATCACTAGTCCTTGGCCTGATCTTGCATTGATTCAAACTATGCCCAAATACTTTGCAGTGTTCACATTTAATTGGCTTCCATGAGTACTCAACACTAATTCTTTTAGTTTTAAGCACATCTCCATTATTGCCCCTGTATTGAACTATGATAAACTCTTTAAAGTCATGACTTGCCTGAACATCAATTAACACTCTAGCATATCCAAGCCTTCTTTTACCAACCTGACACATCTGTGCTGTCATGTCATCCATGATTAGTGGCTTACCAAGGTAGCTAGCAAGTTTACTAATCCCTTGAATAGTCCAAGCTTCCAATGGTATATCATACATTTTGACCCATAATGGCACACTTTCAGGTTCCTTCTTCTCAAAGCTAACATCAGGATTCCATTTCTGCATTAACAATGGTCTGCCCCCACCATCCATGGACTGTTTTCAATCACAGTATTCAATCCCTCTTTATGCTTAAACTTGAAACAAAATACATCATTGCTAGTAGTAAACATTTCCCCTAGTCCATACTTACCCCACATCCTCATAAGATTGTATCTCAGTTCACTAAAACTCATTTTGGTACCCACAAAATAACCACACTCATTTACGTCCCATTTAGCACTTCCTAACATAACAAGCTCTTCATCAAATATTACAACCTCTGATCCATCCTCACATGTAACAGGGGGTTCATAGCAAAGTTTTTTTTTTTTTTTTTTTTAATCATATTCAACATTATTATTACTCACAATATTGGAAAATGAACTCTTGGTTTTAGCATTATTATCTAGTACACTAGTAGATACAATAGGAGAACAGTTACCATTAGCATCACTAGATGTACAATGTAGGACCTTAAATATCTATCAACTTTATCACACATATAGAAGCAAAGATGAAGTAGAAATTAAAAGATGGTGACTTGTATGATGTATATGTATTTCGTATGTATATATATAGAGAGAAATGGAAATGAGAACTTTTATTCAAGAGAAACACACACAATACACACACAAGCACACACCTCAAATGAGCTTTGAGGTGTTTATATAGTTGGTTACATGAGATGCCCTAAGGATTTCTATGGGCTTTGTCATGGGCTTGGTAATGGACATGGATTTCTTATCCTTTAAAAGGCTTACATAATTAACTATCATCATACTAGCTTACCAAGTCCATAACCCATTGACTTTTCTAATAACAAAAACTACAACACATTATAACGTTACAATATATGAGAATGACCATCACTTTCTAATATAATTTTTAATGCTAACAATCTCCCCCTAAGGGATGGTCATTCGAATGATGCTCCACATGATTAGGTCTTCTTTGTTCTTTGTTGTTGACCATTGTGTGTCATAGTAGAATAGTCATTAGTCTTTGTTCCTTCATGCTTTGTGATCTTTAATGACTGTCTTTTCATTGTTCTTTGTTCTTTTGTGATGTGGAGCGATCTGCCTTTTGTCACTTCTGTGTCTGTGGTGGTTGTTCGCCATTCCAACATGCTCATACATCTTTGGACTTCAACTTTTACATGCACGTAGTTCCCTTTCTTTCCTTTGATCTTTAGTCTCTTTACTTGGTAGATTCTTCTTTTTGGCGTAGAATCTTTCTTTGAACTTTGTGTTGCTAAGATCTTTGAGGGTGCTTACTTTAACTTCAAGATGTATGTATGAGCATGCGGAATCTTTCGCCATGGAGATGATATATAGCTGCAGGTAAACAGTTAGCAATAAATCAACCGATACTTACAGATAAGGAATTAGAGATCGTCAACAGCATAGTGTGAAGACTCCTTCTAACCCTTACCATGGTTGTTCCCATTTCGGATACTCCCGAGGGAGGTTACGAGACCTACTAAGTAGCTCAACGAATGGGTGAGTCACTGGGGATCACTCCACGACTGTAGACCGCTTGAAACCACCGCGAACACTAAGCGTAACCCATAAAGAATTACCGAAGTGACCTGCTGTCAGGGCTGCTTGATGTTGACCCTGGCAGGAATTTCCATTCAATCATTGAGAATCACTTGTGTGAATTCTCTCATAAATGTTCTGGCAGATTGCTAAGATCTGCATAGGACTCTAAAGTTTACATCTGGCGTTCTTAATGATGAACAACCAGTGTAGAAATATCATGTGTTCCTATGAGATCTTTTGATGAATCTCGGGGCTCTAGACTCGATAAGTGCACATTTGGTTTCCTATGCGGAGATTAGGGAGAGGTCTCCTACTTCAATATCAACCATCTCTAAGAGGCAGGTCAATAGATTACACCGGTTCCCCGTGAGAATGAAACAAGCTCTTTTAAGAGAACTTGAGTGGTTAAGAAGGTTTAGTGCAGTGCGTCACTGGGTCCATGACGTCTTTGTCTTCAATACCGGTGTCACCTTAGTAACAGCCAGTAGCATACGAATTGTACCCGGTGTCTACCCTAAGGTTGAACATTTAGAGGGCTATTTCTTTTCACCCTTTTTCATAACTTTTCTTTTTAATTCTTCAACCCCTTCTTTTTCCTTTCTCATTTTCTCCTTTTTTCAATCATACCTAAGGACTTCTAATTCTAATCTATTGGATTTGTCCTTGGGTAGATCCCTCCGGCTCTGGCGGATCATAGGACGGTTTTCCCTAACCTTAGTCACCTTATAACTCCATGAATATCCTATCATTGCCATGAAACCATTTATTGAAAATCTCTCAAAGTGTTTATAATAATAAAACACATTGTTGTTACGACTTTGAGAGTTTTACATTACATTTGAAGGACTCCCCCTTCACATGTGCTCATGGATATTTAAGAAATTTGCACATGTGGAAGGAGTTTGCACTTTATGAATTGATCCACTTTCAACGAACATGACTGATTCGAGACACGTTTACATCACTAGTTAGACTAGCTTGAAATTATTACCCGTCCTGGTCAAGTCCAAAGAAAGTCTCTCGATACGGTACACTCTACTCAGACAAGTCCTATTCGAGACACGCTTACATCACTAGTTAGACTAGCTTGAAATTATTACCCGTCCAAGACAAGTCCTTTCGATTACTGACATTTTAAGCTTCGTCAATTCATTGGTACTTACTGAGTCGAGCTCTTCTGAGAATCAATCACAATCTTTACACATTTTGATCGTATTTAATCATGTCTTCTCCCCCTCAAAAATAGCATACCATGATGTTTTTGAGAATGTTAAACTTTTTAAAGTTTAGAGGGAAGGAGTCTTCTCGAAGCAAAATTCTGAAAGAGAAAGAAGTTTCAGATTTGTTGAATTTTGCATCAAGGTTTTTTTTGAAAAAACAAAGACTTCTCTTTGTTTGAACAGGAATGTCGCACTGAGGCATACAACAGTGTCCATTTTTAGGATAAGTGCACTTTGTTGATGAAAATCATTTTTGCGTAGCACTTTCCTTTCTTTGAAAACTTTAGTTGTGCACTGTAAGGTGTACACAAGTCATTTTGATGATGAGCACCGATTTTGATAGGTTTTGATTTTTTTTTTTTTTTTTTTTTTTTTTTTTTTTGAAAAATCTTGAAAAGGTGGTGCTCAGAATGTAAGAGATTTTTGAAAATCTAATTTTAACATTAAATCAACAATCATGATCTTGAGCTTAAAGATTTTGAAAGTTTTTCTAAAGAAAACTCAATCCAGATAAGAGTTTGGTCCTCGTTTTAGGATAAGTGCTCAAAAAATATTTGAAATCTTTGTTTTGATTAAGCACTTTCCTTTCTTTGAAGCACGGGTCCTAAACTGATATGTCCAGAAGCCATTCAATTAATTCCTTATTTGAAATCTTTTCGAGTTGTTATACCCGGACTTAAGTTATGAAAAGATTTCACTTTGAAGCACGGGTTGTAAGCTGAAGTACTTACAGGCAATCATTGAAGCCCGGGTTTCGTACTGAAGTATACGAAAGCCATTGTGAAGAAACTTTTGAGAAACGACATGTTTTGGAAAAACATTTAAAGAACTCCTGTTCAAGCATCTGTACATGTTCGTATCATTGTTGAAAGACATTTCTAGACACGTACAGAATATTGATTTATACGAGAGACATGTCGTGAGAAGAATATTTTTGGATTTTTGATTTTATATTGTTTTTGTTTTTTTTTTTTGAAAAATTTTATATTTTTGTATTTTGTTTTTGTTGGTTTTTCAAATTTTGTATTTGTTTTTGTTTTTATAAAAGAAAAGGAAAATCAAAAATAGAAGATTGAAAGAATGATTTTATAGAATTTACAGAATTTGAACCCTGTGATGAACTGGGTTCAGAGATAGTTGAAGCACCTGCAACCGAAGACGAAGATGTTTCACAAATAACAGTGTTAGAAATACATGAATCATCACTCTGCGGGTGTTGACTATCAACAGTTGTAATGGTTTCAACTTCCTTATCATGATGATTATCACTATTATTTGTCTTGGTGCAACTATCAAAAATCTTTCCTGTGGGAATCCATCTAAGACCAACTGTTTTAAAAACTTTTCCCGTAGGAATCCACCTAAGGTAAGATCTAGACGTAGTCTTCTTTCAGATGCAGCGGAAGTCTCAGTTTTGGAAAACTACATCCTTTCGGTATCCACCTATTAGGTTTCTTAACCTCTAGCTTCTTATCAACGGGTTTGTATCGATTTGGTGTCTTATTGGATTGTGTCTTGACACTTGACTTACTTTTCTTGATAAATTGTGCAATACATGCATCATGGTTAGCTGAAAAAACACATTTTTGACATGTAGGACAGACAAATTCAACATTCTTGTTTAACACAGCAATTTTAACTTTGTCACTACAGTCTTTTGGAAATTGCTTTTTGTTTGAAAGAGACTAAACATTTCTAGTGTTGTTTTCTACGTGCATGGCATTTTCTTTTTCGCAACTACTCTTAGATGCAAGCCACTCCCTAGTGTTTTGTTGATAGTTCCTAGGTAATGGTTTACTACTACTAGCAGTGCTTTGGGATCTTGTAGAATTCATCACACTAGGTTTGGCACCTAAAATTCCGTCTTTTCGATGTTGTGCCTTTTTCCTAGCTTCTTCTAGATGGTGATTGTGGACAATATCATTAGAACCAACAGACTCTTTAACAGTTTTTGTAGTCACATTTGGTGTACTATTCCTAGAAGAGCCAGGTGCACTCACATTTGTGTTTCTTTCAACAACCACTTTTGTTTATCAACAATCTTTTCAATTTCCTTTTTCTTGGGCAAGGGTTGTAGAGTGACTGGTTTTGTCAAATCCTTTTTCGCATCAACTTTTGGAGCAAACCGGGAAATTGATATTTTTGGTTTTTCAACGGTTTTTGAAACATTTGGTTTCTCCGAAGTTGATGGCTTTGAAAACTTAATATCCACACCCTTCCCTTTTATACTTTCAAGCTGAGCTCTCAAAAGATCATTTTCCTTTTGCATGTCCTTATAGGCATGCTCATACGACAATTTGTCATACTTGCATTCCTCTGATTTTCGATCAAGTTTTTTGAAAAATGACATGTTTTCTTTTTAAAGTTTTACAAGAGCATTTTCATATTTTGAAACAATTGCAGATGTCTCAGCTTGCAGTCTTTCATCGTCCTCAACCAAATATGTTTGTAAAATGATGGACATAATATCAGGAGTCATAACAGCTTCGAAGAGAGAATCATTTAGATTTTCCAAAACATTGATTTGCTCAAAAGATTCATTAGCCTTCTTTATCAGAGATTTGTGGTCCGTGACAAAGTCAGTTGTTTCTTTAAAAAATGCTTGTTCAAAATGAATGACTCTCACATTAATGGCATTGATTGGAGGAGCAAAGTCTTTTTCAAGAATCTTTTTCAGCTGTAAATGAACTATGGAATTCCAATTGATCTCATTCAGTCTCATTTTAGATTCTAAAAGCATTTGAAGTTGCCCAATTCTGGTTTTAAGATCATCAAGATATCCTCTGGCAGCACTTGTGTTAAAAGTGTTGTTTGAAGACATCTGTTCCATGTTTGAAAGTGATTTGGAAGCAACTACTGGTTTAGACACTATTTTTGAGAAAGGTCGTTTTATAGAAAACACAGATGGTTCTGTTTGTGGAACAAAAGTAATACCCGAAAGTTTGTTCAATTTGTTGTAATCAATGGGTTTCAAATCCTTTTGTTTCATTTTATTTAGGCTCTCTTCGACAAGTTCCATCGTTTCCACATAATCTCGAACGACGGGAGGATCATGTTTGGTGTAAATCACATTACCATTATACAAAACATTCTGTTCTTGCTGAGCTTTCTTGAGATTACAAGGAGTTTTGTTCCCAAGAGCCATTTTATGTTTTGTGTGGTAAATCGGATTAGTTTGATTAGCAATCATATTCATTGTTTGACTTGACTGACCCGACTTAACCACTAATTCTTCTAGTTTTGCAATCTTGTGTTCTGACTCTATGATTTCATCCAAATGTTTATCTTCTTTCTTTGCAAAGTCCTTTTTCAACTCATCCCGTTCTTTTTCAAGATTGGTATAAGCTAATTTTTGTTTTGAAAGTTGGTTTGTTAATTCAGAAATTTCTTGTTTCAAAGAGTTAATGGTTTTTGTTGAACTTATTGCAAGATTATCAAACTTGTTTTTCCATTCCCTATCTTTAACAAGTAACTTCTTATAACCAATTTCAAGTTCTGACTCGCGTTCTTTGAGAATTTGAAAACTTTTTGCATTTTCCTTGTATCTCTCAAGCTCAGTGGTCAATTTCTCATTTGCGGCCTTAACATCGCGATTGACCTTTTTAACTTTCTCGATTTCAATACCACAATTATTTAATAATGATTCAAAGAAAGCACAGGTTTCCGCATCATTAGCACCATTTTGTGCAACTTGAACTCCATTAGGATCCAAATCTGGAGTTTCAAAGTTAACATTGCTATTAACTTGTTCCCCCACATATGTATCATAATTAGGTTCAAGTGGCACATAATGTGGCTTCTCATGAGCAAACGGATTAGCATCATTACCATAATTTGTTACCTCATGGAATGGATCTGAATCATAAGTAGGAGGAAGATCAGAATCACTGCTTGATGTTGTTGCCTGCTGATTTGCCATAAAGTTGTAGGTTTCATTAAGATCTGCTGAATTGTCATTAATTCTTGTTGTAGCTCTAAACTCATTTTCCTCAGCAGTCAACGGTATTCCTGATTTTTCTTTATTGGCTAGCATCAACAAGTACTGGATCTTTTCAACCTTGTCGAAATTTCTACCAATGACACTGCTATGAATTGCTGATGTAGGTTTCTGAATCGAAGTCATGAAACAACAATCATTCCCATTATGATTGACCACATTCTGACTCACAAACTGATCCATTTGATTTCCTACATACTGCCCTGCATATTGCATCTGATTCCCCATCTGTATACTCGAAGCATATCCTTGCTGATTTCCAAAAACTTCAGTCATTTGTCCTTCTTGCCCCATATGTATACTTGGTTGAGCAAACTGCGTAGTGTATGATGAAATCCATTGATTGTTGTTATGTTGTTGGATGTTTAATGCCTTTAAGAATGAGACAACATCATTGGACAAAGCACTTGTGAAACTGTCATGATGAGTCGCCATTGATGAATGATAAAGTTGATTCTTGGATCGTTCCAATGAAATAAGTGTTGGGTTTGGTGAAGGTTACTTTCCTTGGTCTACGAACTTTAAATCCACCAACAATTTTTGAAACTTTGTCCACCAAAAGATTTTCTAAAAGAGTTCTAGAAAAAAAAAATTTCTAAAAGTGTTCTAGAAAAAAAATTCTAAAAGGTGTTCTAGAAAAAATTTCAGTGTTTTAGAAACTTTTCAGTGTTTTAGAAACTTTTCAGTGTTCTCGAAACTTTTCAGTGTTTTAGAAACTTTTCAGTGTTTTAGAAACTTTTCAGTGTTCTAGAAACTTTTCAGTGTTTTAGAAACTTTTCAGTGTTCTCGAAACTTTTCAGTGTTTTAGAAACTTTTCAGTGTTCTAGAAACTTTTCAGTGTTTTAGAAACTTTTCAGTGTTCTAGAAACTTAGCACCAAAACTTTCTAAATTATACAATTTAGAGAGTATACCACGAGTCAAAGTGTTTTCTCACTTATACAAGCAAGGGAAACACCGAGTAAGCAACGGGAGCAAGTGTGTTCTCGAAACTTAGTGATTTAGAAACTTTGTGTTTTAGAAAGATGGTACAAGTGTGTTCTAGAAAGTTTGCTAGAATTTTGTTTTTACTAAAAGCTCACCCAAATGAAGTTTGTATTTCAAGATTCTTGTACTTCTAGTTATAAAAACACCAAAACTTAAAGAAAGTTGCAAACTTGATGATTTTTATGAAAATTTTTTGAGATCAAGAAAGTTTGCTAGAATTTTGATATTGCTAAAAGCTCATCCAAATGAAGTTTGTATTTTAAGATTCTTGTACTTCTAGTTATAAAAACACCAAAACTTAAAGAAAGTTGCAAACTTGATGATTTTTATGAAATTTTTTTGTGATCTAGAAAACAAGTACAATAACCAAAATCGAATTTTTAAAGCTTTCAAATTTCAAAAAGATTGAAACTTTCTTGTTAGAAGAGGTTTATAACACTAGTTTGTAATAAAAAAAATGTTAAAAGCCAAGAAAAACAAGAAAAGTAATGAACTTTTTTGAAAAAAAAATCGTATATATATATATATATCTTAAAAAAACAAAAAACACAAACTCCCAACACTCCTAAATCATTGTTTGGCGATAGATACCACTTGTAAGAGCATAAATCTATCAATTTTATCACACACAATAGACTTGGTGACTTGATATGTGAAGTATGTTAGAGAGAGAAAGTAGAGAATGTAGAGAAAGAAAGAAGAGAGAATATTATTAGAGAAACACACACACTTACACACACAAGCACACACCTCAAATGAGCTTTGAGGTGTTTATATAGTTGGTTACATGAGATGCCCTAAGGCTTTCTATGGGCTTTGTCATGGGCTTGGTAATGGACATGGATTTCTTATCCTTTAAAAGGCTTACATAATTAACTATCATCATACTAGCTTACTAAGTCCATAGCCCATTGACTTTTCTAATAACAAAAACTACGACACATTACAACGTTACAATATATGAGAATGACCATCACTTTCTAATATAATTTTTAATGCTAACATACCAGTAGCATCATTATTAGTACCTTCATCACCACTACCATTCTGTTCCTTACAATTACCTTCATTAGCATTCATCTCTACCTCACTGACCTTAGTAGTCTCATTGCCTCACTGCTCTTATCACAAACCTCACCATCAACACCACTTAGATTCCCCATAGCCTCACTTCCCTTGTTACTATCCCCAATCTCATTATTCACAGTCACTTCAGCATCAATTTCATTTCCCCCAATTTTGAAGCCCTAATTCCATCATTATTCAACTCATTATCCGATTCATTCCTTTTTTGGCTTAAATTCCCCATTACATGATCATTATACTTACTAGGAAATTTTCTCTGCCTTTTTAGTGTTCTTTTCTTATTTGACATGATTACTACTATATTCTATACTATATCAGTATTGAATCTATACAAATCAAGCAGAAATTGGAATTATTGAAATTTTGGCACCAAAAATCAAACTTGGGGGTTTCCTCAAAATATATCAAAAAACAAATCGAAGCTAATCATTGTGTGCGCAATGATTAGCTGATTCTAATGGTATAATCAGAATTGAAATTCGTTGAGAATTGAAAAAGAAATTGAAGGTTTATTGTCGAATTTTAATGGTGGATTTTTTAGCGGGAAATGGAGAGTTTGTTAGAGAGAGAATCCCACCTTTTTTTTTTTTTTTTTTTTTTTTTTTTTTTTTTTTTTTTTTTTTTTAATCATTATGTAGGTGGGTATAATCTCATATTGAGCCCCACTTTTATCATAAAAAAAAAAAAAAAAAAAAAAAAATTAAAAAAAAAATTGAGTTAAAGCTTAACTTGGGGGGCGGTATAATAACTTTTCTAAGTTAAAGCTTAACTCACCAAAAACCTCCCCCTTAACGCTACGTTAAGTGGCTAACATTGGGAGTTAAAACTTAACTTAACTTGAGGGACAATATAATAACTTGGCCTTTAACGTGGGAAGTTAAGCTTTAAGGCACCCTTCCACGTTATTATACCGTTTGCTCTTATAGGCATTTGAGATGTAGAGTTCATCTAAATAAATTTTATTTTATTTAAGTTTGTGAACCACAAAATAAATCAGAAGCTATGATTACCCTGAAAAAAAAAAAAATAGCAAAATAAACAATAGCAACTCAAAATTATCACATCAACTGTGTATTTAGAAAATGATAAACACACGTTCGACCAATATACTCTCAGCCATGAAATTGATCTGATGCATTAAAGATTATTTGCATTCCTAAAATTGACAAATAAAGTTTCTACGTAAAGTTTAGGTTAGGGAGGGTGTAGTTGTGATAAAATTTAATAAATTGATTATTCTAACTTTTATGAAAATAAGAGGCAGGAGTGTTGTTTACCACTTACCACTTACACAAAAAGGCACTCGTTATTTTAGACGTTTTTATCGGCTAATTTTGTGCATAATGGTCTCTGATCAAATTTAAACATAAATTAGTATAAGTCAAGAAGACTCGTTGATAATAAAGTCAATGAGTAACCTCAACGAAGTTTAAGTCACAGACATCGTTAAAAAAGTCAAAGATTACTTGAAAACATACTCACTAGCTGATACGAAGTCAGCTAGTATGTAATAAGAACTGAAGCAGAAGGGAGAAGGTTTATCAAGGGTGGACAATACCTTGATATATGAATCTATGAATCTATCAGCTCTCTGATCATCCAACAGAACGTAGCTCAAAATATCTCTTAAGATATTTAGGCTGGACTTTTCAAGAATGTAAAAGAGCGGGATAAAATGCATTTTGGATAAAGTCAAATCAAGTACGAGTTAGTAAAAATGAAATGATTAGAACTGTTCACTAAAGTAAGATTGTTGGGTTTTCAAGAATAAAAATATTTAATGGAAGATGTACTTTTCCACTAAATGCTTGTCTCAATTATCTCACACGTGATATCCTCGTACTCCTTTATATAAAAGATAATGTTAGTCAGAGTAAATGCTCACCACTTCATATTTATTGTAAACATTTAAAAAGTGCATTTACTCTTTTTGAATTGAGAGTTGGTCCCTGATCCAATCAACGACCTTAAGAGTTCACTTACAAACTTATATATACTTTGTTTAACTTTGCTTCATCATAGAGCATTTCTATTATCATTCGATTAAGTATTATTTTTATGTAACACTTTGTAATTCTTTGATTTATTCAATAAAGATCTACACCATTGAAAAGTTTATTATATCACTTATGATTTAGTTTTCATAGCTTTGGATTCTTCATAGTAATTGTTATGAGGAATGATCATGGTAATAATGGAATTGGTCCGAGTGAGTTAAATAGAAGGCACTATGAGACGTGATTTGCATAAGATATCATGTATAAGTGGTTAATACGAATAGTATGTCATGATTAGACAAAATAGTGAAGGTGTCTTGAGTGGTGTTAAATCTATGTGTTAAAGTGTGATAATAGTAAATTGCGATGTTGTAATTGTTTTATATGAAATAGCACCCTTCGGGATAAGAGCTAGTACCATTATATTCGTGGTAAGTCAAAGTGACGTTTAAGTATCTGGTGTGGCAAGTAAAAAAGAAGAATGAGATGACATACAGAGCAAGAGAATTCTTACTTGTGGTATAAAATAATTAATATATTGTTTAAATAAGTTTTTGTATAAATGGTCTTCATTTTAAAGAAATGAAATGTTTGAATGATAGCTATGTACATTAGATTACTATCAATTACGGAGTACTTACTAAGTAAAAACTTACTTTACCTTCTATTTTATCTTTTTCTGCCAAAATAGTAAAATAATAATATTATTTTAATCCTTTTGCCTCTTTTCAATATTGAGCAAAGCTTCTAACTTTGAGCACTTAACCAACCTTTACCTTTTTGAAATCTGAACCTTTAAAACATATGTAAAAGTACTAGAAGGTGCCCGCGCGATGCGGGGGCGGATTGTTGGGGTGAAGAGGAGGGAGGTGGGGTGGTGGAAAGTGGTTGTTGGGGTTGTTGTTGAGGTGGTTATAAATTGTTGGGGGTGGTTGTTAATGTGGTTATAAATTGTTGGGGGTAGGGATGATTGTTAGGGGTGGTTGTTTCCATAATTAGTAAGTAAAAGTCTGAATTTTTAACCCTTTCTAATTATAGAATAGTCTCAAATATATTATATAGTAGTATAGATGATCCTAGCTAGTTCCATGGGTGCCTACTTATATGATCTTTGCATGAGTTACAAACTCAATAATCAACTAGAAGTTTGTTTTAATAAAAAGTCCTATACACTTGATCAAAATAATGTGAATGATCATAAAGCTGTTTAGTTCCTTATAAGCACTCATAAATATATATTACTAGTTATTCTAAAACATATTTAATTACTTCACCTATTAATAAGAGGGTTAATTAAAACCTAAACTTATAGTCTTACCATAAGTTGGAGGACTTTTATTACAAACTTTAAATACCTTTGGATCTAATTGCTATATTCTGTTAGAGACTGTTAAATCTTTTTCTTTCTATAAATATATACTCCTCAAATCATGCATGCATCCGCCATTTTCATATCTTCAAAACTCATAATCATGACGTCATCATCATCATCAAGAACAATCATATTGAAGAGCTCAGACGGACACGCATTCGACATAGAAGAAACCGCAGCACATCTCTCACTCACAATCAAACAAATCATCCAACAAGATCCCTCCAAAACCATCATTCCAGTCCCAAGAGTCAACGCACAAACTCTCTCAAAGATCATCGACTACTGTCGAAAACACGTCACTGATAAGGACAATGAGGAGGCTTTGAAATCGTTTGACGTCGAGTTTGTTGAAGAAATGAATGAAGTGACTCTGACTTATGTTTTGAATGCTGCTAGGGTTATGGATATTGAAAACTTGCATGTTTTGGTTTCGAAAGCGTTGCGTGATCGGTTGAGGGGTAAATGCATGTTTCGGATTTTTAGTATTGATGATAGATTGAAGGCGATATTTGAAATGTTGATTCATGTCGTGCTACCGAGATCATCTGACTGAATACCTCCACTGTCTGCAGTGTACGTGATTGATCAGTTCTGGAAGGTTGTTAATTACTTGTTTGTTTAGTTAGTTAATTCTGTTACTTTTTTTTTTCTGATACTAGTTGTATATATGTGTAAGATGGATTTCTGAGAGGTTCTTAATTCGATGTTGCTTTCGTTTAATTACAGTATTTTGAGTTCTGTTAGTATATTGTGATCGAGATTGAATGGATAAAGTTCTAGTTTCGATTTGATTTCTGTTTGACAAGATGATTGTGTTTATTTCCTTGCTGATTTTGTTCGAGCATCGTTGATAAATTAGCATAAAGTCGAGAAGGCGAAGGACAATCATATATATATATATATATATATATATATATATATATATATATATATATATATATATATATATATATATATATATATATATATATATATATATATATATACATTATATATAACAGGAGGCATTTGAAGGATATGTCCAGTCATTGTCCAGTCAATGCCCAGTCATTGCCCAGTAATTCATTATCCGCCATGTCATCACATTGTGTGTCCACCTAAGCAAAGAAAATAAAAATCCGGATTTAATTATCTTAAAAAATGGGCAAACACGGATTCGAACCTAGGTTCAAGGCAATGTTAAGAAACATGATAACCACTAGACCAAGACATCTTTTGGTTTGTATCTTGCAAGTTCAAATCTATAAACCTTAAGTAATATTTTAGGGTTAAATTTGTTAAATTAAAAAGAACAAAAACCCTACACACGCTTGTCATATTCATATTACGTAATGTTTCTTCCTAAACCATTTTAGGGTTTTAACAATGGCTGCAACACATGATGATTCTAAGATATATGTATACAATAGGTGTCCTATCACATCTAAGTCGCATATTGTCAGGAGATGTGGAGGATCATGATGAAATTCTTGCAATTAGAAGAAGAAAACATTGAAGAATTAGCGGCCTTGGACACCCTTGATGCTAGCGAGTTGTTTGAGCTCGAAAGCAATCTGTATCACCATGGCAACATAAGGTATTAATTTGAGCTTTTTTTTATGTAACATGCTACTACCTATAGTTTATTGATCACATACTTATTAACAGTTTGGTTTGCTTATCTGTAATTTTTTTTGTCTTTTTCGTCACACAAAGCAATGCATCAGTTGGCTTGCCTGCCTTCGCCAAGCATACGCACCCATTTGTTCGAGGTAAATGCCAATACAAATTTGCTTAATAATGGATTTTGACATGGGCTCGATGAGTATTCCTCTAGAACCTATACATTTAATTAAGGTGCCTGTAATAATATCTATTACATACTGATTATCGGATATGATCCTTACAATTGTACCTAAACAACTTGATCAACCTGATCATCAACTGAGGATGAACTGCAGAGACAAAGCAATGTGCAGGGAATTACAGGTCAGCCCATTTTATCTCTCCAAGTGGACGTCACGAATGACTCTGATTCGATGAGAAGAGATGTTACTCCTTGGCCTGTGCAAGTCTGGAATGGGCGGCCTATGCAAGTGCCTACTCTTGATGGTTTGTTCTCGGTATTTCAACCGGCCTCTTTTAGTAGTAGTTCTTCCACACCCATCCATTTTTCAGGTAAACGTAGTTTCCGTTTTATGATCTGTGTTACCATAAAAAAGTTGCAAACTTTTTAAAAACACTCACTACCACTAGAAGTCTTCTAATTAGTAATTGGAGGTGACGTCACACCATTATGGTCCAATCATGGGTTGTTTGCTGTTATAATATTATTGTCCTTTTATAGACACAGGTGCATTCACTGAAATGGTCACTTCAATTGATGCCATTCCATGTGGCCCAAAGAATTTGGATCTTTCGACGGGTGTTGTGTCAGACAGCCAGCATGTTGTTCATCCAATAACTATCATGTCTATGGCGCCACAGTATCTACAGGGTTAGTACGAATATATGTGTTGTGTGTCTTTAATGTATATACTTATACTGGTGATATTTGCAGGCTTCCATTACCATACTTAATTAGCAATCTTTTGCTTTCTGTTTGTAGCTGAAGCGATAATTGAAACTGAATTTCTGCTACCTGCTATGACTGTTCGGCGATATTGTAGGCATGCAGGTAAACCATACATTCATTTATTTTTAAAAATACACTTGCACCTTCTATACTTCTTTCTTTGATGTGTTTTATGGTGCACTCTTTGTTAATTTAGACCGAACACGTGGGCTAGATTTGCGACGCACGCCTTCTGTTGCACATCAATCTCATAGTGGTTGTGCGGGTATCTTTCCAAATATTGACTTCCATATTTATTGTTGTGGTTTTCTACCCGTTTTGTTTCTTTTCAACTTCCCTTATGTATCTTATGTTCTTTTGGTATGTAGGTCAGCTACATGTACCAAATATTCAGCCGACAGTTTCAGCTGACCCACCACCTTCTTAGAACTGAAACTCTGAAAGATGAATCTAATGATTCTACTACCTTTGTAGTTATGCATTTTATGGTCTCTTCAAAGTTATTGTCGTAGATATGATTGTTGCAACTTGAAGTTGCAGTAAGATGTTATTTTTTAGGCGTTTTTAAATTGTTAACGTCATATGGGTGGCCATGTATGTTGTCGCAATGTTTCGCGTTCTGTTATTTTGGTAGGTATACATAAACGACCCGAAAATGTGAATACTACTTCGCTGTGCTTCAGCCTTTTCACCTAAAAATGTCAACCCAACAACTATTTGTAAAGCTCTTGCTATAAATATATGTCTATTTAAATGTTTGAATTCAAGGATCAAATGCTATATGAATAGATATAGGTTGTGCCAACGACTTCTTAATTTGAGCTTAGGGTTGATCTCTATGTTCTCATGATATAATACTAAAGTTTTGTTTTTAGTTTTTTTACATTCAATTCTTCATAATATCACTGTTAAATTGGGACTCATTGAAGGATAGGTTGACTGTGACATATATATATGGGGTGTTTGGATTGCTTTATTCAAACTGTTTTTCTTTTCCAGTCCACCACTAAATTCATGTCCATCAATCGCGCCTACTATAGGCTTTCTTGCAGATATGGTCAGGAAAATAACCTCAGTTATGAGTGTTTTGACACTCATAACTTTAGTAAAACGTCCAATGTGTGTGTTTGTGTATGTGATTACTTACTTCCCTTGCGATACAGGTTGAATGGGTGGGCGATAGAGGATGACCTGCTTAGGCTCCTTTAAGCGATAACTATATGCTCACAACTTATAAGTTACAAGATTTAGGATAAGGCATCTGACTGAGCTCGATCAGTTGAGACTGAGGCTAAATCTTTAATTAGTTTTAAACGAACAAGTAATGAATTTCCCTGAACCATTTATATCTACTAATTTAAATTTCGTATTGATGTTATATTTATTGTTATTTGTATTTGTTTGGTTCAGATGGATTACCTCAACTTATGACCTTCGATTTTTCTGGTGCTTTGGAAGATCTAGAACTTATCCGTTTTGATCATTTATCCAACCTATGCACCTCTACTTATTATGGTCCACAAAATTTGGCTGACAGCCTATGTTCCAGTTAACTCCAGCTTCTATTTCTTTAAGTTCTTAAACTATTACTGACATGCCAAGGAAGCTCTCAAATGCCTTGCATGTAACCCCGGAACTGAAGAAACCATGGACCGTCTTAAACAAGTTGTGGAAAATGGTCACCTACAACAGATCCGCGGTAGAAGAGAGTTCAAAGACTAATACTGACCTATTATTTCATGATAGTTAAAAATCCTTTTGTCTCAATAGATGAGCTATACATCTCTAGGTTTCATGAATGCATCCACCTCTTGGGCTGATGCTGTTGGGAATTCACACTGGTTAATTTTCAAGCATTGTTGTTGACGCTTCTTTAAATTAGAATAGCAAGAAGAGCAGGTTGGTAGCAAAAATGTAGATGGTGTGTCCACCAAAGGTGAAGGCAAGAAGAAGGGCATATGCAACTCTCAAAAAGAGGTTCATAGAAATGCGCACATGTGGTTTCAAGTACTATGCCAAGCCATTGTCAAATTGTTAGTCACTTACGGCTGACATGTTACTGATCCTTTTATGCTTCGATAATTGCAGGCCTGCACGATTCAGAAGCTAGGAGTTCCACAACTGACCGTGGAGCAACAGCCACACCATCAACATCGCGCAGACGTAAGTGACCCACTGTTATTCTATTCTAACTCCCGTACACGGAATTTAGCCTGCTTCACTTAAATTTCAGACTTAGTCATCAAATCAGAGAGTCATGGCAAGTCACTACCTTTTTTAGACCTATGTAAACTACAGATGCAAGATGTTTCACATATCTTTGGATTTGTTTTATTTCTCATAACGTGTTTGGTTCAGCCTTTTCCAAAGTTTTGACTTAACAGTGGTGAATCATGTTTTTTACAGTTTTATAATATACCTTCTAGACAGTTGAACTCCGATAAACATTAGTTGCACATATAGCCTACCACATAGGTATCTTAATCACCTTTTCACTAAAACTGTTATCTCATTCTTATTATAGGTGTATCCGAGACAGCAGTTGCGCCACAAATAAGAGCAGATGTGGTGAGCCCCACATTCCTTCTGAGACTTTCGCTGCAGGACCTGTTTTTCCCCACAACATCACGGTAAATAACAGACTTTCTGATATAAAAGATGAAGTAATCTTTTGCTAAATCTTACTACTTAGCATGTCTAAATATTATAAAAGAACTTTGTTTCATTTTAACCTCTTTTGCGTGGATTTTATTAGCTTTAATTAAATGAATAGGTTGCATAGTTTGTAACCTTTTTAGCTTATAATTGTTGGTGTTTGTTAATATTGTAGTTTTGTGCTACACTGCACAACAGTATGAAGTAAGCTGTTGTCACTGTTTTTCCATATTAGATATGTCAACTAGGAGGTTGATGCTGATGATTGTCAAGTAAGTTTGACAGTACTTTCTTATCTGTTCCTTTTTTAATTTATTATAACATACTATTACAACAGGACAAATAGTCATGAAAAACTAATTGGTGGTTCATTCAAGAGTGTCAGCTGGATTTTAATACGTCTACGGAAAGAAGGCGAACTTGGAGCAGGTTGGAACTACAACATGATTATGTTTGGCAGTAAGTAGCCAGAGTTATGGTTTTTAAAAACAAAGTAAATCAATATATATTAAAGATTTTGAGAATGATTTTGAAGATGCAGAGAATCAAAACAATTACATTGTTATTAAATTTACTATATTACCTTTGATATATGAAACATTATTATGATTAAGATATTGTTGCTTTTTAATGGGTAAAGTGTACTCGGAGATTGATTAGGATGACTAATGTGATAAATGTATGTGGTTGGATATATTAATTGTTAATGGTGCGTTTAAGATTTGCTTATTATTACAAGTTTAAAAACTACTTGGCTTATTTGCTTAGACCATACAAATGATCAGAGTCTATTTTGTTTTCTTGATACAGGTTTCAACCGAAGTTGTAGCTCAAATGGTCTTGGTAATGACCTACATATTCATTCCAGGTTTACATAGCTTCATGGTGCAAGACGCGATCTACAACCTTCTTCAAATATTACCACCTCAGTTTATTATGTAGTTCTCACTTTTTAAAGTTATGACTATAATTGCTGAGTTAGTGAATGAGTGTGCGTGGGGGTATATTAAGAGACCATATATTGGGGTTAAAAAGAGTTCGTTAACGAAAGAATCTGTTAAGAAAAACAATAGAATTGAAAGATAGAAACTGAATTTGGAACCATGCATTGTTTGGTTTAACCTTATTGGATAGGATTGTTAAAAGGCAATTGGGGTCGAAGTACATTGGGCTAGGGGTGATCACGGTCCAAAATCCGGTCGGTCCTTTGGTTGGTCCGGTCCAAATAGGCAAGACCGACCGGACCGAAGACCGAATTAACCAAAAAGCCTAGACCGAGGACCGTACCGAATGCGGTCGGTCCGGTTCGGTCCAGTCCGGTCCGATCAGTTTTGTCGGTCGGTCCAGTCCATCCGGTCCGTTTGCTCACCCCTACATTGGGCGTTACATACACACCTTTTTTTTGCATCAGCTCATGATACTTACATTACTTCTATACATTTCCTAATATGTTGTTTATATTCATTTGAAAAATATGCATATTCTCTTTTTCGTATACTACTTTTATTTTGTTGTAGCAGTGGAATAGTGATGTTCTGTTAGAGAAAAATGGTCATTTGGTTGAACATAAAGGCTACATATAAATATGTTAAATTAGTTTACCAACAACTTATAAGGTTAATTTGTCAAATATAGGAATAGTTTTTGCAATTTTCTTTCTTTTAAGTTGAGCCTACACCCACCTGATCATACATTTCTTATTTAGAAGAATAAATGCTGGCCATTTAAATGCAAAACTATATACATGTGACAGATCGACACTATGGATGTATGCTTTTTTTACAAGTATTGATCCATGATTTACGTTAAAAGGCAGTAACGAAGGATTTAATACATAAAATGGGTCGTGGCCATTAGCCGTCAAACAGTTGAACGTTTTTGAATTCTTATTTTGGAGCTATTTTGGTGGCCACTAATTGCAAATATAAGATGGTCATATCATTCCTATCTATCTATATATTAATATTCAAAATCTAATTTATTATGTTGAATGTAGATGTGTAGGACATAAAATGGGTCGTGACCATTAGCCGTCAAATAGTTGAACGTTTTTGAATTCTTCTTATTATACGAATATGGGTTCTTGCAAACATATATGGTCAATAGCCTGTTACATAATTAGAAGTTGTGTTTTGCATTTGAATTGACAACATATACTCTTTTATTATGGATAATTCATTAACATTTAATTTCTTATACTATATTTCGCATTTGAGTTTAAAACATATACTCTGTTCTTGTGGACAACTTTATAACTTTTTTATGGCTCAATAAGGGCAAAAAGTTGTGCGATGCAACCCTAATATTAGAGGATTGCTTATACAAAATGAAGAAAAAGATTAAGGATACAGGCTCACTGAAAACAAATACTCTGACATGAGTCATGTGACTAACAAGTAATTTCAAGCAATTCATTTAGGTTATAAAGGTCGTGGATATATATTCACATTATATATATGGGTTTGGCGGAGAAAGTAAGGTGATGTGACTGAAGTTAGAGGTCAAGCCGGATGCGGTATAAAGCAAGTCATCTTTTAGTATGGCCGCAATGGTCCAGACAGATTGGGTTGACGCATAAATACTATCTTTGAAATGATTCTTACAAATTAAATGATGCATTTTTGGCAAGTAAAAAAACAATGTTATAAATATAATAATCTGCTGGTAAATACTTTGTAACTTTTACATATTTTTTTAGATCATTCATATAATGTTTTTGGTTCTACTTTATATGCGTATTATTTTTTATATGATTTTGTTTTATATATATATATATATATATATATATATATATATATATATATATATATATATATATATATATATATATATATATATATATATAAGAAGCACCTACAACATGTTAAATAGGTAAAGTCAGAAACTATGGTTTTTTGTGTCTCTGGATTTTGTTTCACCATTGTTTATCAGCTTACAAACGTATGTCAACAATAATTATAAGTCATGCTCGCCCAACGGGCGGGCTTATATGCCCGAGAGGGCTTATAAGTCATGCCCGCCCATCGGGCGGGCTTTGAAGTCTAGTATATATATATATATATATATATATATATATATATATATATATATATATATATATATATATATAATGCTCGGGCTTTTATCACGAAAGGGGCACAATCTTGATAAAGACAAATAGTATTTACAAGGTCTGATTGTATGCTGTGATCCAGTGAAAAGCTCGTTTTAGTAGATTTTTGTATTATATATGTTTAAGCGAATTTTTCATGTTTGATTAATATACATGACACTCTAGCAAGTGATTTGACTAAATGTTTAATATCTTCTAAAAGACCCATTTCGACCCGAACCCGTTTTGACCCGTTACCCAACCTAACCCAACCTGGTCGTTTTGCTACCTTCACTGTTATAAAAGAATGCAATGTTTGATCTGTTTCATTAAAGTAATTAGTTTTCATAAAGATCAATGTTTTTGGCATCATACATTCATACCTAGAATGAATTGTGTTAATTTACATTCAAAGCATCTCAAACATGTCTTCTTCTTAATCAGCAAGAAGTCACAATCAAGTTAAGAAGACGGTGGGCTATCGGATGCTCGGATTTTTTAAGCCAAAGAAGCACAATCTTGAATAATTTACTTAAAGACGAATAGAAATTAAAAACCATTGAGATCCAAACAAGGAATCAGTGTGTCGAAGTTATTCCAAAACAAGCCAATGAGATTGTCTAGTACAAATAAGAAAGTTCCTGAGATTTGCTAAATATTAGGATCAATTTATTAACCTCAAAAGATGACACAACATTTACCCGATTATCACCAACATTGACCCGCCCGAAACTTGTGAGTATGACCCAAGTTGAGTTTAAATGACCAGATATCATATAGACCATATTGTGTTCTAGTGCTTGTTAAATCATCAAATTTATACATTTTTCTTACAAAAACATGATTATTTTCACTTAAGTACTTAGGAATGATAAATTTATGTTGTTAATATGTTTGTTTTAGTAAATTATGCAAGTTTCCACTAGACCTGTACAAGTTGATGACCATCGCTGTTGCTAGACTACAAGTTGCATTCCAACAAGGGGTCTGCAAAACTTGACTTGGATTAAAAGACAGAACTAGGACCTGACCAAACCAGAGTTGAACTCATCATGATCGATTCAGATGCTGGTTATTGGTTTCTTACAACCAGTTTTTAGTTCGCCTTTTGTTCAAAGTTTATTTGTTCTTTTCCAGAAGTTGCTAAAAAACACCTCATAATTTGAATACTTGTAATAACAGTGATCGGGTTGACCCAGTTTCAACAGAAACAAAACTAGCATCACATCATTTAGATAAGTTAGATTTTCGGCTCAACATATGGTTTTGATAGCGGTTGTAATATCTGATCCGCTTCCTGGTTAGAATGTGTTCATTAGTTCGCTTATACAAAACAGAAGATGAAAAAACAAATTTGACCAATGCTGCTCTCTTTTGTAAGTAGTTATTTTTCTTAATTAGATCATCTTAAAGAACAGTAACTAAAATCAACAGAAATCTGAACTTCGGTAAATTCATTTGTGTGCTGGTAAACTGAATCTCGCTTCTAGTAAATTGACCAACTTCAGAGCTTCAGGCTTGTGTGTGTGTGTGCAAACAAAGCAACATAATGAATAGCTTTATGATGTTTAAGGTCTTATATTTTCTTCATCATACTTCTTATCTTTCCAGTAGTGCAACATAACCAAACATGACTCATTTGGACAGAATGCAAGTAGAAAGAACAAAAATTTAAGCTTCATAAAGAAATGAACCAAGCGATTGTCTATTAGACATAACAAAGTTCCTGACAAGGACCAAATGTAAAAAGCCCCTACAACAGAAATCTAGTAACCCAAAATATGACTGTAAGTGCGTGTTATCGACAGTTTAACACAACGCTTGTCTCATTGGTCCTTGAGAACAGAGATTAGTTTCATGCTTGAAGAAGCCTTGTTGAATTTCGACAACTCATTAATCAACTTCATTGCCTTCTCATGGTATGTGACTGTGTTACACCAGATAAAAACCATCTCCTCCAATGCCTTTCCATGCTCCAGTAAGCAACAGGCTATATCACATTTCTGCTTTTCTCCATCAAATCCAAGAAATTTGACTGTTTTTAGATGACTTGTTAAGATTTTCCATATTTCAACTTCATTAGTCGCCCAGTATTCCGTCCTTAATTGTTCCTATATCACCAAAAAATATAAGTAGTTAATATCAAGGTTGCAGAAACCCAAACTATACTTAAGTTGCCGAAGCTTGCAAAGGATAACCTAATGATCCCAATTTCAAACTTTTTTCACCCAAAAAGATGATTATGTGTTTCAAAGTACTGTCTACAGTTGAACCAACTGTAAAGGTGGGAATTATAATACGTCTATGTGAAAACGGTTCAATGTGGCTGAAGGTATATTGATACCGGGTCAAACAATTAGCTTAAAAAGTGTGCCATGCAGTTTACAAGTTGCCCAGGCTAAAAAAGTCGGAAACCATGGTTATCAAAAAAAAAAAAAAAAAAAAAAAAGGAAGTTGCCCAATCCAAAAGCAAGAGTATACAATCCCATAACTGCTTCAAACAAACAATCAGATCATTATTCAGATAATAACTTTTGGAAACATCACTAATACAGTAAACTCCGTATAACAATGGACAAAAAAGTGTTGGAAAGCCAACTCATCCTGGCCCATTTTGACACATCCAAAAAATCTACACATATTACCAGAAATAAAAAGTAGAAAGCATGTGAAGGTAATATGTGAAGCTTCAATATTATGATTCGAAAAAAAGAAAATACTATTTGAGATGAGGAAGACTACCTCTTGAATGATCAAATGGAGAGACTCCAGATTTGGAGAAGATCCGAGAATCCAGATAAGTGCATTCATGGTAAAGTGATCAATTGTTGTCGTTATCTCCAATGTCTTCAGATTTTTAAAATATGCATGTACCCGATCACCGGCAACATCAATGCACTATCATACGACAGCAAGCATACATTTGAATAAATAATCAGCCACTTTGGATTGAATGAAAATCAATAATTTGCAACCAAAAGCTTATAAACGAGAATAAACCCCATAAGATGCTACTGATCAATTGTATTTCATATTACACGCCTATTTGGTATTAAGTTTTGAAGAAACTGAAAGATATACAAATGATAGATTTTTTATCATAACCTCAGAAATTATTAGTAATTTTTAAGTATGGTAATAATTGGTTTCAGTTACTTTCAGAATCACCGAGTAAATTTTTACCCAAAAAAAAAAGAATCACCGAGTAAAATTCTGCGGCAACCATGTAGGAATATAAAATACAGATGAAGAGTATTTTATGTAAAGTGGCAGGCTATAATATATTACAAAATACTTTCAGAAAAACTTTTGCACCCTCTACATTTTCACTGACTAAAGACCAGACATTAAGAACTGTTCAAACATCATATTCCTTTCCGGATACAATTCACAAGTAAAATTCTGCAGCAACCAGTTTTAGAAAGACAAAGATTTAAATAAAGAAATGCCCGGTATATATATCCTATAAGAACTGCAATCATTCCCCATTTTGGCCAAATTAAAAGTATATTTTTACAAAGTTATATTGCATATACAATTATACATGAAGTGCATGAATTGTATAAAGAGAATAAGTATGTATGCACCTGAATGAAGTAAAGATTAAGCTTTAAAGATTCCACATGAGAAATTTTGTCCAGCATCTTGCATACGGTGTCACCTAATTCAAATGATATCTCTTGTTGCATTACGTCGTTGGGGAGAATCACAGCTTTTTTCAACCTATCTACGTTCTCAAAGATTAAACGACCTCTATGACCAACATACTCAAATGACACGAGTTCTGGGCAACAAACCTTAACCCCACACCAAGTTCCATTATGTCCATATATGATATTCTCCCTGTAAAGAATTATCAAAGTCTTGAGCTTCGGACTTGAAATGCATATAGGATCAACTTGTACAATCGCATTGTCTATCAAACGCAACTCCTCGAGTACTGGACATTTCTCAAGAATCTTTTCTACTAAATTCAGATCGAAAGAATAAATAAGGTTTAGCTCAAGAACCCTAAGTGCCCGAAACCCTGTAGATTCAGGCAAATGCATAGCACATCTATACGGAAACAGCCTGAGTTCCTTCAAGGATTCACAAGTTAGGAGACAATCGGGCAAGGGAATGCTGTCACACTTAACCTCACAGGAGAAAAACATTAGGTCAAGTCTTTTGACTTTGCGCTTAACCGCTGCTTTAATCCACCGCCTTACAGTAGTCATGTCAAAGTTCCCACCACAATCTAAACGAAGACTATCCAAATTTATCCCGGTTTTGTTTGTTAAAACCGAATTAACGAACTTTCTGAATTTGGTTTTTCCGAATTTCTCTCTAGCTCGAAAATCTATGCCTACAGAAGGAATTGAAGTCCCTAAATATCTCCATCGAGTTGACAGAATGGTGGTTCGAACAGCCTCTTCAATTGTTGGAAGACGTTGAAGGATCAAATGAAGGATCGGGTCCGGCATGTTGCTGATGTAATCGACTCCATTCTCATGATTTGAAGCCCTGGAACGCTTGGATTTCTGCACTCTTACCTGATCTGAAGCAAAATGCATTAACAGAAACCAACAGATTATAAAGTTATCACACTCAAAGACACATTCTAGTGAGCAATAAAACTAAAGTTGTTTCGGGTTTGGAAAATCAAACAGTTGGATAATTCTTTCGTTCTGTATAGAGATAACATTTTCCTAATATATATTTCAACACTATTGATTTCCTTGGGATAAGACAAGAATGAACTAACATCCAATATTTGTATGATGTAAACGGGTTAATGGACTAACACCAAGAATGAACAAAAATATAGTATATTATATAATCAAATTTAAACTTAGGGAGTGGGAAGTGGGAAACCACCCCAATATTTATCACAGGTTGAATCAAATTAGCTTACTCGAGTGTGCACTCCACGTCAACTAACCCATTGTTAGCTTAATCTTGAATTCCTTTGGAATCTACTAAATCTCAATTACATAAAATGTTTAATGACACAAAAGTTACCAAAAAAGACAATGGGTAATGGGGTTTTAGTTTTCAAAACTCTTTATATGTTTTTTGTATGTTTTATGAGACAAAATATTATAATAAACAGAGTTTAGGTAGTTAAGGAGTTGGCGGGAAGCAAGTCTTTTATGTCATTCTGCTGGCCTACATATTTACATTTGAGTCAACAAATTTGATTGTTTTGGTGGAACAAACAATCATTTTTGTCGATCAAAAGATTCATAGGTGGGGCCAACAGATTGCCAGTTTTGGCAGGAACCAACAGTCAGTTGGTCCAAGACAATTTTGGCAAGAACGAACGGCTAGTTTTGTTGGCAACCAGATTGACAGTTTTAGTTGAAACCAACAGTCAGTTCTGCTGGCCAGTGTCAAGGGGATGTTTTGTACACCAAAACAGTTACCAGAATTTCCCGGCAAAACCCAAACTGACTTTAAATCCATTGGCCAACAGAAATGACTGTCCCGCTAAAACTGTCAATCTGGTTCCCGCTAAAACTGTCAAGGGAATGTTTTGTAAACCAAAACAGTTACCAGAATTTCCCGCCAAAACCCAAAACTTTAAATCTGTTGGCCAACAGAACTGACTGTCCCGCTAAAACTGTCAATTTGGTTCCCGCTAAAACTGTCAAGGGGATGTTTTGTACACCAAAACACTTACCAGAATTTCCCGGCAAAACCCAAACTGACTTTAAATCCGTTGGCCAACAGAAATGACTGTCCCGCTAAAACTATCAATCTGGTTCCCGCTAAAACTGTCAAGGGAATGTTTTGTACACCAAAACAGTTAGCAGAATTTCCCGCCACAACCCAAACTGACTTTAAATCTGTTGGCCAACAGAAATGACTGTCCCGCTAAAACTGTCAATTTGGTTCCCGCTAAAACTGTCAAGGGGATGTTTTGTACACCAAAACAGTTACCAGAATTTCCCGCAAAAACCCAAACTGACTTTAAATCTGTTGGCCAACAGAAATGACTGTCCCGCTAAAACTGTCAATCTGGTTCCCGCTAAAACTGTCAAGGGGATGTTTTGTACACGGTACACCAAAACAGTTACCAGAATTTCCTGCCAAAACCCAAACTGACTTTAAATCTGTTGGCCAACAGAAATGACTGTCGGTTCCCGATAAAACTGTCAATCTGGTCAGATTGACAGTTTTAGCCAGATTGACAATTTTAGCGGGAACCAACAGTGGCCCCTTGACCCGCCCGCTCACCTAGGAGCGGAAGCGTATCAGATTCGCTAACAGTAGTGTGCAGTCCGCACCACGTTCCTAAAATCCTATTGGTCTCTAGTAAATCTGATCTACATAAAATGTTTGATGACACTAAAATAAGTAAAAGGATAGTTTATAACATGGTTTTAGTTTCCGAAACCTTTTTACGATGTGTATCATTTTAAAGAACATAAAAAAGAGAAGAGGGGTATGTATACCATGTTTATGAGATCGCTTTCGCTTTGAACCAGAACCTTGATCTCCTTGTTCCAATGACGCCATTCTTCTTGTTCGCACTCCCTCTTTAACAACGGGTTTTGAACTCCGCAAAAAGTACTTCATCCTTTCAGGCGTGGTTTGGTCTTCGTTTGGAAGGGGAATGAACAAGAATGATATTTTTACTTATTTTTAAATGGGGTTTTGGTTTTTATTATTTATGAAAACATAATTTAATGAGTAACACCACGAACCCAATTGATTTGTGCCATATTAATAGTGAATCAATATTTATATTTTTACGTTATTGCCTTTAACATAATTAAAAAAGCAGCAAAAATTGATTTTTTTTTTTTTTTTTTTAACGGCGGGTTAGTTGTTAGATGTTAGTTGTTAGCTCGAGTTAGTGTCGCATCCTCGGGCAGAGATACCAACCGCGAGCCTCTCCTTAGGGGATAACCCCACTCCTATTCCCGATTCGCGTGATATCATTAGAGCTTGTGTTTCCCAAGTGAGGACTTCCCGATCGGTCACCCAAACCGGTACAATACATATAATTGTATACGTGATTCGGGTACAATACATATAAGTCCAAAAAAAAGTTTTCATCTTAAAACAAGATGGGTAAAAACTATCAAATACCATCGTACTTTCAAAAATGTACAAAGTTGAACTATGTACTTTTTTATTGTTTACTTGACCAACGAACTTTCAAATTTTTATTCGACTTGAACCATATCTTATTTATTAAAAAAAATAAAAAGAAATTACACGTGGATAATTAGAAAAGATATCTTATTTATTAAAAAAAATAAAAAGAAATTACACATGGATAATTAGAAAAGATATGGTTCAAGTCGAATAAAAATTTAAAAATTCGTTGGTCAAGTAAGTAATAAAAAAGTATATGGTTCAACTTGGCCATTTCTCAACATTATTGAAATAATAAGCAACATTAGCCTTACTACCTCCATCACTTAAGTTTTCACCCCTTTTCAAAATCCTGGGACTTTTAACAGGACTAGTTCTAGGATTTAAAGTGGGATTTTCATTAACAGGCATAGGAATATCACCAATATTGATACTAGTATTCATAACCGTATCATTACTACCAATATTATCTTCAGAAACATTAACATCACCAGACTCCTTAAGACAATCACTTACCACATCCTTCTCAATCACTTCATTAGCTTCTCTTTCCGACACAGACTCCCCAACACTCCTAGAATCTAAGCTCTGATTATCCACACTAGAACCAGCATCAACATCACTCTAATTCCCATCATACTCAACACCTTCCATACCTTCCACAGACCTCCCACCCTTACTACCCAACTTATAAGTAGTCTTCTTAAAACTTACCGACTTATTAACCACATTAGCCTGCTTATTTTTGTTCCTAATAGCACTATTATGATTCCTAGTAGCCCTAACAGGACGAGCCATATCATTTGATTCCTTAGGAGGAGGAACCAAATTAGGGTTTATATTATAAGAATCGGACATGGTGAAAGTGAGTTAAAACGAAGTGAAAATGGAAAAGGAATTATCTAGAATCATTTGGAAAAGAACAGATCTATGACAATATTGGTGAAATGGATGAACAGTATGTGTTATTGTGTGTAACGGAACTTTAAGAGGCCATAAATGTGATGATCAAACAAAATAATATGTATAAATTTGGTATGTATATATAGGGAATGAATAGTAGATTAAGGATCTACATTCAAATATAAAATTCAATGGTTAGATTTGATATAGATGATGAAATTCTTTATAAAATAGCCTAAGTTTTTAGAGAGAGAAATATTGCATTTTAAATATGATTCTTTCTGTTACGAACAGTCATTTCTGTTTGCCAACAAATTGGTAGTTTTGGGGAGAACCAACTGTCGAATCTTTTGGCCAGCAAATTGATAGTTTTGGCGGGAACCAATAGTCAAATCTGTTGGCCAGCAGATTTGACAGTTTTGGCGGGAACCAAGAGTCATTTATGTTGGACCACATATTGACAATTTTGGCTCCCACCAACAATCATTTCTGTTGGCCAGCAGATTGACAGTTTTCACGGGAACCAACAGTGGATTTGACTGTTTTGGCGGGAACCAATAGTCAATTATGTTAGGCAACAAACTGATAAGTGGGGCCAAAATATTTGCTTACACGAGTATGCAGTCCATACCACCGAACACATACCTAAAATCCTATTGGTCTCTAGTAAATCTGAATTATATAAAATGTTTGATGACACTAAAATCAGTAAAAGGATAGTTTATAACATGGTTTTAGTTTCCGAAACCTTTTTACGATGTATATCATTTTTAAAGAACATAAAAAAGAGAAGTGGGAAATGTATACCATGTTTATGAGATCGCTTTCGCTTTAAACCAGAACATTGATCTCCTTGTTCCATTGATGCCATGCATCTTGTTCGCACTCCCTCTTTAACAACGGGTTTTGAACTCCGCATAAAATACTTCATCCTGTGATTTGTTGTTTTGAACTCCGCACAAGTATTATTTTAAACTAGAATGGTACCCGCGCAATGTAACACCCCCAAAATACCGCAGCGGAAGACTGTGTCATAGGGGTGCTACTTCATAATACAAAGTACAAGTTATAGAAAACGAACTCTAAATGAGACGTTTTGAAAAGTTACCATTCGATTAATGAATTCAAAGTTACAAATATGAGATTCCAAAGTATGATACATAAATGTATACAAAGTTTTGAATGGTAAATGATAAAAGCGTAAGTCTTCAGAATATGCAGCTTGACTCTAAGTTCCACGCACTAGCTATCGCCTTACTAACCTGAGATAAACATGCTAAAGTGTCAACACAATGGTTGGTGAGTTCATAGAGTTTGTCTTAAAACAGTTGAAAAGCTTTAAAGAATGTTCACACAGCAAAGGCATTGAGAATCCACTCAGTTGCAAGTCCCGCCATAAGAGACTTGCAACCTGTGTGTCCACAACTCACTGCTAAAAGATAGTTTATACAATGCACCGGATTATATTCACCCAAGGTCAAGAATAGACACAAGGGCGGGGGCATCTTCCCAAATAGTACTACGTCATCCAAGGTCAAGTATAGACACAAGGGTAGGGGGCATCTTCCCATGAGTACTACCAATACCTCTCCGACAGAATAGAGTATTATGTATGCACGTAAATACGAATCTTGTATTTAAATTAAGCAAGTATAGTGTAACAAGTATGTATAACGCAATCAAGTATAATGCCAATCAAGTATAACAAGTATAAATGTTTAAGAGTATTTGTACAAGTAAGCAAGTAGTTGAGCATGTATCTACTCCAAAGAGTTAAAACAAGTATAAAAAGAGTAGGGGCTATGACTCACCTTAAGTCTATGTAATGAGAAATGAAAGTGGTAGTCGAATCGCGAAAGTCTCTAAGAGCAGCCTATAATAGAACGTTGCAACTTAGGTTTGGAGTAACGTCTAAGAATATGAAGAATTGCCAATATATGTCTTGCATATAGTTCATGATGTAGTACTTAGTATAAAGTGTAAGTCGTTGATTATAAGTGGTCTATGAAACATGTATAGGTTGTAAATCTCTTACTACCGTTCGGGCCGACATAATTCAGAAGTCATGGAGTAAACGTTCGAGGAGCCAGGACACTTTAATTCGTAAATCCACAACTCATCTCGACGGCTTACTTAATGAACTCCTCACATGAGGCTCCCTACTATTGTAGTATTTGATAACATATATATATATAAGCTTTTTGATCTTTAAAAGTTATATGGTCTTTAGCCGTGGCTTTGCCGTGACCTTGGTTATTGTTACCATGGTCTTAAGACTCAACCTTGGCTTTAGCCATGGTTGTGGTCTTGGCTTTAGGTCATTAGACCTCTTGGTCTCATCTAATTATAATCATTATATAGTAACTTTGGTATAAAAATGGGCTGTTAAGAATTTGAAGAAAATTATCACTCAGAAAGCATTTTCAGGGCTCGAGCTTCTTTGTTCCTGAACGAAAACGTCGTTCCGGACAACTTTCGTGTTTTAACTTTTTGATGAATCGGAACAGAAGAGTGACTTTCAAAATGGCAGAATGCAAACAGTAGGGTATAGGCAGTTTCGGCGTTTTGGTTTCGCTAACTTCTTATGGCCATAACTTTTGACTCGTGTACTCGTTTTAAGTGATTCAAATTGCTATGTTTTCCTTTTGAAGTCCTTTATAACAGTAAGTAAGTTTCAAATATTATAGTTATACTATTTTGGTCGTGGTTCTCCATAAAAATCACTAGTTTGCTTGTTTGCTTGTCATAAGTTAACATATGTATACCAATACTTGTTTTATCCATTTTTAAACATCATGAACACAATAACAAGAACATATATAGCATGAAAGGAACACAAAGAGCATGAAAATGATAATTAAGCAAGGAGTATGTTAGGGTTTGCTTACAACTTTTGGCTTTCTTAAAAGAAAGGTAAGTAACTAGTAAGGTACGGACTTTGATAGACTTAAGCTTCACTCTTTGCAATCTATGATAAACCGAGGTTATTTGAAGATTATAACGACGCCTTCTTGAAAGTCCAAAGCTATTTGAAGATTATAACTACGTATTTTTGGATACTTTAGAGTTATAACAACTTTTCTTAGAAAATTTCCAAGATTGAAGATCAAACACTAGTTTTCTTTCAAAAACTAGTTAACTTTCTTACAAAATATAAGAAAAGTGCCTTAGGTTTTAGGACTTGAAGGTTATAAGAAGGTGTGGTGCAAGTTTTCTATGTGTTTTAGCTTGGTATTTATAGGGTAGAAAAAATAGTTAACCATATATTGGGTTAGAATTTAACCATGGTTAGTTTAAGACACTTGTAATGATCTAAAGAATCAATGGTCAAGATTTAACCACACATGGTGACTCCCCCCCCCCTAAGTCGGTTTCAATAAGATAAGGGTGACTAGATGAGTAGTCATGGTCTTTGGATGATAATATCCTAAGTATGTAGCTAGTTTTGACTCCGTAAATTGCTAACCGTAAGTTTTTAAGTCACGAAACGTAAAACCGGGTATCCTAAAAATATGAAACTTATAAATATGCTAGAACTTATCAATATACTCCATAATAAAATATAAAATGAGTGGTAGGATCTATCGGGTGCTAAAACCCTGCTAAAAACTGGAAACACGGGTCTAAAACGCGTAATTCGCGTAAAACGCTGAACTGAAAAACGTAAAATTCCAAAACTTTTGGAATTGTCCTAAAATGAGAGAAAATCATATTTCTATTATTTATAATGTTTTATGGACATATCGGGATGCTGGAATGACGTTTAAACCTAAAAGTAAATCTCGGACATGGCTTTGTGATTTTTGCAGAAATGATCCGACGAGCGTCAAACTCTCGGATTATCGTTAAAATAGTTTAACTTACGAGAATATGAAATAAAAATTTCTGAGATGAATAGTGAAAAGTGAATAGTAAAAAGTGAATAGTGAAATTTTCGGGAATAAAATTTAACCTGAAATTGCGAATTGTTACAGTCTCTACCCCTTAAGGAGAACTTCGTCCCGAAGTTCAGTTGATGTTAACTACTTACGGTGTGTCTAAGAGAATTCGGGATTTCAAGATCTCTAAAATAGTGGTGTTCACTCTGATTCGTCTAAGGTTCTGGTTAAGGAGTTGTATCGGCTACAATTAAGCCCACTTATTTATAACACATTACTTACATAAAGAAGCGTCCAAATTTATGTAAGTAAGGTCTCATAAACTTATGGTTCGGTGATTTACAATTTCTTTATTTAAATGAAGAGGCGTCCCAATCCATTTAAATAAGGAGATTCTAAAACATCATACTTAAAAATTTCCGACACAAAATCCGCCTTCTGAGGCCGATAGTAAGATAATCAAGTCATCAAATCCCTAAAGCTAAGCAATAATATTATTTAACTCAAATCTTGTGTCTCATCAAACAAGAACTGTCTCAAGATCAAGTTAAATAATTAGTTATTACTGAGCTCCATGTTTCTAATGACTCGGCTAATCTCTGGGGCTCCTTATAATACTAAAGTCACATCATCTAACAGCGTGGAACTAAACCAACAACTACCAAGAAGCGTATGTATATGTAGTGTGTGTAAGGCAAATAAAGAGGAGAGTCTTAACGTATATAGCAGTTATAGTCTAGGCACTAAATGCAACCTAGTTCTCTATAACCAAGGCTCTGGTACCAATCTGTAACACCCCCAAAATACCGCAGCGGAAGACTATGTCATAGGGGTGCTACTTCATAATACAAAGTACAAGTTATAGAAAACGAACTCTAAATGAGACGTTTTGAAAAGTTACCATTCGATTAATGAATTCAAAGTTACAAACATGAGATTCCAAAGTATGATACATAAATGTATACAAAGTTTTGAATGGTAAATGATAAAAGCGTAAGTCTTCAGAATATGCAGCTTGACTCTAAGTTCCACGCACTAGCTATCGCCTTACTAACCTGAGATAAACATGCTAAAGTGTCAACACAATGGTTGGTGAGTTCATAGAGTTTGTCTTAAAACAGTTGAAAAGCTTTAAAGAATGTTCACACAGCAAAGGCATTGAGAATCCACTCAGTTGCAAGTCCCGCCATAAGAGACTTGCAACCTGTGTGTCCACAACTCACTGCTAAAAGATAGTTTATACAATGCACCGGATTATATTCACCCAAGGTCAAGAATAGACACAAGGGCGGGGGCATCTTCCCAAATAGTACTACGTCATCCAAGGTCAAGTATAGACACAAGGGTAGGGGGCATCTTCCCATGAGTACTACCAATACCTCTCCGACAGAATAGAGTATTATGTATGCACGTAAATACGAATCTTGTATTTAAATTAAGCAAGTATAGTGTAACAAGTATGTATAACGCAATCAAGTATAATGCCAATCAAGTATAACAAGTATAAATGTTTAAGAGTATTTGTACAAGTAAGCAAGTAGTTGAGCATGTATCTCCCCCAAAGAGTTAAAACAAGTATAAAAAGAGTAGGGGCTATGACTCACCTTAAGTCTATGTAATGAGAAATGAAAGTGGTAGTCGAATCGCGAAAGTCTCTAAGAGCAGCCTATAATAGAACGTTGCAACTTAGGTTTGGAGTAACATCTAAGAATACGAAGAATTGCCAATATATGTCTTGCATATAGTTCATGATGTAGTACTTAGTATAAAGTGTAAGTCGTTGAATATAAGTGGTCTATGAAACATGTATAGGTTGTAAATCTCTTACTACCGTTCGGGCCGACATAATTCAGAAGTCATGGAGTAAACGTTCGAGGAGCCAGGACACTTTAATTCGTAAATCCACAACTCATCTCGACGGCTTACTTAATGAACTCCTCACATGAGGCTCCCTACTATTGTAGTATTTGATAACATATATATATATAAGCTTTTTGATCTTTAAAAGTTATATGGTCTTTAGCCGTGACTTTGCCGTGACCTTGGTTATTGTTACCATGGTCTTAAGACTCAACCTTGGCTTTAGCCATGGTTGTGGTCTTGGCTTTAGGTCATTAGACCTCTTGGTCTCATCTAATTATAATCATTATATAGTAACTTTGGTCTAAAAATGGGCTGTTAAAAATTTGAAGAAAATTATCACTCAGAAAGCATTTTCAGGGCTCGAGCTTCTTTGTCCCTGAACGAAAACGTCGTTCCGGACAACTTTCGTGTTTTAACTTTTTGATGAATCGGAACAGAAGAGTGACTTTCAAAATGGCAGAATGCAAACAGTAGGGTATAGGCAGTTTCGGCGTTTTGGTTTCGCTAACTTCTTATGGCCATAACTTTTGACTCGTGAACTCGTTTTAAGTGATTCAAATTGCTATGTTTTCCTTTTGAAGTCCTTTATAACAGAAAGTAAGTGTCAAATATTATAGTTATACTATTTTGGTCGTGGTTCTCCATAAAAATCACTGGTTTGCTTGTTTGCTTGTCATAAGTTAACATATGTATACCAATACTTGTTTTATCCATTTTTAAACATCATGAACACAATAACAAGAACATATATAGCATGAAAGGAACACAAAGAGCATGAAAATGATAATTAAGCAAGGAGTATGTTAGGGTTTGCTTACAACTTTTGGCTTTCTTAAAAGAAAGGTAAGTAACTAGTAAGGTACGGACTTTGATAGACTTAAGCTTCACTCTTTGCAATCTATGATAAACCAAGGTTATTTGAAGATTATAACGACGCCTTCTTGAAAGTCCAAAGCTATTTGAAGATTATAACTACGTATTTTTGGAGACTTTAGAGTTATAACAACTTTTCTTAGAAAATTTCCAAGATTGAAGATCAAACACTAGTTTTCTTTCAAAAACTAGTTAACTTTCTTACAAAATATAAGAAAAGTGCCTTAGGTTTTAGGACTTGAAGGTTATAAGAAGGTGTGGTGCAAATTTTCTATGTGTTTTAGCTTGGTATTTATAGGGTAGGAAAAATAGTTAACCATATATTGGGTTAGAATTTAACCATGGTTAGTTTAAGACACTTGTAATGATCTAAAGAATCAATGGTCAAGATTTAACCACACATGGTGACTCCCCCCCCCCTAAGTCGGTTTCAATCAGATAAGGGTGACTAAATGAGTAGTCATGGTCTTTGGATGATAATATCCTAAGTATGTAGCTAGTTTTGACTCCGTAAATTGCTAACCGTAAGTTTTTAAGTCACGAAACGTAAAACCGGGTATCCTAAAAATATGAAACTTATAAATATGCTAGAACTTATCAATATACTCCATAATAAAATATAAAATGAGTGGTAGGATCTATCGGGTGCTAAAACCCTGCTAAAAACTAGAAACACGGGTCTAAAACGCGTAATTCGCGTAAAACGCTGAACTGAAAAACGTAAAATTCCAAAACTTTTGGAATTGTCCTAAAATGAGAGAAAATCATATTTCTATTGTTTATAATGTTTTATGGACATATCGGGATGCTGGAATGACGTTTAAACCTAAAAGTAAATCTCGGACACGGCTTTGTGATTTTTGCAGAAATGATCCGACGAGCGTCAAACTCTCGGATTATCGTTAAAATAGTTTAACTTACGAGAATATGAAATAAAAATTTCTGAGATGAATAGTGAAAAGTGAATAGTAAAAAGTGAATAGTGAAATTTTCGGGAATAAAAGTTAACCTGAAATTGCGAATTGTTACACGTAATGCGGCGTCGGGTACCGTGTGAGTATATTTTGCGTTATTTGGTTACACGTTTAGTTGTCTTCATACTTTATAAGTAGAGATAAAGATGGTTAAGCAAAATAATTTTAGTTTGAACAACCAACCGCTTCCTAATAAACTTTTAACCAACTTGGTTCCTACAAATTAATTTTGAAATCTTTCCATAATAAGTAAGAAAAATGTCTGAATTTTAAGCCTTTCTAATTATAGTATAGTCTCAAATGCATTATATAGTAGTATAGATTTAGGGGGTTTGGTTTTATGGGTGCATGTTACCGAGTGGGGTTTGGGCGTTTGGTTATAAATCTCGAACCCAATTGATTTGTACAGTTAGAGGGGTGTTTGGTTTAAGAAAAGTTTACTGTGTCTTGGGAAAAACAAGTCAATGTGGTTTGTTTTATTAAAAGTTTTTAAGTCTCACTTTTTTTAATGTTTATAAACTTTGCAGGAGATAACTGTTTTTTCGTCTGAAATTCAAAAGAGAAACTATTTATTTTTATAAACCATGTATTCTGTCGTTTATTTAGTGCAAACAATTCTGAAGCGGTCATGGACTTTCGAGTTTTGATGATACTTTTTTTGCTTTGTGTCTATGGATGTTTTAGTGAGGATGGAACTGCTAGTTCAGTTCTTAGTCATGTTGTTTAAAGGGAAATGTACTCAAACTGATAAGCCACCCTTTGGTGAAGTCTGGGTGCTATAGCTTTCATAATGATGCCTTCTTTTTGAGATCTTTAGAGCATGCGGTCTGATCACACTGAGTTAAGGTTTAACATACCGCAACGTCAGCGTCACATCAGCTTTAACCTTTTCACCTTAACTCAAAAAAAAAAAAAAAAAAAAAAAAAAAAAAAAAAAAAAAAAAAACCCGTTATGTTAACATTTTTGAGTTAAAGCTTAGCTCAACATTTGAGCCCCACTTTTATCAAAAATAATAATTATAATAAAAATTAAAAAAAAAAAAAAAAAAAAAAAAAAAAAAAAAAAAAAAAACTGAGTTAAAGCTTAACTTGGAGGGTGGTATAATAACTTTTCTGAGTTAAAGCTTAACTCACCAAAAACCTCCCCCTTAACGCTACGTTAAGTGGCTAACATTGGGAGTTAAAGCTTAGCTTAACTTAACTTGGGGGACAGTATAATAACTTGGCCTTTAATGTGGGAAGTTAAGCTTTAACGTACCCTTCCACGTTATTATACCGTTTGCCACATTTGAGATGTAGAGTTCATCTAAATAAATTTTATTTTATTTAAGTTTGTGTAACAGTAAACTCAAACCACAAAATAAATCAGAAGCTATGATTACCCAGAAAAAAAAGAAAAGAAAAGGAAACATCAAAATAAACAACAGCAACTCAAAATTATCACAGATTCACGTCAACTGTGTATTTAGAAAATGATAAACACACGTTCAACCAATATACTCTCAGCCATGAAATTGATCTGATGCATTAAAGATTATTTGCATTCCTAAAATTGACAAATAAAGTTTCTTACGTAAAGTTTAGGTTAGGGAGGGTGTAGTTGCGATAAAATTTAATAAATTGATTATTCTAACTTTTATGAAAATAAGAGGTAAGGAGTGCTGTTTATCACTTACCACTTACGCAAAAAGACACTCGTTAGTTTAGACGTTTTCATCGGCTAATGTGACTAATGGTCTCCGATCAAATTTAAACATAAATTAGTATAAGTCAAGAAGACTCGTTGATAATAAAGTCAATGAGCAACCTCAGCGAAGTTCAAGTCAGAGACCTCGTTAAAGAAGTCGAAGATTACTTGAAGACATACTCGCTAGCTGATACGAAGTCAGCTAGTATGTAATAAGAACTGAAGCAGAAGGGGGAAGGTTTATCAAGGGCTGACAATACCATGATATATGAATCTATAAGCTCTTTGATCATCCAAAAGAACGTAGCTCAAAGTATCTCTTAAGATATTTAGGCGGGACTTTTCAAGAATGTAAAAAAGCGGTATAAAATGCATTTTGGATATAGTTAAATCAAGTACGAGTTAGTGAAAATGAAATGATTAGAACTGTTCACTAAAGTAAGATTGTTGGGTTTTCAAGAATAGAAATATTTAATGGAAGATGTACTTTTTCACTAAATGCTTGACAAGTCTTAATTATCTCGCACGTGTACTCCTTTATATCAAAGATAATGTTGGTCAGAGTAAATGCTCACCACTTCATATTTATTGTAAATATTTAAAAAGTGCATTTACTCTTTTTAAACTGAGAGTTGGTCCCTGATCCAATCAACGACCTTAAGAGTTCACTTGCAAACTTATGCTTTGTTTAACTTTGCTTCATCAGAGAGCATTTCTATTATCATTCAATTAAGTATTATTTTTAGGTAACACTTTGTAATTCTTTGATTTATTCAATAAATCTACACCATTGAAAAGTTTATTATATCTCTTATGATTTAGTTTTCATAGCTTTGGATTCTTCATAGTTGTTATGAGGAATGATCATGGTAATAATGGAATTGGTCCGAGTGAGTTAAATAGAAGGCACTATGAGACGTGATTTGCATAAGATATCATGTATAAGTGGTTAATACGAATAGTATGTCATGATTAGACAAAATAGTGAAGGTGTCTTGAGTGGTGTTAAATATATGTGTTAAAGTGTGAAAATAGTAAATTGCGATGTTGTAATTGTATTATATGAAATAGCACCCTTCGGGATAAGAGCTAGTACCATTCGTGGTAATTCAAAGTGCACTCGGGATTACGTTTAAGTATCTGGTGTCGGTGTGGCAAGTAAAAAAGAAGAATGAGATGACATACGGAGCAAGAGAATTCTTACTTGTGGTATAAAATAATATATATTTTGTTTAAATAAGTTTTTGTATAAATGGTCTTATTTTTAAAGAAATGAAATGTTTGAATGATAGCTATGTAGGTTAGATTATTATCAATTACGGAGTACTTACTAAGTAAAAACTTACTTTTTAGTTGTTGAATTTTTGTAGGTTATGTGAATAAGTTAAGGTCAATGAGCTAAGGCCTTAAGGATGGAAGATCATGGAAGAGCTTGTCGTTTGTGTGTTAGGCAAGTCGAAATAGATAGGAATAATTGCATATATACCCATTAAAACTCAAAAACTTGCATATGTATCTAAAATATAAGTTTTTAATGCATGATGTATAGTGCAAGTAAAACATGTTTTGAGTATATATACAAATATGCAAGTTTTAGTGGGTATATATGCAATTGCTCCAAATAGATACCATGCTACGGAGCAAGTTAAACCCCTAAAGTGTCACTATAAAGAAATGGGCCGATTCTTCAAATAGCCCAGTAGCTCAAAGTGGCGGACTTTTTAGACCCACTTTAGTTAGTTTTTTGAAATGTACCGAGCGACTTACGACTTTAATATAATGGAGACATGTGGCAGCAAAAAAGTCGCTCCTAATCATTTGTGTCATACATGTGTAAGGCCTAAGTAGGGATACCTTTTGAGCAACGTATTTCCAGCAACTTTTGTTAAAAGTTACGTATAAATATTAATTAGTAAATGACTAGTATCAAACCCGAGACCTTGGGATTGCACACATTACAAACAAGAATAAAGTATAATAAATATATATATGTTATATGTATCGTGTATATATATTTATATAAACACTTGAGGGACTTAATGATCGTTAAATATTAACTGTAAGTATTAACTATCATTAGTAACGAAAGAATAAGGACTAGAGTGAAACTAGGAGCCAAGAAGGATCTAGAATCCCCTTGGGAGTCCTAGGCCTGTCGAACAAGGGAGGGGAAACCCAACCCACATCAAACTTGGACTCCAAGATTACTCTAGTATAAATACAAGGCCAAGGGTTAGACTTTCACATCTTTTGTGCACACACACAAACCCTAAAACCTTTTCTTCCTCTCTTTCTTTCTTGGCCGATCGGCACAACACCCCACAAAGGGTTTGGGTCGATTTTGGTTATACCAAAACAATTTTCGTTTACTTGCATAAACCTTTATTCGTTGGTAGTTTGTGTGTACAAGAACGAGGTAATTACTCACTATAGTAATTATCAAGAGATCGATAAACAAAACGGTAAGGGGTTTATCATTGATCTAATTTACACAAGACTCAAGGTTTATTGAATTGCATCGGGTACGTTACTATTTATGTTTTAGTTAATCTTTATACGTGTTATACTTGATCCTAGCTTCCGCATAATATGTTATATTGATTGTCAAACTCTAACAGTGGCATCACGAGCCATGTATAACATGTAATTGATTACTAAAACGTAATAAAAATCGGATCTTTAATAGTTTTAGATACGTGTTTTTGATCTAGGGTTTTTCTTTAAAATTTTTTTGATTAAAATTTAAACCCTACCCCTAATTTTTTTTTTGGGGGGGGGGGGGGGGGTTGATTTCCACATAAAACCCTAATTAGGGTTTGTGGTTTACTTGATTAAATTGTAATCACTAGAAACCCTAGGTCTTTAACTGGTTATGTGAACGTACTTGTGACCTATGTGCTAATTGTTAGGATTAATCCATGACAAAACATGCATGTTAGTCATGGATCTTGATTGTTTTATTTTTGTCACATGTTTTTATATAGATCTTAAATTGGGGAAGACTCCAATTAATATATTAAAATCAATTTATATGCTATGTGGTGTGTATATTAGCTTTGGTCTACGCAATTGATTTGTCAATGCATGTGGCTCTCCTCCATTAAGAGGAGAAGGCCTTAGTTGATTACATGCATAATTATACCTAGAATTGATTTTATTAGGATTTTTTTAACAAGGTTTGCATGTGGCTAATTGTTTCACTACTATTATTATTAGTTGTTATGTTTTTTTTTTTTTTTTTTTTTTTTTTTTTTTTTTTTTTTTTTAAATTACTTGTCTTTTTATTGTTTCTTAATTGTTGGACTAGTTGTAAGCAACAAAAAAGGGTGATTTTCATAAAGAAAATAATACGAACTAATAATGGTGAAACCCTAAAGTGATAAAGATTGAATCTTGCGGAGTCTTAGATGCCAACAACGGTTCGCTTCACACGGTAATTTGCTCCAAGGCGAGACTAGCAAGATTCATACTTTATTACATGTTTTGAGATTGAATCCATAAACTTTTGCTTGATTGATGTTTTGTACAAACGTGCTTTTAAAAGTAACTCTTTTAAGACAAAATTCATAACTGTGATTTGAAGGCTTAGAAAAGAGCCTTAGAGTCTGCCTTGGTTATCACAATCTTGAATACGTCTTAAACGAATTTCTTTTAAAATCATGCTTGTAGAAAGTCATCTTAGGGTTTTTTTTTTAAAAAAACCTCAAGTAAAACTTTGTGTATTAATTTCACGAATTGGTAATAAAAAAAAGGTTTTGAAAACTATGCTATAAAGATGAGTGCATGCATCTTTATACATATTTTGATTGACCTATCAAAAATTGAATACCCTTAAAATTTAAGTTACATGCCATCTATCTATAAGGAACACTTGGAATTTTAATTTAGTAAACGTGAGACCTAGGCTAAATTATTATAACAAGGTAAAATTCTTTTAGCGCGTGAGACCATAATTGTAATTTTACAGTTTCTAAGGTAGACGACTTAATTAAGTTGTGCGTGAGACCTAGAACTTAAGGCATGAGATGGGATGAAACATGCTTGCAAGGCAAATTGATGAATCAATTTGATGTAAATCCCATAATGGTCTAGGAATTGGAAATCTTGTTTGCCAATTATTGTTCGACAGATTACCATCTTTTGTACTTTTACCACTAGCAGATCAACTGATGTGGTGAAACTATGTAAAGTTGGATCCTAGATTTTCAAGAAAATTTTGGTGGTTATATGAATATAGCCTATGGGTATTTTATTTTCTTGAAGATATTTATTATCGAAAATACTAATGTTTGAACTTTTATCTGTAGATATGGCCCAACCCGATAACCCAACCGTGATTTCTACTTTCAAGAGTCATCTTGAGAGAGAAAAATTGACTGGAAAGAATTTCAATGATTGGCACCGTCCGCTCAGAATTGTCTTGAGGGCGGCCGGTAAGCTCAATTACTTGACCGAGGAATGTCCAGCTGAGCCTGCTGCTGATGCAACAGAAGCAGTTAAGGCGGAGTGGAGGGAGAAACATGCTAAGTTCAATGAGGTTGCTTGTTTAATGCTCACTAGCATGAGTGCTCAATTACAAAAGAAGTTTGAGTATTTTTTTCCCAAAAGATATGTTTGAAGTACTTCGGCAATCTTATGAGAAACCTCCCGCAATTGAATTGTATGATGAACTTGACAAGCTACACAACTGCAAGCATGGTGACGGTAAACCAGTTGAAGATTATGTAACTGAGATGAAGGAATCTTTTGATAAGCTTCACAGAATTGGATTTGGTTACCCCGAGAATGTGCAAGTGCACTTGATCAACAGGGCCCTTGACAAGGACTTTGCTGGTTTTGTGCAAAATTTCAACATGCACTGCTCGGGGAAGACAGTCTCAGAATTACTCGCATTGCTTGTTGATTATGAGAAAAGTCTACCAGCCAAGGTCAAGGCTCCTACCCCGCAAGTGTTGGCAATTCAGGGGGAGAATCCAGAAGAAATCTCATGTGAACAAAGGCAAGGGAAAAGGTGATAAAGGCAAGCAGGTCATGGCCTATCAACCTTAACCAAAGATGCCCAAGGTGAAGCAGCATCAGCCTAAGCAGAACAAGGTGAATCCGCCAAACAAGAAGGATCAGGCTTGTCACCATTGTCATGAAAAGGGCCATTGGAAGCGCAATTGTCCTCTCTATATTCATGACTTGAGACTCAAGAAGCAGGGGAATGAAGCTGGTAACCCCAGTTCATCAGGTGCGTTCTTTATGATTGCATTATTCACTCTTACTCCTAAATTGAATTCATGGGTATATGATACGGGATGTGGCATTCATATTTGCAATACCTTGCAGGGGTTTAGAGTTGAGAGAAAGCTGGCCTATGGACAACAATTCTTGCACGTGGGTAACGGAGCGCATGCAGGAGTTGAAGCTATAGGAGTTTTTGATTTAGTGTTGCCTTCGGGCCTAGTACTATCTTTAAATAATTGTCATTATGCACTGTCAATTGTTAGAGGTGTAATTTCATTTTCATGTTTGTTGAACCTTGGTTTTCATCATACTGTTTCTAGCAATGTAATTTCAGTTTCTTTAAATGGTGTTTTTTATTTTTAAGCTATTGCTGTGAATGGTGTGTTTGAAATTGATATGAATGATAATGATAATGCTTTTGTTAAAAATAATTCAATGTATAGCATCAATAGTAAGAGAATCAAGAAAGGTCTGGATTCGTCTTATCTTTGGCATTGTCGACTTGCTCACATTGGCAAAGATTGCATGAAAAAGCTGCAACATGATGGGCTTTTAGAAAAGATCAATGATGAATCATTTGATAAGTGCGAATCTTGCATTGCTGGGAAGATGACAAAGAAACCCTTTAAAAATAGGATTGAAAGGGCTAATGATCTACTTGGTCTAATTCACACAGATGTGTGTGGACCACTTAGACATGTGTCAAGGAGAGGTGCTAGTTACTTCTTAACATTTACGGATGATTACAGCCGTTATGGTTATGTTTATTTACTTAAACATAAACATGAGGTGTTTGAAACATTCAAAGTGTTTAAAGCAGAAGTAGAGTTGCAACTTGGAAAGAAGATTAAAGCTCTTCGATCCGATAGCGGTGGTGAATACCTGAGTCAGGAGTTTATAGATTACTTAGCAAAGGAGGGAATTGTCCAGTACCTTACTTATCCATATACTCCACAACAAAATGGTGTATCTGAGAGAAGGAATCGTACATTGCAAGACATGATACGATCTATGTTTAATCTAACAACTCTTCCTTACTCGTTTTGGGATTATGCCTTGGAATCTGCGGTTTGCATTCTTAATATGGTTCCAACAAAGAAGGTGGATAAGACACCATATGAGTTATGGACTGGAAAAGCTCCTAACTTGTCTTATCTAAAGGTCTGGGGTTGTGAGGCGTATGTTAAACGTGACTCAGCAGACAAACTCCAACAAAGATCTGTGAAGTGCATCTTCGTAGGATACCCTAAGGAAACTATGGGTTACTACTTTTATTACCCACCTGAAAACAAAGTTTTTGTTGCAAGGTATGGAGACTTCTTAGAAAAGGAGCTCATATCTCAAGAATTCAGTGGGAGAGTATATGATCTGGAAGACGATCATGAAGATGTAGCACCTTCTGAAAACACTAGCCAACTTCCTGTGGAACCTGAAAGTTTAGGTCCTCCACCTGAAGTTGAAGTGATTCCCGTTCGTAGGTCATCTAGACCTGTGAAGGCTCCTACACATCTATGTCTTAACATGGAGTGTGATGACAACTTGATAGGGGATCTTGATGAACCTACAAGTTATAAAGCTGCCATGAATAGTCCTGAAAAGGAAAAATGGCAGGGAGCTATGAATGGGGAAATGCAATCCATGAAAGACAATGAAGTCTGGGAAGAAGTAGACCTACCTCTGGGTGCCAAGTTAGTTGGGAGTAAATGGCTCTACAAGAAAAATACTGACATGGATGGCATTGTACACACCTATAAGGCCTGTTTGGTAGCTAAAGGCTATACTCAAACTTTTGGTGTTGACTATGAGGAGACCTTTTCTCCTGTAGCTGACATTAGGGCTATTAGGATTCTTATAGCTATAGCCGCTTACTATGACTATGAGATTTGGCAAATGGATGTCAAAACCGCCTTCTTAAACGGTCGCCTAGATGAAGACATCTATATGGCGCAGCCTGAGGGGTTTGTGAATCCAGAATTCCCAAACCGTGTATGCAAGCTTAAAAGATCCATTTATGGATTAAAGCAAGCATCACGACAATGGAATAAGAGATTTGACAGTGAGATTAAAAAGTATGGATTCACTCAAAATCTTGATGAGCCATGTGTATATCACAAAGCTAGTGGGAGTAATGTAATTTTCCTTATTTTATATGTCGATGACATATTGATCATGGGAAACGACATTCCAAGTTTGCAAAAGGTTAAGGCATATTTTGGAAGTTGCTTTTCTATGAAAGATTTAGGGGAAGCTGCATTTATTCTAGGAATCAAGATATATAGAGATAGATCTCAGCGATTAATTGGATTAAGCCAAAGTGCTTACATTGATAAAATATTGAAGAGATTCAATATGCAAAATTCCAAGAAGGGATATTTGCCGATGCAAGAGCAACATGGCTTGAGCGAGAAAGTTTGTGCTTCAACACCTGAAGAGGTGCAACGCATGAAAAGAGTCCCTTATGCTTCGGCTGTGGGATCTATTATGTATGCGGTGAAAAGCACAAGGCCTGATGTGGCATTTGCTCAGAATTTAACCAGTCGATATCAGCAGAATCCAGGTGAAAAACACTGGACTGCTGTTAAGAATATTCTTAAGTACCTTAGGGCTACTAAAGAGATGTTCTTAGTTTATGGGGGTACTCCATCTGCTGAACTTGATGTTACAGGTTACTGCGATGCTTCTTGGAAAGGTGATAAAGATGATACGAAGTCTCAGACGGGATATGTCTTTGTCATTAATGGAGGAGCTGTGGATTAGAGGAGCAGAAAGCAGAGTGTACTGGCGATGTCAGCTATAGAAAGTGAGTATATAGCTGCTTCAGAAGCTGCAATGGAAGCTGTTGGATTTGGAAGTTTGTCTCAGGGCTTGGGGTTATGCCTTCAATTCAGCGACCTATAAAAATGTATTGCGACAATTCAGCTGCAATTATATTTGCCAATGAACCTGGAATCATGAAAGGCACCAGACATTTCCCGATTAAGCATCACTATGTTCGAGAACAAGTCGAAATAGGTGAAATCGAATTGCTCAAAGTTCACACAGATGAAAACTTAGCAGATCAGTTAACAAAGCCTCTACCTGGCACCAAGCTTCACAAGCATGCTGAAGGAATATGACTTAAATTAGCTGAAAGTTTCATGCCCATTTGTGATTAGTATTTGGATAAGGGATGTAATGTACAATTATTATTTTAATGAAATAAAATATGTTTATGTTTATTTATTCATTGTCTTAATAATATATCCTATATTTGCATGTTTAAGATCCATGAATAAATTTTTATTCTAAATTGTCTGTTGTCGATTAATGATATGGGAATATCATTAAGTTAAGACAATTTTGATTATTGGTTAAGGATATACTTGAAAGTATATTGATGCGTAGTCATACTAATTTCACATGATATTCAATGAATTGAATTGGACTTATCCCAACAATATGATTAATATTTATTGTGAGAATCATATTTAAAGTTATCCCCAGACTTGAGATACCAGATAAGTGTCATGGATGTAGTGCATTTTTGTGAGACAATCTACCGCTTACCGTAATTGGAAGTCATAAGGGTTGTTTTCAGAAGTGTTGCAAAGTTCATGGGTTATTCTTGTAGTCAAGAGAGAATTTGTTCCTTCTGATTTGTTCAGAAGTTTAATACTGCTGGGCCCCTCGTAGGGTTGACAAAATGTTTGCGTGGCCATGCCCAAAGTCTATCTGGAATACGTTCAGATGTTTTGGTAATTTTGTTCAATCATAAAGAAACGAGAAACAGAATATTAATAAAGAATCTCACATCTTTATTAAATGTAGTATTAGAAACAAAAGGATAATTATAATGATAAATCATTAAAGGTTTTCCAGGAAACCTAGCTCGGGTCGAACTGGGGGCATTGGAGTGTTGCAAGACGCCAACCAATGTCATTTTACTATTAATAGATATACGTGTGGGAGCTGTTAAAAGTTACGTATAAATATTAATTATTAAATGACTAGTATCGAACCCGAGACCTTGGGATTGCACACATTACAAACAAGAATAAAGTATAATATATATATATATATATATATATATATATATATATATATATATATATATATATATATATATATATATATATATATATATATATATATATATATATATATATATGTTATATGTATCGTGTATATATATTTATATAAACACTTGAGGGACTTAATGATCGTTAAATATTAACTGTAAGTATTAACTATCATTAGTAACGAAAGAATAAGGACTAGAGTGAAACTAGGAGCCAAGAAGGATCTAGAATCCCCTTGGGAGTCCTAGGCCGGTCGAACAAGGGAGGGGAAACCCAACCCACATCAAACTTGGACTCCAAGATTACTCTAGTATAAATACAAGTCCAAGGGTTAGACTTTCACATCTTTTGTGCACACACACAAACCCTAAAACCTTTTCTTCCTCTCTTTCTTTCTTGGCCGATTGGCACAACACCCCACAAAGGGTTTGGGTCAATTTTGGTTATACCAAAACAATTTTCGTTTACTTGCATAAACCTTTATTCGTTGGTAGTTTGTGTGTACTAGAACGAGATAATTACTCACTATAGTAATTATCAAGAGATCGATAAACAAAACGGTAAGGGGTTTATCATTGATCTAATTTACACAAGACTCAAGGTTTATTGAAGTGCATCGGGTACGTTACTATTTATGTTTTAGTTAATCTTTATACGTGTTATACTTGATACTAGCTTCCGCATAATGTGTTATATTGATTGTCAAACTCTAACAACTTTACCTTCTATTTTATCTTTTTCTGCCAAAATAGTAAAACTTCAAAAAATATTATTTTAATCTTTTTGCCTCTTTTCAATGTTAAGCAACTTAGCTTCTAACTTTGAGCACTTAACCAACCTTTCACCTTTTTGAAATCTGAACCTTTAAAACATTTGTAAAAGTATGATCCTAGCTAGTTCCATGGGTGCCTACTTATGTGATCTTTGCATGAGTTACAAACTCAATAATCAACTAGAAGTTTTTTTTTTTTTTTTTTTTTTTTTTTTTTTTTTTTTTTTTTTTTTTTAATAAAAAGTCCTATACACTTGATCAAAATAATGTGAATGATCATAAAGCTGTTTAGTTCCTTATAAACACTCATAAATATATATTACTAGTTATTCTAAAACATATTTAGTTATTTCACCTATTAATAAGAGGGTTAATTAAAACCTAAACTTATAGTCTTACCATAAGTTGGAGGACTTTTATTACAAACTTTAAATACCTTTGGATCTAATTGCTATATTCTGTTAGAGACTGTTAAATCTTTTTCTTTCTATAAATATATACTCCTATCATATCATGCATGCATCCGCCATTTTCATATCTTCAAAACTCATAATCATGACGTCATCATCATCATCAAGAACAATCATATTGAAGAGCTCAGACGGACACGCATTCGACATAGAAGAAACCGCAGCACATCTCTCACTCACAATCAAACAAATCATCCAACAAGATCCCTCCAAAACCATCATTCCAGTCCCAAGAGTCAACGCAGAAACTCTCTCAAAGATCATCGACTACTGTCGAAAACACGTCACTGATAAGGACAATGAGGAGGCTTTGAAATCGTTTGACGTCGGGTTTGTTGAAGAAATGAATGAAGTGACTCTGACTTATGTTTTGAATGCTGCTAGGGTTATGGATATTGAAAGCTTGCATGTTTTGGTTTCGAAAGCGTTGCGTGATCGGTTGAGGGGTAAATCTGTTGAGGAGATGTTTCGGATTTTTAGTATTGATGATAGATTGAAGGCGATATTTGAAGCGTTGATTCATGCCGTGCTACCGAGATCATCTGACTGAATACCTCCACTGTCTGCAGTGTACGTGATAAATTAGTTCTGGAAGGTTGTTAATTACTTGTTTGTTTAGTTGGTTAATTCTGTTACTTTTTTTCTGATACTAGTTGTATATACACTACTACACAAAAGCTCAAAGAGATCCCTAAATAGAGACCGGTTACGTAAAACCCCGGTCTTTTACACAAAAAATTACATGGGGATTCAAAATGTTAATTACGAAGACCGGTGAATTCCCTAAACCCGCTTTCTATCTACCCAAATTTTAAGCGGGCTTTTTCCCCTCTTTTATCAATTTCGCTAATTTGAAAGAACACACTCCAAAATTTGAAATCACGTTTTTATATTCGGATAAAATTAAAATATTAAAATTGCACACTCCAAAAGTCCAAAGTCCAAACTTTATCTATGTGTTACTCTTCTATACACCCAACACACACTTTAAAATTTTGCGGATCTGATCCAAATGACTCCAATCGAGTTCTCTTAGTCAGGTAATTTAATAAGTTTTATATATCAATTTATATTATGCTGTAATTATATTCTTGAATCTTTTTATGTTCTTTGTTAAAAAGTGAAAGAATGGGGATCTTGATCCAAATCCAAAGTTAGGGTCTTTGGCCCAAAGCAAAAGTTAGGATTTTGTTAATCTGATATGGGTTATGGTTCTATATAGGTGATTGTGATTTGGTTATCATATTTAATTTCATATTCTATTCGTTCATATGAATATATGTTCTTTATATATAACCACAATTAGGTTTGGTTGATTTTTGATAAGCATTGCTAAGTTGATTATATCCCCAATACATGGCACCGTAGAGGAGAATAGTGGTGCTAAAATATACATCCCTTGCTACCACAACTTCAATGGAGACCTTTCTTTAATATCGTAAGGTATTTTTTCAGTTAATTTTACTCTAGCATTAAAAATTTGACATGTTTATATGTTATCTCAAGTTTCGGAGTTGGTATGCCGAATTTCCTGGCTAAAAGGAGTTTTTGGATCTACTTTGTAAGTAAAGTTAGGATAGCATCAAGTAGTTGTGTTAACAACTGTCTCTCTCATTTTTCGATTATATGAGATTAAGATAATAATGCTTTAGTATTTAGCCCATGAGCTTTTATAATAGAATTAATGATCAAGTAAATTTAGGAGTATCCGGTGTTTTGAAACCCGGGTCGACCCGGCCGGTTCTGGCCGAAAAACGGGTCAAAAAAACCCGGGTTAACCGGTTAGACCCGCCGGGTTTTGAGTGACCCGGGTCAACCTGGTTCTCAAAACCGGGTTTAATTTTTTCAAAATTTTTTAATGAAAATCCGGGTTGACCCGGCCGAAAAAATAAAAAATAATAAATTGAAAACCGGGTTGATCCGGCGGTCGAACCGGTTGACCTGGTGCCCGGTGACTCGACCGGGTCGATTTCAAACCCGGTTTTCAAAACATTGGGAGTATCAATCGGCTATTGTTATAATCACTTTGAAAGTGTACCTTTAAAGTCCAAGAACCCAAAGGTTTTTTTTTTTTTTTTTTTTTTTTTTTTTTCATTGAGAAGATTCGGAATGTTTCTTTTGTTTTACTACTTGAGTCTCGAAATTATACTCTCATGTTAGATCATTTAGATATGGATTACTTGTTGAGTTTAATATTTTAAGCTACTCTTTTTTTTTAGAATAATGGTGAGTTCTCACACTTTCTTTTGCTAACCTCAATGACTTCGCTATGTAGATATTTTATAGATGCTTTTAACATTGTCTTAATATTTGTTTCATAATGTTGTTCTAGTTTTATTTTTATTTTCTTACCTTTTAACGGTTTTTTTTTGTTTGTTTTTTTTTGTTTTGTTTTTTTTTTTGTTTTCCTTGGTCTTGTGATTTTTTACATATACAGGATGTTCATGCTTTTGCCGAGGAGAATGACGATTTTGATTGGGGTACTCATGATAGACTTGTAACCCATAATATAGTCATGACAGCTTGTGCGAATATCATTTCTAGGTTGATGTTTGATTTGTCTAATACTTATATTTTTTTGTGATACAAGTGATATTTAGTAATCCTTGTTCTTGAATAATGACTTAGGCACTTGTGCAATTCAGTTACAGGTATTTTCAGAAGGAACAAATGGTGCCACATTCACGTTTCAATCTTCTAATGGGATCTACCTTCTTAGCTCCTATAGCACCTGTCAACTATCAAATTACTGCTGATTTTAGTACTAGGGGCTGTTGAGGATTGCTAGTACAAGTTGTACAGGATTGCTTATTAAGGAAATTGTTGTTTATCATTTAGATGTGACGAAATTGACATGTTTATTTGTTAATGGTATATTTTTGCTGGATGGACTTGAATGTTACTCGAAATACATGATCAATGAGGCATGTTTGGGATTTCTTATAGAGTTAATAACTTATTGGGGCTGTTTGATATTGCTTATTGAATCAACTACTTATAGGGGCTTATTGTGATTGCTTATTGAATTAACTACTTATAGGGGCTGTAAAAAATTGCTTATTGAATATGCTAATATGGGATGCGATTGTCATTGAAACTATTTATAAAGCGTTAAATAGTTGTAATCAACAATCCAAAACAAGCCCTATAAGTAGCTTCAATAAGTAATTACAGACAGTATTCTTTATAAGTAGTCTTAAAAAGTAATCTTAAACAAACCCAATAAACCACGGTTTCAATAAGCAATACCTAATAGCCTAATTTTTTTCTTTCGAAAAAAATAATATAAAGACTGGTTTTTTGAACATACACGAGTCTCCATGCTTCTATTAGAGACTGGTTAAACAACCTGTTTTTATGTGTTTCACTCATAGAGATACCCCCTCACAGAGAGTGGTTCTAAAACCAGTCTCCATGTGCAATTTTAACCAGTTTCTGTGTACTTTTTTGTAGTAGTGATATGTGTAAGATGGATTCCTGAGAGGTTCTTAATTCGATGTTGCTTTCGTTTAATTACAGTATTTTGAGTTCTGTTAGTGTATGTTGTGATCGAGGTTGAATGGATAAAGTTCTAGTTTTGATTTGATTTCTGTTTGACAAGATGATTGTGTTTATTTCCTTGCTGATTTTGTTCGAGCATCGTTGATAAATTTAGCATAAATAAAATTTCATGCATGTTTTCAATCACTAGAAGTACAATTAAGTCGAGAAGGCGAAGGACAATCATATATATATCTAATGCTCGGGCTTTTATCACGAAAGGGGCACAATCTTGATAAAGACAAATAGTATTTACAAGGCCTGATTGTATGCTGTGATCCAGTGAAAAGCTCGTTTTAGTAGATTTTTGTATTATATATGTTTAAGTGAATTTTTCATGTTTGATTAATATACATGACACTCTAGCAAGTGATTTGACTAAATGTTTAATATCTTCTAAAAGACCCATTTCGACCCGAACCCGTTTTGACCCGTTACCCAACCTAACCCAACCTGGTCGTTTTGCCACCTTCACTGTTATAAAAGAATGCAATGTTTGATCTGTTTCATTAAAGTAATTAGTTTTCATAAAGATCAATGTTTTTGGCATCATACATTCATACCTAGAATGAAATTTACATTCAAAGCATCTCAAACATGTTTTCTTCTTAATCAGCAAGAAGTCACAATCAAGTTAAGAAGACGGTGGGCTATCGGATGCTCGGGTTTTTTAAGCCAAAGAAGCACAATCTTGAATAATTTACTTGAAGACGAATAGAAATTAAAAACCATTGAGATCCAAACAAGGAATCAGTGTGTCGAAGTTATTCCAAAACATTTACCTGATTATCAATTTATTAACCTCAAATAAGAAAGTTCCTGAGATTTGCTAAATATTAGGATCAATTTATTAACCTCAAAAGATGACACAACATTTACCTGATTATCACCAACATTGACCCGCCCGAAACTTGTGAGTATGACCCAAGTTGAGTTTTGTAGAAAAACATGAACCAGATGGTTTTATTACTCAAAAACAACCGAACGATTACAACCGAACGAGTGTCATCAATCAGCAACAATAAAACCCAATCTGATCTCAAGCAGATTGGTAACCAAGAAATAACACAGCCTGATCTCAATCAAGCAAACCAAGAAAGGAAATACAACGGGTACTCCAGCTACTCTGTCGTACCCCTAATATCTAACTTGATATTAGTTCTATTACAATAAGAATCAAAAGAAGCGGATAACAGCTTAACAAAAGAAAGAATAGCAGCTTTGGTGGTGGTGTAACGGCTATGTAAAATAGCCGTTGGGAGAGATAGGCAGGGAGTTACATCTTGGGAGAGTTAGTTAACTCTTAGGGATAAGCGGAGTATAAATACTCTTCTTCATAACGTCTCTATCCATAATATCACAAGCAGCCCTTCATCTTTCCATCTTCACCAAACAAGCTTATAACTTCAAGGACCATATAACTGAAAATATAAGAATGGCAAGATTAGTCCTTGTAATATATCCAGGCTTAAGATTATATTTTAACAAGTTTAAATTACCAGATCATATAGACCATTGTGTTCAAGTGCTTGTTACATCATCAAATTTATACATTTTTCTTACAAAAACATGATTATTTAGACTTAAGTACTTAGGAATGATAAATTTATGTTGTTAATATGTTTGTTTTAGTAAATTATGCAAGTTTCCACTAGACCTGTACAAGTTGATGACCATCGCAGTTGCTAGACTACAAGTTGCATTCCAACAAGGGGTCTGCAAAACTTGACTTGGACTAAAAAACAGAACTAGGACCTGACCAAACCAGAGTTGAACTCATCATGATCGATTCAGATGCTGGTTATTGGTTTCTTACAACCAGTTTTTAGTTCGCCTTTGGTTCAAAGTTTCTTTGTTCTTTTCCAGAAGTTGCTAAAAAACACCTCATAATTTGAATACTTGTAATAACAGTGATTGGGTTGACCCAGTTTCAACAGAAACAAAACTAGCATCACATCATTTAGATAAGTTAGATTTTCGGCTCAACATATGGTTTTGATAGCGGTTGTAATATCTGATCCGCTTCCTGGTTAGAATGTGTTCATTAGTTCGCTTATATTGAACTCGACTGAATACAAAATAACAATAGAATTTGATTTATACTAATGATACTTTTATTGATGAATTGTATTGTGTATGTTTACAGACTCGACACATATATATACTTGATGAAACGTTGCCATTGTGGCAGTTATACCGTTTCAAAAAGTAAACGACACAACCCTATACTAAACGGTATAAACTATATAACCGTTGTATCCCTAATAACCTAAACGACCCATATTGACCCATATTGACCCAGCCCATATAACTTGGGTTTACAGAATTCTAAAACTAATAACTAATACAATATACTACCCCTATCTTTGCTTCTATAACATTAATAGTCCAACATTCACCCCCCTAATGTTATAGACGGCAAAGTCTTCAATTCTTCAAAAGTTCCCTTTATAGCAATGGTTCATCATCTTCGTACTGAATCAGGTTTGCTTCCAACTTTGGACATTCGCCTTTGTAGTGTCCAAATTCTTTGCATTTGTAACATCTTATCTGACTCAGGTCTTGATCACCATCTTTTTTCTTCCATGGTTTCCAATTCTTGTCTTGCCCACGTCCTGGTCTTCCTTGACTTGAATTCTCATGACCGCAACGTTCACACTTGTGTTCCTTGGTCTTCTCCTTTTCATCTACTTTGCTGAAAAGTAGGTTACTGGATCCATCTTCTTCTTTGACTGCCTTCATCATCCGTTCCTCGAAAGCTTTTAATCTTCCAATGGCTTCTTGGAATGGCATCGTATTAAGATCTGCAAACTGCTCTATTGCTGCAACAATTTGCATAAACTTCTCTGGTACAGAACTTAAAAGTTTCCTAACCAGCCTTTTATCATCCATCGTATGCCCTAAACTGCTTGCTTGTGTTGCAATCTCACTTATCTTCTCGGCATATACATCTAACGACTCATTATGTTTCATCTTTAATTGTTCAAACTCTGACTCTAGTGTTTGAACACGCGCCTCCTTGACTCTATCAACTCCAACATGTCGAATTTTCAACGCATCCCAAATCTCTTTTGCCGATTTAAGGTTAGCAACTTGCAATACCATACTTTCTGGAATTGCTTGATATAGCATTGCAATTGCCGAGTTATCTTTCTTTTGATCGACTTCAGTTCCTTGCGTTGGTTCAATCACTTCCCAAATTCCATGGACATTAAATATCGCCCTGATCTTTACAGCCCAAATCGTATAATTTGTAGAGTTTAACATAGGATACTGGAAATTCATTGTTAATCCTCCTTCCTTCGCTACATTTTCATTCTTCTTTGAAGAATCCCCAGTCATGTTTCTTTTCTTCTTTCTACCAATCTTAACAATCTAAACTAAACGTCCCTAATACCTACAGTGCCCTGGTTAACCAACGGTTTACCTACTGTATCTTCCAAGAATAGTACCCTAGTTTCCTATTAACCGACTATCCTTAATCCTCCTGGTTTCACCACAAAACCAAAACAACTTCCTGGTTTCACCACAAAACCAACACAACTATTCTAATACCAAATTTACTATTCTAATCTTTTCCTACTTGTAATAATTCTAAATTCCTACACTAAATAAACAATTCGAAATTGAAAAAAAACTTATCTGACTGTTCGGTTCCGCAATTCACTATATGGTTTTCTTCTGTCTCCTTTTTCGAACAGCAGCAACAAGTCTTCTTCCTTCCTTCCCTTATTCTTCGTACAACACCAACCAAAAAAAAACGAACCCTCTTCTCTGTTTCTATACACGAATCAAAACAGCACCCTTTATGTTCGATCTTTTCTTCTTTCCTGAATACAATCTTCTGCCTCCCTTGAATCGATTAAACCGTATGCTCTGATGCCAATTATTGAACTCGACTGAATACAAAATAACAATAGAATTTGATTTATACTAATGATACTTTTATTGATGAATTGTATTGTGTATGTTTACAGACTCGACACATATATATACTTGATGAAACGTTGCCATTGTGGCAGCTATACCGTTTCAAAAAGTAAACGACACAACCCTATACTAAACGGTATAAACTATATAACCGTTGTATCCCTAATAACCTAAACGACCCATATTGACCCATATTGACCCAGCCCATATAACTTGGGTTTACAGAATTCTAAAACTAATAACTAATACAATATACTACCCCTATCTTTGCTTCTATAACATTAATAGTCCAACAGCTTATACAAAACAGAAGATGAAAAAACAAATTTGACCAATGCTGCTCTCTTTTGCAAGTAGTTATTTTTCTTAATTAGATCATCTTAAAGAACAGTAACTAAAGTCAACAGAAATCTGAACTTTGGTAAATTCATTTGTGTGCTGGTAAACTGAATCTCGCTTCTAGTAAATTGACCAACTTCAGAGCTTCAGGCTTGTGTGTGTGTGTGCAAAAGAAGCAACATAATGAATAGCTTTATGATGTTTAAGGTCTTATATTTTCTTCATCATACTTCTTATCTTTCCAGCAGTGCAACGTAACCAAACATGACTCATTTGGACAGAATGCAAGTAGAAAGAACAAAGATTTAAGCTTCATAAAGAAATGAACCAAGCGATTGTCTATTAGACATAACAAAGTTCCTGACAAGGACCAAATGTAAAAAGCCCCTACAACAGAAATCTAGTAACCCAAAATATGACTGTAAGTGCGTGTTATCGACAGTTTAACACAAAGCTTGTCTCATTGGTCCTTGAGAACAGAGATTAGTTTCATGCTTGAAGAAGCCTTGTTGAATTTCGACAACTCATTAATCAACTTCATTGCCTTCTCATGGTATGTGACTGTGTTACACCAGATAAAAACCATTTCCTCCAATGCCTTTCCGTGCTCCAGTAAGCAACAGGCTATATCACATTTCTGCTTTTCTCCATCAAATCCAAGAAATTTGACTGTTTTTAGATGACTTGTTAAGATTTTCCATATTTCAACTTCATTAGTCGCCCAGTATTCCGTCCTTAATTGTTCCTATATCATCAAACAATATAAGTAGTTAATATCAAGGTTGCAGAAACCCAAACTATACTTAAGTTGCCGAAGCTTGCAAAGGATAACCTAATGATCCCAATTTCAAACTTTTTTCACCCAAAAAGATGATTATGTGTTTCAAAGTACTGTCTACAGTTGAACCAACTGTAAAGGTGGGAATTATAATACGTCTATGTGAAAACGGTTCAATGTGGCTGAAGGTATATTGATACCGGGTCAAACAATTAGCTTAAAAAGTGTGCCATGCAGTTTACAAGTTGCCCAAGCTAAAAAAGTCGGAAACCATGGTTATCAAAAAAAAAAAAAAAAAAAAAAAAAGGAAGTTGCCCAATCTAAAAGCAAGAGTATACAATCCCATAACTGCTTCAAACAAACAATCAGATCATTATTCAGATAATAACTTTTGGAAACATCACTAATACAGTAAACTCCGTATAACCGTATAACAATGGACAAAAAAGTGTTGGAAAGCCAATTCATCCTGGCCCATTTTGACACATCCAAAAAATCTACACATATTACCAGAAATAAAAAGTAGAAAACATGTGAAGGTAATATGTGAAGCTTCAATATTATGATTCGAAAAAAAGAAAATACTATTTGAGATGAGGAAGACTACCTCTTGAATGATCAAATGGAGAGACTCCAGATTTGGAGAAGATCCGAGAATCCAGATAAGTGCATTCATGGTAAAGTGATCAATTGTTGTCGTTATCTTCAATGTCTTCAGATTTTTAAAATATGCATGTACCCGATCACCGGCAACATCAATGCACTATCATACGACAGCAAGCATACATTTGAATAAATAATCAGCCACTTTGGATTGAATGAAAATCAATAATTTGCAACCAAAAGCTTATAAACGAGAATAAACCCCATAAGATGCTACTGATCAATTGTATTTCATATTACACGCCTATTTGGTATTAAGTTTTGAAGAAACTGAAAGATATACAAATGATAGATTTTTTATCATAACCTCAGAAATTATCAGTAATTTTTAAGTATGGTAATAATTGGTTTCAGTTACTTTCAGAATCACCGAGTAAAATTCTGCGGCAACCATGTAGGAATATAAAATACAGATGAAGAGTATTTTATGTAAAGTGGCAGGCTATAATATATTACAAATACTTTCAGAAAAACTTTTGCACCGTCTACATTTTCACTGACTAAAGACCAGACATTAAGAACTGTTCAAACATCATATTCCTTTCCGGATACAATTCACAAGTAAAATTCTGCAGCAACCAGTTTTAGAAAGACAAAGATTTAAATAAAGAAATGCCCGGTATATATATCCTATAAGAACTGCAATCATTCCCCATTTTGGCCAAATTAAAAGTATATTTTTACAAAGTTATATTGCATATACAATTATACATGAAGTGCATGAATTGTATAAAGAGAATAAGTATGTATGCACCTGAATGAAGTAAAGATTAAGCTTTAAAGATTCCACATGAGAAATTTTGTCCAGCATCTTGCATACGGTGTCACCTAATTCAAATGATATCTCTTGTTGCATTACGTCGTTGGGGAGAATCACAGCTTTTTTCAACCTATCTACGTTCTCAAAGATTAAACGACCTCTATGACCAACATACTCAAATGACACGAGTTCTGGGCAACAAACCTTAACCCCACACCAAGTTCCATTATGTCCATATATGATATTCTCCCTGTAAAGAATTATCAAAGTCTTGAGCTTCGGACTTGAAATGCATATAGGATCAACTTGTACAATCGCATTGTCTATCAAACGCAACTCCTCGAGTACTGGACATTTCTCAAGAATCTTTTCTACTAAATTCAGATCGAAAGAATAAATAAGGTTTAGCTCAAGAACCCTAAGTGCCCGAAACCCTGTAGATTCAGGCAAATGCATAGCACATCTATACGGAAACAGCCTGAGTTCCTTCAAGGATTCACAAGTTAGGAGACAATCGGGCAAGGGAATGCTGTCACACTTAACCTCAAAGGAGAAAAACATTAGGTCAAGTCTTTTGACTTTGCGCTTAACCGCTGCTTTAATCCACTGCCTTACAGTAGTCATGTCAAAGTTCCCACCACAATCTAAACGAAGACTATCCAAATTTATCCCGGTTTTGTTTGTTAAAACCGAATTAACGAACTTTCTGAATTTGGTTTTTCCGAATTTCTCTCTAGCTCGAAAATCTATGCCTACAGAAGGAATTGAAGTCCCTAAATATCTCCATCGAGTTGACAGAATGGTGGTTCGAACAGCCTCTTCAATTGTTGGAAGACGTTGAAGGATCAAATGAAGGATCGGGTCCGGCATGTTGCTGATGTAATCGACTCCATTCTCATGATTTGAAGCCCTGGAACGCTTGGATTTCTGCACTCTTAGCTGATCTGAAGCAAAATGCATTAACAGAAACCAACAGATTATAAAGTTATCACACTCAAAGACACATTCTAGTGAGCAATAAAACTAAAGTTGTTTCGGGTTTGGAAAATCAAACAGTTGGATAATTCTTTCGTTCTGTATAGAGATAACATTTTCCTAATATATATTTCAACACTATTGATTTCCTTGGGATAAGACAAGAATGAACTAACATCCAATATTTGTATGATGTAAACGGGTTAATGGACTAACACCAAGAATGAACAAAAATATAGTATATTATATAATCAAATTTAAACTTAGGGAGTGGGAAGTGGGAAACCACCCCAATATTTATCACAGGTTGAATCAAATTAGCTTACTCGAGTGTGCACTCCACGTCAACTAACCCATTGTTAGCTTAATCTTGAATTCCTTTGGAATCTACTAAATCTCAATTACATAAAATGTTTAATGACACAAAAGTTACCAAAAAAGACAATGGGTAATGGGGTTTTAGTTTTCAAAACTCTTTATATGTTTTTTGTATGTTTTATGAGACAAAATATTATAATAAACAGAGTTTAGGTAGTTAAGGAGTTGGCGGGAAGCAAGAGTCTTTTATGTCATTCTGCTGGCCTACATATTTACATTTGAGTCAACAAATTTGATTGTTTTGGTGGAACAAACAATCATTTTTGTCGATCAAAAGATTCATAGGTGGGGCCAACAGATTGCCAGTTTTGGCAGGAACCAACAGTCAGTTGGTCCAAGACAATTTTGGCAAGAACGAACGGCTAGTTTTGTTGGCAACCAGATTGACAGTTTTAGTTGAAACCAACAGTCAGTTCTGCTGGCCAGTGTCAAGGGGATGTTTTGTACACCAAAACAGTTACCAGAATTTCCCGGCAAAACCCAAACTGACTTTAAATCCATTGGCCAACAGAAATGACTGTCCCGCTAAAACTGTCAATCTGGTTCCCGCTAAAACTGTCAAGGGAATGTTTTGTAAACCAAAACAGTTACCAGAATTTCCCGCCAAAACCCAAAACTTTAAATCTGTTGGCCAACAGAACTGACTGTCCCGCTAAAACTGTCAAGGGGATGTTTTGTACACCAAAACACTTACCAGAATTTCCCGGCAAAACCCAAACTGACTTTAAATCCGTTGGCCAACAGAAATGACTGTCCCGCTAAAACTATCAATCTGGTTCCCGCTAAAACTGTCAAGGGAATGTTTTGTACACCAAAACAGTTAGCAGAATTTCCCGCCACAACCCAAACTGACTTTAAATCTGTTGGCCAACAGAAATGACTGTCCCGCTAAAACTGTCAATTTGGTTCCCGCTAAAACTGTCAAGGGGATGTTTTGTACACCAAAACAGTTACCAGAATTTCCCGCAAAAACCCAAACTGACTTTAAATCTGTTGGCCAACAGAAATGACTGTCCCGCTAAAACTGTCAATCTGGTTCCCGCTAAAACTGTCAAGGGGATGTTTTGTACACGGTACACCAAAACAGTTACCAGAATTTCCTGCCAAAACCCAAACTGACTTTAAATCTGTTGGCCAACAGAAATGACTGTCGGTTCCCGATAAAACTGTCAATCTGGTCAGATTGACAGTTTTAGCCAGATTGACAATTTTAGCGGGAACCAACAGTGGCCCCTTGACCCGCCCGCTCACCTAGGAGCGGAAGCGTATCAGATTCGCTAACAGTAGTGTGCAGTCCGCACCACGTTCCTAAAATCCTATTGGTCTCTAGTAAATCTGATCTACATAAAATGTTTGATGACACTAAAATAAGTAAAAGGATAGTTTATAACATGGTTTTAGTTTCCGAAACCTTTTTACGATGTGTATCATTTTAAAGAACATAAAAAAGAGAAGAGGGGTATGTATACCATGTTTATGAGATCGCTTTCGCTTTGAACCAGAACCTTGATCTCCTTGTTCCAATGACGCCATTCTTCTTGTTCGCACTCCCTCTTTAACAACGGGTTTTGAACTCCGCAAAAAGTACTTCATCCTTTCAGGCGTGGTTTGGTCTTCGTTTGGAAGGGGAATGAACAAGAATGATATTTTTACTTATTTTTAAATGGGGTTTTGGTTTTTATTATTTATGAAAACATAATTTAATGAGTAACACCACGAACCCAATTGATTTGTGCCATATTAATAGTGAATCAATATTTATATTTTTACGTTATTGCCTTTAACATAATTAAAAAAGCAGCAAAAATTGATTTTTTTTTTTTTTTTTTTTAACGGCGGGTTAGTTGTTAGTTGTTAGTTGTTAGCTCGAGTTAGTGTCGCATCCTCGGGCAGAGATACCAACCGCGAGCCTCTCCTTAGGGGATAACCCCACTCCTATTCCCGATTCGCGTGATATCATTAGAGCTTGTGTTTCCCAAGTGAGGACTTCCCGATCGGTCACCCAAACCGGTACAATACATATAATTGTATACGTGATTCGGGTACAATACATATAAGTCCAAAAAAAAGTTTTCATCTTAAAACAAGATGGGTAAAAACTATCAAATACCATCGTACTTTCAAAAATGTACAAAGTTGAACTATGTACTTTTTTATTGTTTACTTGACCAACGAACTTTCAAATTTTTATTCGACTTGAACCATATCTTATTTATTAAAAAAAATAAAAAGAAATTACACGTGGATAATTAGAAAAGATATCTTATTTATTAAAAAAAATAAAAAGAAATTACACATGGATAATTAGAAAAGATATGGTTCAAGTCGAATAAAAATTTAAAAATTCGTTGGTCAAGTAAGTAATAAAAAAGTATATGGTTCAACTTGGCCATTTCTCAACATTATTGAAATAATAAGCAACATTAGCCTTACTACCTCCATCACTTAAGTTTTCACCCCTTTTCAAAATCCTGGGACTTTTAACAGGACTAGTTCTAGGATTTAAAGTGGGATTTTCATTAACAGGCATAGGAATATCACCAATATTGATACTAGTATTCATAACCGTATCATTACTACCAATATTATCTTCAGAAACATTAACATCACCAGACTCCTTAAGACAATCACTTACCACATCCTTCTCAATCACTTCATTAGCTTCTCTTTCCGACACAGACTCCCCAACACTCCTAGAATCTAAGCTCTGATTATCCACACTAGAACCAGCATCAACATCACTCTAATTCCCATCATACTCAACACCTTCCATACCTTCCACAGACCTCCCACCCTTACTACCCAACTTATAAGTAGTCTTCTTAAAACTTACCGACTTATTAACCACATTAGCCTGCTTATTTTTGTTCCTAATAGCACTATTATGATTCCTAGTAGCCCTAACAGGACGAGCCATATCATTTGATTCCTTAGGAGGAGGAACCAAATTAGGGTTTATATTATAAGAATCGGACATGGTGAAAGTGAGTTAAAACGAAGTGAAAATGGAAAAGGAATTATCTAGAATCATTTGGAAAAGAACAGATCTATGACAATATTGGTGAAATGGATGAACAGTATGTGTTATTGTGTGTAACGGAACTTTAAGAGGCCATAAATGTGATGATCAAACAAAATAATATGTATAAATTTGGTATGTATATATAGGGAATGAATAGTAGATTAAGGATCTACATTCAAATATAAAATTCAATGGTTAGATTTGATATAGATGATGAAATTCTTTATAAAATAGCCTAAGTTTTTAGAGAGAGAAATATTGCATTTTAAATATGATTCTTTCTGTTACGAACAGTCATTTCTGTTTGCCAACAAATTGGTAGTTTTGGGGAGAACCAACTGTCGAATCTTTTGGCCAGCAAATTGATAGTTTTGGCGGGAACCAATAGTCAAATCTGTTGGCCAGCAGATTTGACAGTTTTGGCGGGAACCAAGAGTCATTTATGTTGGACCACATATTGACAATTTTGGCTCCCACCAACAATCATTTCTGTTGGCCAGCAGATTGACAGTTTTCACGGGAACCAACAGTGGATTTGACTGTTTTGGCGGGAACCAATAGTCAATTATGTTAGGCAACAAACTGATAAGTGGGGCCAAAATATTTGCTTACACGAGTATGCAGTCCATACCACCGAACACATACCTAAAATCCTATTGGTCTCTAGTAAATCTGAATTATATAAAATGTTTGATGACACTAAAATCAGTAAAAGGATAGTTTATAACATGGTTTTAGTTTCCGAAACCTTTTTACGATGTATATCATTTTTAAAGAACATAAAAAAGAGAAGTGGGAAATGTATACCATGTTTATGAGATCGCTTTCGCTTTAAACCAGAACATTGATCTCCTTGTTCCATTGATGCCATGCATCTTGTTCGCACTCCCTCTTTAACAACGGGTTTTGAACTCCGCATAAAATACTTCATCCTGTGATTTGTTGTTTTGAACTCCGCACAAGTATTATTTTAAACTAGAATGGTACCCGCGTAATGTAACACCCCCAAAATACCGCAGCGGAAGACTGTGTCATAGGGGTGCTACTTCATAATACAAAGTACAAGTTATAGAAAACGAACTCTAAATGAGACGTTTTGAAAAGTTACCATTCGATTAATGAATTCAAAGTTACAAACATGAGATTCCAAAGTATGATATATAAATGTATACAAAGTTTTGAATGGTAAATGATAAAAGAGTAAGTCTTCAGAATATGCAGCTTGACTCTAAGTTCCACGCACTAGCTATCGCCTTACTAACCTGAGATAAACATGCTAAAGTGTCAACACAATGGTTGGTGAGTTCATAGAGTTTGTCTTAAAACAGTTGAAAAGCTTTAAAGAATGTTCACACAGCAAAGGCATTGAGAATCCACTCAGTTGCAAGTCCCGCCATAAGAGACTTGCAACCTGTGTGTCCACAACTCACTGCTAAAAGATAGTTTATACAATGCACCGGATTATATTCACCCAAGGTCAAGAATAGACACAAGGGCGGGGGCATCTTCCCAAATAGTACTACGTCATCCAAGGTCAAGTATAGACACAAGGGTAGGGGGCATCTTCCCATGAGTACTACCAATACCTCTCCGACAGAATAGAGTATTATGTATGGACGTAAATACGAATCTTGTATTTAAATTAAGCAAGTATAGTGTAACAAGTATGTATAACGCAATCAAGTATAATGCCAATCAAGTATAACAAGTATAAATGTTTAAGAGTATTTGTACAAGTAAGCAAGTAGTTGAGCATGTATCTACTCCAAAGAGTTAAAACAAGTATAAAAAGAGTAGGGGCTATGACTCGCCTTAAGTCTATGTAATGAGAAATGAAAGTGGTAGTCGAATCGCGAAAGTCTCTAAGAGCAGCCTATAATAGAACGTTGCAACTTAGGTTTGGAGTAACGTCTAAGAATATGAAGAATTGCCAATATATGTCTTGCATATAGTTCATGATGTAGTACTTAGTATAAAGTGTAAGTCGTTGATTATAAGTGGTCTATGAAACATGTATAGGTTGTAAATCTCTTACTACCGTTCGGGCCGACATAATTCAGAAGTCATGGAGTAAACGTTCGAGGAGCCAGGACACTTTAATTCGTAAATCCACAACTCATCTCGACGGCTTACTTAATGAACTCCTCACATGAGGCTCCCTACTATTGTAGTATTTGATAACATATATATATATATAAGCTTTTTGATCTTTAAAAGTTATATGGTCTTTAGCCGTGGCTTTGCCGTGACCTTGGTTATTGTTACCATGGTCTTAAGACTCAACCTTGGTTTTAGCCATGGTTGTGGTCTTGGCTTTAGGTCATTAGACCTCTTGGTCTCATCTAATTATAATCATTATATAGTAACTTTGGTATAAAAATGGGCTGTTAAGAATTTGAAGAAAATTATCACTCAGAAAGCATTTTCAGGGCTCGAGCTTCTTTGTTCCTGAACGAAAACGTCGTTCCGGACAACTTTCGTGTTTTAACTTTTTGATGAATCGGAACAGAAGAGTGACTTTCAAAATGGCAGAATGCAAACAGTAGGGTATAGGCAGTTTCGGCGTTTTGGTTTCGCTAACTTCTTATGGCCATAACTTTTGACTCGTGTACTCGTTTTAAGTGATTCAAATTGCTATGTTTTCCTTTTGAAGTCCTTTATAATAGTAAGTAAGTGTCAAATATTATAGTTATACTATTTTGGTCGTGGTTCTCCATAAAAATCACTAGTTTGCTTGTTTGCTTGTCATAAGTTAACATATGTATACCAATACTTGTTTTATCCATTTTTAAACATCATGAACACAATAACAAGAACATATATAGCATGAAAGGAACACAAAGAGCATGAAAATGATAATTAAGCAAGGAGTATGTTAGGGTTTGCTTACAACTTTTGGCTTTCTTAAAAGAAAGGTAAGTAACTAGTAAGGTACGGACTTTGATAGACTTAAGCTTCACTCTTTGCAATCTATGATAAACCGAGGTTATTTGAAGATTATAACGACGCCTTCTTGAAAGTCCAAAGCTATTTGAAGATTATAACTACGTATTTTTGGATACTTTAGAGTTATAACAACTTTTCTTAGAAAATTTCCAAGATTGAAGATCAAACACTAGTTTTCTTTCAAAAACTAGTTAACTTTCTTACAAAATATAAGAAAAGTGCCTTAGGTTTTAGGAATTGAAGGTTATAAGAAGGTGTGGTGCAAGTTTTCTATGTGTTTTAGCTTGGTATTTATAGGGTAGGAAAAATAGTTAACCATATATTGGGTTAGAATTTAACCATGGTTAGTTTAAGACACTTGTAATGATCTAAAGAATCAATGGTCAAGATTTAACCACACATGGTGACTCCCCCCCCCTAAGTCGGTTTCAATAAGATAAGGGTGACTAGATGAGTAGTCATGGTCTTTGGATGATAATATCCTAAGTATGTAGCTAGTTTTGACTCCGTAAATTGCTAACCGTAAGTTTTTAAGTCACGAAACGTAAAACCGGGTATCCTAAAAATATGAAACTTATAAATATGCTAGAACTTATCAATATACTCCATAATAAAATATAAAATGAGTGGTAGGATCTATCGGGTGCTAAAACCCTGCTAAAAACTGGAAACACGGGTCTAAAACGCGTAATTCGCGTAAAACGCTGAACTGAAAAACGTAAAATTCCAAAACTTTTGGAATTGTCCTAAAATGAGAAAAAATCATATTTCTATTGTTTATAATGTTTTATGGACATATCGGGATGCTGGAATGACGTTTAAACCTAAAAGTAAATCTCGGACATGGCTTTGTGATTTTTGCAGAAATGATCCGACGAGCGTCAAACTCTCGGATTATCGTTAAAATAGTTTAACTTACGAGAATATGAAATAAAAATTTCTGAGATGAATAGTGAAAAGTGAATAGTAAAAAGTGAATAGTGAAATTTTCGGGAATAAAATTTAACCTGAAATTGCGAATTGTTACAGTCTCTACCCCTTAAGGAGAACTTCGTCCCGAAGTTCAGTTGATGTTAACTACTTACGGTGTGTCTAAGAGAATTCGGGATTTCAGGATCTCTAAAATAGTGGTGTTCACTCTGATTCGTCTAAGGTTCTGGTTAAGGAGTTGTATCGGCTACAATTAAGCCCACTTATTTATAACACATTACTTACATAAAGAAGCGTCCAAATTTATGTAAGTAAGGTCTCATAAACTTATGGTTCGGTGATTTACAATTTCTTTATTTAAATGAAGAGGCGTCCCAATCCATTTAAATAAGGAGATTCTAAAACATCATACTTAAGAATTTCCGACACAAAATCCGCCTTCTGAGGCCGATAGTAAGATAATCAAGTCATCAAATCCCTAAAGCTAAGCAATAATATTATTTAACTCAAATCTTGTGTCTCATCAAACAAGAACTGTCTCAAGATCAAGTTAAATAATTAGTTATTACTGAGCTCCATGTTTCTAATGACTCGGCTAATCTCTGGGGCTCCTTATAATACTAAAGTCACATCATCTAACAGCGTGGAACTAAACCAACAACTACCAAGAAGCGTATGTATATGTAGTGTGTGTAAGGCAAATAAAGAGGAGAGTCTTAACGTATATAGCAGTTATAGTCTAGGCACTAAATGCAACCTAGTTCTCTATAACCAAGGCTCTGGTACCAATCTGTAACACCCCCAAAATACCGCAGCGGAAGACTATGTCATAGGGGTGCTACTTCATAATACAAAGTACAAGTTATAGAAAACGAACTCTAAATGAGACGTTTTGAAAAGTTACCATTCGATTAATGAATTCAAAGTTACAAACATGAGATTCCAAAGTATGATACATAAATGTATACAAAGTTTTGAATGGTAAATGATAAAAGCGTAAGTCTTCAGAATATGCAGCTTGACTCTAAGTTCCACGCACTAGCTATCGCCTTACTAACCTGAGATAAACATGCTAAAGTGTCAACACAATGGTTGGTGAGTTCATAGAGTTTGTCTTAAAACAGTTGAAAAGCTTTAAAGAATGTTCACACAGCAAAGGCATTGAGAATCCACTCAGTTGCAAGTCCCGCCATAAGAGACTTGCAACCTGTGTGTCCACAACTCACTGCTAAAATGTCACACCCCCAAAATAGGGTCCAGCGGAAGCATACGTATAGCTGGGGTGTAACTCAATTGATATCACAACACTAGTTCAAAAATGGTTTGCACTTGAATCATTTTGGATAAAATAGTTAAATCAAAATGTTGAATTTACATTGTTAAAAGTAATGCGGAAGTAGGCCCTTAAAATAGTTTAAAACGGTCCCCATATAAATAATCAGAGTCTTCTATGACCATGCCATGCCCTGCCAAAACCTCCTGTAGCGTGCCATAGGTTAAAACCTGAAAATACATGCTAAAGTGTCAACACGAGGTTGGTGATGGTAGAAATTGGTTTTTAACCTTGGAAACTTGATTTGGAACCTATTTTAGACATGCTGTCCCGTTTTGTAAAAATCTGGAAAATCAGTAAACACCAAGGAAACTTTGGCAAAATTTTTAGAAAATACTTTCAAAAACGAATCCGTAGGCGAAAGAACGGATTAAAAAGAGTCTATAACGAAGGAGTTATGATTTTTACAAGATTGTAGACGAAAAGTATTTTTCAGAAAATGTTTGCTGTTGGACGTTTTACATTGGACAAAAAGAGACTTTAGACGTAACCCGGAGAAGCCGAGCTTTCCAAAATATATTACTACATACTAAGACGAAACCGTGGATATAAAGAACAAGGAAAACGGACAAGTAACGACAAAGATATACTCGTTTGAATATCGGCTAAAACCATTTTCTATTTGACAGCTTTTATATATTTTGGCGCAAAAACTACGAAGTGCATTTTTAAGCTAAACATAATATCAAGTACCGAGCTTTATAACTAACGTAGTATTAGTTATTACGAGTATGTTTTCATCATTTCAAGGATTACAACCCGAGTATTTCTACGTCAACATGGAAACTTACGTTATATATATATAAGTATATATATTATAACTAGCTATTTATATTTTCTAATAGCAATATTTTCCAAATTCTTGGATTTTATATTTTTGATAATACAAGTGTTTTTCCAAAGACTAGAGTGGTATAGAAACATGAGCATGGTCATTCATAACATCATTTGGTGATCTTAACGAGATCATGCATCATTCATATTAGGTTGCGGTTAGAGATCGAACCTCATTTCTGTGTACACTTTTGTCATCGTAGCTGTTGCATCAGGTGAGTCATAGCCCCTACTCTTTTAATTGTTTTGTCAACTTTTGGGGGAGAATACATGCTCGTTTTTAAATGAACTATTATTTGACTCTTTGAACTTGTCTTGACCTTTTGAACTTGACTTGACTTTTGAAATTGACTTAAACTTTTGAACTTAATGCACCGTACGTGCTATAACCTAAAGTCTCCCATGTTCGGAGCAACGTTAAAAAGTCTCTCATGTTCAGAGCATCCTTAATAAATCTCGCCATGGTGGAGTGACTAATAAATCTTTGCCAAGTCGGTAAAGTGACTAATAAATCTCGCCTAGGTGGTGGAGTGACTTAAAGTCTCCCTTGTTCGGAGCAACGTTCTAAAGTCTCCCTTGTTCGGAGCGGCCTTGACTTATTATTGACCACGGGTGTTTGACTACTAGACTTAAACTATTTTAGCAGTGGGTTGTGAACACACAGGTTACAAGTCTCTTATGGCGGGACTTGTAACTGAGTGGATTTACGATGCCTTTGCTGTGTGATCATTTTCTATAAACTTTATTTGTTAAACAACTCTATGAACTCACCAACCTCGTGTTGACACTTTAGCATGTATTTTCAGGTTTTAACCTATGGCACGCTACAGGAGGTTTTGGCAGGGCATGGCATGGTCATAGAAGACTCTGATTATTTATATGGGGACCGTTTTAAACTATTTTAAGGGCCTACTTCCGCATTACTTTTAACAATGTAAATTCAACATTTTGATTTAACTATTTTATCCAAAATGATTCAAGTGCAAACCATTTTTGAACTAGTGTTGTGATATCAATTGAGTTACACCCCAGCTATACGTATGCTTCCGCTGGACCCTATTTTGGGGGTGTGACATAAAAGATAGTTTATACAATGCACCGGATTATATTCACCCAAGGTCAAGAATAGACACAAGGGCGGGGGCATCTTCCCAAATAGTACTACGTCATCCAAGGTCAAGTATAGACACAAGGGTAGGGGGCATCTTCCCATGAGTACTACCAATACCTCTCCGACAGAATAGAGTATTATGTATGCACGTAAATACGAATCTTGTATTTAAATTAAGCAAGTATAGTGTAACAAGTATGTATAACGCAATCAAGTATAATGCCAATCAAGTATAACAAGTATAAATGTTTAAGAGTATTTGTACAAGTAAGCAAGTAGTTGAGCATGTATCTCCCCCAAAGAGTTAAAACAAGTATAAAAAGAGTAGGGGCTATGACTCACCTTAAGTCTATGTAATGAGAAATGAAAGTGGTAGTCGAATCGCGAAAGTCTCTAAGAGCAGCCTATAATAGAACGTTGCAACTTAGGTTTGGAGTAACATCTAAGAATACGAAGAATTGCCAATATATGTCTTGCATATAGTTCATGATGTAGTACTTAGTATAAAGTGTAAGTCGTTGAATATAAGTGGTCTATGAAACATGTATAGGTTGTAAATCTCTTACTACCGTTCGGGCCGACATAATTCAGAAGTCATGGAGTAAACGTTCGAGGAGCCAGGACACTTTAATTCGTAAATCCACAACTCATCTCGACGGCTTACTTAATGAACTCCTCACATGAGGCTCCCTACTATTGTAGTATTTGATAACATATATATATATATAAGCTTTTTGATCTTTAAAAGTTATATGGTCTTTAGCCGTGGCTTTGCCGTGACCTTGGTTATTGTTACCATGGTCTTAAGACTCAACCTTGGCTTTAGCCATGGTTGTGGTCTTGGCTTTAGGTCATTAGACCTCTTGGTCTCATCTAATTATAATCATTATATAGTAACTTTGGTCTAAAAATGGGCTGTTAAAAATTTGAAGAAAATTATCACTCAGAAAGCATTTTCAGGGCTCGAGCTTCTTTGTTCCTGAACGAAAACGTCGTTCCGGACAACTTTCGTGTTTTAACTTTTTGATGAATCGGAACAGAAGAGTGACTTTCAAAATGGCAGAATGCAAACAGTAGGGTATAGGCAGTTTCAGCGTTTTGGTTTCGCTAACTTCTTATGGCCATAACTTTTGACTCGTGAACTCGTTTTAAGTGATTCAAATTGCTATGTTTTCCTTTTGAAGTCCTTTATAACAGCAAGTAAGTGTCAAATATTATAGTTATACTATTTTGGTCGTGGTTCTCCATAAAAATCACTAGTTTGCTTGTTTGCTTGTCATAAGTTAACATATGTATACCAATACTTGTTTTATCCATTTTTAAACATCATGAACACAATAACAAGAACATATATAGCATGAAAGGAACACAAAGAGCATGAAAATGATAATTAAGCAAGGAGTATGTTAGGGTTTGCTTACAACTTTTGGCTTTCTTAAAAGAAAGGTAAGTAACTAGTAAGGTACGGACTTTGATAGACTTAAGCTTCACTCTTTGCAATCTATGATAAACCGAGGTTATTTGAAGATTATAACGACGCCTTCTTGAAAGTCCAAAGCTATTTGAAGATTATAACTACGTATTTTTGGAGACTTTAGAGTTATAACAACTTTTCTTAGAAAATTTCCAAGATTGAAGATCAAACACTAGTTTTCTTTCAAAAACTAGTTAACTTTCTTACAAAATATAAGAAAAGTGCCTTAGGTTTTAGGACTTGAAGGTTATAAGAAGGTGTGGTGCAAGTTTTCTATGTGTTTTAGCTTGGTATTTATAGGGTAGGAAAAATAGTTAACCATATATTGGGTTAGAATTTAACCATGGTTAGTTTAAGACACTTGTAATGATCTAAAGAATCAATGGTCAAGATTCAACCACACATGGTGACTCCCTCCCCTAAGTCGGTTTCAATAAGATAAGGGTGACTAGATGAGTAGTCATGGTCTTTGGATGATAATATCCTAAGTATGTAGCTAGTTTTGACTCCGTAAATTGCTAACCGTAAGTTTTTAAGTCACGAAACGTAAAATCGGGTATCCTAAAAATATGAAACTTATAAATATGCTAGAACTTATCAATATACTCCATAATAAAATATAAAATGAGTGGTAGGATCTATCGGGTGCTAAAACCCTGCTAAAAACTGGAAACACGGGTCTAAAACGCGTAATTCGCGTAAAACGCTGAACTGAAAAACGTAAAATTCCAAAACTTTTGGAATTGTCCTAAAATGAGAGAAAATCATATTTCTATTGTTTATAATGTTTTATGGACATATCGGGATGCTGGAATGACGTTTAAACCTAAAAGTAAATCTCGGACACGGCTTTGTGATTTTTGCAGAAATGATCCGACGAGCGTCAAACTCTCGGATTATCGTTAAAATAGTTTAACTTACGAGAATATAAAATAAAAATTTCTGAGATGAATAGTGAAAAGTGAATAGTAAAAAGTGAATAGTGAAATTTTCGGGAATAAAAGTTAACCTGAAATTGCGAATTGTTACACGTAATGCGGCGTCGGGTACCGTGTGAGTATATTTTGCGTTATTTGGTTACACGTTTAGTTGTCTTCATACTTTATAAGTAGAGATAAAATGGTTAAGCAAAATAATTTTAGTTTGAACAACCAACCGCTTCCTAATAAACTTTTAACCAACTTGGTTCCTACAAATTAATTTTGAAATCTTTCCATAATAAGTAAGAAAAATGTCTGAATTTTAAGCCTTTCTAATTATAGTATAGTCTCAAATGCATTATATAGTAGTATAGATTTAGGGGGTTTGGTTTTATGGGTGCATGTTACCGAGTGGGGTTTGGGCGTTTGGTTATAAATCTCGAACCCAATTGATTTGTACAGTTAGAGGGGTGTTTGGTTTAAGAAAAGTTTACTGTGTCTTGGGAAAAACAAGTCAATGTGGTTTGTTTTATTAAAAGTTTTTAAGTCTCACTTTTTTTAATGTTTATAAACTTTGCAGGAGATAACTGTTTTTTCGTCTGAAATTCAAAAGAGAAACTATTTATTTTTATAAACCATGTATTCTGTCGTTTATTTAGTGCAAACAATTCTGAAGTGGTCATGGACTTTCGAGTTTTGATGATACTTTTTTTGCTTTGTGTCTATGGATGTTTTAGTGAGGATGGAACTGATAGTTCAGTTCTTAGTCATGTTGTTTAAAGGGAAATGTACTCAAACTGATAAGCCACCCTTTGGTGAAGTCTGGGTGCTATAGCTTTCATAATGATGCCTTCTTTTTGAGATCTTTAGAGCATGCGGTCTGATCACACTGAGTTAAGGTTTAACATACCGCAACGTCAGCGTCACATCAGCTTTAACCTTTTCACCTTAACTCAAAAAAAAAAAAAAAAAAAAAAAAAAAAAAAAAAAAAAAAAAAAAAAACCCGATATGTTAACATTTTTGAGTTAAAGCTTAGCTCAACATTTGAGCCCCACTTTTATCAAAAATAATAATAATAATAAAAATTTAAAAAAAAAAAAAAAAAAAAAAAAAAACTGAGTTAAAGCTTAACTTGGAGGGCGGTATAATAACTTTTCTGAGTTAAAGCTTAACTCACCAAAAACCTCCCCCTTAACGCTACGTTAAGTGGCTAACATTGGGAGTTAAAGCTTAGCTTAACTTAACTTGGGGGACAGTATAATAACTTGGCCTTTAATGTGGGAAGTTAAGCTTTAACGTACCCTTCCACGTTATTATACCGTTTGCTCTTATAGGCATTTGAGATGTAGAGTTCATCTAAATAAATTTTATTTTATTTAAGTTTGTGTAACAGTAAACTCAAACCACAAAATAAATCAGAAGCTATGATTACCCAGAAAAAAAAGAAAAGAAAAGGAAACATCAAAATAAACAACAGCAACTCAAAATTATCACAGATTCACGTCAACTGTGTATTTAGAAAATGATAAACACACGTTCAACCAATATACTCTCAGCCATGAAATTGATCTGATGCATTAAAGATTATTTGCATTCCTAAAATTGACAAATAAAGTTTCTTACGTAAAGTTTAGGTTAGGGAGGGTGTAGTTGCGATAAAATTTAATAAATTGATTATTCTAACTTTTATGAAAATAAGAGGTAAGGAGTGCTGTTTATCACTTACCACTTACGCAAAAAGACACTCGTTATTTTAGACGTTTTCATCGGCTAATGTGACTAATGGTCTCCGATCAAATTTAAACATAAATTAGTATAAGTCAAGAAGACTCGTTGATAATAAAGTCAATGAGCAACCTCAGCGAAGTTCAAGTCAGAGACCTCGTTAAAGAAGTCGAAGATTACTTGAAGACATACTCGCTAGCTGATACGAAGTCAGCTAGTATGTAATAAGAACTGAAGCAGAAGGGGGAAGGTTTATCAAGGGCTGACAATACCATGATATATGAATCTATAAGCTCTTTGATCATCCAAAAGAACGTAGCTCAAAGTATCTCTTAAGATATTTAGGCGGGACTTTTCAAGAATGTAAAAAAGCGGTATAAAATGCATTTTGGATATAGTTAAATCAAGTACGAGTTAGTGAAAATGAAATGATTAGAACTGTTCACTAAAGTAAGATTGTTGGGTTTTCAAGAATAGAAATATTTAATGGAAGATGTACTTTTTCACTAAATGCTTGACAAGTCTTAATTATCTCGCACGTGACATCCTCGTACTCCTTTATATCAAAGATAATGTTGGTCAGAGTAAATGCTCACCACTTCATATTTATTGTAAATATTTAAAAAGTGCATTTACTCTTTTTAAACTGAGAGTTGGTCCCTGATCCAATCAACGACCTTAAGAGTTCACTTGCAAACTTATGCTTTGTTTAACTTTGCTTCATCAGAGAGCATTTCTATTATCATTCAATTAAGTATTATTTTTAGGTAACACTTTGTAATTCTTTGATTTATTCAATAAATCTACACCATTGAAAAGTTTATTATATCTCTTATGATTTAGTTTTCATAGCTTTGGATTCTTCATAGTTGTTATGAGGAATGATCATGGTAATAATGGAATTGGTCCGAGTGAGTTAAATAGAAGGCACTATGAGACGTGATTTGCATAAGATATCATGTATAAGTGGTTAATACGAATAGTATGTCATGATTAGACAAAATAGTGAAGGTGTCTTGAGTGGTGTTAAATATATGTGTTAAAGTGTGAAAATAGTAAATTGCGATGTTGTAATTGTATTATATGAAATAGCACCCTTCGGGATAAGAGCTAGTACCATTCGTGGTAATTCAAAGTGCACTCGGGATTACGTTTAAGTATCTGGTGTCGGTGTGGCAAGTAAAAAAGAAGAATGAGATGACATACGGAGCAAGAGAATTCTTACTTGTGGTATAAAATAATATATATTTTGTTTAAATAAGTTTTTGTATAAATGGTCTTATTTTTAAAGAAATGAAATGTTTGAATGATAGCTATGTAGGTTAGATTATTATCAATTACGGAGTACTTACTAAGTAAAAACTTACTTTTTAGTTGTTGAATTTTTGTAGGTTATGTGAATAAGTTAAGGTCAATGAGCTAAGGCCTTAAGGATGGAAGATCATGGAAGAGCTTGTCGTTTGTGTGTTAGGCAAGTCGAAATAGATAGGAATAATTGCATATATACTCATTAAAACTCAAAAACTTGCGTATGTATCTAAAATATAAGTTTTTAATGCATGATGTATAGTGCAAGTAAAACATGTTTTGAGTATATATACAAATATGCAAGTTTTAGTGGGTATATATGCAATTGCTCCAAATAGATACCATGCTACGGAGCAAGTTAAACCCCTAAAGTGTCACTATAAAGAAATGGGCCGATTCTTCAAATAGCCCAGTAGCTCAAAGTGGCGGACTTTTTAGACCCACTTTAGTTAGTTTTTTGAAATGTACCGAGCGACTTACGACTTTAATATAATGGAGACATGTGGCACCAAAAAAGTCGCTCCTAATCATTTGTGTCATACATGTGTAAGGCCTAAGTAGGGATACCTTTTGAGCAACGTATTTCCAGCAACTTTTGTTAAAAGTTACGTATAAATATTAATTAGTAAATGACTAGTATCAAACCCGAGACCTCGGGATTGCACACATTACAAACAAGAATAAAGTATAATAAATATATATATGTTATATGTATCGTGTATATATATTTATATAAACACTTGAGGGACTTAATGATCGTTAAATATTAACTGTAAGTATTAACTATCATTAGTAACGAAAGAATAAGGACTAGAGTGAAACTAGGAGCCAAGAAGGATCTAGAATCCCCTTGGGAGTCCTAGGCCTGTCGAACAAGGGAGGGGAAACCCAACCCACATCAAACTTGGACTCCAAGATTACTCTAGTATAAATACAAGGCCAAGGGTTAGACTTTCACATCTTTTGTGCACACACACAAACCCTAAAACCTTTTCTTCCTCTCTTTCTTTCTTGGCCGATCGGCACAACACCCCACAAAGGGTTTGGGTCGATTTTGGTTATACCAAAACAATTTTCGTTTACTTGCATAAACCTTTATTCGTTGGTAGTTTGTGTGTACAAGAACGAGGTAATTACTCACTATAGTAATTATCAAGAGATCGATAAACAAAACGGTAAGGGGTTTATCATTGATCTAATTTACACAAGACTCAAGGTTTATTGAATTGCATCGGGTACGTTACTATTTATGTTTTAGTTAATCTTTATACGTGTTATACTTGATCCTAGCTTCCGCATAATATGTTATATTGATTGTCAAACTCTAACAGTGGCATCACGAGCCATGTATAACATGTAATTGATTACTAAAACGTAATAAAAATCGGATCTTTAATAGTTTTAGATACATGTTTTTGATCTAGGGTTTTTCTTTAAAATTTTTTTGATTAAAATTTAAACCCTACCCCTAATTTTTTTTTTTTTGGGGGGGGGGGGGGGGTTGATTTCCACATAAAACCCTAATTAGGGTTTGTGGTTTACTTGATTAAATTGTAATCACTAGAAACCCTAGGTCTTTAACTGGTTATGTGAACGTACTTGTGACCTATGTGCTAATTGTTAGGATTAATCCATGACAAAACATGCATGTTAGTCATGGATCTTGATTGTTTTATTTTTGTCACATGTTTTTATATAGATCTTAAATTGGGGAAGACTCCAATTAATATATTAAAATCAATTTATATGCTATGTGGTGTGTATATTAGCTTTGGCCTACGCAATTGATTTGTCAATGCATGTGGCTCTCCTCCATTAAGAGGAGAAGGCCTTAGTTGATTACATGCATAATTATACATAGAATTGATTTTATTAGGATTTTTTTAACAAGGTTTGCATGTGGCTAATTGTTTCACTACTATTATTATTAGTTGTTATGTTTTTTTTTTTTTTTTTTTTAAATTACTTGTCTTTTTATTGTTTCTTAATTGTTGGACTAGTTGTAAGCAACAAAAAGGGTGATTTTCATAAAGAAAATAATACGAACTAATAATGGTGAAACCCTAAAGTGATAAAGATTGAATCTTGCGGAGTCTTAGATGCCAACAACGGTTCGCTTCGCACGGTAATTTGCTCCAAGGCGAGACTAGCAAGATTCATACTTTATTACATGTTTTGAGATTGAATCCATAAACTTTTGCTTGATTGATGTTTTGTACAAACGTGCTTTTAAAAGTAACTCTTTTAAGACAAAATTCAAAACTGTGATTTGAAGGCTTAGAAAAGAGCCTTAGAGTCTTCCTTGGTTATCACAATCTTGAATACGTCTTAAACGAATTTCTTTTAAAATCATGCTTGTAGAAAGTCATCTTAGGGTTTTTTTTTAAAAAAAACCTCAAGTAAAACTTTGTGTATTAATTTCACGAATTGGTAATAAAAAAAAGGTTTTGAAAACTATGCTATAAAGATGAGTGCATGCATCTTTATACATATTTTGATTGACCTATCAAAAATTGAATACCCTTAAAATTTAAGTTACATGCCATCTATCTATAAGGAACACTTGGAATTTTAATTTAGTAAACGTGAGACCTAGGCTAAATTATTATAACAAGGTAAAATTCTTTTAGCGCGTGAGACCATAATTGTAATTTTACAGTTTCTAAGGTAGACGACTTAATTAAGTTGTGCGTGAGACCTAGAACTTAAGGCATGAGATGGGATGAAACATGCTTGCAAGGCAAATTGATGAATCAATTTGATGTAAATCCCATAATGGTCTAGGAATTGGAAATCTTGTTTGCCAATTATTGTTCGACAGATTACCATCTTTTGTACTTTTACCACTAGCAGATCAACTGATGTGGTGAAACTATGTAAAGTTGGATCCTAGATTTTCAAGAAAATTTTGGTGGTTATATGAATATAGCCTATGGGTATTTTATTTTCTTGAAGATATTTATTATCGAAAATACTAATGTTTGAACTTTTATCTGTAGATATGGCCCAACCCGATAACCCAACCGTGATTTCTACTTTCAAGAGTCATCTTGAGAGAGAAAAATTGACTGGAAAGAATTTCAATGATTGGCACCGTCCGCTCAGAATTGTCTTGAGGGCGGCCGGTAAGCTCAATTACTTGACCGAGGAATGTCCAGCTGAGCCTGCTGCTGATGCAACAGAAGCAGTTAAGGCGGAGTGGAGGGAGAAAAATGCTAAGTTCAATGAGGTTGCTTGTTTAATGCTCACTAGCATGAGTGCTCAATTACAAAAGAAGTTTGAGTATTTTTTTCCCAAAAGATATGTTTGAAGTACTTCGGCAATCTTATGAGAAACCTCCCGCAATTGAATTGTATGATGAACTTGACAAGCTACACAACTGCAAGCATGGTGACGGTAAACCAGTTGAAGATTATGTAACTGAGATGAAGGAATCTTTTGATAAGCTTCACAGAATTGGATTTGGTTACCCCGAGAATGTGCAAGTGCACTTGATCAACAGGGCCCTTGACAAGGACTTTGCTGGTTTTGTGCAAAATTTCAACATGCACTGCTCGGGGAAGACAGTCTCAGAATTACTCGCACTGCTTGTTGATTATGAGAAAAGTCTACCAGCCAAGGTCAAGGCTCCTACCCCGCAAGTGTTGGCAATTCAGGGGGAGAATCCAGAAGAAATCTCATGTGAACAAAGGCAAGGGAAAAGGTGATAAAGGCAAGCAGGTCATGGCCTATCAACCTTAACCAAAGATGCCCAAGGTGAAGCAGCATCAGCCTAAGCAGAACAAGGTGAATCCGCCAAACAAGAAGGATCAGGCTTGTCACCATTGTCATGAAAAGGGCCATTGGAAGCGCAATTGTCCTCTCTATATTCATGACTTGAGACTCAAGAAGCAGGGGAATGAAGCTGGTAACCCCAGTTCATCAGGTGCGTTCTTTATGATTGCATTATTCACTCTTACTCCTAAATTGAATTCATGGGTATATGATACGGGATGTGGCATTCATATTTGCAATACCTTGCAGGGGTTTAGAGTTGAGAGAAAGCTGGCCTATGGACAACAATTCTTGCACGTGGGTAACGGAGCGCATGCAGGAGTTGAAGCTATAGGAGTTTTTGATTTAGTGTTGCCTTCGGGCCTAGTACTATCTTTAAATAATTGTCATTATGCACTGTCAATTGTTAGAGGTGTAATTTCATTTTCATGTTTGTTGAACCTTGGTTTTCATCATACTGTTTCTAGCAATGTAATTTCAGTTTCTTTAAATGGTGTTTTTTATTTTTAAGCTATTGCTGTGAATGGTGTGTTTGAAATTGATATGAATGATAATGATAATGCTTTTGTTAAAAATAATTCAATGTATAGCATCAATAGTAAGAGAATCAAGAAAGGTCTGGATTCGTCTTATCTTTGGCATTGTCGACTTGCTCACATTGGCAAAGATTGCATGAAAAAGCTGCAACATGATGGGCTTTTAGAAAAGATCAATGATGAATCATTTGATAAGTGCGAATCTTGCATTGCTGGGAAGATGACAAAGAAACCCTTTAAAAATAGGATTGAAAGGGCTAATGATCTACTTGGTCTAATTCACACAGATGTGTGTGGACCACTTAGACATGTGTCAAGGAGAGGTGCTAGTTACTTCTTAACATTTACGGATGATTACAGCCGTTATGGTTATGTTTATTTACTTAAACATAAACATGAGGTGTTTGAAACATTCAAAGTGTTTAAAGCAGAAGTAGAGTTGCAACTTGGAAAGAAGATTAAAGCTCTTCGATCCGATAGCGGTGGTGAATACCTGAGTCAGGAGTTTATAGATTACTTAGCAAAGGAGGGAATTGTCCAGTACCTTACTTATCCATATACTCCACAACAAAATGGTGTATCTGAGAGAAGGAATCGTACATTGCAAGACATGATACGATCTATGTTTAATCTAACAACTCTTCCTTACTCGTTTTGGGATTATGCCTTGGAATCTGCGGTTTGCATTCTTAATATGGTTCCAACAAAGAAGGTGGATAAGACACCATATGAGTTATGGACTGGAAAAGCTCCTAACTTGTCTTATCTAAAGGTCTGGGGTTGTGAGGCGTATGTTAAACGTGACTCAGCAGACAAACTCCAACAAAGATCTGTGAAGTGCATCTTCGTAGGATACCCTAAGGAAACTATGGGTTACTACTTTTATTACCCACCTGAAAACAAAGTTTTTGTTGCAAGGTATGGAGACTTCTTAGAAAAGGAGCTCATATCTCAAGAATTCAGTGGGAGAGTATATGATCTGGAAGACGATCATGAAGATGTAGCACCTTCTGAAAACACTAGCCAACTTCCTGTGGAACCTGAAAGTTTAGGTCCTCCACCTGAAGTTGAAGTGATTCCCGTTCGTAGGTCATCTAGACCTGTGAAGGCTCCTACACATCTATGTCTTAACATGGAGTGTGATGACAACTTGATAGGGGATCTTGATGAACCTACAAGTTATAAAGCTGCCATGAATAGTCCTGAAAAGGAAAAATGGCAGGGAGCTATGAATGGGGAAATGCAATCCATGAAAGACAATGAAGTCTGGGAAGAAGTAGACCTACCTCTGGGTGCCAAGTTAGTTGGGAGTAAATGGCTCTACAAGAAAAAGACTGACATGGATGGCATTGTACACACCTATAAGGCCTGTTTGGTAGCTAAAGGCTATACTCAAACTTTTGGTGTTGACTATGAGGAGACCTTTTCTCCTGTAGCTGACATTAGGGCTATTAGGATTCTTATAGCTATAGCCGCTTACTATGACTATGAGATTTGGCAAATGGATGTCAAAACCGCCTTCTTAAATGGTCGCCTAGATGAAGACATCTATATGGCGCAGCCTGAGGGGTTTGTGAATCCAGAATTCCCAAACCGTGTATGCAAGCTTAAAAGATCCATTTATGGATTAAAGCAAGCATCACGACAATGGAATAAGAGATTTGACAGTGAGATTAAAAAGTATGGATTCACTCAAAATCTTGATGAGCCATGTGTATATCACAAAGCTAGTGGGAGTAATGTAATTTTCCTTATTTTATATGTCGATGACATATTGATCATGGGAAACGACATTCCAAGTTTGCAAAAGGTTAAGGCATATCTTGGAAGTTGCTTTTCTATGAAAGATTTAGGGGAAGCTGCATTTATTCTAGGAATCAAGATATATAGAGATAGATCTCAGCGATTAATTGGATTAAGCCAAAGTGCTTACATTGATAAAATATTGAAGAGATTCAATATGCAAAATTCCAAGAAGGGATATTTGCCGATGCAAGAGCAACATGGCTTGAGCGAGAAAGTTTGTGCTTCAACACCTGAAGAGGTGCAACGCATGAAAAGAGTCCCTTATGCTTCGGCTGTGGGATCTATTATGTATGCGGTGAAAAGCACAAGGCCTGATGTGGCATTTGCTCAGAATTTAACCAGTCGATATCAGCAGAATCCAGGTGAAAAACACTGGACTGCTGTTAAGAATATTCTTAAGTACCTTAGGGCTACTAAAGAGATGTTCTTAGTTTATGGGGGTACTCCATCTGCTGAACTTGATGTTACAGGTTACTGCGATGCTTCTTGGAAAGGTGATAAAGATGATACGAAGTCTCAGACGGGATATGTCTTTGTCATTAATGGAGGAGCTGTGGATTAGAGGAGCAGAAAGCAGAGTGTACTGGCGATGTCAGCTATAGAAAGTGAGTATATAGCTGCTTCAGAAGCTGCAATGGAAGCTGTTGGATTTGGAAGTTTGTCTCAGGGCTTGGGGTTATGCCTTCGATTCAGCGACCTATAAAAATGTATTGCGACAATTCAGCTGCAATTATATTTGCCAATGAACCTGGAATCATGAAAGGCACCAGACATTTCCCGATTAAGCATCACTATGTTCGAGAACAAGTCGAAATAGGTGAAATCGAATTGCTCAAAGTTCACACAGATGAAAACTTAGCAGATCAGTTAACAAAGCCTCTACCTGGCACCAAGCTTCACAAGCATGCTGAAGGAATATGACTTAAATTAGCTGAAAGTTTCATGCCCATTTGTGATTAGTATTTGGATAAGGGATGTAATGTACAATTATTATTTTAATGAAATAAAATATGTTTATGTTTATTTATTCATTGTCTTAATAATATATCCTATATTTGCATGTTTAAGATCCATGAATAAATTTTTATTCTAAATTGTCTGTTGTCGATTAATGATATGGGAATATCATTAAGTTAAGACAATTTTGATTATTGGTTAAGGATATACTTGAAAGTATATTGATGCGTAGTCATACTAATTTCACATGATATTCAATGAATTGAATTGGACTTATCCCAACAATATGATTAATATTTATTGTGAGAATCATATTTAAAGTTATCCCCAGACTTGAGATACCAGATAAGTGTCATGGATGTAGTGCATTTTTGTGAGACAATCTACCGCTTACCGTAATTGGAAGTCATAAGGGTTGTTTTCAGAAGTGTTGCAAAGTTCATGGGTTATTCTTGTAGTCAAGAGAGAATTTGTTCCTTCTGATTTGTTCAGAAGTTTAATACTGCTGGGCCCCTCGTAGGGTTGACAAAATGTTTGCGTGGCCATGCCCAAAGTCTATCTGGAATACGTTCAGATGTTTTGGTAATTTTGTTCAATCATAAAGAAACGAGAAACAGAATATTAATAAAGAATCTCACATCTTTATTAAATGTAGTATTAGAAACAAAAGGATAATTATAATGATAAATCATTAAAGGTTTTCCAGGAAACCTAGCTCGGGTCGAACTGGGGGCATTGGAGTGTTGCAAGACGCCAACCAATGTCATTTTACTATTAATAGATATACGTGTGGGAGCTGTTAAAAGTTACGTATAAATATTAATTATTAAATGACTAGTATCGAACCCGAGACCTTGGGATTGCACACATTACAAACAAGAATAAAGTATAATATATATATATATATATATATATATATATATATATATATATATATATATATATATATATATATATATATATGTTATATGTATCGTGTATATATATTTATATAAACACTTGAGGGACTTAATGATCGTTAAATATTAACTGTAAGTATTAACTATCATTAGTAACGAAAGAATAAGGACTAGAGTGAAACTAGGAGCCAAGAAGGATCTAGAATCCCCTTGGGAGTCCTAGGCCGGTCGAACAAGGGAGGGGAAACCCAACCCACATCAAACTTGGACTCCAAGATTACTCTAGTATAAATACAAGTCCAAGGGTTAGACTTTCACATCTTTTGTGCACACACACAAACCCTAAAACCTTTTCTTCCTCTCTTTCTTTCTTGGCCGATTGGCACAACACCCCACAAAGGGTTTGGGTCAATTTTGGTTATACCAAAACAATTTTCGTTTACTTGCATAAACCTTTATTCGTTGGTAGTTTGTGTGTACTAGAACGAGATAATTACTCACTATAGTAATTATCAAGAGATCGATAAACAAAACGGTAAGGGGTTTATCATTGATCTAATTTACACAAGACTCAAGGTTTATTGAAGTGCATTGGGTACGTTACTATTTATGTTTTAGTTAATCTTTATACGTGTTATACTTGATACTAGCTTCCGCATAATGTGTTATATTGATTGTCAAACTCTAACAACTTTACCTTCTATTTTATCTTTTTCTGCCAAAATAGTAAAACTTCAAAAAATATTATTTTAATCTTTTTGCCTCTTTTCAATGTTAAGCAACTTAGCTTCTAACTTTGAGCACTTAACCAACCTTTCACCTTTTTGAAATCTGAACCTTTAAAACATTTGTAAAAGTATGATCCTAGCTAGTTCCATGGGTGCCTACTTATGTGATCTTTGCATGAGTTACAAACTCAATAATCAACTAGAAGTTTTTTTTTTTTTTTTTTTTTTTTTTTTTTTTTTTTTTTTTTTAATAAAAAGTCCTATACACTTGATCAAAATAATGTGAATGATCATAAAGCTGTTTAGTTCCTTATAAACACTCATAAATATATATTACTAGTTATTCTAAAACATATTTAGTTATTTCACCTATTAATAAGAGGGTTAATTAAAACCTAAACTTATAGTCTTACCATAAGTTGGAGGACTTTTATTACAAACTTTAAATACCTTTGGATCTAATTGCTATATTCTGTTAGAGACTGTTAAATCTTTTTCTTTCTATAAATATATACTCCTATCATATCATGCATGCATCCGCCATTTTCATATCTTCAAAACTCATAATCATGACGTCATCATCATCATCAAGAACAATCATATTGAAGAGCTCAGACGGACACGCATTCGACATAGAAGAAACCGCAGCACATCTCTCACTCACAATCAAACAAATCATCCAACAAGATCCCTCCAAAACCATCATTCCAGTCCCAAGAGTCAACGCAGAAACTCTCTCAAAGATCATCGACTACTGTCGAAAACACGTCACTGATAAGGACAATGAGGAGGCTTTGAAATCGTTTGACGTCGGGTTTGTTGAAGAAATGAATGAAGTGACTCTGACTTATGTTTTGAATGCTGCTAGGGTTATGGATATTGAAAGCTTGCATGTTTTGGTTTCGAAAGCGTTGCGTGATCGGTTGAGGGGTAAATCTGTTGAGGAGATGTTTCGGATTTTTAGTATTGATGATAGATTGAAGGCGATATTTGAAGCGTTGATTCATGCCGTGCTACCGAGATCATCTGACTGAATACCTCCACTGTCTGCAGTGTACGTGATAAATTAGTTCTGGAAGGTTGTTAATTACTTGTTTGTTTAGTTGGTTAATTCTGTTACTTTTTTTCTGATACTAGTTGTATATACACTACTACACAAAAGCTCAAAGAGATCCCTAAATAGAGACCGGTTACGTAAAACCCCGGTCTTTTACACAAAAAATTACATGGGGATTCAAAATGTTAATTACGAAGACCGGTGAATTCCCTAAACCCGCTTTCTATCTACCCAAATTTTAAGCGGGCTTTTTCCCCTCTTTTATCAATTTCGCTAATTTGAAAGAACACACTCCAAAATTTGAAATCACGTTTTTATATTCGGATAAAATTAAAATATTAAAATTGCACACTCCAAAAGTCCAAAGTCCAAACTTTATCTATGTGTTACTCTTCTATACACCCAACACACACTTTAAAATTTTGCGGATCTGATCCAAATGACTCCAATCGAGTTCTCTTAGTCAGGTAATTTAATAAGTTTTATATATCAATTTATATTATGCTGTAATTATATTCTTGAATCTTTTTATGTTCTTTGTTAAAAAGTGAAAGAATGGGGATCTTGATCCAAATCCAAAGTTAGGGTCTTTGGCCCAAAGCAAAAGTTAGGATTTTGTTAATCTGATATGGGTTATGGTTCTATATAGGTGATTGTGATTTGGTTATCATATTTAATTTCATATTCTATTCGTTCATATGAATATATGTTCTTTATATATAACCACAATTAGGTTTGGTTGATTTTTGATAAGCATTGCTAAGTTGATTATATCCCCAATACATGGCACCGTAGAGGAGAATAGTGGTGCTAAAATATACATCCCTTGCTACCACAACTTCAATGGAGACCTTTCTTTAATATCGTAAGGTATTTTTTCAGTTAATTTTACTCTAGCATTAAAAATTTGACATGTTTATATGTTATCTCAAGTTTCGGAGTTGGTATGCCGAATTTCCTGGCTAAAAGGAGTTTTTGGATCTACTTTGTAAGTAAAGTTAGGATAGCATCAAGTAGTTGTGTTAACAACTGTCTCTCTCATTTTTCGATTATATGAGATTAAGATAATAATGCTTTAGTATTTAGCCCATGAGCTTTTATAATAGAATTAATGATCAAGTAAATTTAGGAGTATCCGGTGTTTTGAAACCCGGGTCGACCCGGCCGGTTCTGGCCGAAAAACGGGTCAAAAAAACCCGGGTTAACCGGTTAGACCCGCCGGGTTTTGAGTGACCCGGGTCAACCTGGTTCTCAAAACCGGGTTTAATTTTTTCAAAATTTTTTAATGAAAATCCGGGTTGACCCGGCCGAAAAAATAAAAAATAATAAATTGAAAACCGGGTTGATCCGGCGGTCGAACCGGTTGACCTGGTGCCCGGTGACTCGACCGGGTCGATTTCAAACCCGGTTTTCAAAACATTGGGAGTATCAATCGGCTATTGTTATAATCACTTTGAAAGTGTACCTTTAAAGTCCAAGAACCCAAAGGTTTTTTTTTTTTTTTTTTTTTTTTTTTTTTCATTGAGAAGATTCGGAATGTTTCTTTTGTTTTACTACTTGAGTCTCGAAATTATACTCTCATGTTAGATCATTTAGATATGGATTACTTGTTGAGTTTAATATTTTAAGCTACTCTTTTTTTTTAGAATAATGGTGAGTTCTCACACTTTCTTTTGCTAACCTCAATGACTTCGCTATGTAGATATTTTATAGATGCTTTTAACATTGTCTTAATATTTGTTTCATAATGTTGTTCTAGTTTTATTTTTATTTTCTTACCTTTTAACGGTTTTTTTTTGTTTGTTTTTTTTTGTTTTGTTTTTTTTTTTGTTTTCCTTGGTCTTGTGATTTTTTACATATACAGGATGTTCATGCTTTTGCCGAGGAGAATGACGATTTTGATTGGGGTACTCATGATAGACTTGTAACCCATAATATAGTCATGACAGCTTGTGCGAATATCATTTCTAGGTTGATGTTTGATTTGTCTAATACTTATATTTTTTTGTGATACAAGTGATATTTAGTAATCCTTGTTCTTGAATAATGACTTAGGCACTTGTGCAATTCAGTTACAGGTATTTTCAGAAGGAACAAATGGTGCCACATTCACGTTTCAATCTTCTAATGGGATCTACCTTCTTAGCTCCTATAGCACCTGTCAACTATCAAATTACTGCTGATTTTAGTCGTAGGGGCTGTTGAGGATTGCTAGTACAAGTTGTACAGGATTGCTTATTAAGGAAATTGTTGTTTATCATTTAGATGTGACGAAATTGACATGTTTATTTGTTAATGGTATATTTTTGCTGGATGGACTTGAATGTTACTCGAAATACATGATCAATGAGGCATGTTTGGGATTTCTTATAGAGTTAATAACTTATTGGGGCTGTTTGATATTGCTTATTGAATCAACTACTTATAGGGGCTTATTGTGATTGCTTATTGAATTAACTACTTATAGGGGCTGTAAAAAATTGCTTATTGAATATGCTAATATGGGATGCGATTGTCATTGAAACTATTTATAAAGCGTTAAATAGTTGTAATCAACAATCCAAAACAAGCCCTATAAGTAGCTTCAATAAGTAATTACAGACAGTATTCTTTATAAGTAGTCTTAAAAAGTAATCTTAAACAAACCCAATAAACCACGGTTTCAATAAGCAATACCTAATAGCCTAATTTTTTTCTTTCGAAAAAAATAATATAAAGACTGGTTTTTTGAACATACACGAGTCTCCATGCTTCTATTAGAGACTGGTTAAACAACCTGTTTTTATGTGTTTCACTCATAGAGATACCCCCTCACAGAGAGTGGTTCTAAAACCAGTCTCCATGTGCAATTTTAACCAGTTTCTGTGTACTTTTTTGTAGTAGTGATATGTGTAAGATGGATTCCTGAGAGGTTCTTAATTCGATGTTGCTTTCGTTTAATTACAGTATTTTGAGTTCTGTTAGTGTATGTTGTGATCGAGGTTGAATGGATAAAGTTCTAGTTTTGATTTGATTTCTGTTTGACAAGATGATTGTGTTTATTTCCTTGCTGATTTTGTTCGAGCATCGTTGATAAATTTAGCATAAATAAAATTTCATGCATGTTTTCAATCACTAGAAGTACAATTAAGTCGAGAAGGCGAAGGACAATCATATATATATCTAATGCTCGGGCTTTTATCACGAAAGGGGCACAATCTTGATAAAGACAAATAGTATTTACAAGGCCTGATTGTATGCTGTGATCCAGTGAAAAGCTCGTTTTAGTAGATTTTTGTATTATATATGTTTAAGTGAATTTTTCATGTTTGATTAATATACATGACACTCTAGCAAGTGATTTGACTAAATGTTTAATATCTTCTAAAAGACCCATTTCGACCCGAACCCGTTTTGACCCGTTACCCAACCTAACCCAACCTGGTCGTTTTGCCACCTTCACTGTTATAAAAGAATGCAATGTTTGATCTGTTTCATTAAAGTAATTAGTTTTCATAAAGATCAATGTTTTTGGCATCATACATTCATACCTAGAATGAAATTTACATTCAAAGCATCTCAAACATGTTTTCTTCTTAATCAGCAAGAAGTCACAATCAAGTTAAGAAGACGGTGGGCTATCGGATGCTCGGGTTTTTTAAGCCAAAGAAGCACAATCTTGAATAATTTACTTGAAGACGAATAGAAATTAAAAACCATTGAGATCCAAACAAGGAATCAGTGTGTCGAAGTTATTCCAAAACATTTACCTGATTATCAATTTATTAACCTCAAATAAGAAAGTTCCTGAGATTTGCTAAATATTAGGATCAATTTATTAACCTCAAAAGATGACACAACATTTACCTGATTATCACCAACATTGACCCGCCCGAAACTTGTGAGTATGACCCAAGTTGAGTTTTGTAGAAAAACATGAACCAGATGGTTTTATTACTCAAAAACAACCGAACGATTACAACCGAACGAGTGTCATCAATCAGCAACAATAAAACCCAATCTGATCTCAAGCAGATTGGTAACCAAGAAATAACACAGCCTGATCTCAATCAAGCAAACCAAGAAAGGAAATACAACGGGTACTCCAGCTACTCTGTCGTACCCCTAATATCTAACTTGATATTAGTTCTATTACAATAAGAATCAAAAGAAGCGGATAACAGCTTAACAAAAGAAAGAATAGCAGCTTTGGTGGTGGTGTAACGGCTATGTAAAATAGCCGTTGGGAGAGATAGGCAGGGAGTTACATCTTGGGAGAGTTAGTTAACTCTTAGGGATAAGCGGAGTATAAATACTCTTCTTCATAACGTCTCTATCCATAATATCACAAGCAGCCCTTCATCTTTCCATCTTCACCAAACAAGCTTATAACTTCAAGGACCATATAACTGAAAATATAAGAATGGCAAGATTAGTCCTTGTAATATATCCAGGCTTAAGATTATATTTTAACAAGTTTAAATTACCAGATCATATAGACCATTGTGTTCAAGTGCTTGTTACATCATCAAATTTATACATTTTTCTTACAAAAACATGATTATTTAGACTTAAGTACTTAGGAATGATAAATTTATGTTGTTAATATGTTTGTTTTAGTAAATTATGCAAGTTTCCACTAGACCTGTACAAGTTGATGACCATCGCAGTTGCTAGACTACAAGTTGCATTCCAACAAGGGGTCTGCAAAACTTGACTTGGACTAAAAAACAGAACTAGGACCTGACCAAACCAGAGTTGAACTCATCATGATCGATTCAGATGCTGGTTATTGGTTTCTTACAACCAGTTTTTAGTTCGCCTTTGGTTCAAAGTTTCTTTGTTCTTTTCCAGAAGTTGCTAAAAAACACCTCATAATTTGAATACTTGTAATAACAGTGATTGGGTTGACCCAGTTTCAACAGAAACAAAACTAGCATCACATCATTTAGATAAGTTAGATTTTCGGCTCAACATATGGTTTTGATAGCGGTTGTAATATCTGATCCGCTTCCTGGTTAGAATGTGTTCATTAGTTCGCTTATATTGAACTCGACTGAATACAAAATAACAATAGAATTTGATTTATACTAATGATACTTTTATTGATGAATTGTATTGTGTATGTTTACAGACTCGACACATATATATACTTGATGAAACGTTGCCATTGTGGCAGTTATACCGTTTCAAAAAGTAAACGACACAACCCTATACTAAACGGTATAAACTATATAACCGTTGTATCCCTAATAACCTAAACGACCCATATTGACCCATATTGACCCAGCCCATATAACTTGGGTTTACAGAATTCTAAAACTAATAACTAATACAATATACTACCCCTATCTTTGCTTCTATAACATTAATAGTCCAACATTCACCCCCCTAATGTTATAGACGGCAAAGTCTTCAATTCTTCAAAAGTTCCCTTTATAGCAATGGTTCATCATCTTCGTACTGAATCAGGTTTGCTTCCAACTTTGGACATTCGCCTTTGTAGTGTCCAAATTCTTTGCATTTGTAACATCTTATCTGACTCAGGTCTTGATCACCATCTTTTTTCTTCCATGGTTTCCAATTCTTGTCTTGCCCACGTCCTGGTCTTCCTTGACTTGAATTCTCATGACCGCAACGTTCACACTTGTGTTCCTTGGTCTTCTCCTTTTCATCTACTTTGCTGAAAAGTAGGTTACTGGATCCATCTTCTTCTTTGACTGCCTTCATCATCCGTTCCTCGAAAGCTTTTAATCTTCCAATGGCTTCTTGGAATGGCATCGTATTAAGATCTGCAAACTGCTCTATTGCTGCAACAATTTGCATAAACTTCTCTGGTACAGAACTTAAAAGTTTCCTAACCAGCCTTTTATCATCCATCGTATGCCCTAAACTGCTTGCTTGTGTTGCAATCTCACTTATCTTCTCGGCATATACATCTAACGACTCATTATGTTTCATCTTTAATTGTTCAAACTCTGACTCTAGTGTTTGAACACGCGCCTCCTTGACTCTATCAACTCCAACATGTCGAATTTTCAACGCATCCCAAATCTCTTTTGCCGATTTAAGGTTAGCAACTTGCAATACCATACTTTCTGGAATTGCTTGATATAGCATTGCAATTGCCGAGTTATCTTTCTTTTGATCGACTTCAGTTCCTTGCGTTGGTTCAATCACTTCCCAAATTCCATGGACATTAAATATCGCCCTGATCTTTACAGCCCAAATCGTATAATTTGTAGAGTTTAACATAGGATACTGGAAATTCATTGTTAATCCTCCTTCCTTCGCTACATTTTCATTCTTCTTTGAAGAATCCCCAGTCATGTTTCTTTTCTTCTTTCTACCAATCTTAACAATCTAAACTAAACGTCCCTAATACCTACAGTGCCCTGGTTAACCAACGGTTTACCTACTGTATCTTCCAAGAATAGTACCCTAGTTTCCTATTAACCGACTATCCTTAATCCTCCTGGTTTCACCACAAAACCAAAACAACTTCCTGGTTTCACCACAAAACCAACACAACTATTCTAATACCAAATTTACTATTCTAATCTTTTCCTACTTGTAATAATTCTAAATTCCTACACTAAATAAACAATTCGAAATTGAAAAAAAACTTATCTGACTGTTCGGTTCCGCAATTCACTATATGGTTTTCTTCTGTCTCCTTTTTCGAACAGCAGCAACAAGTCTTCTTCCTTCCTTCCCTTATTCTTCGTACAACACCAACCAAAAAAAAACGAACCCTCTTCTCTGTTTCTATACACGAATCAAAACAGCACCCTTTATGTTCGATCTTTTCTTCTTTCCTGAATACAATCTTCTGCCTCCCTTGAATCGATTAAACCGTATGCTCTGATGCCAATTATTGAACTCGACTGAATACAAAATAACAATAGAATTTGATTTATACTAATGATACTTTTATTGATGAATTGTATTGTGTATGTTTACAGACTCGACACATATATATACTTGATGAAACGTTGCCATTGTGGCAGCTATACCGTTTCAAAAAGTAAACGACACAACCCTATACTAAACGGTATAAACTATATAACCGTTGTATCCCTAATAACCTAAACGACCCATATTGACCCATATTGACCCAGCCCATATAACTTGGGTTTACAGAATTCTAAAACTAATAACTAATACAATATACTACCCCTATCTTTGCTTCTATAACATTAATAGTCCAACAGCTTATACAAAACAGAAGATGAAAAAACAAATTTGACCAATGCTGCTCTCTTTTGCAAGTAGTTATTTTTCTTAATTAGATCATCTTAAAGAACAGTAACTAAAGTCAACAGAAATCTGAACTTTGGTAAATTCATTTGTGTGCTGGTAAACTGAATCTCGCTTCTAGTAAATTGACCAACTTCAGAGCTTCAGGCTTGTGTGTGTGTGTGCAAAAGAAGCAACATAATGAATAGCTTTATGATGTTTAAGGTCTTATATTTTCTTCATCATACTTCTTATCTTTCCAGCAGTGCAACGTAACCAAACATGACTCATTTGGACAGAATGCAAGTAGAAAGAACAAAGATTTAAGCTTCATAAAGAAATGAACCAAGCGATTGTCTATTAGACATAACAAAGTTCCTGACAAGGACCAAATGTAAAAAGCCCCTACAACAGAAATCTAGTAACCCAAAATATGACTGTAAGTGCGTGTTATCGACAGTTTAACACAAAGCTTGTCTCATTGGTCCTTGAGAACAGAGATTAGTTTCATGCTTGAAGAAGCCTTGTTGAATTTCGACAACTCATTAATCAACTTCATTGCCTTCTCATGGTATGTGACTGTGTTACACCAGATAAAAACCATTTCCTCCAATGCCTTTCCGTGCTCCAGTAAGCAACAGGCTATATCACATTTCTGCTTTTCTCCATCAAATCCAAGAAATTTGACTGTTTTTAGATGACTTGTTAAGATTTTCCATATTTCAACTTCATTAGTCGCCCAGTATTCCGTCCTTAATTGTTCCTATATCATCAAACAATATAAGTAGTTAATATCAAGGTTGCAGAAACCCAAACTATACTTAAGTTGCCGAAGCTTGCAAAGGATAACCTAATGATCCCAATTTCAAACTTTTTTCACCCAAAAAGATGATTATGTGTTTCAAAGTACTGTCTACAGTTGAACCAACTGTAAAGGTGGGAATTATAATACGTCTATGTGAAAACGGTTCAATGTGGCTGAAGGTATATTGATACCGGGTCAAACAATTAGCTTAAAAAGTGTGCCATGCAGTTTACAAGTTGCCCAAGCTAAAAAAGTCGGAAACCATGGTTATCAAAAAAAAAAAAAAAAAAAAAAAAAGGAAGTTGCCCAATCTAAAAGCAAGAGTATACAATCCCATAACTGCTTCAAACAAACAATCAGATCATTATTCAGATAATAACTTTTGGAAACATCACTAATACAGTAAACTCCGTATAACCGTATAACAATGGACAAAAAAGTGTTGGAAAGCCAATTCATCCTGGCCCATTTTGACACATCCAAAAAATCTACACATATTACCAGAAATAAAAAGTAGAAAACATGTGAAGGTAATATGTGAAGCTTCAATATTATGATTCGAAAAAAAGAAAATACTATTTGAGATGAGGAAGACTACCTCTTGAATGATCAAATGGAGAGACTCCAGATTTGGAGAAGATCCGAGAATCCAGATAAGTGCATTCATGGTAAAGTGATCAATTGTTGTCGTTATCTTCAATGTCTTCAGATTTTTAAAATATGCATGTACCCGATCACCGGCAACATCAATGCACTATCATACGACAGCAAGCATACATTTGAATAAATAATCAGCCACTTTGGATTGAATGAAAATCAATAATTTGCAACCAAAAGCTTATAAACGAGAATAAACCCCATAAGATGCTACTGATCAATTGTATTTCATATTACACGCCTATTTGGTATTAAGTTTTGAAGAAACTGAAAGATATACAAATGATAGATTTTTTATCATAACCTCAGAAATTATCAGTAATTTTTAAGTATGGTAATAATTGGTTTCAGTTACTTTCAGAATCACCGAGTAAAATTCTGCGGCAACCATGTAGGAATATAAAATACAGATGAAGAGTATTTTATGTAAAGTGGCAGGCTATAATATATTACAAATACTTTCAGAAAAACTTTTGCACCGTCTACATTTTCACTGACTAAAGACCAGACATTAAGAACTGTTCAAACATCATATTCCTTTCCGGATACAATTCACAAGTAAAATTCTGCAGCAACCAGTTTTAGAAAGACAAAGATTTAAATAAAGAAATGCCCGGTATATATATCCTATAAGAACTGCAATCATTCCCCATTTTGGCCAAATTAAAAGTATATTTTTACAAAGTTATATTGCATATACAATTATACATGAAGTGCATGAATTGTATAAAGAGAATAAGTATGTATGCACCTGAATGAAGTAAAGATTAAGCTTTAAAGATTCCACATGAGAAATTTTGTCCAGCATCTTGCATACGGTGTCACCTAATTCAAATGATATCTCTTGTTGCATTACGTCGTTGGGGAGAATCACAGCTTTTTTCAACCTATCTACGTTCTCAAAGATTAAACGACCTCTATGACCAACATACTCAAATGACACGAGTTCTGGGCAACAAACCTTAACCCCACACCAAGTTCCATTATGTCCATATATGATATTCTCCCTGTAAAGAATTATCAAAGTCTTGAGCTTCGGACTTGAAATGCATATAGGATCAACTTGTACAATCGCATTGTCTATCAAACGCAACTCCTCGAGTACTGGACATTTCTCAAGAATCTTTTCTACTAAATTCAGATCGAAAGAATAAATAAGGTTTAGCTCAAGAACCCTAAGTGCCCGAAACCCTGTAGATTCAGGCAAATGCATAGCACATCTATACGGAAACAGCCTGAGTTCCTTCAAGGATTCACAAGTTAGGAGACAATCGGGCAAGGGAATGCTGTCACACTTAACCTCAAAGGAGAAAAACATTAGGTCAAGTCTTTTGACTTTGCGCTTAACCGCTGCTTTAATCCACTGCCTTACAGTAGTCATGTCAAAGTTCCCACCACAATCTAAACGAAGACTATCCAAATTTATCCCGGTTTTGTTTGTTAAAACCGAATTAACGAACTTTCTGAATTTGGTTTTTCCGAATTTCTCTCTAGCTCGAAAATCTATGCCTACAGAAGGAATTGAAGTCCCTAAATATCTCCATCGAGTTGACAGAATGGTGGTTCGAACAGCCTCTTCAATTGTTGGAAGACGTTGAAGGATCAAATGAAGGATCGGGTCCGGCATGTTGCTGATGTAATCGACTCCATTCTCATGATTTGAAGCCCTGGAACGCTTGGATTTCTGCACTCTTAGCTGATCTGAAGCAAAATGCATTAACAGAAACCAACAGATTATAAAGTTATCACACTCAAAGACACATTCTAGTGAGCAATAAAACTAAAGTTGTTTCGGGTTTGGAAAATCAAACAGTTGGATAATTCTTTCGTTCTGTATAGAGATAACATTTTCCTAATATATATTTCAACACTATTGATTTCCTTGGGATAAGACAAGAATGAACTAACATCCAATATTTGTATGATGTAAACGGGTTAATGGACTAACACCAAGAATGAACAAAAATATAGTATATTATATAATCAAATTTAAACTTAGGGAGTGGGAAGTGGGAAACCACCCCAATATTTATCACAGGTTGAATCAAATTAGCTTACTCGAGTGTGCACTCCACGTCAACTAACCCATTGTTAGCTTAATCTTGAATTCCTTTGGAATCTACTAAATCTCAATTACATAAAATGTTTAATGACACAAAAGTTACCAAAAAAGACAATGGGTAATGGGGTTTTAGTTTTCAAAACTCTTTATATGTTTTTTGTATGTTTTATGAGACAAAATATTATAATAAACAGAGTTTAGGTAGTTAAGGAGTTGGCGGGAAGCAAGAGTCTTTTATGTCATTCTGCTGGCCTACATATTTACATTTGAGTCAACAAATTTGATTGTTTTGGTGGAACAAACAATCATTTTTGTCGATCAAAAGATTCATAGGTGGGGCCAACAGATTGCCAGTTTTGGCAGGAACCAACAGTCAGTTGGTCCAAGACAATTTTGGCAAGAACGAACGGCTAGTTTTGTTGGCAACCAGATTGACAGTTTTAGTTGAAACCAACAGTCAGTTCTGCTGGCCAGTGTCAAGGGGATGTTTTGTACACCAAAACAGTTACCAGAATTTCCCGGCAAAACCCAAACTGACTTTAAATCCATTGGCCAACAGAAATGACTGTCCCGCTAAAACTGTCAATCTGGTTCCCGCTAAAACTGTCAAGGGAATGTTTTGTAAACCAAAACAGTTACCAGAATTTCCCGCCAAAACCCAAAACTTTAAATCTGTTGGCCAACAGAACTGACTGTCCCGCTAAAACTGTCAAGGGGATGTTTTGTACACCAAAACACTTACCAGAATTTCCCGGCAAAACCCAAACTGACTTTAAATCCGTTGGCCAACAGAAATGACTGTCCCGCTAAAACTATCAATCTGGTTCCCGCTAAAACTGTCAAGGGAATGTTTTGTACACCAAAACAGTTAGCAGAATTTCCCGCCACAACCCAAACTGACTTTAAATCTGTTGGCCAACAGAAATGACTGTCCCGCTAAAACTGTCAATTTGGTTCCCGCTAAAACTGTCAAGGGGATGTTTTGTACACCAAAACAGTTACCAGAATTTCCCGCAAAAACCCAAACTGACTTTAAATCTGTTGGCCAACAGAAATGACTGTCCCGCTAAAACTGTCAATCTGGTTCCCGCTAAAACTGTCAAGGGGATGTTTTGTACACGGTACACCAAAACAGTTACCAGAATTTCCTGCCAAAACCCAAACTGACTTTAAATCTGTTGGCCAACAGAAATGACTGTCGGTTCCCGATAAAACTGTCAATCTGGTCAGATTGACAGTTTTAGCCAGATTGACAATTTTAGCGGGAACCAACAGTGGCCCCTTGACCCGCCCGCTCACCTAGGAGCGGAAGCGTATCAGATTCGCTAACAGTAGTGTGCAGTCCGCACCACGTTCCTAAAATCCTATTGGTCTCTAGTAAATCTGATCTACATAAAATGTTTGATGACACTAAAATAAGTAAAAGGATAGTTTATAACATGGTTTTAGTTTCCGAAACCTTTTTACGATGTGTATCATTTTAAAGAACATAAAAAAGAGAAGAGGGGTATGTATACCATGTTTATGAGATCGCTTTCGCTTTGAACCAGAACCTTGATCTCCTTGTTCCAATGACGCCATTCTTCTTGTTCGCACTCCCTCTTTAACAACGGGTTTTGAACTCCGCAAAAAGTACTTCATCCTTTCAGGCGTGGTTTGGTCTTCGTTTGGAAGGGGAATGAACAAGAATGATATTTTTACTTATTTTTAAATGGGGTTTTGGTTTTTATTATTTATGAAAACATAATTTAATGAGTAACACCACGAACCCAATTGATTTGTGCCATATTAATAGTGAATCAATATTTATATTTTTACGTTATTGCCTTTAACATAATTAAAAAAGCAGCAAAAATTGATTTTTTTTTTTTTTTTTTTTAACGGCGGGTTAGTTGTTAGTTGTTAGTTGTTAGCTCGAGTTAGTGTCGCATCCTCGGGCAGAGATACCAACCGCGAGCCTCTCCTTAGGGGATAACCCCACTCCTATTCCCGATTCGCGTGATATCATTAGAGCTTGTGTTTCCCAAGTGAGGACTTCCCGATCGGTCACCCAAACCGGTACAATACATATAATTGTATACGTGATTCGGGTACAATACATATAAGTCCAAAAAAAAGTTTTCATCTTAAAACAAGATGGGTAAAAACTATCAAATACCATCGTACTTTCAAAAATGTACAAAGTTGAACTATGTACTTTTTTATTGTTTACTTGACCAACGAACTTTCAAATTTTTATTCGACTTGAACCATATCTTATTTATTAAAAAAAATAAAAAGAAATTACACGTGGATAATTAGAAAAGATATCTTATTTATTAAAAAAAATAAAAAGAAATTACACATGGATAATTAGAAAAGATATGGTTCAAGTCGAATAAAAATTTAAAAATTCGTTGGTCAAGTAAGTAATAAAAAAGTATATGGTTCAACTTGGCCATTTCTCAACATTATTGAAATAATAAGCAACATTAGCCTTACTACCTCCATCACTTAAGTTTTCACCCCTTTTCAAAATCCTGGGACTTTTAACAGGACTAGTTCTAGGATTTAAAGTGGGATTTTCATTAACAGGCATAGGAATATCACCAATATTGATACTAGTATTCATAACCGTATCATTACTACCAATATTATCTTCAGAAACATTAACATCACCAGACTCCTTAAGACAATCACTTACCACATCCTTCTCAATCACTTCATTAGCTTCTCTTTCCGACACAGACTCCCCAACACTCCTAGAATCTAAGCTCTGATTATCCACACTAGAACCAGCATCAACATCACTCTAATTCCCATCATACTCAACACCTTCCATACCTTCCACAGACCTCCCACCCTTACTACCCAACTTATAAGTAGTCTTCTTAAAACTTACCGACTTATTAACCACATTAGCCTGCTTATTTTTGTTCCTAATAGCACTATTATGATTCCTAGTAGCCCTAACAGGACGAGCCATATCATTTGATTCCTTAGGAGGAGGAACCAAATTAGGGTTTATATTATAAGAATCGGACATGGTGAAAGTGAGTTAAAACGAAGTGAAAATGGAAAAGGAATTATCTAGAATCATTTGGAAAAGAACAGATCTATGACAATATTGGTGAAATGGATGAACAGTATGTGTTATTGTGTGTAACGGAACTTTAAGAGGCCATAAATGTGATGATCAAACAAAATAATATGTATAAATTTGGTATGTATATATAGGGAATGAATAGTAGATTAAGGATCTACATTCAAATATAAAATTCAATGGTTAGATTTGATATAGATGATGAAATTCTTTATAAAATAGCCTAAGTTTTTAGAGAGAGAAATATTGCATTTTAAATATGATTCTTTCTGTTACGAACAGTCATTTCTGTTTGCCAACAAATTGGTAGTTTTGGGGAGAACCAACTGTCGAATCTTTTGGCCAGCAAATTGATAGTTTTGGCGGGAACCAATAGTCAAATCTGTTGGCCAGCAGATTTGACAGTTTTGGCGGGAACCAAGAGTCATTTATGTTGGACCACATATTGACAATTTTGGCTCCCACCAACAATCATTTCTGTTGGCCAGCAGATTGACAGTTTTCACGGGAACCAACAGTGGATTTGACTGTTTTGGCGGGAACCAATAGTCAATTATGTTAGGCAACAAACTGATAAGTGGGGCCAAAATATTTGCTTACACGAGTATGCAGTCCATACCACCGAACACATACCTAAAATCCTATTGGTCTCTAGTAAATCTGAATTATATAAAATGTTTGATGACACTAAAATCAGTAAAAGGATAGTTTATAACATGGTTTTAGTTTCCGAAACCTTTTTACGATGTATATCATTTTTAAAGAACATAAAAAAGAGAAGTGGGAAATGTATACCATGTTTATGAGATCGCTTTCGCTTTAAACCAGAACATTGATCTCCTTGTTCCATTGATGCCATGCATCTTGTTCGCACTCCCTCTTTAACAACGGGTTTTGAACTCCGCATAAAATACTTCATCCTGTGATTTGTTGTTTTGAACTCCGCACAAGTATTATTTTAAACTAGAATGGTACCCGCGTAATGTAACACCCCCAAAATACCGCAGCGGAAGACTGTGTCATAGGGGTGCTACTTCATAATACAAAGTACAAGTTATAGAAAACGAACTCTAAATGAGACGTTTTGAAAAGTTACCATTCGATTAATGAATTCAAAGTTACAAACATGAGATTCCAAAGTATGATATATAAATGTATACAAAGTTTTGAATGGTAAATGATAAAAGAGTAAGTCTTCAGAATATGCAGCTTGACTCTAAGTTCCACGCACTAGCTATCGCCTTACTAACCTGAGATAAACATGCTAAAGTGTCAACACAATGGTTGGTGAGTTCATAGAGTTTGTCTTAAAACAGTTGAAAAGCTTTAAAGAATGTTCACACAGCAAAGGCATTGAGAATCCACTCAGTTGCAAGTCCCGCCATAAGAGACTTGCAACCTGTGTGTCCACAACTCACTGCTAAAAGATAGTTTATACAATGCACCGGATTATATTCACCCAAGGTCAAGAATAGACACAAGGGCGGGGGCATCTTCCCAAATAGTACTACGTCATCCAAGGTCAAGTATAGACACAAGGGTAGGGGGCATCTTCCCATGAGTACTACCAATACCTCTCCGACAGAATAGAGTATTATGTATGGACGTAAATACGAATCTTGTATTTAAATTAAGCAAGTATAGTGTAACAAGTATGTATAACGCAATCAAGTATAATGCCAATCAAGTATAACAAGTATAAATGTTTAAGAGTATTTGTACAAGTAAGCAAGTAGTTGAGCATGTATCTACTCCAAAGAGTTAAAACAAGTATAAAAAGAGTAGGGGCTATGACTCGCCTTAAGTCTATGTAATGAGAAATGAAAGTGGTAGTCGAATCGCGAAAGTCTCTAAGAGCAGCCTATAATAGAACGTTGCAACTTAGGTTTGGAGTAACGTCTAAGAATATGAAGAATTGCCAATATATGTCTTGCATATAGTTCATGATGTAGTACTTAGTATAAAGTGTAAGTCGTTGATTATAAGTGGTCTATGAAACATGTATAGGTTGTAAATCTCTTACTACCGTTCGGGCCGACATAATTCAGAAGTCATGGAGTAAACGTTCGAGGAGCCAGGACACTTTAATTCGTAAATCCACAACTCATCTCGACGGCTTACTTAATGAACTCCTCACATGAGGCTCCCTACTATTGTAGTATTTGATAACATATATATATATATAAGCTTTTTGATCTTTAAAAGTTATATGGTCTTTAGCCGTGGCTTTGCCGTGACCTTGGTTATTGTTACCATGGTCTTAAGACTCAACCTTGGTTTTAGCCATGGTTGTGGTCTTGGCTTTAGGTCATTAGACCTCTTGGTCTCATCTAATTATAATCATTATATAGTAACTTTGGTATAAAAATGGGCTGTTAAGAATTTGAAGAAAATTATCACTCAGAAAGCATTTTCAGGGCTCGAGCTTCTTTGTTCCTGAACGAAAACGTCGTTCCGGACAACTTTCGTGTTTTAACTTTTTGATGAATCGGAACAGAAGAGTGACTTTCAAAATGGCAGAATGCAAACAGTAGGGTATAGGCAGTTTCGGCGTTTTGGTTTCGCTAACTTCTTATGGCCATAACTTTTGACTCGTGTACTCGTTTTAAGTGATTCAAATTGCTATGTTTTCCTTTTGAAGTCCTTTATAATAGTAAGTAAGTGTCAAATATTATAGTTATACTATTTTGGTCGTGGTTCTCCATAAAAATCACTAGTTTGCTTGTTTGCTTGTCATAAGTTAACATATGTATACCAATACTTGTTTTATCCATTTTTAAACATCATGAACACAATAACAAGAACATATATAGCATGAAAGGAACACAAAGAGCATGAAAATGATAATTAAGCAAGGAGTATGTTAGGGTTTGCTTACAACTTTTGGCTTTCTTAAAAGAAAGGTAAGTAACTAGTAAGGTACGGACTTTGATAGACTTAAGCTTCACTCTTTGCAATCTATGATAAACCGAGGTTATTTGAAGATTATAACGACGCCTTCTTGAAAGTCCAAAGCTATTTGAAGATTATAACTACGTATTTTTGGATACTTTAGAGTTATAACAACTTTTCTTAGAAAATTTCCAAGATTGAAGATCAAACACTAGTTTTCTTTCAAAAACTAGTTAACTTTCTTACAAAATATAAGAAAAGTGCCTTAGGTTTTAGGAATTGAAGGTTATAAGAAGGTGTGGTGCAAGTTTTCTATGTGTTTTAGCTTGGTATTTATAGGGTAGGAAAAATAGTTAACCATATATTGGGTTAGAATTTAACCATGGTTAGTTTAAGACACTTGTAATGATCTAAAGAATCAATGGTCAAGATTTAACCACACATGGTGACTCCCCCCCCCCTAAGTCGGTTTCAATAAGATAAGGGTGACTAGATGAGTAGTCATGGTCTTTGGATGATAATATCCTAAGTATGTAGCTAGTTTTGACTCCGTAAATTGCTAACCGTAAGTTTTTAAGTCACGAAACGTAAAACCGGGTATCCTAAAAATATGAAACTTATAAATATGCTAGAACTTATCAATATACTCCATAATAAAATATAAAATGAGTGGTAGGATCTATCGGGTGCTAAAACCCTGCTAAAAACTGGAAACACGGGTCTAAAACGCGTAATTCGCGTAAAACGCTGAACTGAAAAACGTAAAATTCCAAAACTTTTGGAATTGTCCTAAAATGAGAAAAAATCATATTTCTATTGTTTATAATGTTTTATGGACATATCGGGATGCTGGAATGACGTTTAAACCTAAAAGTAAATCTCGGACATGGCTTTGTGATTTTTGCAGAAATGATCCGACGAGCGTCAAACTCTTGGATTATCGTTAAAATAGTTTAACTTACGAGAATATGAAATAAAAATTTCTGAGATGAATAGTGAAAAGTGAATAGTAAAAAGTGAATAGTGAAATTTTCGGGAATAAAATTTAACCTGAAATTGCGAATTGTTACAGTCTCTACCCCTTAAGGAGAACTTCGTCCCGAAGTTCAGTTGATGTTAACTACTTACGGTGTGTCTAAGAGAATTCGGGATTTCAGGATCTCTAAAATAGTGGTGTTCACTCTGATTCGTCTAAGGTTCTGGTTAAGGAGTTGTATCGGCTACAATTAAGCCCACTTATTTATAACACATTACTTACATAAAGAAGCGTCCAAATTTATGTAAGTAAGGTCTCATAAACTTATGGTTCGGTGATTTACAATTTCTTTATTTAAATGAAGAGGCGTCCCAATCCATTTAAATAAGGAGATTCTAAAACATCATACTTAAGAATTTCCGACACAAAATCCGCCTTCTGAGGCCGATAGTAAGATAATCAAGTCATCAAATCCCTAAAGCTAAGCAATAATATTATTTAACTCAAATCTTGTGTCTCATCAAACAAGAACTGTCTCAAGATCAAGTTAAATAATTAGTTATTACTGAGCTCCATGTTTCTAATGACTCGGCTAATCTCTGGGGCTCCTTATAATACTAAAGTCACATCATCTAACAGCGTGGAACTAAACCAACAACTACCAAGAAGCGTATGTATATGTAGTGTGTGTAAGGCAAATAAAGAGGAGAGTCTTAACGTATATAGCAGTTATAGTCTAGGCACTAAATGCAACCTAGTTCTCTATAACCAAGGCTCTGGTACCAATCTGTAACACCCCCAAAATACCGCAGCGGAAGACTATGTCATAGGGGTGCTACTTCATAATACAAAGTACAAGTTATAGAAAACGAACTCTAAATGAGACGTTTTGAAAAGTTACCATTCGATTAATGAATTCAAAGTTACAAACATGAGATTCCAAAGTATGATACATAAATGTATACAAAGTTTTGAATGGTAAATGATAAAAGCGTAAGTCTTCAGAATATGCAGCTTGACTCTAAGTTCCACGCACTAGCTATCGCCTTACTAACCTGAGATAAACATGCTAAAGTGTCAACACAATGGTTGGTGAGTTCATAGAGTTTGTCTTAAAACAGTTGAAAAGCTTTAAAGAATGTTCACACAGCAAAGGCATTGAGAATCCACTCAGTTGCAAGTCCCGCCATAAGAGACTTGCAACCTGTGTGTCCACAACTCACTGCTAAAATGTCACACCCCCAAAATAGGGTCCAGCGGAAGCATACGTATAGCTGGGGTGTAACTCAATTGATATCACAACACTAGTTCAAAAATGGTTTGCACTTGAATCATTTTGGATAAAATAGTTAAATCAAAATGTTGAATTTACATTGTTAAAAGTAATGCGGAAGTAGGCCCTTAAAATAGTTTAAAACGGTCCCCATATAAATAATCAGAGTCTTCTATGACCATGCCATGCCCTGCCAAAACCTCCTGTAGCGTGCCATAGGTTAAAACCTGAAAATACATGCTAAAGTGTCAACACGAGGTTGGTGATGGTAGAAATTGGTTTTTAACCTTGGAAACTTGATTTGGAACCTATTTTAGACATGCTGTCCCGTTTTGTAAAAATCTGGAAAATCAGTAAACACCAAGGAAACTTTGGCAAAATTTTTAGAAAATACTTTCAAAAACGAATCCGTAGGCGAAAGAACGGATTAAAAAGAGTCTATAACGAAGGAGTTATGATTTTTACAAGATTGTAGACGAAAAGTATTTTTCAGAAAATGTTTGCTGTTGGACGTTTTACATTGGACAAAAAGAGACTTTAGACGTAACCCGGAGAAGCCGAGCTTTCCAAAATATATTACTACATACTAAGACGAAACCGTGGATATAAAGAACAAGGAAAACGGACAAGTAACGACAAAGATATACTCGTTTGAATATCGGCTAAAACCATTTTCTATTTGACAGCTTTTATATATTTTGGCGCAAAAACTACGAAGTGCATTTTTAAGCTAAACATAATATCAAGTACCGAGCTTTATAACTAACGTAGTATTAGTTATTACGAGTATGTTTTCATCATTTCAAGGATTACAACCCGAGTATTTCTACGTCAACATGGAAACTTACGTTATATATATATAAGTATATATATTATAACTAGCTATTTATATTTTCTAATAGCAATATTTTCCAAATTCTTGGATTTTATATTTTTGATAATACAAGTGTTTTTCCAAAGACTAGAGTGGTATAGAAACATGAGCATGGTCATTCATAACATCATTTGGTGATCTTAACGAGATCATGCATCATTCATATTAGGTTGCGGTTAGAGATCGAACCTCATTTCTGTGTACACTTTTGTCATCGTAGCTGTTGCATCAGGTGAGTCATAGCCCCTACTCTTTTAATTGTTTTGTCAACTTTTGGGGGAGAATACATGCTCGTTTTTAAATGAACTATTATTTGACTCTTTGAACTTGTCTTGACCTTTTGAACTTGACTTGACTTTTGAAATTGACTTAAACTTTTGAACTTAATGCACCGTACGTGCTATAACCTAAAGTCTCCCATGTTCGGAGCAACGTTAAAAAGTCTCTCATGTTCAGAGCATCCTTAATAAATCTCGCCATGGTGGAGTGACTAATAAATCTTTGCCAAGTCGGTAAAGTGACTAATAAATCTCGCCTAGGTGGTGGAGTGACTTAAAGTCTCCCTTGTTCGGAGCAACGTTCTAAAGTCTCCCTTGTTCGGAGCGGCCTTGACTTATTATTGACCACGGGTGTTTGACTACTAGACTTAAACTATTTTAGCAGTGGGTTGTGAACACACAGGTTACAAGTCTCTTATGGCGGGACTTGTAACTGAGTGGATTTACGATGCCTTTGCTGTGTGATCATTTTCTATAAACTTTATTTGTTAAACAACTCTATGAACTCACCAACCTCGTGTTGACACTTTAGCATGTATTTTCAGGTTTTAACCTATGGCACGCTACAGGAGGTTTTGGCAGGGCATGGCATGGTCATAGAAGACTCTGATTATTTATATGGGGACCGTTTTAAACTATTTTAAGGGCCTACTTCCGCATTACTTTTAACAATGTAAATTCAACATTTTGATTTAACTATTTTATCCAAAATGATTCAAGTGCAAACCATTTTTGAACTAGTGTTGTGATATCAATTGAGTTACACCCCAGCTATACGTATGCTTCCGCTGGACCCTATTTTGGGGGTGTGACATAAAAGATAGTTTATACAATGCACCGGATTATATTCACCCAAGGTCAAGAATAGACACAAGGGCGGGGGCATCTTCCCAAATAGTACTACGTCATCCAAGGTCAAGTATAGACACAAGGGTAGGGGGCATCTTCCCATGAGTACTACCAATACCTCTCCGACAGAATAGAGTATTATGTATGCACGTAAATACGAATCTTGTATTTAAATTAAGCAAGTATAGTGTAACAAGTATGTATAACGCAATCAAGTATAATGCCAATCAAGTATAACAAGTATAAATGTTTAAGAGTATTTGTACAAGTAAGCAAGTAGTTGAGCATGTATCTCCCCCAAAGAGTTAAAACAAGTATAAAAAGAGTAGGGGCTATGACTCACCTTAAGTCTATGTAATGAGAAATGAAAGTGGTAGTCGAATCGCGAAAGTCTCTAAGAGCAGCCTATAATAGAACGTTGCAACTTAGGTTTGGAGTAACATCTAAGAATACGAAGAATTGCCAATATATGTCTTGCATATAGTTCATGATGTAGTACTTAGTATAAAGTGTAAGTCGTTGAATATAAGTGGTCTATGAAACATGTATAGGTTGTAAATCTCTTACTACCGTTCGGGCCGACATAATTCAGAAGTCATGGAGTAAACGTTCGAGGAGCCAGGACACTTTAATTCGTAAATCCACAACTCATCTCGACGGCTTACTTAATGAACTCCTCACATGAGGCTCCCTACTATTGTAGTATTTGATAACATATATATATATATAAGCTTTTTGATCTTTAAAAGTTATATGGTCTTTAGCCGTGGCTTTGCCGTGACCTTGGTTATTGTTACCATGGTCTTAAGACTCAACCTTGGCTTTAGCCATGGTTGTGGTCTTGGCTTTAGGTCATTAGACCTCTTGGTCTCATCTAATTATAATCATTATATAGTAACTTTGGTCTAAAAATGGGCTGTTAAAAATTTGAAGAAAATTATCACTCAGAAAGCATTTTCAGGGCTCGAGCTTCTTTGTTCCTGAACGAAAACGTCGTTCCGGACAACTTTCGTGTTTTAACTTTTTGATGAATCGGAACAGAAGAGTGACTTTCAAAATGGCAGAATGCAAACAGTAGGGTATAGGCAGTTTCAGCGTTTTGGTTTCGCTAACTTCTTATGGCCATAACTTTTGACTCGTGAACTCGTTTTAAGTGATTCAAATTGCTATGTTTTCCTTTTGAAGTCCTTTATAACAGCAAGTAAGTGTCAAATATTATAGTTATACTATTTTGGTCGTGGTTCTCCATAAAAATCACTAGTTTGCTTGTTTGCTTGTCATAAGTTAACATATGTATACCAATACTTGTTTTATCCATTTTTAAACATCATGAACACAATAACAAGAACATATATAGCATGAAAGGAACACAAAGAGCATGAAAATGATAATTAAGCAAGGAGTATGTTAGGGTTTGCTTACAACTTTTGGCTTTCTTAAAAGAAAGGTAAGTAACTAGTAAGGTACGGACTTTGATAGACTTAAGCTTCACTCTTTGCAATCTATGATAAACCGAGGTTATTTGAAGATTATAACGACGCCTTCTTGAAAGTCCAAAGCTATTTGAAGATTATAACTACGTATTTTTGGAGACTTTAGAGTTATAACAACTTTTCTTAGAAAATTTCCAAGATTGAAGATCAAACACTAGTTTTCTTTCAAAAACTAGTTAACTTTCTTACAAAATATAAGAAAAGTGCCTTAGGTTTTAGGACTTGAAGGTTATAAGAAGGTGTGGTGCAAGTTTTCTATGTGTTTTAGCTTGGTATTTATAGGGTAGGAAAAATAGTTAACCATATATTGGGTTAGAATTTAACCATGGTTAGTTTAAGACACTTGTAATGATCTAAAGAATCAATGGTCAAGATTCAACCACACATGGTGACTCCCCCCCCTAAGTCGGTTTCAATAAGATAAGGGTGACTAGATGAGTAGTCATGGTCTTTGGATGATAATATCCTAAGTATGTAGCTAGTTTTGACTCCGTAAATTGCTAACCGTAAGTTTTTAAGTCACGAAACGTAAAATCGGGTATCCTAAAAATATGAAACTTATAAATATGCTAGAACTTATCAATATACTCCATAATAAAATATAAAATGAGTGGTAGGATCTATCGGGTGCTAAAACCCTGCTAAAAACTGGAAACACGGGTCTAAAACGCGTAATTCGCGTAAAACGCTGAACTGAAAAACGTAAAATTCCAAAACTTTTGGAATTGTCCTAAAATGAGAGAAAATCATATTTCTATTGTTTATAATGTTTTATGGACATATCGGGATGCTGGAATGACGTTTAAACCTAAAAGTAAATCTCGGACACGGCTTTGTGATTTTTGCAGAAATGATCCGACGAGCGTCAAACTCTCGGATTATCGTTAAAATAGTTTAACTTACGAGAATATAAAATAAAAATTTCTGAGATGAATAGTGAAAAGTGAATAGTAAAAAGTGAATAGTGAAATTTTCGGGAATAAAAGTTAACCTGAAATTGCGAATTGTTACACGTAATGCGGCGTCGGGTACCGTGTGAGTATATTTTGCGTTATTTGGTTACACGTTTAGTTGTCTTCATACTTTATAAGTAGAGATAAAATGGTTAAGCAAAATAATTTTAGTTTGAACAACCAACCGCTTCCTAATAAACTTTTAACCAACTTGGTTCCTACAAATTAATTTTGAAATCTTTCCATAATAAGTAAGAAAAATGTCTGAATTTTAAGCCTTTCTAATTATAGTATAGTCTCAAATGCATTATATAGTAGTATAGATTTAGGGGGTTTGGTTTTATGGGTGCATGTTACCGAGTGGGGTTTGGGCGTTTGGTTATAAATCTCGAACCCAATTGATTTGTACAGTTAGAGGGGTGTTTGGTTTAAGAAAAGTTTACTGTGTCTTGGGAAAAACAAGTCAATGTGGTTTGTTTTATTAAAAGTTTTTAAGTCTCACTTTTTTTAATGTTTATAAACTTTGCAGGAGATAACTGTTTTTTCGTCTGAAATTCAAAAGAGAAACTATTTATTTTTATAAACCATGTATTCTGTCGTTTATTTAGTGCAAACAATTCTGAAGTGGTCATGGACTTTCGAGTTTTGATGATACTTTTTTTGCTTTGTGTCTATGGATGTTTTAGTGAGGATGGAACTGATAGTTCAGTTCTTAGTCATGTTGTTTAAAGGGAAATGTACTCAAACTGATAAGCCACCCTTTGGTGAAGTCTGGGTGCTATAGCTTTCATAATGATGCCTTCTTTTTGAGATCTTTAGAGCATGCGGTCTGATCACACTGAGTTAAGGTTTAACATACCGCAACGTCAGCGTCACATCAGCTTTAACCTTTTCACCTTAACTCAAAAAAAAAAAAAAAAAAAAAAAAAAAAAAAAAAAAAACCCGATATGTTAACATTTTTGAGTTAAAGCTTAGCTCAACATTTGAGCCCCACTTTTATCAAAAATAATAATAATAATAAAAATTTAAAAAAAAAAAAAAAAAAAAAAAAAAACTGAGTTAAAGCTTAACTTGGAGGGCGGTATAATAACTTTTCTGAGTTAAAGCTTAACTCACCAAAAACCTCCCCCTTAACGCTACGTTAAGTGGCTAACATTGGGAGTTAAAGCTTAGCTTAACTTAACTTGGGGGACAGTATAATAACTTGGCCTTTAATGTGGGAAGTTAAGCTTTAACGTACCCTTCCACGTTATTATACCGTTTGCTCTTATAGGCATTTGAGATGTAGAGTTCATCTAAATAAATTTTATTTTATTTAAGTTTGTGTAACAGTAAACTCAAACCACAAAATAAATCAGAAGCTATGATTACCCAGAAAAAAAAGAAAAGAAAAGGAAACATCAAAATAAACAACAGCAACTCAAAATTATCACAGATTCACGTCAACTGTGTATTTAGAAAATGATAAACACACGTTCAACCAATATACTCTCAGCCATGAAATTGATCTGATGCATTAAAGATTATTTGCATTCCTAAAATTGACAAATAAAGTTTCTTACGTAAAGTTTAGGTTAGGGAGGGTGTAGTTGCGATAAAATTTAATAAATTGATTATTCTAACTTTTATGAAAATAAGAGGTAAGGAGTGCTGTTTATCACTTACCACTTACGCAAAAAGACACTCGTTATTTTAGACGTTTTCATCGGCTAATGTGACTAATGGTCTCCGATCAAATTTAAACATAAATTAGTATAAGTCAAGAAGACTCGTTGATAATAAAGTCAATGAGCAACCTCAGCGAAGTTCAAGTCAGAGACCTCGTTAAAGAAGTCGAAGATTACTTGAAGACATACTCGCTAGCTGATACGAAGTCAGCTAGTATGTAATAAGAACTGAAGCAGAAGGGGGAAGGTTTATCAAGGGCTGACAATACCATGATATATGAATCTATAAGCTCTTTGATCATCCAAAAGAACGTAGCTCAAAGTATCTCTTAAGATATTTAGGCGGGACTTTTCAAGAATGTAAAAAAGCGGTATAAAATGCATTTTGGATATAGTTAAATCAAGTACGAGTTAGTGAAAATGAAATGATTAGAACTGTTCACTAAAGTAAGATTGTTGGGTTTTCAAGAATAGAAATATTTAATGGAAGATGTACTTTTTCACTAAATGCTTGACAAGTCTTAATTATCTCGCACGTGACATCCTCGTACTCCTTTATATCAAAGATAATGTTGGTCAGAGTAAATGCTCACCACTTCATATTTATTGTAAATATTTAAAAAGTGCATTTACTCTTTTTAAACTGAGAGTTGGTCCCTGATCCAATCAACGACCTTAAGAGTTCACTTGCAAACTTATGCTTTGTTTAACTTTGCTTCATCAGAGAGCATTTCTATTATCATTCAATTAAGTATTATTTTTAGGTAACACTTTGTAATTCTTTGATTTATTCAATAAATCTACACCATTGAAAAGTTTATTATATCTCTTATGATTTAGTTTTCATAGCTTTGGATTCTTCATAGTTGTTATGAGGAATGATCATGGTAATAATGGAATTGGTCCGAGTGAGTTAAATAGAAGGCACTATGAGACGTGATTTGCATAAGATATCATGTATAAGTGGTTAATACGAATAGTATGTCATGATTAGACAAAATAGTGAAGGTGTCTTGAGTGGTGTTAAATATATGTGTTAAAGTGTGAAAATAGTAAATTGCGATGTTGTAATTGTATTATATGAAATAGCACCCTTCGGGATAAGAGCTAGTACCATTCGTGGTAATTCAAAGTGCACTCGGGATTACGTTTAAGTATCTGGTGTCGGTGTGGCAAGTAAAAAAGAAGAATGAGATGACATACGGAGCAAGAGAATTCTTACTTGTGGTATAAAATAATATATATTTTGTTTAAATAAGTTTTTGTATAAATGGTCTTATTTTTAAAGAAATGAAATGTTTGAATGATAGCTATGTAGGTTAGATTATTATCAATTACGGAGTACTTACTAAGTAAAAACTTACTTTTTAGTTGTTGAATTTTTGTAGGTTATGTGAATAAGTTAAGGTCAATGAGCTAAGGCCTTAAGGATGGAAGATCATGGAAGAGCTTGTCGTTTGTGTGTTAGGCAAGTCGAAATAGATAGGAATAATTGCATATATACTCATTAAAACTCAAAAACTTGCGTATGTATCTAAAATATAAGTTTTTAATGCATGATGTATAGTGCAAGTAAAACATGTTTTGAGTATATATACAAATATGCAAGTTTTAGTGGGTATATATGCAATTGCTCCAAATAGATACCATGCTACGGAGCAAGTTAAACCCCTAAAGTGTCACTATAAAGAAATGGGCCGATTCTTCAAATAGCCCAGTAGCTCAAAGTGGCGGACTTTTTAGACCCACTTTAGTTAGTTTTTTGAAATGTACCGAGCGACTTACGACTTTAATATAATGGAGACATGTGGCACCAAAAAAGTCGCTCCTAATCATTTGTGTCATACATGTGTAAGGCCTAAGTAGGGATACCTTTTGAGCAACGTATTTCCAGCAACTTTTGTTAAAAGTTACGTATAAATATTAATTAGTAAATGACTAGTATCAAACCCGAGACCTCGGGATTGCACACATTACAAACAAGAATAAAGTATAATAAATATATATATGTTATATGTATCGTGTATATATATTTATATAAACACTTGAGGGACTTAATGATCGTTAAATATTAACTGTAAGTATTAACTATCATTAGTAACGAAAGAATAAGGACTAGAGTGAAACTAGGAGCCAAGAAGGATCTAGAATCCCCTTGGGAGTCCTAGGCCTGTCGAACAAGGGAGGGGAAACCCAACCCACATCAAACTTGGACTCCAAGATTACTCTAGTATAAATACAAGGCCAAGGGTTAGACTTTCACATCTTTTGTGCACACACACAAACCCTAAAACCTTTTCTTCCTCTCTTTCTTTCTTGGCCGATCGGCACAACACCCCACAAAGGGTTTGGGTCGATTTTGGTTATACCAAAACAATTTTCGTTTACTTGCATAAACCTTTATTCGTTGGTAGTTTGTGTGTACAAGAACGAGGTAATTACTCACTATAGTAATTATCAAGAGATCGATAAACAAAACGGTAAGGGGTTTATCATTGATCTAATTTACACAAGACTCAAGGTTTATTGAATTGCATCGGGTACGTTACTATTTATGTTTTAGTTAATCTTTATACGTGTTATACTTGATCCTAGCTTCCGCATAATATGTTATATTGATTGTCAAACTCTAACAGTGGCATCACGAGCCATGTATAACATGTAATTGATTACTAAAACGTAATAAAAATCGGATCTTTAATAGTTTTAGATACATGTTTTTGATCTAGGGTTTTTCTTTAAAATTTTTTTGATTAAAATTTAAACCCTACCCCTAATTTTTTTTTTTTTTGGGGGGGGGGGGGGTTGATTTCCACATAAAACCCTAATTAGGGTTTGTGGTTTACTTGATTAAATTGTAATCACTAGAAACCCTAGGTCTTTAACTGGTTATGTGAACGTACTTGTGACCTATGTGCTAATTGTTAGGATTAATCCATGACAAAACATGCATGTTAGTCATGGATCTTGATTGTTTTATTTTTGTCACATGTTTTTATATAGATCTTAAATTGGGGAAGACTCCAATTAATATATTAAAATCAATTTATATGCTATGTGGTGTGTATATTAGCTTTGGCCTACGCAATTGATTTGTCAATGCATGTGGCTCTCCTCCATTAAGAGGAGAAGGCCTTAGTTGATTACATGCATAATTATACATAGAATTGATTTTATTAGGATTTTTTTAACAAGGTTTGCATGTGGCTAATTGTTTCACTACTATTATTATTAGTTGTTATGTTTTTTTTTTTTTTTTTTTAAATTACTTGTCTTTTTATTGTTTCTTAATTGTTGGACTAGTTGTAAGCAACAAAAAGGGTGATTTTCATAAAGAAAATAATACGAACTAATAATGGTGAAACCCTAAAGTGATAAAGATTGAATCTTGCGGAGTCTTAGATGCCAACAACGGTTCGCTTCGCACGGTAATTTGCTCCAAGGCGAGACTAGCAAGATTCATACTTTATTACATGTTTTGAGATTGAATCCATAAACTTTTGCTTGATTGATGTTTTGTACAAACGTGCTTTTAAAAGTAACTCTTTTAAGACAAAATTCAAAACTGTGATTTGAAGGCTTAGAAAAGAGCCTTAGAGTCTTCCTTGGTTATCACAATCTTGAATACGTCTTAAACGAATTTCTTTTAAAATCATGCTTGTAGAAAGTCATCTTAGGGTTTTTTTTTAAAAAAAACCTCAAGTAAAACTTTGTGTATTAATTTCACGAATTGGTAATAAAAAAAAGGTTTTGAAAACTATGCTATAAAGATGAGTGCATGCATCTTTATACATATTTTGATTGACCTATCAAAAATTGAATACCCTTAAAATTTAAGTTACATGCCATCTATCTATAAGGAACACTTGGAATTTTAATTTAGTAAACGTGAGACCTAGGCTAAATTATTATAACAAGGTAAAATTCTTTTAGCGCGTGAGACCATAATTGTAATTTTACAGTTTCTAAGGTAGACGACTTAATTAAGTTGTGCGTGAGACCTAGAACTTAAGGCATGAGATGGGATGAAACATGCTTGCAAGGCAAATTGATGAATCAATTTGATGTAAATCCCATAATGGTCTAGGAATTGGAAATCTTGTTTGCCAATTATTGTTCGACAGATTACCATCTTTTGTACTTTTACCACTAGCAGATCAACTGATGTGGTGAAACTATGTAAAGTTGGATCCTAGATTTTCAAGAAAATTTTGGTGGTTATATGAATATAGCCTATGGGTATTTTATTTTCTTGAAGATATTTATTATCGAAAATACTAATGTTTGAACTTTTATCTGTAGATATGGCCCAACCCGATAACCCAACCGTGATTTCTACTTTCAAGAGTCATCTTGAGAGAGAAAAATTGACTGGAAAGAATTTCAATGATTGGCACCGTCCGCTCAGAATTGTCTTGAGGGCGGCCGGTAAGCTCAATTACTTGACCGAGGAATGTCCAGCTGAGCCTGCTGCTGATGCAACAGAAGCAGTTAAGGCGGAGTGGAGGGAGAAAAATGCTAAGTTCAATGAGGTTGCTTGTTTAATGCTCACTAGCATGAGTGCTCAATTACAAAAGAAGTTTGAGTATTTTTTTCCCAAAAGATATGTTTGAAGTACTTCGGCAATCTTATGAGAAACCTCCCGCAATTGAATTGTATGATGAACTTGACAAGCTACACAACTGCAAGCATGGTGACGGTAAACCAGTTGAAGATTATGTAACTGAGATGAAGGAATCTTTTGATAAGCTTCACAGAATTGGATTTGGTTACCCCGAGAATGTGCAAGTGCACTTGATCAACAGGGCCCTTGACAAGGACTTTGCTGGTTTTGTGCAAAATTTCAACATGCACTGCTCGGGGAAGACAGTCTCAGAATTACTCGCACTGCTTGTTGATTATGAGAAAAGTCTACCAGCCAAGGTCAAGGCTCCTACCCCGCAAGTGTTGGCAATTCAGGGGGAGAATCCAGAAGAAATCTCATGTGAACAAAGGCAAGGGAAAAGGTGATAAAGGCAAGCAGGTCATGGCCTATCAACCTTAACCAAAGATGCCCAAGGTGAAGCAGCATCAGCCTAAGCAGAACAAGGTGAATCCGCCAAACAAGAAGGATCAGGCTTGTCACCATTGTCATGAAAAGGGCCATTGGAAGCGCAATTGTCCTCTCTATATTCATGACTTGAGACTCAAGAAGCAGGGGAATGAAGCTGGTAACCCCAGTTCATCAGGTGCGTTCTTTATGATTGCATTATTCACTCTTACTCCTAAATTGAATTCATGGGTATATGATACGGGATGTGGCATTCATATTTGCAATACCTTGCAGGGGTTTAGAGTTGAGAGAAAGCTGGCCTATGGACAACAATTCTTGCACGTGGGTAACGGAGCGCATGCAGGAGTTGAAGCTATAGGAGTTTTTGATTTAGTGTTGCCTTCGGGCCTAGTACTATCTTTAAATAATTGTCATTATGCGCTGTCAATTGTTAGAGGTGTAATTTCATTTTCATGTTTGTTGAACCTTGGTTTTCATCATACTGTTTCTATCAATGTAATTTCAGTTTCTTTAAATGGTGTTTTTTATTTTAATGCTATTGCTGTGAATGGTGTGTTTGAAATTGATATGAATGATAATGATAATGCTTTTGTTAAAAATAATTCAATGTATAGCATCAATAGTAAGAGAATCAAGAAAGGTCTGGATTCGTCTTATCTTTGGCATTGTCGACTTGCTCACATTGGCAAAGATCGCATGAAAAAGCTGCAACATGATGGGCTTTTAGAAAAGATCAATGATGAATCATTTGATAAGTGCGAATCTTGCATTGCTGGGAAGATGACAAAGAAACCCTTTAAAAATAGGATTGAAAGGGCTAATGATCTACTTGGTCTAATTCACACAGATGTGTGTGGACCACTTAGACATGTGTCAAGGAGAGGTGCTAGTTACTTCTTAACATTTACGGATGATTACAGCCGTTATGGTTATGTTTATTTACTTAAACATAAACATGAGGTGTTTGAAACATTCAAAGTGTTTAAAGCAGAAGTAGAGTTGCAACTTGGAAAGAAGATTAAAGCTCTTCGATCCGATAGCGGTGGTGAATACCTGAGTCAGGAGTTTATAGATTACTTAGCAAAGGAGGGAATTGTCCAGTACCTTACTTATCCATATACTCCACAACAAAATGGTGTATCTGAGAGAAGGAATCGTACATTGCAAGACATGATACGATCTATGTTTAATCTAACAACTCTTCCTTACTCGTTTTGGGATTATGCCTTGGAATCTGCGGTTTGCATTCTTAATATGGTTCCAACAAAGAAGGTGGATAAGACACCATATGAGTTATGGACTGGAAAAGCTCCTAACTTGTCTTATCTAAAGGTCTGGGGTTGTGAGGCGTATGTTAAACGTGACTCAGCAGACAAACTCCAACAAAGATCTGTGAAGTGCATCTTCGTAGGATACCCTAAGGAAACTATGGGTTACTACTTTTATTACCCACCTGAAAACAAAGTTTTTGTTGCAAGGTATGGAGACTTCTTAGAAAAGGAGCTCATATCTCAAGAATTCAGTGGGAGAGTATATGATCTGGAAGACGATCATGAAGATGTAGCACCTTCTGAAAACACTAGCCAACTTCCTGTGGAACCTGAAAGTTTAGGTCCTCCACCTGAAGTTGAAGTGATTCCCGTTCGTAGGTCATCTAGACCTGTGAAGGCTCCTACACATCTATGTCTTAACATGGAGTGTGATGACAACTTGATAGGGGATCTTGATGAACCTACAAGTTATAAAGCTGCCATGAATAGTCCTGAAAAGGAAAAATGGCAGGGAGCTATGAATGGGGAAATGCAATCCATGAAAGACAATGAAGTCTGGGAAGAAGTAGACCTACCTCTGGGTGCCAAGTTAGTTGGGAGTAAATGGCTCTACAAGAAAAAGACTGACATGGATGGCATTGTACACACCTATAAGGCCTGTTTGGTAGCTAAAGGCTATACTCAAACTTTTGGTGTTGACTATGAGGAGACCTTTTCTCCTGTAGCTGACATTAGGGCTATTAGGATTCTTATAGCTATAGCCGCTTACTATGACTATGAGATTTGGCAAATGGATGTCAAAACCGCCTTCTTAAATGGTCGCCTAGATGAAGACATCTATATGGCGCAGCCTGAGGGGTTTGTGAATCCAGAATTCCCAAACCGTGTATGCAAGCTTAAAAGATCCATTTATGGATTAAAGCAAGCATCACGACAATGGAATAAGAGATTTGACAGTGAGATTAAAAAGTATGGATTCACTCAAAATCTTGATGAGCCATGTGTATATCACAAAGCTAGTGGGAGTAATGTAATTTTCCTTATTTTATATGTCGATGACATATTGATCATGGGAAACGACATTCCAAGTTTGCAAAAGGTTAAGGCATATCTTGGAAGTTGCTTTTCTATGAAAGATTTAGGGGAAGCTGCATTTATTCTAGGAATCAAGATATATAGAGATAGATCTCAGCGATTAATTGGATTAAGCCAAAGTGCTTACATTGATAAAATATTGAAGAGATTCAATATGCAAAATTCCAAGAAGGGATATTTGCCGATGCAAGAGCAACATGGCTTGAGCGAGAAAGTTTGTGCTTCAACACCTGAAGAGGTGCAACGCATGAAAAGAGTCCCTTATGCTTCGGCTGTGGGATCTATTATGTATGCGGTGAAAAGCACAAGGCCTGATGTGGCATTTGCTCAGAATTTAACCAGTCGATATCAGCAGAATCCAGGTGAAAAACACTGGACTGCTGTTAAGAATATTCTTAAGTACCTTAGGGCTACTAAAGAGATGTTCTTAGTTTATGGGGGTACTCCATCTGCTGAACTTGATGTTACAGGTTACTGCGATGCTTCTTGGAAAGGTGATAAAGATGATACGAAGTCTCAGACGGGATATGTCTTTGTCATTAATGGAGGAGCTGTGGATTAGAGGAGCAGAAAGCAGAGTGTACTGGCGATGTCAGCTATAGAAAGTGAGTATATAGCTGCTTCAGAAGCTGCAATGGAAGCTGTTGGATTTGGAAGTTTGTCTCAGGGCTTGGGGTTATGCCTTCGATTCAGCGACCTATAAAAATGTATTGCGACAATTCAGCTGCAATTATATTTGCCAATGAACCTGGAATCATGAAAGGCACCAGACATTTCCCGATTAAGCATCACTATGTTCGAGAACAAGTCAAAATAGGTGAAATCGAATTGCTCAAAGTTCACACAGATGAAAACTTAGCAGATCAGTTAACAAAGCCTCTACCTGGCACCAAGCTTCACAAGCATGCTGAAGGAATATGACTTAAATTAGCTGAAAGTTTCATGCCCATTTGTGATTAGTATTTGGATAAGGGATGTAATGTACAATTATTATTTTAATGAAATAAAATATGTTTATGTTTATTTATTCATTGTCTTAATAATATATCCTATATTTGCATGTTTAAGATCCATGAATAAATTTTTATTCTAAATTGTCTGTTGTCGATTAATGATATGGGAATATCATTAAGTTAAGACAATTTTGATTATTGGTTAAGGATATACTTGAAAGTATATTGATGCGTAGTCATACTAATTTCACATGATATTCAATGAATTGAGTATTGGACTTATCCCAACAATATGATTAATATTTATTGTGAGAATCATATTTAAAGTTATCCCCAGACTTGAGATACCAGATAAGTGTCATGGATGTAGTGCATTTTTGTGAGACAATCTACCGCTTACCGTAATTGGAAGTCATAAGGGTTGTTTTCAGAAGTGTTGCAAAGTTCATGGGTTATTCTTGTAGTCAAGAGAGAATTTGTTCCTTCTGATTTGTTCAGAAGTTTAATACTGCTGGGCCCCTCGTAGGGTTGACAAAATGTTTGCGTGGCCATGCCCAAAGTCTATCTGGAATACGTTCAGATGTTTTGGTAATTTTGTTCAATCATAAAGAAACGAGAAACAGAATATTAATAAAGAATCTCACATCTTTATTAAATGTAGTATTAGAAACAAAAGGATAATTATAATGATAAATCATTAAAGGTTTTCCAGGAAACCTAGCTCGGGTCGAACTGGGGGCATTGGAGTGTTGCAAGACGCCAACCAATGTCATTTTACTATTAATAGATATACGTGTGGGAGCTGTTAAAAGTTACGTATAAATATTAATTATTAAATGACTAGTATCGAACCCGAGACCTTGGGATTGCACACATTACAAACAAGAATAAAGTATAATATATATATATATATATATATATATATATATATATATATATATATATATATATATATATATATATATATATATATATATATATATATATATATATATATATATATATATGTTATATGTATCGTGTATATATATTTATATAAACACTTGAGGGACTTAATGATCGTTAAATATTAACTGTAAGTATTAACTATCATTAGTAACGAAAGAATAAGGACTAGAGTGAAACTAGGAGCCAAGAAGGATCTAGAATCCCCTTGGGAGTCCTAGGCCGGTCGAACAAGGGAGGGGAAACCCAACCCACATCAAACTTGGACTCCAAGATTACTCTAGTATAAATACAAGTCCAAGGGTTAGACTTTCACATCTTTTGTGCACACACACAAACCCTAAAACCTTTTCTTCCTCTCTTTCTTTCTTGGCCGATTGGCACAACACCCCACAAAGGGTTTGGGTCAATTTTGGTTATACCAAAACAATTTTCGTTTACTTGCATAAACCTTTATTCGTTGGTAGTTTGTGTGTACAAGAACGAAATAATTACTCACTATAGTAATTATCAAGAGATCGATAAACAAAACGGTAAGGGGTTTATCATTGATCTAATTTACACAAGACTCAAGGTTTATTGAAGTGCATCGGGTACGTTACTATTTATGTTTTAGTTAATCTTTATACGTATTATACTTGATACTAGCTTCCGCATAATGTGTTATATTGATTGTCAAACTCTAACAACTTTACCTTCTATTTTATCTTTTTCTGCCAAAATAGTAAAACTTCAAAAAATATTATTTTAATCTTTTTGCCTCTTTTCAATGTTAAGCAACTTAGCTTCTAACTTTGAGCACTTAACCAACCTTTCACCTTTTTGAAATCTGAACCTTTAAAACATTTGTAAAAGTATGATCCTAGCTAGTTCCATGGGTGCCTACTTATGTGATCTTTGCATGAGTTACAAACTCAATAATCAACTAGAAGTGTTTTTTTTTTTTTTTTTTTTTTTTTTTTTTTTTTTTTTTTTTTTTTTTAATAAAAAGTCCTATACACTTGATCAAAATAATGTGAATGATCATAAAGCTGTTTAGTTCCTTATAAACACTCATAAATATATATTACTAGTTATTCTAAAACATATTTAGTTATTTCACCTATTAATAAGAGGGTTAATTAAAACCTAAACTTATAGTCTTACCATAAGTTGGAGGACTTTTATTACAAACTTTAAATACCTTTGGATCTAATTGCTATATTCTGTTAGAGACTGTTAAATCTTTTTCTTTCTATAAATATATACTCCTATCATATCATCCGCCATTTTCATATCTTCAAAACTCATAATCATGACGTCATCATCATCATCAAGAACAATCATATTGAAGAGCTCAGACGGACACGCATTCGACATAGAAGAAACCGCAGCACATCTCTCACTCACAATCAAACAAATCATCCAACAAGATCCCTCCAAAACCATCATTCCAGTCCCAAGAGTCAACGCACAAACTCTCTCAAAGATCATCGACTACTGTCGAAAACACGTCACTGATAAGGACAATGAGGAGGCTTTGAAATCGTTTGACGTCGGGTTTGTTGAAGAAATGAATGAAGTGACTCTGACTTATGTTTTGAATGCTGCTAGGGTTATGGATATTGAAAGCTTGCATGTTTTGGTTTCGAAAGCGTTGCGTGATCGGTTGAGGGGTAAATCTGTTGAGGAGATGTTTCGGATTTTTAGTATTGATGATAGATTGAAGGCGGTATTTGAAGTGTTGATTCATGCCGTGCTACCGAGATCATTTGACTGAATACCTCCACTGTCTGCAGTGTACGTGATTGATTAGTTCTGGAAGGTTGTTAATTACTTGTTTGTTTAGTTGGTTAATTCTGTTACTTTTTTTTTTTTTTTTTTTTTTTTTTTTTTTTTTTTCTGATACTAGTTGTATATATGTGTAGTTCTGTTAGTGTATGTTGTGATCGAGGTTGAGTGGATAAAGTTCTAGTTTCGATTTGATTTCTGTTTGACAAGATGATTGTGTTTATTTCCTTGCTGATTTTGTTCGAGCATCGTTGATAAATTAGCATAAATAAAATTTCATGCATGTTTTCAATTCACTAGAAGTACAATTAAGTCGAGAAGGCGAAGGACAATCATATATATATCTAATGCTCGGGCTTTTATCACGATAGGGGCACAATCTTGAAACAATCTTGATAAAGACAAATAGTATTTACAAGGCCTGATTGTATGCTGTGATCCAGTGAAAAGCTCGTTTTAGTAGATTTTTGTATTATATATGTTTAAGCGAATTTTTCATGTTTGATTAATATACATGAGACTCTAGCAAGTGATTTGACTAAATGTTTAATATCTTCTAAAAGACCCATTTCGACCCGAACCCGTTTTGACCCGTTACCCAACTTAACCCAACCTGGTCGTTTTGCCACCTTCACTGTTATAAAAGAATGCAATGTTTGATCTGTTTCATTAAAGTAATTAGTTTTCATAAAGATCAATGTTTTTGGCATCATACATTCATACCTAGAATGAAATTTACATTCAAAGCATCTCAAACATGTCTTCTTCTTAATCAGCAAGAAGTCACAATCAAGTTAAGAAGACGGTGGGCTATCGGATGCTCGGGTTTTTTAAGCCAAAGAAGCACAATCTTGAATAATTTACTTACAGACAAATAGAAATTAAAAACCATTGAGATCCAAACAAGGAATCAATGTGTCGAAGTTATTCCAAAACATTTACCTGATTATCAATTTATTAACCTCAAATAAGAAAGTTCCTGAGATTTGCTAAATATTAGGATCAATTTATTTACCTCAAAAGATGACACAACATTTACCTGAGTGATTATCACCAACATCGACCCGCCCGAAACTTGTGAGTATGACCCAAGTTGAGTTTAAATTACCAGATCATATAGACCATTGTGTTCAAGTGCTTGTTACATCATCAAATTTATACATTTTCTTACAAAAACATGATTATTTTCACTTAAGTACTTAGGAATGATAAATTTATGTTATTAATATGTTTGTTTTAGTAAATTATGCAAGTTTCCACTAGACCTGTACAAGTTGATGACCATCGCAGTTGCTAGACTACAAGTTGCATTCCAACAAGGGGTCTGCAAAACTTGACTTGGACTAAAAAACAGAACTAGGACCTGACCAAACCAGAGTTGAACTCATCATGATCGATTCAGATGCTGGTTATTGGTTTCTTACAACCAGTTTTTAGTTCGCCTTTGGTTCAAAGTTTCTTTGTTCTTTTCCAGAAGTTGCTAAAAAACACCTCATAATTTGAATACTTGTAATAACAGTGATTGGGTTGACCCAGTTTCAACAGAAACAAAACTAGCATCACATCATTTAGATAAGTTAGATTTTCGGCTCAACATATGGTTTTGATAGCAGTTGTAATATCTGATCCGCTTCCTGGTTAGAATGTGTTCATTAGTTCGCTTATACAAAACAGAAGATGAAAAAACCAATTTGACCAATGCTGCTCTCTTTTGTCAGTAGTTATTTTTCTTAATTAGATCATCTTAAAGAACAGTAACTAAAGTCAACAGAAATCTAAACATCGGTAAATTCATTTGTGTGCTGGTAAACTGAATCTCGCTTCTAGTAAATTGACCAACTTCAAAGCTTCAGGCTTGTGTGTGTGTGTGCGCGCACGCAAAAGAAGCAACATATATAATGAATAGCTTATGATGTTTAAGGTCTTATATTTTCTTCATCATACTTCTTATTCTTCGAGTAGTGCAACGTAACCAAACATGACTCATTTGGACAGAATGCAAGTAGAAAGAACAAAGATTTAAGCTTCATAAAGAAACGAACCAAGCGATTGTCTATTAGACATAACAAAGTTCCTGACAAGGATCAAATGTAAAAAGCCCCTACAACAGAAATCTAGTAACCCAAAATATGACTGTAAGTGCGTGTTATCGACAGTTTAACACAAAGCTTGTCTCATTGGTCCTTGAGAACAGAGATTAGTTTCATGCTTGAAGAAGCCTTGTTGAATTTCGACAATTCATTCATCAACTTCATTGCCTTCTCATGGTATGTGACACTGTTACACCAGATAAAAACCATTTCCTCCAATGCCTTTCCGTGCTCCAGTAAGCAACAGGCTATATCACATTTCTGCTTTTCTCCATCAAATCCAAGAAATTTGACTGTTTTTAGATGACTTGTTAAGATTTTCCATGTTTCAACTTCATTAGTCGCCCAGTATTCCGTCCTTAATTGTTCCTATATCATCAAACAATATAAGTGGTTAATATCAAGGTTGCAGAAACCCAAACTATACTTAAGTTGCCGAAGCTTGCAAAGGATAACCTAATGATCCCAATTTCAAACTTTTTTCACCCAAAAAGATGATTATGTGTTTCAAAGTACTGTCTATAGTTGAACCAACTGTAAAGGTGGGAATTATAATACGTCTGTGAAAACGGTTCAATGTGGCTGAAGGTATATTGATACCAGGTCAAACAATTAGCTTAAAAAGTGTGCCATGCAGTTTACAAGTTGCCCAAGCTAAAAAAGTCGGAAACCATGGTTATCACAAAAAAAAAAAAAAAAAAAAAAAAAAAAATCTAACTGTTTCAAACAAACAATCAGATCATTCTTCAGATAATAACTTTTGGAAACATCACTAATACAGCAAACTCTGTATAACCATATAACAATGGACAAAAAAGTGTTGGAAAGCCAACTCATCCAGGCCCGTTTAGACACATCCAAAAAATCTACACATATTACCAGAAATAAAAAGTAGAAAACATGTGAAGGCTGGTAATATGTGAAGCTTCAATATTATGATTCAAAAAAAGAAAATACTATTTGGGATGAGGAAGACTACCTCTTGAATGATCAAATGGAGAGACTCCAGATTTGGAGAAGATCCGAGAATCCAGATAAGTGCATTCATGGTAAAGTGATCAATTGTTGTCGTTATCTCCAATGTCTTCAGATTTTTAAAATATGCATGTACCCGATCACCGGCAACATCAATGCACTATCATACGACAGCAAGCATACATTTGAATAAATAATCAGCCACTTTGGATTGAATGAAAATCAATAATTTGCAACCAAAAGCTTATAAACGAGAATAAACCCCATAAGATGCTACTGATCAATTGTATTTCATATTACACGCCTATTTGGTATTAAGTTTTGTACAAATGATAGATTTTTTTATCATAACCTCGGAAATTATTAGTAATTTTTAAGTATGGTAATAACTGGTTTCAGTTACTTTCAGAATCACCGAGTAAAATTCTGCGGCAACCATGTAGGAATATAAAATACAGATGAAGAGTATTTTATGTAAAGTGGCAGGCTATAATATATTACGAATACTTTCAGAAAAACTTTTGCACCCTCTACATTTTCACTGACTAAAGACCAGACATTAAGAACTGTTCAAACATCATATTCCTTTCCAGATACAATTCACAAGTAAAATTCTGCAGCAACCAGTTTTAGAAAGACAAAGATGTAAATAAAGAAATGCCCGGTATATATATCCTATAAGAACTGCAATCATTCCCCATTTTGGCCAAATTAAAAGTATATTTTTACAAAGTTATTTAAAGAGAATAAGTATGTATGCACCTGAATGAAGTAAAGATTAAGCTTTAAGGATTCCACATAAGAAATTTTGTCCAGCATCTTGCATACGGTGTCACCTAATTCAAATGATATCTCTTGTTGCATTACGTCGTTGGGGAGAATCACAGCTTTTTTCAACCTATCTACGCTCTCAAAGATTAAACGACCTCTATGACCAACGTACTCAAATGACACGAGTTCTGGGCAACAAACCTTAACCCCACACCAAGTTCCATTATGTCCATATATGATATTCTCCCTGTAAAGAATTATCAAAGTCTTGAGCTTCGGACTTGAAATGCATATAGGATCAACTTGTACAATCGCATTGTCTATCAAACGCAACTCCTCGAGTACTGGACATTTCTCAAGAATCTTTTCTACTAAATTCAGATCGAAAGAATAAATAAGGTTTAGCTCAAGAACCCTAAGTGCCCGAAACCCTGTAGATTCAGGAAAATGCATAGCACATCTATACGGAAACAGCCTGAGTTCCTTCAAGGATTCACAAGTTAGGAGACAATCGGGCAAGGGAATGCTGTCACACTTAACCTCACAGGAGAAAAACATTAGGTCAAGTCTTTTGACTTTGCGCTTAACCGCTGCTTTAATCCACCGCCTTACAGTAGTCATGTCAAAGTTCCCACCACAATCTAAACGAAGACTATCCAAATTTATCCCAGTTTTGTTTGTTAAAACCGAATTAACGAACTTTCTGAATTTGGTTTTTCCGAATTTCTCTCTAGCTCGAAAATCTATGCCTACAGAAGGAATTGAAGTCCCTAAATATCTCCATCGAGTTGACAGAATGGTGGTTCGAACAGCCTCTTCAATTGTTGGAAGACGTTGAAGGATCAAATGAAGGATCGGGTCCGGCATGTTGCTGATGTAATCGACTCCATTCTCATGATTTGAAGCCCTGGAACGCTTGGATTTCTGCATTCTTGGCTGATCTGAAGCAAAATGCATTAACAGAAACCAACAGATTATAAAGTTATCACACTCAAAGACACATTCTAGTGAGCAATAAAACTAAAGTTGTTTCGGGTTTGGAAAATCAAACAGTTGGATAATTCTTTCGTTCTGTATAGAGATAACATTTTCCTAATATATATTTCAACACTATTGATTTCCTTGGGATAAGACAAGAATGAACTAACATCCAATATTTCTATGATGTAAACGGGTTAATGGACTAACACCAAGAATGAACAAAAATATAGTATATTATATAATCAAATTTAAACTTAGGGAGTGGGAAGTGGGAAACCACCCCAATATTTATCACAGGTTGAATCAGATTAGCTTACTTGAGTGTGCACTCCACGCCAACTAACCCATTGTTAGCTTAATCTTGAATTCCTTTGGAATCTACTAAATCTCAATTACATAAAATGTTTAATGACACAAAAGTTACCAAAAAAGACAATGGGTAATGGGGTTTTAGTTTTCAAAACTCTTTATATGTTTTTTGTATGTTTTATGAGACAAAATATTATAATAAACAGAGTTTAGGTAGTTAAGGAGTTGGCGGGAAGCAAGAGTCTTTTATGTCATTCCGCTGGCCTACATATTTACATTTGAGTCAACAAATTTGATTGTTTTGGTGGAACAAACAATCATTTTTGTCGATCAAAAGATTCATAGGTGGGGCCAACAGATTGCCAGTTTTGGCGGGAAACAACAGTCTTGGTCCAAGACAATTTTGGCAAGAACCAACGGCTAGTTTTGTTGGCAACCAGATTGACAGTTTTAGTTGAAACCAACAGTCAGTTCTGCTGGCCAGTGTCAAGGGGATGTATTACCAGAATTTCCCGCCAAAACCCAAACCGACTTTAAATCCGTTGGCCAACAGAAATGACTGTCCGGCTAAAACTGTCAATCTGGTTCCCGCTAAAACTGTCAAGGGAATGTTTTGTACACCAAAACAGTTACCAGAATTTCCCGCCAAAACCCAAACTGACTTTAAATCTGTTGGCCAACAGAAATGACTGTCCCGCTAAAACTGTCAATTTGGTTCCCGCTAAAACTGTCAAGGGGATGTTTTGTACACCAAAACAGTTACCAGAATTTCCCGGCAAAACCCAAACTCACTTTAAATCCGTTGGCCAACAGAAATGACTGTCCCGCTAAAACTGTCAATCTGGTTCCCGCTAAAACTGTCAAGGGAATGTTTTGTACACCAAAACAGTTACCAGAATTTCCCGCCAAAACGCAAACTGACTTTAAATCTGTTGGCCAACAGAAATGACTCTCCCGCTAAAACTGTCAATTTGGTTCCCGCTTAAACTGTCAAGGGGATGTTTTGTACACCAAAACAGTTACCAGAATTTCCCGCAAAAACCCAAACTGACTTTAAATATGTTGACCAACAGAAATGACTGTCCCGCTAAAACTGTCAATCTGGTTCCGCTAAAACTGTCAAGGGGATGTTTTGTACACCAAAACAGTTACCAGAATTTCCTGCCAAAACCCAAACTAACTTTAAATCTGTTGGCCAACAGAAATGGCTGTCCCGCTAAAACTGTCAATATGGTTCCCGCTAAAACTGTTAATGGGATGTTTTGTACACCAAAACAGTTACCAGAATTTCCCGCCAAAACCCAAACTGACTTTAAATCTGTTGGCCAACAGAAATGCCTGTCGGTTCCGATAAAACTGCGCCAGATTAACAGTTTTAGCCAGATTGACAATTTTAGCGGGAACCAACAGTGGCCCCTTGACCCGCCCGTTCACCCGCTCACCTAGGAGCGGAAGCGTATCAGATTCGCTAACAATAGTTTGCAGTCCGCACCACGTACCTAAAATCCTATTAGTCTCTAGTAAATCTGATCTACATAAAATGTTTGATGACACTAAAATAAGTAAAAGGATAGTTTATAACATGGTTTTAGTTTCCGAAACCTTTTTACGATGTGTATCATTTTAAAGAACATAAAAAAGATAAGAGGGGTATGTATACCATGTTTATGAGATCGCTTTCGCTTTGAACCAGAACCTTGATCTCCTTGTTCCAATGACGCCATTCTTCTTGTTCGCACTCCCTCTTTAACAACGGGTTTTGAACTCCGCAAAAAGTACTTCATCCTTTCAGGCGTGGTTTGGTTTTCGTTTGGAAGGAAGGGGAATGAACAAGAATGATATTTTTACTTATTTTTAAATGGGGTTTTGATTTTTATTATTTATGAAAACATAATTTAATGAGTAACACCACGAACCCAATTGATTTGTATTAATAGTGAATCAATATTTATATTTTTACGTTATTGCCTTTAACATAATTAAAAAAGCAGCAAAAATTTATAATTGTATACGTGATTCTATACGTGATTCGGGTACAACTCGAATAAAAATTTGAAAGTTCGTTTGTCAAGTAAGCAATAAAAAGGTACATGGTTCAACTTGGTACATTTTTTAAAGTACGATGTATTTTATAGCTTTTACCAAAACAAGATATATGTTTAGACCAATATGCAATTGAGTTTGTGTTCGTATTTCACAGATTCCATACTTTCTAGGATCGATATATATCAAACAAGATTGACAAGAATTTGATTCATTATTACTAACAACATAATAGTGATTACATTGTATATTTTGACACACTATAAAATGTTACATGTACTAATCTATTTATAGAGGTTCTAGTGAACCATCATGTCCCTTCATGAAAGGGTACAACCGAATTCTGTAACTACCAATAACTAACTTCTAACTACCTATAACCGTTATTCGGTTATTAACTAACTAAACTAACACAAACAGCCCTTTGGCTTTGCGTTATTCCAGACGTACACCGAGCAATGTTTTGGCTAATCAAGACTTATACAATTATGGTGCAACATTTCCCCCCTAATTGTTTAAGTCTTGTTTTTCAAATCTTCATGCTCTTCTCCGCGTTAGTATCCTTCCTTTTGTGTCGACTTGAATTCTTGTTCCACAAACGTACCCCTGACTTCTACTTGTTCACGGTATCCTTCCAAGCAAGTCTTCGTTTGTTGTTGTTTTTCCTGTGTCGCTTCCAAAGCGTTTTCTACAAACCAAATTCCTTGAACTCTTCCTTGTTACCTTCCAAACTAACACCAAATTGAGTAGTCTTCTTTGGAGTTTCTTCCAGTGTACTTTCTACTTCAACATTTATCCCTTCATGGCCTAGTGGATCTTTTACATGAGCAGTCCCACTGCTATTCCCAACCACTTCATCTTCAGGCCCTTTACCCTGTAGGGATCTCTATGCTTCCTCGTAGTAAACCTTCACCATTCCTATATACTCCTTGTAACAAACCTTGACTGCTTCCTCATCCTTCTGTGTTAGTCCAAGTAACAATGCAACCTTTTTCCATTTGTCCACAACAACTCAACTCAAACACACGCTTATTGTCCCAAGCGTTTTTCTACCCTTTGTTTCATTCTCAAACCGTTACCCACAAAGTTTTCTCCCACTCGCCTTTTCTTTTATCACAAGGCGTCGTGTCTCCCTTCTATGTCGCGTTCACAGCAAACCCACAGAAGTCTTTCTCGCTAGCCTATTCCTTCGGTACCACGCTACTTATTCGAGCGTCAAAACATTTACCACTTCTCCCTTTGTGTCGCGTTCCAGCAATCCTCACAAATTCCTTCTACAACGTTGGTTTTTCTCCCTTTGTTGCCGTGTTCCAGCGGTCCCAACAAAATTCCACCATATTGCTTGGCCAGCGTATTCCTTGGTGTCTTTTCCCTTCTAAGTCTTTTGATCTTCTTGATCAAAAGTTGAATCAAACTCGTAATCTTGCAACCTTCGTCTCTGATGCCATGTTTGTATTTCACAGGTTCCATACTTTCTAGGATCGATATATATCAAACAAGATTGACAAGAATCTGATTCATTATTAATAACAACATAATACTGATTACATTGTATATTTTGACACACTATAAAACGTTACATGTACTAATCTATTTATAGAGGTTCTAGTGAACCATCATGTCCCTTCATGAAAGGGTACAACCGAATTCTGTAACTACCATAACTACCAATAACTAACTTCTAACTACCTTTAACCGCGATTCGGTTATTAACTAACTAAACTAACACAAACAGCCCTTTGGCTTTGCGTTATTCCAAACGTACACCAAGCAATGTTTTGGCTAATCAAGACTTATACAATTATGGTGCAACAGTTTGCATACCTGTGACCTGACAAATAAGAATTTCTACTGAATTGGTATATGCAACTCAAACTTAAACGGTTACGGAACAGATTGACAATTTTGGCGAGAACCCATAATAAACTCTGTTAGCCAGCACACATACAATTTAGGTTTAAACGGGATACTCTTATACCTAACTAGTTTTTGACGTAAAAGAAATCCTTTTTACCGGCACACCTACGCTCGGAGTGGAATCCACTCTGCACAACTAACACATTACCTAAAGTTGTGTTGGTTTCTAATAAATCTGAGTTACGTAGAACACTTATGACACTAAAATCTAAAGTTATAAAAAGTAGTATAACATGATTTTCGCTTCCAAAACACTTTTTTTTCTTTGGTTTTTTTTACGGATGAACATAAAACAAAAAGAGAAGTTATGCTGTATACCAAGTTTAGACCAAATTGAAGAGTTGAGATCCATAGAGAACCACCATTGTCCATAGAACTATCGAACCCATTCCAACCATCAAATCCAATTTGATCCAAAGGCTGTGATCAAATCAACCATTTACACTTGAAGGGCAAAAAAGACAATTATATATATAAAAATAAAAATAAAATAACCTTCATTCTTTTTCCAAAAAGAAAATTAGGACAACAACACACACATACACACACACACAAACGCTCTCATCACCGTCATCATATAACTGTCATCATCATCGCCGATCCTCCATATACCCGTCATCATCATCACCGTCAAATCCAACAGTTGATCTGCCAAATCCAACCGTCATCATCGCCGTCGCTCTGCCACCGTACACTGTTAAATCCTCTATATAACCGTCATTATCCGCCGTACACCTGGTTCTAAAATCGTTTGATTGATCCGGATGTAGGAGAAAATTTAGTTGTTGTTCCGGTTATGGATGAAGATGATGTTGTCACATGAAGAAGATAATCTAGTTGTTGTTTCAGGTAAATCACATGTTGATGATCCATATGCACACCATGTGTTTGATGAAATGTGTTTGTGATAATCACATGTGATTCTGAAGCTTTAATACACCGTAAAATCCCAGGTCATTTATTAATGCTAATTACCAACATTATTCTAAACTAAGCCATTTTTGCGGGCTAATTTAAATTTTTACATGAAACACTGTTTGTTTGAACACCCGATTGTTTTGGTCACCGTTTGTTGAACACCCGATTATGTTTTGTCACTTGATATCACCCGAATGTCACTCTTGGATGTCACCCAATGAGGTTAACACCGGTAACTCCCACTTGCGACCCGACACCCATTTGAACACCGAGAAATTATTAATATATACATACATACATATATATATTAACTATCACAATTATTATTACTATATATATACGAGTATATATATATACACAATTTAAATACTTATGGTTATCACGAACCGACACCGAAATTAATATCACAAATTTTACGGAACACCGACACCCCGATATTTTGGGCCGAATCACCACCACTAAGCCCACACGTATACTTTTTTTCACAACTTGGGCTGTATAGTATCTTAAGCCCAAGTCTCTTATTTCTTTCTTTTGCTTCGCTGCTGGGCCAACACACAAGTCACAAGCCCATTTAATTTTTGTTTTTATTGGATCGAATATGTGAGCCCACATGGTTTGTTATTTCTGTTTCTTCTTTTTTGTTTTCTTCTTGGTGTTATACGAAGCCAACGAGCTCAGCTCCTACATACACCTTTGAACTACTCTTGCTCTCTTCTTGGTTCCCCACAACATAACACAAACAATACCACTCTACTTGGGAATTGTAACATGCAACTATAAGCCACCTCTTTTGGCCGTTGAACCCTTGGACAAACCCAAAACCCATTTTCGACTAATACACCATGGATCATATGTTTTCATGTTCCCCAACATGATTACCACATGTGCCCAAATTTCAATTGTTTATTTCCTACTAAGCCTAGCTACACATAAACTAATACAAGGTCAACTTTCTTTGCCTCCTCCTACCTCAACTCGACATGACAAGAGCTAGATCAAGGGGGACATGCTTGTCTCCACTCGAATGACAACTAAGTAGCATGTTTCACAATGTCAAACACACAACTAACTTTGCTTCTCCTATATAAACCCATATTAAATGCACTTTTGCCTCACACTTGCAAGATTTCACAAAATTCAAACCATAAACACTCTCTATTTCTTTCGGTTGTTAACTGTTGTCAAGAAGCAAGAAGGCACGCAAGAAGCTCACAAGCAAAGGATTGGGTTAAAAGAGTTGGGTAACTCTAGTGGATAAAGGAGTGCTTGGCGAGGGAGGGAGAACCACGTTAATTGTTCATTGACTCGTACCCACGGTTTCATCACCACCATCTTGGTGTTGTAAGTTAACTATTTTCTTTCTTTTCTACTTTGATTCGTATCATGCATATCACACACGACACTCACCACTAATCTTTCTCTCCTATAAATATATATACGTCCACACACGCCTCGACACCCTTAAGAAAAGGGCTCACCATTTTCCATTTTTACGTGCAAGCTATACATATTTTGCGACACACTAATTCCTTGGCTCACCCTAAGTCGAACGCACTTGACATGCAAATCTTACTCGGTCAAATACTACGAAAGCCAAGCCAAAACCGAGTACTAGTCGAACATGATTTTAGAATAAACAACCACATCTTTGGGCCAAGGCTTGGGCTAACGAGCCCAAGTGTTTTAAAAAGAAAAGGAAATTTCGATTTGAAAATGATAAGATTTTGAGATGTTTTTAAGACTTTTCAAAGCTGATTTAGAAAAGTTTTACAAGATTTAAACCATATTTTCGTTATACAAAAAGTTTAGTTTTCGAAAACTAAATCAAGGACCATTTTTGCAAAACCTTTCGTTAAAGGACTAAAACCGTCAAATCCACTAAACTTTTGGGCTAAACTTAACGCAGTCGATTTTAAATAGAACTCGAGGGTAGGAAATGTAATATATCAAAAGTCAAGGGAATAAAGTGAAAAGAATGCAAAAAGGGACTAAAATTGTAATTACTTTTTAACTAAGGGTACAAAGTGTAATTTTGTAAAAGTCAAGGACTAAATTGTGACAAAAATATATAATTAATTATTTCATATACTTTTTATACATACATATATATATATATATATATATATATATATATATATATATATATATATATATATATATATATATATATATATTTCTTTAACTTTAATATATATATATAACTTTATTAAAAATATTTAACCACAAATATTTTTAACGATATTAATTTTCATAACAAGTTAATATATGACAAACACCGATTCGTAGCAACACTAACAATAACTACGTAAAGTTATTTGAAATATATTTAAGACACCCGAAACGGATATCACCGTACACGAGACATGTCACATGTCATTTACGACACGAATCTAAAACACCGATTACAATATATTTATAGGTCGCAAGTCGGAGGAATTTCATTGCTTGTCATAGCAATCCACCATCACTTTTGAGCACCTTGTGATTACGCACCTTTCAGGTGAGTTCATGGTCCCACATTTTTAATTGTTTTTAAACCCCGTGGGGAGATGCATGCTATAAATCGAACACAAGTATTTTTATGTATGCTGTTATCACCTGATATTGCCTAAGTTGACACCTGTGCTACAAGTCCCTCATATCACGAACCTTAATCACTTGCGAGTGAGCGCGAATATAGTTGATAGATCTATTGGAATGGCAGCCCGCCTCTGTCAAGGTGATCACTTGGCAGGAGGTGTGCTATATTCGAGGTATTATGGAAATTTGGCACATTTCCTGTCACCGAGGGCCCCTTGTCATTTACATCCGTTGTGGTGTAGATGATTATTATTATCTTTATGATATGTCAAATCAATGTTAAGGCTTGCGTTTCATGAGGCTTAGGAGCAATATTACACCCGATTTTAGTCAAGACCTGTCTATCTTGTCTTGTTTATTTCAAATGCTTGACTTGTGTTCACACTATTACTATTTAAACTACTATGGATTCACTCAACCTTTGTGTTGACTTTTTAAGCATGTTTATCTCAGGAAATTAGCAAGCATGGCGGCACGGAGCTGGCAAAGGGCACAGGACCTCCCTTTTGATTTCAATAATTATATCATTCTTTACAAACTCATCACCTCTTTTGTGAAACAATTAACATTTTGGAAAAATGTTTGTAACTCTAAATATTTGAGTTTTCATGGAATGATATTGATAATCCTTTGAATTGTTTTCTATGAGTATGACTGTGTACTAAACTGTAATGACCCCGATTAGACTTCCGCTGCTTAATCAAATTTCGGGGTGTTACAGAAGCAAAATCACATGTGATTCTGTAACAGGTTCTACACATGAAGATAATTTAGTTGTGTGCTTTTGATGTCTTCTATTATGGTAATTCAATATATATTTTGAATCCTGATGAATATGCCATGATTTTCTTTTTTTAACATTTGGCTAATATGAAAATCACATGAATTACATAAGTAATTTTTTTTACACATGGGAATGTGAATATGCATTGATCTAGTAAAAGTTAAAATATGTTAAAGAAGTGAAAATCACATGTGATTTTCATGTAAATCACATGTAATTTTCAAGTAAATCACATGTGATTTTCAAGTAAATCACATGTGATTCCAGCATAAAAGTATTAATTTTATTTGTTTGTTTTCTGTAATAAGGTTCTACATTCTCTTGAAGACGGGTCAGTGGAATGTACTTGTGGGCCTTTTCTTTGGTTCAGATTTCTATGTCGACACGCCTTCTGTGTTTTGAAGAACCGTGATATTCATCTGGGGCTGTAAACAAAGGTGGTATTAAAGGACCAAGTAGAAAGAATGGAAGAGAAATAGCTCTTCAAGCTAGATCTAAGCCGAAAAAGAAATGTGGATGTTGTGGAGAGAAGACTAACAAGCACACCAAGACTACATGTCCTTCAAATCCAAAATATATTGCAAAACTAGCGAGAATTGTTGTTGTTGCATAAGCGAGAATTGTTGTCGCTGCATAAACGCTTCTTGAATATCAATCTATGTTTAGATTTGGATTTTTCATACTTTTTGTTGAAATTTAGGAAAAGTGTTATGCAGAGTTAGATTTAGTATTAAACTGAATTATTTTTTGATGTTTTAGCAGATTGTTTGATGTTCTAGTAGATTTGGTAATGAACTGAATAATTGTTTGCAAGTTGTAAACTTTCATTTCGTGAATCACATGTGATTCTACATAATCATATGTGATTCGTTATAATCACATGTGATTCCTGAAACAAATCACATGTGATCTAGATGTAAAGTTGCCTAGGCTACAACCATCAGATTATGATATTTAGCAACAAAACAAAAAAAGATAAAACATATTTAAAACATTCAGCAAAAGAGCAGTTAATAAGCATACTTGTTAAGAAATCACATGTGGTAAAAAATCACATGTGATTCTTTGTTAATCACATGTGATTCTGTCAGAATCACATGTGATTATCAAACTTGTCCAACCTACAACCATCAGTTATCACATTTAACAAAATTAAGAAGACACATGCTAAAAACATACAACAAAAAGACCAGCTTATAAACATTACGCTTGTTCTAAGATCATTACATACTTCTAATAAGATCATTACAACTTTGAAATAAAAGAAAAAAGCAACACAAAAACTTTGATTAACCACAACAAGTGTTGAAGATAGCAGTACATTTTTTCAATAGTAATAGAAGCTAAAAAGGTAAACAACAAGCGTTGATTACCCAAAAGAGAGTCTGATGCTAGATATGCTTAAAGAGCTAACTTTGGTATTACTTCTTTCCATCCATTCCAGAATGCGCGACAAGTGAAAATGATGTTCACATTTTGTGATTATTTTCAGATTTTCTTCATTATACTCTGCAAAGTAAGGATGATTCTATTTAGTGCTTCCATCATCTCAAATCAATATATAGAAACTGATACTTCTAAAAAATTCTAAAGACCTTGATTAAGCACTTGTAACTAACCTTCAAGAATCGATCTTACCACAAACACAAATATTCTAGCTTGAATAGTAAAATTCTTTATATTCTTCTTGTAAGCTAGTCCTAGAAGTTATTACACAATACACATTCTCTGAATTTAGATTCCTATTTCAAGTTTTCAAAGTTGGCAGGTCGTAAAAACATTGCTATAGCAAAATCGTAACCTTACCTTTGGTGATTTTGACATAATGAAGAAATTCCCTTTAAAACGATAATGGTCCTCCCCATCTTGGCACCATGCCTTGTACAATATAGTATACGACCTCTAATCAATGCTAGTGTCATAAAATCTCTGTCAATTATAAAATTAAGAATCACATATGATTCTGGTAGAATTACTTATGATTCTACCAGAATCACATGTGATTCTACATGAATCACATGTGATTCTTTTCTTCTTTCTTACAAAAGACCAGATAAAACAGAAACAGAAATACACTTGCCAGAAGTTCACACGCATCCTTGTACTTTGTGTTGTAGTTCTCTGGAGTATTATCAAGGATGATCATCGATGTCACAGTCTTCTTAATGTTGAAAACAACCACATAAAAATGACCGGAGACACGAATCAGGAAAAACGCCTATTTAAACATAAAAGGGAACTTAAAACACCAACTCAGACTTCTACAAAAATTGTATTTCTAATGAAATGAGAAATTACCAATTCAACTTGTGCCACTAACACGACTATCAAGTAAGTTATTATAGAACACATTAGCTACAAATAAGAGCTATTACAGAAGTGTTATAGAATTCACATCAAAACTAGAACTACATCTATGAATCAGAAAGCATAACCACAAGTAAGGCTACTAAAATAATTGTCCCCAATCAGCAATATTTTAGTTTAGGACTTTCATCGAACAGTTGGTATGCATTTTAAACTTGAATCGGTTTTTTAATATTACAAACTACGTCAAATTCAACACCGATTGCAAACATATAAATGATGAAAGTGTGAGCCTTTAACCTTTTTACGGAATAATTTCAACAAAATAATCGTCAAATTGCAAACTTTAGCACCAGTGAATGTAGTCCTTAGCCGATGGTGAGTGTAAGGCGGATTTGATGAGCTGATCTAAGTAGATGACCATAAACGGGTTCAAGGTTCTTCAATGGCGGAGACTAGTGGTGATGGTGGTGCTCGTTTTTATTTTTGATTGTAATTGAGAGAGAAATGATTTTCACGTTCATGTGTGTGTGTGTTTTTTGTAGGTTTTGCTTATGATGATTTTCTAAATTTACCATAATGCCCTTGATAGTGTAATTGTCTGGTTTAATCCTGGTGGTTAGATCAAAATTAGAGGGAATTAGATGGACGGGTGGGATTGTTTGACCAGACCTATGACAAAAAGAGGTTCTATATTGAACTTTTGTCATTTCATCAAATGGCATGTTATTTTCAAAAGGGTTTTTATTTCACAAAATAATGCCATGCTTGATTGTTCCCTACGTTTGATGTAGTGTGGTTTATTTTTGAAGAAGCGAGTGTTATTTTAGATTGCGGGTTGGTAAAATGGGTTGCGATTTTATGCAAAGTGGATAAAAGATAAAAAGTTTAAAAAGTCGTGTGTCATATTTCCCTCCACATTCACACTTTTTTGTTCTTCTTCGTCTACCCTTTCATCACTAATTAGGATTATGTTTAATTTCATCATATATTCGTCTCATCGCTACAAAATGCAACATTTTATGAATTCGAAATTCATTGATTTATAAAAAAAGTTAGGGTCTCAATCAATCTGAGTAAAAACAAAATTATTATAGCAATTCTTGATCAACAAACCCTAAACTAACATAAATTCTTCATCTTTTTTTGTTGTAATATGTTTTTATTTATAACTTTCCAAACAAATAAAGTATTCATGAATACACCCATAAGGTATTTGGGTGAAATGTCTCAATGAAGCAATTTTGTGATTTTAGAGATTGAAGGTGTTCATTAGAATATGAATGTTTTAGTAATTCATAAAAGCTTCAATATTTTCTACTCAAAATTGTGATGAATAAATTCGAATATGCAATATGTGTTCATCGTTTCACCAGGTTTTTTTTATGTTCATTAATACGTTTTCATCAGTTTATCAATACAAATGTTCATTAGTTACTTATATATTCATCAATACGTGTTTATCAGTGTTCATCAATTTTCATTATATTCATCAACATATGTTCATTAGGTTTTTTATGTTCACCAAATCGTGTTCATCAATAAAGAATGTTCATCAGTACAACATCTTCATTAGTTGAAAAACTTTATCAATACAAAATATTTATCAATACTTTGTTGGAGCAGATGACCAACGGCGTTGGAGCATTCACATGCATACAAGCATATCATTCATCCATTACAATTAATAACAAACAAACAACCAATAATCAATAGCTAGGTTTCATTATATCTAAGCAAACACAAAGAAAACCTAGCCTAGCATGTTAAAGTAAGACAAGCATAAGATAGAATCAAACAACACATAGACATATTGAATGATTATTGGAAGACTTATCTTTATTGTAAAAGAGCGATTGATTAATTCGAAATTCATATCCGTCTATGTTCGTTAGGTGCACATATTCGTGAATGAATGACTAAGGTTTCTCGATCTTCAATAATTCAAATCACGATCTATTAATCTTCTTTTTATGTGTGATCAATCTTGGAGTAAAGTTATCCGAAGTAACTGAAGCAACATACTAAATAAATGTAACACCCGTTTCCAGGATACAAATAGGCCCCACCTTAGATGAAAATTGACTAAGGTTTAACGTGATTGGCTAGTCAACAAATGTTACGTGAAAGTCAAAACAGATAGTCAATGAATGGGTTATCAGGTTATGGGAAGTATTATGTGGCACAACTATAATGGAAGTAGACTTAAGGGGCTTAAGTTGTCATACACTAATGTGTTTTAATATTTATTGTGGCTAAAATGGGATGAAATGAACTAGAGGGACCAAGCTTGCCTAATGGCCAAACTACTTCAAGTACTAGATAAGTACCTAGTATTCCATAGAATTCTAGACATTTCCATCATTATTAAGGATGTGTTTGAGGTCCGGATTTGGGAGAGGAAAAAGGGAGGGAAAGAGCTAACTTGATGATGAATCTAAAAAGAGTTTAGGTGCTCCAATCCAAGGATTAAGTCATTGCAACAATCCATCACAAGTAACTAGCTCCCTACCTTGATTCTAATAGGCTAAGGCTTGTGTTGAAGTGGGTTTTCATCATATGATCAAAGTATGATCATACGATGATATAGAAATGATGATGAGTATGTTTGATGGGTTATATAAACCCTTGATCATGCTTTTGATGTATTATGTTAATAGGTTTTGTTTTTAAAGAGTAGAAGATGATGATGAAGGATGGTGATGATGATGATGAGGATGCTTATGTTCTTGTTAAACTTGGCTTTGGAAGCTAAGGTAAGTAAACAGGCTATAAGTTAATGTTATATGGATTTTAATGCATTATATGTTATGTATTGTTGATGTTAAGGTTAATGAATAACTTGATAAGTATGTGTTACGTGCTAATATTGGTAAGGCTAGTTTGGCATAACTAGCTTAAGAATCGTAGAATAGGTTAGAAGTTGATTAGAGAATGAATGGTGATGTTTGGTGTGTGCTTATTCGGCACACCTTTTCCTGTCCATTTTAAGACCAAAACAGACACAAACTAACCATAAATGCCAAATATATTGTGTTTTTGTGTTTGAGATCGTGCAGGAACGGATATTTCAGAAATTGGCAAAAATCAGGCCACAAAAGGACAAAAACGAGCACGAGTTTGGAAATCATATCAAAAGCCAGAGCCAGGGAAGGAAATTACCATTTTTAAGCTTAGAATGTCAAAATCACACCTTGGAGAATCACCAAATGCCAAAAATAGTCCTTGGATCAAAAGTTTGCAAAATTGGCAAAAATGGTCCCTCATGTTTGGAATTTGACATAAATAGCCCCTGAGTATTAGATTTTGGAAGAAAAAGTCAACACTGGTCCTTGGAGTTCACAAGTTATCAAGTTTGGTCCCTGGGTGAAATATTTGAAGAAATTACAAGTTTGGTCCCTGCAATTTCAGTTTTGGCATAATTAGCCCTTGGGATTAAATTCATCACCTATGGTCCTTATACCATTCAAGTTTGGCAAAATACACCCTTGTGAAAACTTTGGAAGAATGGCAGATCAATCCCTTGTACTTTCATGAAATTGCAATAGTGGTCCCTGAAGTTTTGGATTTGGCAGGAATGGTCCCGGAATAAATCAAATTGCAAAATGGTCCTTGGGATACTCATACTTGGCATAAACAACCCTTGAAGTACTTTGGGAAAGTTCCATGATCAGTCCCTACAAATTCAGAAATTACAAAATTGGTCCTTGTGTTATTTCTATTACAAACCAACCGGACCCTTTTGTATTAATAAGCCCAAATCCAAACACAAACCAAACCATCACCACCCTGCCTGATCCAATCCTAGGCCCAAATACCACCAAGTCCAGTCCACCCCTTTTAATAAAAACTCAGGGTCAAACCATGCGTTGACCCTGCCTTTCCCTTTCAATACCACCTCCCCCACCTCTGTAAAACCACCCTGGTTTGCCACCCCCACTAGCACCATCACATCCCATCATCCCCACCATATCTACCTAACATCACCTCCACGTTTAATGCCACCACCCCCAATTGCTCAAAACAGAAAAATTGGTATATAAACCAATTTTCCCGCCAAAACCAAATGGAGGGCTAGGATGAGTTTGATTGATCCAATGGCTAGTATTATTGATGGGATTTGCTCAGAAGACCTCCACAAGCCCTAATTTTCACTATAAAAGGAAGATGAAGCAAGAGAAGCAGATAAGTAGTTTTTAGTTTAAAAATTCATGCCGTTTAGTTTAAGTAGTTATTCTCAGTGTAATTCTTAGATTAAAATCCTTGTATTAAGTCTTTTCAGTGTAATCTAAACCTAATTCAAGCATCAATTTCAAGTTAACTATTTAAATTCTCAAATTTGCAATTTTACTTTGAAATTTCCAATTAAGGATATGATGTTCACAGTTGTTGTTTAGAGACTCACAAGCTCATGTAAACTCCTTATATAGCTTTTAAGAGCTATTAGAAACCTTAAAAAATAGTTCAGCTTAAGAAAATCAAAAATACAAAAAAAAAAAAAAATCAAAGAAAAATAAAAAATTGCAGGTTGAAGATGATGATGGCTGGAGCATGGTACATAATGGATGGCCATGGGTTAGAACTCCATGGGGAGTTTTAGGAAGTGTTCTTTGTCCTTGGTTCATGGTACTTAGCAGGATTGCATTTTGTAAGGATTTTGTTAAATTTCAAGTTCTACTGTTCATCTGCTTATTATCTGTTTATTAGTGCTTGTTTATGCTTATTCGGTATGTTATAGTCATTGTAGTGTTTAAAAAGTAGTGCTAGTTCATCAAATCCAATTGTGCTTGTGTTAGGATCATATTTTATTTATAGAAAGTGTCGGTCATTAATATTATGTAATAGGTTGCTTTAGAATATAATTATGATGAAGTTTTACGAATGTTTTCATGTTTTTATAAAGTCTAAGGACTAGTTATGTAATATGGTCAAAGATATGTGAAGCCCTAGACTACTAGTATAAATACTCATGTAATACCTCATTTGAGGGTTGGTTCTCTTAGTAATAACAAGGCTCATTATTTACACACACTAGGAGTTCCCTCCCACTCTCTTTCTCTACTTACTTTCTCTCTTTAGATTTAGGCAAGATTCATAAGTGATTAAGGTTGTTCTATCGTCCTACAAGTGGTATCAATCGCCTAGGGATAATTTTAGGTTGTTTTAGATCGTTTTTTGGGTGAAAAATCAGATTTTTAAGGATTTGGGTACTGTTCATCGGTGTCTTTGCGAGTTAGATAGTTTCTATCGAGTTAGGATTTTCTGGCTATCGAGTTAGATAGTTTTAGCAAGTTAGGTTATTTCTGGCTATCGAGTTAAGTTCCTTATTTGGCGAGTTAGCCATTTTAGCGAGTTAGTTAAAACACCTTATCGTTTATCGAGTAAGGATTTCACTTGGGTTTTACTAATCAAAACAGTGCTGAAATTTCATTAGGTTATCGAGTTAGAAATTCTATCGAGTTAGAGCTGTTTCGAGTTAGACAAGACTTACCAAGTTAACACTATTGTACCGAGTTAGCAGCTTTATCGAGTTAGAACACAAAACAGTATCGAGTTAGAAAATATTACAATTTTCTGAGGGTATTGAGTTAGTAGCTTTATCGAGTTAGAACTCAAATTTTTCTGGTAACCTTAGAATTGCATTTCATAGTGATTTTCAAATTTTGGGAAAGGAAATTTTCAAATTCAATTTTTGGAGGGAAAATACGAAATCACTAAGATCAACCGAGAACGAATTTTCTACTTCACCAAAACATCTAATCTACAACAACAACCTTTGTTATCTTTCAAAAGATCCTCAGAACAACGTTTCACTTTGAATTCAAATCATGGCAACTCAACAAAACATTCATGCTGCCGGTGCCGGAAATCGACCTCCAATGCTTGAAAAAGGTGGATATCTTCCATGGACAAGCCGCATGCTTCTTACATCAAAACAAAGCCTGATGGTAAACTAATGATCAACTCCATTACAAATGGTCCATTTAAGCCAAGAAAAGTTCAAGATGAAGGTAATCCAAATACAACACCTCCTACTCTACCATTCGTGCGTGAACAAACAAAAGCAGACTACACAGATGAAGACAAGAAGCAGATCGCCGCTGATGATATGGCAATGCATTTAATCCAACTTGGATTACCACGTGAGATCTTTGCTGCGGTCGATAGCTGTGAAACTGCTTTTGATATGTGGGAACTAGTTAGAAGGATATGTCATGGAACAGAGATCGGGCAACAAGACGTTGAGAACAAACTTCTAACTGAATGGGAGAACTTTACATCCATTAAAGGTGAACAGATTGAATCCTACTACACAAGGTTTTGAACTTTAATGAATGAGTTAACCAGAAACAAGTTGACACCACGAACAATTGCAACAAACATCAAATTCATCAATAACCTTCTAGAAGAATAGGGTCGTTATGTTACAATTGTCAACCAAACAAAGGACTTACATAAGGTGAGTTATGATCAACTCTATGACTTTCTGAAGCAAAACCAAGCTGAGGCTAATGAAGTAAGGAAAGAAAGATTGGCAAAGAATCATGATCCTCTCGCTTTAATTGGTACTACACCAACACCGTTACCAGTGAACATATAACAACCATCTTCATCTTCCACTCACAACTACATGCAACCATCATCCATTCAACAACCAACAGCGGTCTACCAATAACAGTTCTACCCACAACAACAACAACATGTTATTCAACAACAACAATACCCACAGTTCCAAGAACCAGAATTCATTGACAATGATGGCAGCCTTGACACAAGCATTTGCTTTTCTGAAAAAGGCATTCCAAGGATGTTATTTTACACCAACTAACAAGAACCAAAGGATTTCATCAAACACTCGCAACAAGCAGATTGCTCAACCGAGTTTCAATATGGGCAACGGAGGCCAAATGGTTTGAGTTTGTGGGAATCAGCAGGGATATGCTACTGGATTTAATATGGGTAATCAGAATATGCAGAATGCAGGTCAGTATGCAGGGAATCAGATGAATCAGTATGGTCAGTATGCAGGGAATCAGATGGGTCAGTTTGTTGGAAATCAGAGGGGTCAGAATGTTGGTAATCAGGCAATGGGTAATCAGAATAGGAATGTTGCAGCTCCAGTTGTTGGGAATCTGGGATATGTAAATCAGGGTAATACGGTAAAGTGTTTCAACTGCCAGGGTGTAGGTTATGGCAAGGAACTGTCCTACTAAGCCGAACAAAAGAGACACCGCATATTTGCAGAAAGCATTGCTGTTGGCACAAAAGAATGAGGCATGGTTTCAGTTGAACGCAGAGGAGAATGATTTTATGGCTTTTATGGATGACATGGAAGACAGAGAGGATATCGATGCGAACTGCATATTCATGGCAAATCTTCAGGAAGCTAAGTATGACACGGATTCTGACACACTTCCTGTTTATGACACCAATGCACCATCTGAGGTATCCAACTTCAACATATGTCATAATAATGATATATTTGATATGTCTCCTCATGAGGAACAACATTCTGAGAAGCTAGCATCAACTTATGATACATACCTGGACACGCCAAGCAGTAGTAATACTCCTTCAGCAACTCCAGATGTGAATTATAATAGAGGCTTCGTTTCACAGAATGCTGAGAATGATGAGGAAACACGTGCTTTGTTTGAATCATTATTGAATAATTATCGTATTGAAATTGAAAATGTGAAAAAGGTCAATCGCGATGTTAAGGCCGCGAATGTTAAATTGACCACTGAGCTTGAGAGTTACAAGGAAAATGTTAAAGCTTTTGAGTTTGATAACAAAAGATTGTCTGAATTAGAAATTGGTTATCAAAATTCCGTTTCAAGGGAAAAACTTTTGCAAATCAAGTTTGATACACTTGATGTTAATTTTTTCAAGAAGATAAAATCCTTAAACGTGGAAATTTCTGATTTACAAAACCAACTTTCTAAACAAAAATCAGCTTATACCAATATTGAAAAAGATAGGGATGAGTTGAAAAAGGAATTTGCAAAGAAAGAAGCTAAACTTTTGGATGAAATCATAGAGTCAGAACACAAGATTGCTAAATTAGAAGAATTAGTGGTTAAAAAGGGCCAGTCAAGCCAAACAATGAATATGATTGCTAATCAAACTAATCCGATTACCAAAACATAAAATGGCTCTAGGGAACAAAACTCCCTGTAATCTCAAAAAAGCTCAACAAGAACAGAATTGTTTGCTTAATTGAAATGTTTTGTTTACTAAGCATGATCCTCCTATGGTTCGTGATTTTGTGGAAACGATTGAATTGGTCGAAGAGAGCATTAATAAAATGAAACAAAAGAATCCTGATTTGAAACCAATTGATTACAACAAATTGAACAAACTTTCGGGCATTACTTTTGTTCCACAAAAACAAGCATATGAGCTTTCCAAACCTGTTTCCAAAAGCCCAGAAGTTTCTACACCCGTAGTTGTTTCCAAATCTCTTTCAAAAATGGAACAAATGTCTTCTAACAACACTTTTAATACAAGTGAGGCTAGAGACATTCTTGATGACGTTAAAAAGAGAATTCAAACATTTCAAAATATTGTTAAATCTAAAAATACTATCACTATTAACAACTGGCATTCGAGTTTTCATAACGAACATAAAAAGGTGTTTGAAAACAAAATTACTATCCCACTGAATAACATCAGTGCGAGGGTAATCCATTTTGAACAAGCTTTCTTAAAAGAAACAGTCGATTTTGTCAAGGACCACAAATCCCTGGTAAAACAAGCTAATGAAATTCATGAAAACATGAATGTTTTGGAAAGGTTAAATGATTCTCTCTTCGAAGCAGTTCTGTCTACTGATATAATGTCTATCATCATACAAACATATTCGGTTCAAGACGATGAAAGACTGAGAGCTGAGACCTCCGAAATTGTTTCCAAATATGAAAATGCTCTTATAAAGCTGGAAAAAGAAAATGTGTCATGTTTTAAACAACTTGATCGGAAAAATGAAGAATGCAAGTATGACAAATTGACGTATGAGCGTGCCTTCAAGAACATGAAAGAGCAAAATGATCTTTTGAGGGCTCAGCTTGAAAGTCAAAAAGGGAAGGGTGAGGAAACTAAGTTTGCAAAACCATCGACTAAGGAAAAACCAAATGTTTCAAAAATGGTTGAAAAACCAAAAATGTCAATTTCACGATTTGCTCCAAAAGTCGATGAAAAAAGAATTTGACAAAACTAGTCACTCCAACACCCTTGCCCCAGCAAAGTGAAAATGAAAAGATTGTTGAAAAAGGAAAAGTTGTTGTCGAAACACCAAAAGTTCTAGCACCTGGCCTTTTTAGGATTAGTCCCACTAATCCGTCTGCCTCTACATCTAAGACTTATGAGGGCAAAAAGGATAATTCTAAAGAGTCTAGTGATGCTAAAAAGGACAAAAATATAAATCCTAATGCGTGTGCCTCAACTTCTACAGGATTAGACAACACCTCTAGGAGCAGCAGACTAAAGCCTAGGAGCAATACAAGGAACAATAGAGTCTCGTCTGCATCTAAGAGTAGTTGCAAGAATAAAGTTGAAGAAGTAGAAGAACACCATAGGAATTTATCGCTTTGTAATAAGAGACATGTTTCATCTGAATGTAATGTAGAGAGTACTGGTTCTAATGCATGTAATGACTCTGTTTGTTTAAAATGCATGAAATGTTTAATTAATGATGTTCATGATGAATGTGTTTCTAAGAATGTGAATGTTATGCCTGAACAGAAGAACGTTTCGAAAGGACCTAGTGCAAAATCTAGATTTGTTGGAAATCTAATTAAAAGAGTTAGGAACACCACTAATAGTCGCACGTCTAGGAACTATCTTAAGTATTGTGTTTGGATTCCAACGGGTAGAGAATTTATACTCAAGGATGGCAAATTTGAAATAGTTCAAGCTAAACAAGTAGCAACTGTCTGTGAGTGTGATTTGGAATGTACCTCTAACCCCATGGAACCTAATTCAAAATGGTTTCCAAATACAAACTCTTCTGTTATTGGCAGGTTATCGAAATATGTCTTCGGATCGTCGACCCAGGTTGCTCCAAGCACATGACCAAGAATTTAAAGCTGCTGATCAATTTCGTCTTGAAATTCATGAGAACTGTACGCTTTGAAAATAATCACGTAGCAGCTATTCTCGGTTTTGGAGATCTTCAGTTTAGGAATTTTTTGATCACTCGAGTTTACTACGTCGAAGGGTTGGGACACAATTTGTTTTCAGTTGGGCAGTTTTGTGATGCAGATTTAGAAGTTGCATTCAGGAGAAACACGGTTTTTATTAGAAATTTAGTTGGTGATGATCTCTTAACTGATAATCGTGGTACAAACTTGTATGCTATCGACATCAACCAAATGGCTTCTACATCACCAATTTGGCTTATTACAAGGGCAACCGAAACTAAGTCCTGGCTGTGGCATAGACGTTTATCCCATCTCAATTTCGATACCATCAACAAGTTAGCCAAAGACAACATCGTCAACGGTCTTTCTAAGTTCAAATACACCAAGGATCATCTGTGTCCATCATGCGAACAAGGAAAAAGCAAAAGAGCATCACATAAACCTAAAACCGTACCTAGTTCGGAAGCAAGGTTACATTTGTTGCACATGGACTTATGTGGCTCAATGAGAGTTGAAAGCATTAATGGGAAAAAGTATATTCTTGTTATCATTGATGATTATTCAAGATATACATGGGTAAAGTTTTTGAGATCAAAAGACGAAGCACCAGGCATCATCATCACCTTTCTGAAGCGTATTCAAGTTCTACTTCAAGCTCCAGTAAGGATTATAAGAACAAATAATGGCACATAATTCAAAAACCAGGAGTTACGATCTTACCTTGAAGATGTTGGAATTACACATCAAACATCAGTTGTTAGAACTCCACAACAGAATGGGGTAGTTGAAAGAAGAAATTGAACTCTTGCGGAAGCTGCTCGCACAATGCTAATTTATTCTAGTGCACCACTATTCTTATGGGCTGATGCTGTAGCCACTGCTTGTTTCACTCAGAACCGATCCCTAATCCATCCAAGATTCAATAAAACCCCATATGAGCTCGTGAAAAACCGTAAACCTGACATCTCTTACCTTCACGTGTTTGGCGCTTTGTGCTATCCGACGAATGACAAAGAAGATCTAGGAAAGTTGAAAGCTAAGGGTGATTTTGGAATCTTCATTGGATATTCAGAAAACTCGAGGGCATTCAGGGTGTATAATAGAAGAACGAAAAAGATAATGGAGATGATGAATGTGAAGTTTGACGAGATTTCACAAATGGCTTCTGAGAGACTCGCTCTAGAACCCGCGCTTAATCCGATGGCTTCTAATCATAACAGATTAGGACCCGCACCAAACCAGCAGACTTCTGGACACATCAATTCAGGACTCGTACCTCAAGGAGCTCAATCAACAAACACTGAAAAACCTTTAGAACAAGAACTGGAAAATTTCTTCGAGTTAATGTTTGATGAATACTATGGTGGAACTTCGATAAATGCATCTCAACAACATTCCGTTGCACCCGCTCAAAACCATCAACCACCACCACCACAAGATGCATCTACAACAATCAAAGCAGAAGCACCAACTACCTCAACATCATCAACATCTACTCCAGCAACTCCAGTTATTGAAACTGATCTACCAAGAGTTGATGAGCAAAATCAAAACACACATTTTCAAGAAGAACCAAAAAATAATTCAAACGATGTTGCGTTAGAAGAAGAAGAAGTATTTGAAAACCCGTTTGCAACAGACTCTGTTGAATCTTCTTCAAGGTTACAAGAACCGACTAACACAAATTCGTTAAACCCAAGGTACCCTTCTACGTTTCGATGGACAAAAGACCATCCAATAGAACAAGTTATTGGTGAACCTTCAAAGCCAGTTCAGACGAGGAGACAACTTGCCACCAATCTCGAATTGTGCATTTACATTTGCTCAATCAGCCTCAAAGAACCTAAGAACATTCGAGAAGCAATGGCAAAATACCCATGGATAGAAGCGATGCAGGAGGAAATTCTTCAATACTAGTTACATGATAGTTGGGAACTTGTTGAACGACCACTTGATAAACTTGTTCTTGATCTCAAGTGGTTGTGGAAGAACAAACTGGATGAGGAAATGACTATAATTCGCAACAAAGCTCGTCTCGTGGCTAAAGGATATCCACAAGAAGAAGGGATAGATTTCAAAGAATCATTCGCGCCTGTAGCTAGACTTGAAGCAGTCCGGATTTTCTTAGCCTATGCAGCTCACAAAAACATCACAGTCTATCACATGGACATTAAGACAGCTTTCTTGAATGGAACTCTAAAAGAAGAAGTGTGTGTCAGTCATCCAGAGGGATTCATCGACAAAGATCATCCAGACTATGTCTACAAGCTTAAGAAAGCCATTTATGGTTTAAAACAAGCTCCAAGAGCGTGGTATGACGAACTATCATCTTTCTTGCTCAAAACCAATTTCACCAAAGGAAAGGTTGATGACACCTTTTTTACCAAAAAATTCAAAGATGACATTTTGATCGTTCAAATTTACGTGGACGACATTATTTTTTGATCAACCAATCCTAACCATTCAAAACATTTTGAAAATCTCATGAAAAGCAAATTTGAAATGTCCATGATGGGGGAACTAAAATTCTTTCTTGGTTTACAAATACATCAATCCCCTCGTGGTATTTTTGTCAATCAAGCTAAATATACAATAGAGATTTTGAAAAAATATGGAATGGAAAACCGTGATTCTGTTGGTACACCAATGGTTACTTCACCAAAAATTGGTGCTGATTTGTTTGGGAAACCCATCGATCCGAAGAAATATCGGAGCATGATCGGTTCTCTCATGTACCTAACTGCTAGTCGACCTGATATTCAATTTGATGTTTGTTTATTAGCACGGTTTCAGGCAAAGCCTACCGAACTTCACCTCAAAGAGGTTAAATGGATCTTTCGGTACCTACGAAGCCCCATTAACCTGGGACTTTGGTATCCGAAGGATTCGGGGTTTAATCTAACAGCATTTTCAGATGCCAATCATGCCAGTGATCAAGTTACAGCAAAGAGTACATCTGGTGGAGCACAATTTTTGGGTGAGAAGCTTGTAAGCTGGTCGTCAAAGGAACAGGATTGTACTGCACTATCAACCACCGAAGGCGAGTATGTGTCTCTATTTGCATGTTGTGCCAAAGTTCTTTGGATGCGGACACAGCTCACAGATTATTGCTTTACTTTTGACAGAATACCTATGTATTGTGACTCAAAAAGTGCCATAGCCATATCGTGCAATCCCGTACAACACTCAAAGACGAAGCATATCAACGAACATGTAGAAGAGGGTACTGTTGAATTATTTTTCGTTAAGACTAATTACCAACTCGCCGATCTATTTACTAAAGCCTTTCCAAAAGAACTGTTTGACTATTTAGTTCGACGAATTGGCATGCAAAGCCTAACTCCTGAGGAGCTAGAACGTCTTCTCGAATCTTCTTGAAAAATGTTTTCAAAATCGCTTCGCTGTAAATATTTTTGAAAAAAACAAAATACAAAAATAGAAAATTTTCAAAAAATACAAAAACAATATAAAATCAAAAAATACAAAAATATTCTTCTCAAGACATGTCTCTCGTATAAATCAATATTCTGTACGTTTCTAGAAATGTCATTCAACAATGATACGGACATGTACAGATGCTTGAACGGGAGTTCTTTATATGTTGTTCTAAAACATGCCGTTTCTCAAAAAGTTTCTTCACAATGGCTTTCGTATAATTCAGTACGAAGCCCGAACCCGAGTGATAACTTCTGATTATTTCAAATCAAGGACTCATATTTTCAAGGACAAAATCTTTTTCAAAAAGTTCGAGTCTAAACAAACGAAAAAGACTTCAAACCAAACCCGTTTTCAAAACATAATTCTTGAGCACTTTTTCAAGACTCATCAAAAGATTTTTCAAAATCTTTCAAATGAGTGCTCCAGATAACTCCCTCAAAACCCTTAATTGATTTTCAAATGTGCTATCATTAAGGGGGAGTACAAAAACAAAATTGTTCCAAATTCATGCAAAATGAAATCTGTCTTTCTCTCCAAAAAGCTTTTTCATAATCAGTTGATATCAAAAATATCACGATATGCTATTTTTGAGGGGGAGAAGACATGATTAAAATGTGATCAAAGATGTTTAAAGTTTGTGACTGAATCTCAGAAGAGCTCGACTCAGAATGTATCAATGAATTGACGAAGCTTAAAATGTCAGTAATCGAAAAGACTTGTCCTGGACGGGTAATAATTTCAAGCTAGTCTAACTAGTGATGTAAGTGTGTCTCGAATAGGATTTATCTGAGTAGAATGTACCGTATCGAGAGTCTTTCTTTGGACTTGACCAGGACGGGTAATAACTTCAAGCTAGTCTAACTAGTGATGTAAGCATGTCTCGAATCGGTCATGTTCACTGAAAGTGGATCAATTCAAAAAGTGCAAACTCCCCACGCATGTGCAAATTTCTTAAAAATCCATGAGCACATGTGAAGGGGGAGTCCTTCAAAAGAAACAAAAAACTCTCAAAGTGTCAACAAAAATGTGTTTATATTCATAAACACTTTGAGAGATTTTCATAAATGGTTTCATGGCAATTATAGGATAGTCATGGAGTTATAAGGTGACTATGGTTAGGTTTATGTCCTATGATCCACCAGAGCCAGAGGGATCTACCCAAGGATAAATCCAATAGATTAGAATTAGAAGTCCTTAGGTATGATTGAAAAAAGGAGAAAATGAGAAAGGAGAAAGAAGGGGTTGAAGAATTAAAAAGAAAAGTTATGAAAAAGGGTGAAAAGAAATAGCCCTCCATATGTTCAACCTTAGGGCAGACACCGGGTTCAATTCGTATGCTATTGGTTGTTGCTAGGGTGACACCGGTATTGAAGATAAAGACGTCATGGACCCAGTGACGCACTACACTAAACCTTCTTAACCATTCAAGTTCTCTTAAAAGATCTTGTTTCATTCTCACGGGGAACCGATGTAATCTATCGACCTGTCTCTTAGAGATGGTTGATATTGAAGCAGGTGACCTCTCCCTAATCTCCGCATAGGAAACCAAATATCCACTTATCGAGTCTAGAGCCCCGAGATTCATCAAAAGATGTCATAGGAACACATGTTATTTCTACACTGGTTGTTCATCATTAAGGACGCTAGATGTAAACTTTAGAGTCCTACGCAGATCTTAGCAATCTGCCAAGAACGTTTATGAGAGGATTTACTTTTGTGATTCTCAATGATTGAATGAAAATTCCTGCCAGGGTCAACATCATACAGCCCTGACAGCAGGTCACTTTGGTAATTCTTTATGGGTTACGCTTAGTGTTCGCGGTGGTTTCGAACGGTCTATAGTCGTGGAGTGATCCCCATCGACTCACCCATTCGTTGAGCTACTTAGTAGGTCTCGTAAGCTCTCTCGGGAGTATCCGAAATGGGAATGGCCTTGGTAAGGGTTAGAAGGAGTCTTCACACTATGCTATTGACGATCTCTAATTCCTTATCTGTAAGTACCGGTTGATTTATTGCTAACTGTTTACCTGCAGCTATACATCATCTCCATGGCGATGGATTCCACATGCTCATACATACATCATGAAGTCAAAGAAAAGTTCTCACAAAGATCAAAGGATGGCAACAGTCAAAGAAAGATTCTATGCCAAAAAAAGAATCTGTAATAAACTCTAATATATGAACATGGATGGTTAAGTGATTTGTGATGATTAAAGAAGTAATTTCTAGTGAGATGTTAGAGAGAGAATGAGATGAGAGAGGTGGGAGCCTTGTATGTGAAAACTTGTTGTATGTTAGATTGCAAATGAAGGTCCAACCCTTTCCCATGGGTGGGAAAAGGGTATATATAGTTACAATGTAAACGCCCCTTGAAACGGGCTGTAGAGCGGGCTGACAGTGGGTAAGAGACCTGACCCGACTCCACAAATACTAACTAATACTACTCTACATACTAACTAATATGATAATTACTACGAACTACAATATGCTAAACTATACTCGGGGTGACCGAGTCTTCATATGAATAATCGTATTCCTAACAATCTCCCCTAAGGGAGGTCACCCCGGAAAATAAATGTTGAGTCATAGCATTCAGATCTTTGACTACATCTTTGTAGCTCGTAGCCTTTTGATTCTTCATTGTTGAGATCTTTGTGCTTTAAGTGGTAGACTCTAGATGACTTGTTCAATGTGATGGATGATCTTTGGAAATTACTTCAAGTTCATCATCCAAATGAGTGTCTGAAAGTCATCTTTGAGTAGTAACGTCTCCATGTGATAAGAACATCTTTGTGTTGGCATGCCCACACTTTTCAGGATCATGATCTTCTGCATCAGAGTTGTGGAAGCATATAAGAGGCCCAATCAATGATCATGATTTCTTAGATTGTGATGTCGAAGTGTGAGCATGTGTTGATGGATCAGCATCTTTTCAACAATCAACAGCAACCGGCAGAAATTCCTGCAAATAGACAATTAGCAACAAATCATCCGGTACTTATAGGTTTGGAATTAGAGATCGTCAACAGCATAGTGTGAAGACTCCTTCCAACCCTTACCAAGACCGTTCCCAATCGGAAAACCCTGAAAGGATTTACACGAACTACCTAAGTAGATCAACGATTGGGTGAGTCGCTGGAGATCACTCCATGACTGTTGACCGTTAGTAACCGTCGCGACCTCTAAGCGTAATCCACAAGGAATTACCTATGTGTAATAACCCGAAAATTTCAAGTTATTTATTTCCTGTAAGACTGAAAAATTTATTATCTAATGAGACCGTTCGATTGTTTCATTTATTCTCATATTAAAATTTTTGCTATCATTATACTAAAGCGATGACGAATTTTGTCAAACAAATCTTATGGCGAACTCACATTTCACCTTTACTAATACTGCACGCATCCCGACACCGCGATTGTATGGCATAAGTATAAATACATATCGGGATTCAATAAAACACGAGATTCGTTTATTCCCGCTCAAGTATTACACAGTCCAAAGTATTTACCCACATCTCACTTTTACCTTTATTTTTTTTACACTCTTTAAAATAAAAGTCTAAAACTAATAATACAAATAAATAATAATAATACATAATAATAATAATAATAATAATAATAATAATAATAATAATAATAATAATAATAATAATAATAATAATAATAATAATAATAATAATAATAATAATAATAATAATAATAATAATAATAAAAAGATAACAAAAAAAATCGTCCTTGTACCTTATCCCCACAAACCGACCCCCCTTATCCCCTATCTTTTTATCATTTTCCCAACTCTCTCTCTCTCCCTCACGTTTCTTTCTGCCATACCTGCTCCCATAAGCTCAGCCGATCCCCACAAACCCACTTCCCTGTCTCTCGCCCTACTGCTACGCTCCTGAAGATGCCAAGTCTGAACCGTTATAGTTGGTCCTCAAGCGCCTCAGGTGGAAACCGTTGCCTTGTCTACATATTGGAGGTCAACACCACAAGCCAAAGTGTGACTAGATAGTGATTAAGCTATACCCCTTTTGGCTACAAGATCGACTGACCTCAAGAGGTGTTGGAATCAAACCACCCTCGTATTAGTCCTATTTGTACCGACTCAATCCCCATGGGTTTTCACACATCTTACAACTTTCACATTCAAAATACTCGTAGCTTGTGAGAGAGAAATTTTCTGGAGATCGAAGGGTGTGTGGAATTGCTTGTGGCGGATTCGAGTTTGGGTTTCAAGTTTCAATTAACCTCCTTGTTAACCGATTCTCTGTTGTAAGGTTCTAAATTCCCTTGTTGTTCTGTTTCATTAAAATCTATGACTATGTTTATTAGTTTGAATGATATAATCTTGATATGGGTTTATTGGTTTTGATCTATGTCGTCTTGTTGTTTTTCTGTCGTGAATTGGTTTAGCCATTTTGATAGTTAAGTCTTGAAGTTATTATGTTTGTGTGGTATGCTGAAACTGAGGAACCAAAACTAGGATTGAAAACAATATTGATTTTTAGAAATTGGAAGTGTTATACGTGTGGCTCGTTTTATAATTTCTTTCCGTTCTTATAACTTCATTCATGAATTTTGGGTTGGATACCTGTAAAAGTCTTTGGTCACATTTGCTCGTCCCTTTTGAAATCATTTCGGGTTGTATCCGTCTTGGATTGATCATGAAACTGCTTATTTAATCCATTGGCTTTGGTTACTTATTTTGTCAAGAGTTGGATTAGTTGACTTGGCTTAGAAACTTTATCAATAATGGGTTGTGTTTGGGATTGATTGGGTTAACCACGGATAGGTTTTGTTAATCTTGATTAAAACTATGTTGTTTTCGAATCGACGTTCGGGTCATGTCGAGACTAATCTAGTATTAACCGTGTTGAAGTTGCTTTGTCGCGAGTCAAAACCCACTGTGGTTGAACCACAGTGGTGAAATTTGGTTAAAAGTTTTGGAAATATTAAGTTGGTTTTGCTATAAACTTGATTTGCAAATTAACAAGGGAGTGAGTAAATCTTGTGATGGTCAAAACGATTTAAGAGGTGCTATGCGTTAATTAGTATTAGAAAAACTCCGCGTGGTAACAATTTTTTTTAAAAAAAAGTCGAAGTCGAAACAACCTTGTAAAACAATCTGGTGTTAAAGTTGTGTAGAAATTTTGAGCAAAGCACAGGTTTGGCATTTCTTTGAAGTTACGCAAGTTTCTGTTATGGGCCAAGGCCCAAGCGTCTATCAAAGCCATCCAACCAGTTTAGCAAGCCACTTATTGTCCAAAACTTATCACTAGGCCAAGGCCCATTTAATCTAAGTGTACGTTGATAGTCTTGTCAAGTTCGTATATACGTTTTTATAAAATAAATGAAATGGTGAAATAAAAGGTATACTTGGATTTTATTTTTGTGTGTCCAACCCAAATCGAATGTTCACATCGACTCGTTTCACGACTCATCCCGACTCACACGACACCCACTAACCTACTAAAACTCGATCCATCGAACACTAAGATGTAACCCACGACCAACGTTATATATATTCGACACATACAACTATAAAGCATAACCTACAAAAACTAGTTTAAACTAAAATTGTAAAATGTTACATGTACGTGTAAAAACTATTGATTTACGCCGTCCGCTTATGTAACTTGATACGTTTTATAAAAACTTATATAAGGTTTATAAATTATAAAAATTACTAGTTACTTGAAACATATACTTTGTAGTCCTACAACAAGAAATTTGATTTTATATACACGGGTCATGCCCGATTTTTCTAAAAAGCTTACGTCTAAAATCTATTTAAAACGTATATTATAATTTCAAGTTCTTTTAACTTTTAATATAATCCTTACACGCTTTTACAAATAGCTAAAATCTAACTATACTCATAAATACTTAGACTTTTATCCGACCCCGTCTATTATTTACTTACGATTATTTTCCCGTACCTCGCCTTTCGAATTACCTTTGAACCAACGACACCTCGTCTTCGATGCACTTCCCAGAGCCAATATTTACAAAACTATTTTCAAACTTAGTAATGCCACACAAGCAACAATAACATAAACATTTTAAAAACTTTTAAACTTATTACTGTTTCATCGAGTCCTAAACAAAATTGTTAACTAAACTATGCCATACTAATCTAGGTCACGCGTCGGAGCTACCATCTACCATTTGACTCTATTGCATTACTACTACTATTGCTAAGGTGAGTTCATAGTCCCACTTTTTACTATGTTTTCAAATCCCGTGGGGAGTGATGAGGCGAAAAATGATCCGTTTTTAGGGGGTCATTTAAGCCCGAATCCGAATTTATTTGATCAAATATTGCCCTAAATCGTTCCTTTTGTGATTTTAGGTGTTTGGAGAGTGAATTCTGGAAAAGAAGCCATTTTGGACGTTTTTGGAGCATAAAAGTGAAGAAAACGGCAAAGTACCAAATTTCCATGCTGAAGATACAAGGTGACGGCGTCAAGACCACCATCTTGACGGCGTCAGACATGAGGAATTAAACACCGTAGGTGGTGACGGCGTCAGAAGGCTTCATGACGGCGTCAAAGTGGCAAGAATAAAATACCGTGGTTGATGACGGCGTCACATAGGCCGTCATAAGTGGATCAAGGCCGTCCGAGGAAGTATATGGCGGCGAGGTGACAGCGTCACAAGTAACTCTTGACGCCGTCAGCCTGTTTTTCCTATATATAGTTTTCTAGTTTTTTCATTAAAAGGGGAGAAGTTTTGGTGAAACCCTAAAGACGATTTTGGTGCCTCTTTTACAGGTTTTTCAAGGGTTTCAAACCTTGAGACCTTGCATTGTAATTGAGATAAGTGTACTTTCAATTCAATCAATATGTCTATGTGTTGGTTGTTTATATCTTGTTCTTGTCTCAATTCCATTATGCTAGGCTAGATCTCTTTTGTGTTTGCTTAGATCTAATGAAACCTAGATGTTGATTATGTGTTGATTACTTGTCTATTCTTGTTTTGAATGAATGATTTATATGTTAGGCTTAAGAAAACTGGCAGATCTCCAAATGGTAACATGCTTGAACGTCTTAAGAAACATGAACCGAGGCGTACTAGGTCTTTATTGGTTGTATTTAATGCATGAGCCACTGTTTACAATCCCTATAGTTGTGCTGGGTCATGGTGTAGGAGGAGATAAGAGCTCATAGAGTTGGGGAGTTATGTATGCCACCCCACGAATGGTATTAAGGAATACAATCCGTCATTCATACAAGTGTAACAAGTAATTAACATGTAAAAGATATCTAGGGAGTAGTGAAGTCTAAGTAAACACAATTTCTCCAATTACTGCTCACAACTTTAGTATAATTTAGTTTAATTTCATTTTCATTATTTTATTTTAATTATATAATAGCTTTGGGTTAGTTGAATAGCAACTAATTCCGCCCACTCTTCCAAAACCCGAGATTTTACTTGCTTTCATAAAAATATAAAAATACAAAAATAATCATCCCTCACCTCTAGAACTATTAATTAGGTTTTCTAATCCTAGCGACACTATTCCTAAGTTGAACGATCAATCCCCCGGTACTTGTCACTATACTATACTACAACGATCAGGTACACTGCCTGGTGGGGGTTGTAAGCTTCTCGAGATCCCTCGAGAGGTAAAGCAAGGTGCGATTCCCACGCATCAAGTTTTTGGCGCCGCAGCCCGGGGAATAGTTATTGTCTAGGTTAGGATTTCTTTTTATTAGGTCTACTTGCTAGATTCCTTTCTAGTAAGATTTTTATTTTTATTTTTAGGTCTTCTTTAGTCTATCTTATTTCTTTGTGTCTTTGTTCGTAAACTATTTCGATGGATAACAATAACATTGATCGGCTGATTCCTGTTATTCGTGTTTTTCGTCGTAGGATGTTCCAATTGCCCGCCCCACTTCCTTTAGCAGAAAATGAGAACCCACCTAACCTCTCACCCAACCACCACTTTGACAATAATTCTGAGCTAGAAGAGTCTGATCATGATGATGACCGTAGGGCTAGTCCTTTTTACTATTCAGACTCCGATGTGGATCTTGATGATGGTGATGTAATAAATGAGGATAGAATGGAAGAGGAAGTAAACCCTCTTAGGTATGTTGACCCTAGAACTAGGATCGAGTGTGATAGTTCATTTTACATGCAATTCCCTTGTAAGATTGGATTTAAAAGCTTTAATGCCTATCTCAACTCATCTCTTCCAATGAACATAATCTCACGTAACGAATACAATAAAATCATGGTAGAGGAGTTAGAATACAAGGGGGAAAACGTCATTGCTAAGGCAATACCACTGCACGTGTTTGTAGGAAGGTTGGTTTATCTTGTTGAGTTCATGATTATGGAGAATCTAGAAGGGTTTATTGATAATAAATTGACCCAAGTTGTGTTTGGAAAACCCTTCAAACGGTTGACCAACCTCGATGAAAAACTCATAGAAGGGCTAATTACATTCTCGGATGGGGACGAAGATCTTGTCTATCAAATGCCCCGCGCACACCCTAGGTTCAAAGATTTCTCCATGGAAAAGTGTAGTAGGTATCCACCCATGGAAATGCTAAGTGAGAATGATAAGAGAAAGGGGCTTAAGTACACGCATGAAAAGAATAAAAAGTACTATCGCAGGTGCCTAGAGTTAGGAGAAGAATATAAGAAAGATGAGGCGACAATTAGATGGCTCACACTTGGTTATGTGAGCATAAGCGATACACGATAACCCATGAGTTTGAGTCTAGCTACAAGACTCGTAAATAAAGAAAAGCGCTTCTTGGGAGGCAACCCATGTTTTGTGTGATTTTTATTTGTTTGATTGTTATTTGCTTCCGTATGCATGCTTTGTTTTTATTGTTGGTTGATCATGCTTCTAAAATAAAACGTGAAAATACTTTACTATGTTGTTTAGCCTAGTCTTAACTCCAACCTAAAGGTATTTTTGCAAAAGATAAGTGTAAGGGGAAACCCCAAATATGTTTTTAAGAAACAAACCGATCATGATTCTCCACAATATTTAATGAACATGTATATTCGTATTTGTTAGAGTCAAATGCTTGTATTGAGTCATAATGAAGTTTTGCAGGATTTTCTAGGAAGTAGGGCAAAGTTTTTCCAGAAATTTTCCGGAAACTTAACATAAGAATTTCTGCAGGTCCATTCTGACGGCGTCAGGGTATTGCTCTTGACGGCGTCAGGAGTTAAAATCTGGAAATTTTACCGGTTTTGTTTTTCTAACGGAGTCTTATGGTTTTTGTGAATTATTAAGTTTTATAATCTCCAGGAAATCTGCAAACTTCATTTCACAAGCATTATATCTTACTTTGTTTTCTAGGATTTAGTAACTTATATAGGATGCCGCCGATTTTACGCGAGGTTGCCTTGTCTATTGTTGTCAGGATTTACAGGTTATTTGTGACAAGAAGATGATTTATATTCTGGAAGGGAAGCTTTGATTGTTCATTTTCTTGGAGGAAGATTTAACCTGGCCAACCTATAATCCATACCGAGCGAATCAGGGGAGTATTTGATTTCATTCTCTTTACTTCTTAACTTTTACATTCTTTACTTGAACATTGGGGACAATGTTCATCTTAAGTGTAAGGGGAGGGTAAAAAGATGATACCTTACATATGCACTTTCGCTTGAGTTTGTTTTGTTTGATAGTAGATGAGTAATAAAACTATGAGAAATACTTGTTAGTGCAATTTTAGCGCCAAATTTAAAATTTTTTACAACATTTAGGAGTGAAACTTTAGCTATAGCAAGCGTCTCATGGATAGGAGGTTGTATGACTAGCACATAACCGTATATTCAGAAAAATTTTCCACCCAAAAATGTGAGGTTCGCCTTTAGATTTGATAGGAAAAGCATTCATTATTGGTGCTTATGAGTGTACCGGTAGCATTTAGATTCTAGAACTTGCGTTAGTGATGCATCCCGAGACCGCTAGTGAGACTACATTCGTGTGGTAGGATTTACTACATGATAAGAGGCATTAGGATCACCCTTGTGTTAAACCCGTATTATAATTACTTGACCATTTAAGTCATATTACTTGACTAGTTAAGTCAACTAATTTTTCCCACACCCTTAGCGTTGTACTCATTTTTAGTACACGATACCCCTAGTACACCCTTCCGAGCCTATCTTTTCGTTTCTAACTTTAAGCATTTTACTTAAAGGAAGAATTTGTTACACCCACTTAAATGTACACCCAAATCGCCTTAGCCTTCCGTGTATGCGCTCATTTTTAGTGCATTATTGTTATTTGTTAAACCCTAAGTTAACTTTCTAATTGATTACATGGTTGCTAAGTCGAGTCATATCCTTGTACATATTGTTTTGGGACGATTGGGACTCATGGGTAAGTACTTATTTTATGGAGTAATGGGGAAGAACATCACTTATTACCCCCATATGTACGTTAATCTTAAAAGTGCTCCAAGTGTTTTGATTTTCTTGATTCGAGTCATTAGATTAGTTAATTGTAAAGTATGTAAAGATTCAAGTGTAAGGGGAATTCTCATCCCCTATGATGTATTATTTTGGATGGTAGGGTAAGAGTGTATGCAAAAAAAAAAAAAAAAAAAAAAAAAAAAAAAAAAATCGAAAAATCAAGAAAAAGAAAAAGAAAAAAAAATAGAAAAAAAGAGAAAAAAACATACGGACTACCATCCCGTTTTCATTCTATGTTCATTTTATGTTTTTGTTATTTTTCATTTATTAGCTTAAGTCGAGTCTAGTCTTGGCTTAGCAACGCCATCTTGTACATGTAATTAACCGAGATTGTTAACTCGCCACCAGTAAAACTTCCTTTATCCAACAAAACCGTGTAATTCATATCCCTATACCTAACGTTACAACCCTTTAAAAAGACCTCTTTGATAGTTTATCCTAGGTGCTTACGCCATGTGGTGGAGGTTTGATCCTTTCCCAAGCCAATGGTAATCTATTTTGTTATGACAGGTAGTGAGAGATATCTTCCATTTTCATAATGTTATATTACTTTATTACACCCGAGAGATGTGAGTATCTAAACACTATTTGTGAGGTGCTTGTGTATGACCTCCGTGCTTGTCTATTGGTCTTTAGTGGAACGATTATTTGTTGTAATTACTTTTATATTAGTGTTAAATGACCCCTAACTTGTCTTTTGAGTAGAATAAAAGCTCATTTGCTTGAGGACAAGCAAATCTCAAGTGTAAGGGTATATGATGAGGCGAAAAATGATCCGTTTTTAGGGGGTCATTTAAGCCCGAATCCGAATTAACAAGGGAGTGAGTAAATCTTGTGATGGTCAAAACGATTTAAGAGGTGCTATGCGTTAATTAGTATTAGAAAAACTCCGCGTGGTAACAATTTTTTTTAAAAAAAAGTCGAAGTCGAAACAACCTTGTAAAACAATCTGGTGTTAAAGTTGTGTAGAAATTTTGAGCAAAGCACAGGTTTGGCATTTCTTTGAAGTTACGCAAGTTTCTGTTATGGGCCAAGGCCCAAGCGTCTATCAAAGCCATCCAACCAGTTTAGCAAGCCACTTATTGTCCAAAACTTATCACTAGGCCAAGGCCCATTTAATCTAAGTGTACGTTGATAGTCTTGTCAAGTTCGTATATACGTTTTTATAAAATAAATGAAATGGTGAAATAAAAGGTATACTTGGATTTTATTTTTGTGTGTCCAACCCAAATCGAATGTTCACATCGACTCGTTTCACGACTCATCCCGACTCACACGACACCCACTAACCTACTAAAACTCGATCCATCGAACACTAAGATGTAACCCACGACCAACGTTATATATATTCGACACATACAACTATAAAGCATAACCTACAAAAACTAGTTTAAACTAAAATTGTAAAATGTTACATGTACGTGTAAAAACTATTGATTTACGCCGTCCGCTTATGTAACTTGATACGTTTTATAAAAACTTATATAAGGTTTATAAATTATAAAAATTACTAGTTACTTGAAACATATACTTTGTAGTCCTACAACAAGAAATTTGATTTTATATACACGGGTCATGCCCGATTTTTCTAAAAAGCTTACGTCTAAAATCTATTTAAAACGTATATTATAATTTCAAGTTCTTTTAACTTTTAATATAATCCTTACACGCTTTTACAAATAGCTAAAATCTAACTATACTCATAAATACTTAGACTTTTATCCGACCCCGTCTATTATTTACTTACGATTATTTTCCCGTACCTCGCCTTTCGAATTACCTTTGAACCAACGACACCTCGTCTTCGATGCACTTCCCAGAGCCAATATTTACAAAACTATTTTCAAACTTAGTAATGCCACACAAGCAACAATAACATAAACATTTTAAAAACTTTTAAACTTATTACTGTTTCATCGAGTCCTAAACAAAATTGTTAACTAAACTATGCCATACTAATCTAGGTCACGCGTCGGAGCTACCATCTACCATTTGACTCTATTGCATTACTACTACTATTGCTAAGGTGAGTTCATAGTCCCACTTTTTACTATGTTTTCAAATCCCGTGGGGAGTGATGAGGCGAAAAATGATCCGTTTTTAGGGGGTCATTTAAGCCCGAATCCGAATTTATTTGATCAAATATTGCCCTAAATCGTTCCTTTTGTGATTTTAGGTGTTTGGAGAGTGAATTCTGGAAAAGAAGCCATTTTGGACGTTTTTGGAGCATAAAAGTGAAGAAAACGGCAAAGTACTAAATTTCCATGCTGAAGATACAAGGTGACGGCGTCAAGACCACCATCTTGACGGCGTCAGACATGAAGAATTAAACACCGTAGGTGGTGACGGCGTCAGAAGGCTTCATGACGGCGTCAAAGTGGCAAGAATAAAATACAGTGGTTGATGACGGCGTCACATAGGCCGTCATAAGTGGATCAAGGCCGTCCGAGGAAGTATATGGCGGCGAGGTGACGGCGTCACAAGTAACTCTTGACGCCGTCAGCCTGTTTTTCCTATATATAGTTTTCTAGTTTTTTCATTAAAAGGGGAGAAGTTTTGGTGAAACCCTAAAGACGATTGAGACCTTGCATTGTAATTGAGATAAGTGTACTTTCAATTCAATCAATATGTCTATGTGTTGGTTGTTTATATCTTGTTCTTGTCTCAATTCCATTATGCTAGGCTAGATCTCTTTTGTGTTTGCTTAGATCTAATGAAACCTAGATGTTGATTATGTGTTGATTACTTGTCTATTCTTGTTTTGAATGAATGATTTATATGTTAGGCTTAAGAAAACTGGCAGATCTCCAAATGGTAACATGCTTGAACGTCTTAAGAAACATGAACCGAGGCGTACTAGGTCTTTATTGGTTGTATTTAATGCATGAGCCACTGTTTACAATCCCTATAGTTGTGCTGGGTCATGGTGTAGGAGGAGATAAGAGCTCATAGAGTTGGGGAGTTATGTATGCCACCCCACGAATGGTATTAAGGAATACAATCCGTCATTCATACAAGTGTAACAAGTAATTAACATGTAAAAGATATCTAGGGAGTAGTGAAGTCTAAGTAAACACAATTTCTCCAATTACTGCTCACAACTTTAGTATAATTTAGTTTAATTTCATTTTCATTATTTTATTTTAATTATATAATAGCTTTGGGTTAGTTGAATAGCAACTAATTCCGCCCACTCTTCCAAAACCCGAGATTTTACTTGCTTTCATAAAAATATAAAAATACAAAAATAATCATCCCTCACCTCTAGAACTATTAATTAGGTTTTCTAATCCTAGCGACACTATTCCTAAGCTGAACGATCAATCCCCCGGTACTTGTCACTATACTATACTACAACGATCAGGTACACTGCCTGGTGGGGGTTGTAAGCTTCTCGAGATCCCTCGAGAGGTAAAGCAAGGTGCGATTCCCACGCATCAGGGAGATACATGCTATAAATCTGAACACAAGTATTTTTCTGTATGCTATCCTGATTGATATTGCCTAAGTTACCGCTATTGCCAAAAGTCCCTCATATCATGAACCATTAATCACTTGCGAGTGAACGCGAATATAGTGAATAGATCTATTGGCAGTTGACGCCCCATTTGAAGTTAGCCTGGAATGGTAACCGAATGCACTATATTCGAATAACTTAGGAAACTGGCAAACTCCTAATTACCCGAGGGCCCTATTACCTGCATCATATTATTATGTGTAGGCCTTTATCCCATAAGATTTTATATATCTCTTATGGCAGCATAACAGTGTTAAGGTTTGCATGTCATGAGGCTTAGTGCAATATCTTACATAACGATGTTACTATTTTACAACTATTTGACTTGTATTCAAACTATTACAACTTAAACACTGTGGATTCACTCAACCTTTGTGTTGACCCTTTTAGCATGTTTTATCTCAGGTAACTAATTAGCATCTATGGCACGGAGTAGATCCGGGCACCCTTTGGATTTCACTTAAAAATGTTATCATTCACTTTTATTCAAGACCTTTATTATGTATTTCTAAACTTATTAAAACCGTTGTGGCTACTTTAAATTTTATGTTGACGAATGATAACAAATTTTCCCAAAACGACTCTTTTATGTCGTTTTCTATGATTATGGCAATGTATCTATGAAGTAATACCCCGTTTACTCTTCCGCTGTCTCAGTTCGATTTTCGGGGTGTTACAGATTGGTATCAGAGCCATGGTTATAGAGAACCAAGTGTATTTTCAAAACACTGGACTATAACCACATTTCAAAATAAACTATTTTACATCTTACTACCTTATGCCCTCCGTGCCCACACTTTACGAATATCATGCATAGAGATTTGCTTAGCAGATGATGCACCATATTTTAGATATCATGCATAGAGATTTGCATAGCAGATAATGCATAAGTTATAAACATCATGACTAGTTAATGTCTAACACTATTTAAAAGGCTTATTTTATTTTAACTTATTTTTGGGATGTTAAAGTACCATGTCACCCCCAGTCATTATCTTGTCTGACAGTGACGACGCACCCCTGGCCTCACCCCATGTCTCTACCACCATACTGTCTGATGTTACCTTACCTGTTTCCCCTGCTATCCCCTCTGATGTCCCATCCGGGAATGCTTCCGGAGAGACGGAGCCCTTCGAGGAGGGTGAAGTCGCTCCAACACCCCGTGACTCATTTTCTGATGGACCACTTTACCGTCCCCTGATTGGACCCATGACCTATGACCAATACCTCCAGGACTAGTACCTTCAGTCTCAGCAGTTCTTGGCAGCTGATGATTGCCCCACCCCACTCCCTAGCCATCATTCTGGCTCAGATGCTGATAGTGAGTCATCTGACTCCGATACTGCTGATACTGCTACATCCACTCCGCCCCCACCACCGCCTGCCCCGGCTCGCCGGCGCAAGCGTGTGCGTGTCCTTGAGCCTTTTGAGCCTGAGCCTTTTGGGAAAAGGTTCAAGTACCATCCGAATTGACCTACCCTCTGCTTCACTGCTCGTAAGAGAGCACGTGCTCCACCTGCTGCTATAGCACCATCCCTACCTCTTTCACCACCATCACCATCCTCACCCTCACCACTAGCTTCACCGACATCTCCTTTATCCCTGCCTCCCCCTTACATGCTACCTACCTTTACCACTGAGACTCTCCCACCTATGCCACCACCCACTGTGTTTTACTCTCAGACTACTACTGTGCCCATACCACCTCCCACTTCATCTCCTATTCCCACATCCCCAGCTGTTGCCACCGAGACTGTTCCATCACCTGATACCCATGAGGGGGATGATGCCCGGAGTTGGTCATATCTGCCAGAGGCTATTCGTCGCTGGAGGTTCTTGGAGGGATCCCCGAGAGCATCGGAGCTTGGGGAAAGTTCTACACCCGTGCTACCAGTCACCGGAGAGCCAGTGAATCACACTGTCCCATTACTAGTAGCTAGATTGGTCAGACATGAGGATCGGATTGATGAGATCGTAGGTGTTGTGGAGGAGATTTCTCTTGAGCGGGTAGAGAACATGGAGGAGGAGGTGACTAACCTCGTAGTTCATAGGGTGGCTTTGGAGCAGGTATTTCAGATTATGGGCACTGAGTTGGAGGAGACCATGGATACTGTTACTGAGATGGGCCACAGGATGGACGCTCAGAGATATGAGATGCAGGATCAGAGAGAAATTTCAGTGATCACGCAGCAGATGCAGGAGCATCAGGCTGAGGAGTTAGCTGCTACTACTGCTACAGTCCATGCCCCCAGAGCATCCCTTGAGGAGGTGCGAGCCCGAGAGAGAGCGAGAGATGCAGAGATGCTAGGGATGATTCGGATTATCCGAGACTTGGAGAGGAGGTTAGGAGGCGCACCTGGAGCCTCGTAGATCTGCGACATATCACTACATGCAGAGAAATCTGACTTGCCCTGTGTGGCATTGATAATGTTGTATTTTGTTATTTTGAACAATGTACTAGATTATTAAACCCTCGTGTTAGTTATGATTGTACTGTACGGATATTGATTTCTGTTGTTCTAGTATTTGATCTTATGATACTCTCGTGTACCACCATGTTGTGACTCATTATGAATGTCATGTATGTTATGGAATTTTATTTTTCAAGCATGTCGTGATACTTATTATGATTGATATGGTTGTATTGATGATGATGTACTCATTGTATGATTGAATAGCATTACGACCTCGACTATTATGTGTTTGATTGTGATGGTTCACTATATTGTGTTGATCTTGGTAACAATATTCTCAAGTGTGTATTGTGACTTTCTTTTTAGAAGGATGGCTCCTCGTAAGAAGGCAACAACAACAACCCCTACAACCCCTATGACTCCGGATGATATTCAAAAGTTGATTGCTGACAGTATTGCGGCTGCATTAGGAGAGCAAGCGGCAGCTATGGCACGTTCCAGCAGCACAAACAGGCCAAATGGAGAGGGCGAGACATCTGGGACATGAAAGTGCACTTACAAGGACTTCATGGCTTGCAAACCTACTTACTTTAAGGGGACTGAGGGAGTAACTGAACTCGCTCGTTGGTTCGAGCGCTCTGAAACAGTATTCTCAAGGATCGGGTGCTCTAATGACTGCAAGGTCTCGTTTACTACTGGTACGTTACTAGAAGATGCCTTGTCCTGGTGGAACACTACTGCACAGAACATGGGCATTGAGGAAGCATACCAGATCACTTGGGCTGACTTCAAGCAAAGGATGCTAAGGAAATACTACACCCGCACTGAGATTAGGAAACTGGAAGATGAGTTTGATCGTTTGGTAGTAAAAGGGGATGATATTAAGACGTATGATCGAAGGTTTCAGGAACTAGCTATGCTATGCCCAACCAAAGTGCCAGACCTTGAGAAGACACTGGAGGAGTATGTGGAAGGTCTGCCTAGGAGCATAGAAGGGGATGTCACTGCATCCAAATCTCAGACACTAGAAGAGGCTATGGAAATTGCTCAGAGATTGTTGGAAAGAGAAATCAAGCACGGACAGGCCCATGGCAACAACAATCATAAACGAAAATTTGATGACCGAAGAAACAACCACAACTCTCACAACAACCACAACTCCCACAACAACCACACACCCCATAACAACAATAACAACAATAACTACAACCGCAACAACAACCAGAACTATCAGCAAAACCGAAACCATCACCACAACCAACAGAACCGCCGGCAGGAAGCCACCAGGGCTTACGTTGCCGCACCCACTGGAGCTAGAGGCTATGATGGACTCGCTCCTATGTGTAACCGATGCAAACTACATCACAATGGACCCTGCTATGTCAGGTGTGGGAAATGTCAGAGGACCGGACACCAGACTCGAGACTGTAAGGCCACAGGCGCCAACTTACAACCAGTGGTCGTGGTATGCCATGGACGTGGTGAGAAGGGGCACTACAAGAACCAGTGTCCGAAACAAACTGCCAACCAGAACAACAATGCTCGTGGATGAGTTTATGTGATGGGAGAGGGGAATGACCAGCAAGGCCCCGACATAGTCACGGGTACGTTTCCACTTAACAACCATCTTGCTAAAGTTTTATTTGATTCTGGAGCCGATAGGAGTTTCGTTTCTATTGCATTTGCATCTTTACTTAACCGCACCCCAACCAAGTTAGACACCACTTATGAGATCGAATTAGCAAACGGGGAACTTGAAAGCACTAACACCATAGTCCGAGGTTGTACCTTACTTTTACTTGACCAACTCTTCGAAATCGACCTTATGCCTGTTAAACTGGGTAGTTTCGACGTCGTTATCGGCATGGATTGGTTATCTAAGAACCATGCTAGGATCATTTGTGATGAAAAGGCCGTTCACATTCCATTTCAAGGTAGCACCCTAATCGTTCGTGGCGAACATAGTAAGATTCGACTCAGCATCATATCATTCGTCAAAATGGTAAAATATATCGATAGAGGATGTCACGCCTTTTTGGCATAGGTGACAGAAAAGAAGTCGAAAGAGAAACATCCTGAAGATGTGCCGGTAGTAAGGGACTTCCTTGAGGTATTTCCCGAGGAGTTGCCTGGCCTCCCACCGGTTCGCCAAGTGGAATTTCAGATCGACTTAGTACCAGGAGCCGCGCCGGTGGCGAGAGCACCATATAGATTGGCGCCGTTCGAAATGGAAGAGTTATCTGAACAATTACGAGAGTTGTCGGAGAAAGGATTTATTCGCCCAAGTTCTTCACCTTGGGGAGCTCCGGTGTTATTCGTTAAGAAGAAAGATGGATCTTTTCGGATGTGCATTGACTACCGTGAGTTAAATAAGCTTACCGTGAAGAATCGATATCCATTGCCCATAATCGACGACTTGTTTGACCAGCTACAAGGATTGAGCGTTTACTCGAAGATTGACCTAAGGTCAGGCTATCATCAACTGAGAGTTAGGGAAGAAGATATCCCTAAGACAGCTTTCAGAACGCGATATGGTCACTACGAATTCCAAGTAATGCCCTTCGGTTTGACTAACGCACCAGCTGTGTTTATGGACCTAATGAACCGAGTGCGCAAACCCTACTTGGACAAGTTTGTAATTGTATTCATTGATGATATCCTCATTTACTCCCGAAGCAAAGAAGAGCACGAGAAATACTTAAGGATCCTCCTGGAATTGCTCAAAGAGGAGAAGTTGTATGCAAAATTTTCCAAGTGCGATTTTTGGATTGAGAAAGTACAATTTCTAGGACACGTGATCGACAGTAGAGGTATTCATGTAGACCCCGCAAAGGTTGAAGCGGTTAGGAATTGGGCATCTCCTACAAGTCCTACGGAGATCCGTCAATTCTTGGGTCTTGCTGGATACTACCGGAGATTTATCGAAGGTTTCTCCAAGATCGCCAAATCTTTGACAGAACTGACTCAAAAGAAGAAGAAGTTTGACTGGAGAGAAAAACAAGAGTCGTCATTCCAACTCTTGAAACAAAAACTTTGTGAAGCTCCAATCTTGGCACTACCCGAAGGAAGTGAAGATTTTGTAGTATACTGCGATGCATCGTACCAGGGCTTAGGCGCCGTGTTGATGCAAAGGAGTAAGGTGATCGCGTATGCTTCCCGACAGCTCAAGACTCATGAGAAGAATTACACCACACATGATCTTGAACTAGGAGTGGTAGTATTTGCTCTTAAAATGTGGAGGCATTACTTGTATGGCACCAAGTGCACAGTGTATACAGATCACAAGAGTCTCTAGCATATTCTAGATCAGAAGGAATTGAATATGAGACAACGCCGATGGTTGGAGTTGCTAAGTGACTACGATTGTGAGATTCGCTATCACCCCGGAAAGGCAAATATCGTAGCGGATGCCTTAAGTCAAAAGGAGCGAATTAGACCCCTTAGAGTCCGATCTTTGGGGATGACAATTAGGTCACCGTTACCATCGAAAATCCTGGAAGCTCAGGTCGAAGCCCTCAAAGAAGAAAACTGACCAAAGGAGAAGATCTATGGTATGCCAGAGAGTGAGAATGGTTTCGTGAAGAAATCGGACGGGAGATTGTGCTTCAAGGACCGAAGCTGGATTCCACTCTATGGAGGGACTCGTGACCTCATCATGCACGAATCTCACAAGTCCAAATACTCCATTCACCCGGGTTCTGACAAGATGTACCAAGATCTCAAGAAACTTTATTGGTGGCCAAACATGAAGGCTGACATCGCCGAATATGTCGGGAAATGTCTGACGTGCTCAAGAGTAAAAGCTGAGCACCAAAAACCATCCGGCTTATTGATACAACCTGAACTCCCAATGTGGAAATGGGAGAGGATTACAATGGACTTCATCACAAAACTACCTAAGACATCGGGAGGATTCGACACCATATGGGTCATCGTGGACTGTCTCACTAAATCCGCACACTTCTTACCAATCAAGGAGACTGACGATATGGAGATCCTTGCACAGTTATATGTGAAGGAAATAGTCTCACGACATGGAGTGCCGATTTCCATCATCTCGGATCGAGATAGCCGTTTCACGTCACGCTTTTGGAAGTCATTGCAAAAAGCTTTGGGTACTCAGTTGGATATGAGCACCGCGTATCATCCACAGACTGATGGGCAAAGTGAGAGAACCATCCAGACCTTAGAAGACATGCTACGAGCATGTGTGATCGATTTCGGGAAAGGATGGGATAAGCACTTACCATTAGCGGAGTTCTCCTACAACAACAGCTACCATGCTAGCATCAAGGCATCGCCATTTGAAGCACTTTATGGACGAAAGTGCCGATCACCAGTTTGTTGGGCAGAAGTTGGAGATGTTCAATTCTCAGGACCCGAACTTATCCATGAAACCACCGAGAAGATTGTACAGATCAAGCAACGCTTGCAGGCTGCCCGTGACCGGCAAAAGAGCTATGCCGATGTAAGGCGAAAGCCTATGGAGTTTCAAGTTGGGGATAGGGTGTTGTTGAAGGTATCCACGTGGAAAGGAATGATTAGGTTTGGGAAACGTGGAAAGCTCAACCCTAGATACGTGGGACCATTCAAGATCCTGGAAAGAGTTGGTCCAGTAGCATACAAACTTGAACTCCCTGAGGAGCTCAGTAGGGTGCACAATACCTTTCACGTGTCCAATCTAAGGAAATGTTTATCGGATGAAACTCTTGTCATCCCAATCAAAGGACTTCGACTCGACGAGAAACTAAACTTTATAGAAGAACCAGTAGAAATCATGGACCGAGATGTGAAACAACTAAAACAAAGCCGTATTCCTATCGTCAAGGTTCGTTGGAACTCTAATAGGGGACCAGAATACACATGGGAACGTGAAGACCGAATTCGTGCTAAATACCCCCCACCTATTCACCAAGACAACCCCAACAACTACCACGGACTAAGAATTCCGGGTTGGAATTCAGAATTAGGGGTAGGTACTGTAATAACCCGAAAATTTCAAGTTATTTATTTCCTGTAAGACTGAAAAATTTATTATCTAATGAGACCGTTCGATTGTTTCATTTATTCTCCTATTAAAATTTTTGCTATCATTATACTAAAGCGATGACGAATTTTGTCAAACAAATCTTATGGCGAACTCACATTTCACCTTTACTAATACTGCACGCATCCCGACACCGCGATTGTATGGCATAAGTATAAATAAATACCGGGATTCAATAAAACACGAGATTCGTTTATTCCCGCTCAAGTATTACACAGTCCAAAGTATTTACCCACATCTCACTTTTACCTTTATTTTTTTTACACTCTTTAAAATAAAAGTCTAAAACTAATAATACAAATAAATAATAATAATAATAATAATAATAATAATAATAATAATAATAATAATAATAATAATAATAATAATAATAATAATAATAATAAAAAGATAACAAAAAAAATCATCCTTGTACCTTATCCCCACAAACCGACCCCCCTTATCCCCTATCTTTTTATCATTTTCCCAACTCTCTCTCTCTCTCCCTCACGTTTCTTTATGCCATACCTGCTCCCATAAGCTCAGCCGATCCCCACAAACCCACTTCCTTGTCTCTCGCCCTACTGCTACGCTCCTGAAGATGCCAAGTCTGAACCGTTACAGTTGGTCCTCAAGCGCCTCAGGTGGAAACCGTTGCCTTGTGAGAGAGAAATTTTTTGGAGATCGAAGGGTGTGTGGAATTGCTTGTGGCGGATTCGAGTTTGGGTTTCAAGTTTCAATTAACCTCCTTGTTAACCGATTCTCTGTTGTAAGGTTCTAAATTCCCTTGTTGTTCTGTTTCATTAAAATCTATGACTATGTTTATTAGTTTGAATGATATAATCTTGATATGGGTTTATTGGTTTTGATCTATGTCGTCTTGTTGTTTTTCTGTTGTGAAGTGGTTTAGCCATTTTGATAGTTAAGTCTTGAAGTTATTATGTTTGTGTGGTATGCTGAAACTGAGGAACCAAAACTAGGATTGAAAACAATATTGATTTTTAGAAATTGCAAGTGTTATACGTGTGGCTCGTTTTATAATTTCTTTCCGTTCTTATAACTTCATTCATGAATTTTGGGTTGGATACCTGTAAAAGTCTTTGGTTACATTTACTCGTCCCTTTTGAAATCATTTCGGGTTGTATCCGTCTTGGATTGATCATGAAACTGCTTATTTAATCTATTGGCTTTGGTTACTTATTTTGTCAAGAGTTGGATTAGTTGACTTGGCTTAGAAACTTTATCAATAATGGGTCGTGTTTGGGATTGATTGGGTTAACCACGGATAGGTTTTGTTAATCTTGATTAAAACTATGTTGTTTTCGAATCGACGTTCGGGTCATGTCGAGACTAATCTAGTATTAACCGTGTTGAAGTTGCTTTGTCGCGAGTCAAAACCCACTGTGGTTGAACCACAGTGGTGAAATTTGGTTAAAAGTTTTGGAAATATTAAGTTGGTTTTGCTATAAACTTGATTGGCAAATTAACAAGGGAGTGAGTCAATCTTGTGATGGTCAAAACGATTTAAGAGGTGCTATGCGTTAATTAGTATTAGAAAAACTCCGCGTGGTAACAAATTTTTTTTTAAAACAAGTCGAAGTCGAAACAACCTTGTAAAACAATCTGGTGTTAAAGTTGTGTAGAAATTTTGAGCAAAGCACAGGTTTGGCATTTCTTTGAAGTTGCGCAAGTTTCTGTTATGGGCCAAGGCCCAAGCGTCTATCAAAGCCATCCAAACAGTTTAGCAAGCCACTTATTGTCCAAAACTTATCACTAGGCCAAGGTCCATTTAATCTAAGTGTACGTTGATAGTCTTGTCAAGTCCGTATATACGTTTTTATAAAATAAATGAAATGGTGAAATAAAAGGTATACTTGGATTTTATTTTTGTGTGTCCAACCCAAATCGTATGTTCACATCGACTCGTTTCATGACTCATTCCAACTCACACGACACCTACTAACCCACTAAAACTCGATCCATCGAATACTCAGATGTAACCCACGACCAACGTTATATATATTCGACACATACAACTATAAAGCATAACCTACAAAAACTAGTTTAAACTAAAATTGTAAAATGTTACATGTACATGTAAAAACTATTGATTTACACCGTCCGCTTATGTAACTTGATACGTTTTATAAAAACTTATATAAGGTTTATAAATTATAAAAATTACTAGTTACTTGAAACATATACTTTGTAGTCCTACAACAAGAAATTTGATTTTATATACACGGGTCATGCCCGATTTTCTAAAAAGCTTATGTCTAAAATCTATTTAAAACGTATATTATAATTTCAAGTTCTTTTAACTTTTAATATAATCCTTACACGCTTTTACGAATAGCTAAAATCTAACTATACTCATAAATACTTAGACTTTTATCCGACCCCGTCTATTATTTACTTACGATTATTTTCCCGTACCTCGCCTTTCGAATTACCTTTGAACCAACGACACCTCGTCTTCGATGCACTTCCCAGAGCCAATATTTACAAAACTATTTTCAAACTTAGTAATGCCACACAAGCAACAATAACATAAACATTTTAAAAAACTTTTAAACTTATTACTGTTTCATCGAGTCCTAAACAAAATTGTTAACTAAACTATGCCATACTAATCTAGGTCACGCGTCGGAGCTACCATCTACCATTGGACTCTATTGCATTACTACTACTATTGCTAAGGTGAGTTCATAGTCCCACTTTTTACTATGTTTTCAAATCCCGTGGGGAGATACATGCTATAAATCTGAACACAAGTATTTTTCTGTATGCTATCCTGATTGATATTGCCTAAGTTACTGCTATTGCCAAAAGTCCCTCATATCATGAACCATTAATCACTTGCGAGTGAACGCGAATATAGTGAATAGATCTATTGGCAGTTGACGCCCCATTTGAAGTTAGCCTGGAATGGTAACCGAATGCACTATATTCGAATAACTTAGGAAACTGGCAAACTCCTAATTACCCGAGGGCCCTATTACCTACATCATATTATTATGTGTAGGCCTTTATCCCATAAGATTTTATATATCTCTTATGGCAGCATAAAAGTGTTAAGGTTTGCGTGTCATGAGGCTTAGTGCAATATCTTACATAACAATGTTACTATTTTACAACTATTTGACTTGTGTTCAAACTATTACAACTTAAACACTGTGGATTCACTCAACCTTTGTGTTGACCCTTTTAGCATGTTTTATCTCAGGTAACTAATTAGCATCTATGGCACGGAGTGGATCAGGGCACCCTTTGGATTTCACTTAAAAATGTTATCATTCACTTTTATTCAAGACCTTTATTATGTATTTCTAAACTTATTAAAACCGTTGTGGCTATTTTAAATTTTATGTTGATGAATGATAACAAATTTTCCCAAAACGACTCTTTTGTGTCATTTTCTATGATTATGGCAATGTATCTATGAAGTAGTACCCCGTTTAGTCTTCCGCTATCTCAGTTCGATTTTCGGGGTGTTACACTAAGTGACCTGCTTTTAGGGCTGCTTGATGTTGACCATGGCAGGAATTTCCATTCAATCACTGGGAGTTACTAAAGCAACATCCCTCATAAATGTTCTTGCAGATTGCTAAGATCTGCGTAGGTCTCATAGTTTACCACTGGTGTCCTTAATATTGAACAACCAGGGTGGAAGTAGCACGTGTTCCTATGAGATCTTGATATGTATCTCGAGGCTCTAGACTCAATAAGTGCATTTGGTTTTCTTATGTGGAGATTAGGGAGAGGTCTCCTGCTTTAATATCAACTATCTTTAAGAGATAAGTCGATAGATTACACCGTTCCCCATGAGAATGAAACAAGTTCTTTTAAGAGAACTTGAGTGGCTAGAAGGTTTAGTGCGTTGCGTCACTGGGTCCATGACGTCTTGTCTTCAATATCGATGTCGCCTTAGCAACAATCAGTAGATTATGAATTGAACCCGGTTTCTGCCCTAAGGTTGAATAATTGGAGGGCTATTTCTTTTCACCCTTTCTCATTTCATTTCTTTTTAATTCTTCAACCCCTTCTTTCCCCATTCTCACATTTCTCCTTTTTTCATAATCATACCTACGGACATCTAAATACTATCTATTTGGTATAGTCCATGGGTAGATCCCTCCGGCTCTGGCGGATCATAGGACGGTTTTCCTAGCCTTAGCCACCTTATAACTCCATGACTGTCCTAAGTTGCCATTTACCAAGTCATTGAAAATTCTCTCAATGTGTTTATGATTGAGAAACACATTTTGTTAACACATTGAGAGTTTTGTCATTTTCAAATGCTCTTCCTTAACATGTGCTCATAAGTATTGATTTGAAAATTTGCACATGTAGGGAAGAGTTGCACTTTTGAATTGATCTACCTTGAGTGAACATGACCGGGCATTCGAGACATGCTTACATCACTAGATAAACTAGCTTGAAGTTATTACCCGGCTCGATCAGATTCATCCAAGGTTTCTCGAAACGGTACATTCTACTTAAACTAGTCCTCTTCGATACACGCTTACATCACTGGTTAAACCAGCTTGAAGTTATTACCCATCCAGGACTAGTCCTTTCGATTCAGGACATTTACGTTTCGTCAATTCATGAGTCATGACTGAGATGCACTCATATGAGATGCAAGGATCTTTTACACAAATCATTTTGCCCCCCCTTAATATGTGCATTGATATACAAAAGAGTTTAGCACATAAGGGAGAGCATACATTTGGGTTCAAAACATCACATTTGAATCAGTATTTCATATTTAAATCACATCTTCTCCCCCGATCAAAAATTTCAAATCAATTTGAGATTTGTGATCCCAAGGGATTTAAATAAGTATAAAGTTTTGGAGAGGGATGTGACAATTTTAAGAATGACTGATTTTGAGACGACATTTAAGCTCCCCCTCAAACCTTGAGGGAGTATGTTATGTGTTAGAGATGACGAGTTTATAAATGATTTTGAGTTTAGCGAGAAACTCATGAAAAATTCATATACTAACACATAATAATTGCACTTAATTCACTTGAAGTTATGCACAAAGATCATTGTTTAAATGATGTATAGTTTTTGAAATCATTCTCCCCCTCAATCGATGACACATTTTAAAATTAAATTTTTTGCATAAAGTATTAATTTTTATAGCATCGATTGAGTGGTAAATTTTAAACAACTCTTCAGGTTTGTTTGATTTTTAGAAAAGCATGGTACCACCAAGTTTGGAGCGAATACTTTCCCGAAGAATCTTTGAAGGAAAAGTATTTGAGATGCAAAGAAGACTTCTCTTCTTTTACCAGAAATGATGCACTTAAGCGTACATCAGATCGGAAAGGCACGAATATAAAGTAACACATGCCTTTGTAAGGAACAGTCGTCTTTTTGGCGACGAACTTTCCCCAAGACTAAGACCGGGTTGCTATCTGAAGTAATAGCAAACCATTTGGACAGAATGGTTTTAGAAACGACATGTTTTTAGAAAAACATTATTAAAAGGAAAAACTCTTGCTCAAGCATATGTATGTTTTCGTGTCATTATTGAATGACATTTCTAGAAATGCACATAATATTGATTACACAAGAGACATGTCGAAAGAAGAATATTTTTTGGATTTTAAAAAATTTTCAGATTTTTATGATTTTTATAGGTTTTATATTTTTCTATTTCCTTTTTGTTTTAAACTATGTACAAAGGATATATGAACCAACCCCTTTACTCCTCCTGATCTTCCTGAAGACTTATGAGATCCTCAGGAGTGAGACTCTTCATACCAAGGCGAGGGAGGATAAATTGAAATCGATCCCTAGAAAGTACTTTGGTAAAGATATCAGCAAGCTGGAACTCAGTCCTCACAAAGTAAAGTTTCACAATTCCTTTCTCAACTTGCTCCCTGATGAAGTGATGTCGTATGTCGATGTGCTTAGTTCTTGAATGCTGGACATTGTTGCAGTAAAGCGCAATTGCACTTTTGATGTCACAATACATAGGAATCTTGTTGCATACGAAGCCATAGTCCGAAAGTTGAGACCTCATCCATAGAATCTGAGCACAGCACGAGGACATGGCAATGTATTTAGCCTCTGTGGAGGATATTGAAGTACTCATTTGTTTCTTTGAGGACCAACTAACTAGCTTGTTACCCAAGAACTGAGCACCCCCAGATGTACTTTGACGAGTATCCTGACATCCCGCATGGTCAGCATCCAAATAGGCGGTGAGGGCCATAGAAGTATCCTTTGGGTACCATAGGCCCAAGTGGATTGTTCCTTTAAGATACCGAAAGACCCTCTTGACAGCTTCCAGGCGTTTCTTGGTAGGTTTGGATTGATACCGAGCACACATGCAGATTTGAAAAAGAAGATCCGGTCGGCTAGCAGTAAGATACATTAAGGAACCAATCATGCTTTGATACTTGGTTTGTTCAACAGGGATTCCGATATCATCTTCATCAAGTTTTGATCTTTCCATCACAGGGGTATCAACAGCGTCGCATGAATCAAATCCAAATTTCCTCAAGATTTCATTAGCATACTTGGATTGATTGATGAAGATCCCATTGGGATTCTGAGATATTTGCAAGCCTAGAAAGAAGGACATTTGACCCATCATGGACATCTGGAATTCAGAACTCATCTCTTGGGAGAAGCGATCACACTCTTTGGGATCAGAAAAGGCAAAGATTATGTCATCTACGTATATTTGCACATGAAGAAAGGTTTTGCCCATCTTTCTGGTAAAGAGTGTAGGATCAACAGCACCTTTGGAGAACTTGTTGGCAAGAAGGAATTTTGACAAAGTGTCATACCACGCCCTGGGAGCTTGTTTAAGATCATAAAGGGCCTTCTTCAAGCGATACACATGGTTAGGGCGTTCAGGATCCACGAATCCTTCAGGTTGACTTACATACACCACTTCTTTAAGATCGCCATTTAAAAATGCGGTCTTAACATCCATCTGATACACCACCATATTTTGACTAGCGGCATTTGCAAGAAATATTCTTATGGCTTCAATTCTAGCAACTGGTGCGAAGGATTCTTCAAAGTCAATACCTTCTTCTTGACGATATCCTTTTGCCACAAGTCTTGCCTTGTTCTTTAATACATCTCCATGCTCATCAAGCTTCACTTTAAATATCCATTTGAGAGCAATTATCATAGCACACTCAGGAGGCGGCACTAATTCCCACACGTCAAGTCAATCAAACTCATGAATTTCATCCACCATAGCAGTGAACCATGAATGTTTAGACATTGCATCCTTGAAATCTTTAGGCTCAACTTTAGAAAGGACAGAATTGAAGAAGCACCACAAAGCGTCGGTAGCAAGTTGCTTATGGGTTGATACCGGACGTGAGGGGTTTCCAATAATGTTGTCTGTTAGGATCGTATTTTATTTACAAAAAGTGTCGGTCATTAACGTATAGTTTTAGGTTGCTTTAGAATATCATTATGATGAAGTTTATGTGTAGTTTTCATGATTTTATAAAGTCTAAGGGCTAGTTATGTAATAAGGTCAAAGATTAGAGAAGCCCTAGACTTCAACTATAAATACTCTTGTAAACCTCATTTTAGAGGTTGGTTCTCTTAGGTAATAACATTGTCTTTCATTTACATACACAAGAGTTCCCATCCACTCTCTCTCTCTATTTACTTTCTCTCTCTAGGTTTAAGCTTGAATCATATGTGATTAGGTTGTTCTACGGTCCTACAAGTGGTATCAATCGCCTAGGGATAATATAGGTTGTTTTAGGTTTGATTTGGTTGAAAAAACATGGTATAAAAGTGGTTGTTTTGATTCGAGGTTACTGTTCATCGTGTTTCTGCCGAGTTAGGGGGTAAACGAAAACTGCCGAGTTAGGTTTTATTCTTGTTTTTGCCGAGTTAAGTGATTAATTCTGCCGAGTTAAGTTCTATCTTTTCTGCCGAGTTAAGTTACTTTAGTTTCTGCCGAGTTAAGTAATATCTGCCGAGTTTGGAATTTTTTTTTGGGATTTTGGCGAGTTAGCCGTGTTTCTTCCTAATCGTTTATCGAGTTAGGACCAGTGTTGCTACCTTCTTAAACGTTACTCTGCCAAAATTTACTAAACTTGCCGAGTTAGTAACCTAAGTAAAACTTGCCGAGTTAAGAACTTACATAATCTTGCCGAGTTAGAACCTTAAATAACTTGCCGAGTTTGAACCCTAACCAACCTTGCCGAGTTAGACAAAAAAAAAAAAAAAAAAAAAAAAAAAAAAGAGTTTTTTGGCGGGAAATTTTGAGTAAAATTTATTTTTCACACTAGACTTTACGTTCAATTTTTACGCGAGATTCAAAGTTTGGTATAACGTTGAAAATTTCGGCCGAAAATTCAAATTTTTTTGGCCAAAATTCAAAATTTCGGTAAAATTTGGCGAAAAAATTTTCAAATCTCAAATTTTTCAGGTGACCTTAGAATTGTATTTCTTTGAGATTTTCAAATTTTGAGAAAGAAAATTTTCATACTCGATTTTTGGCGGGAAATTACGAAATCAATCAGATCAACCGAGAAAGAACTTTCATCTTCACCAAATCAACTAATCTTCTACAACAACCTTTGTTATCTTTCAAAAGATCCTCAGAACAACGGTTTCACTTAGAAGTCAATCCATGGCAACACAACAAGATATTCATGCTGCCGGTGCCGAAAACCGACCTCCCATGCTGTCAAAGGGTGGATACTCACAGTGGGCTAGTCGTATGATGCGTTATCTTAAGAGCAAAGCAAATGGAAGTCTTCTCATCAAATCCATTGTGGATGGACCCTTCAAACCATCACAAGTACTAGACCCTGGTGATCCAAATGGTACCCCCCAGTACAACCATACTACAGAGAACAGAATGAGACTGAATACACTGTGGAAGACAGAAAACAGATTGAAGCTGATGATCAGGCATTTCATTACGTCGTTCTTGGTTTACCTGAAACCATTTATGCTACTGTTGACAGTGAAGTAAGTGCTCATGCAGTCTGGGAAAGAGTCAAGAGGTTAATGTATGGGACAGACATCGGGAAACAGGAAATGGAAACACAACTGCTTAAGGAACTTCGCAAGTTTACTTCAATTCCTGGTGAATCCATAGAGACGTACTACCACAGATTCTGTAAGATCATGAATGATTTATCAAGACACAACCTCAGTCAGACAAATATTGCTAACAACACCATTTTTCTGAATGAGTTACAACCAGAATGGGGAAGATATGTCACTATTGTGTATCAGACGAAGAATTTGCATGAAGTTACTTATGATCAAGTGTATGACTTCTTGAAGCAAAATCAAGATGAAGCTAATGAAGTAAGAGCTGAATTATTAGCTAAAAAGCATGATCCTCTAGCACTAATGGCTGATACACCAACACCTATACCAGTGAACACACAACAACAACCATCATCATCTTCCACTCACAACTACTTGCAACCATCCTACATTCAACAACCAACACCGATCTACCAACAACAATTCTATCCACAACAACAACAAGTTATTCCACAACAGCAATACCCACATTTCCAAGAACCAGAATTCACTGACAATGATGAAGCTACTGCAGCCTTGACACAAGCGTTTGCTTTTCTGACAAAAGCATTCCAAGGACGCTATTCTACACCAACAAACAACAACCAAAGGATTTCATCGAATACTCGCAACAGGCAGATCGCTCAACCGAGTTTCAATATGGGCAATGGAGGCCACATGGTTGGAGTTTATGGGAATCAACAAGGATACGCTACTAGAATTAACATGGGAAATCAGAATATGCAGAATGCAGGTCAGTATGCAGGGAATCAGTATGGTCAGTATGCAGGGAATCAGATGGGTCAGCATGTTGGAAATCAGAGGGGTCAGAATGTTGGTAATCAGGCAATGGGTAATCAGAATAGGAATGTGGCAGCTCCAGTTGTTGGGAATTATGGAAATGTGAATCAGGGTAATCCGGTAAAGTGTTTCAACTGCCAAGGAGTAGGTCATATGGCAAGGAACTGTCCTACTAAGCCGAACAAGAAAGATCTAGAGTATTTGCAGAAAGCAGTACTGTTGGCACAAAAAGAGAAGGCAGGGTTTCAGTTGAATGCAGAGGAACATGATTTTATGGCTCTTATGGATGAAATGGAAGACAGAGAGGATATCGATGCGAACTGCATATTCATGGCGAATCTTCAGGAAGCTAAGTATGACACGGATTCTGACACACTTCCTGTTTATGACACCAGTGCACCATCTGAGGTATCAAACTACAACACATGCCATAATAATGATATATTTGATATGTCTCCTCATGAGGAACAGCATTCTGAGAAGCAAGCACCCACTTATGATACATACCTGGACACGCCAAGTAGTAGCAATACTTCTTCAGCAACTCCAGATGTGAATCATAATGGAGGCTTCGTTTCACAGCATGCTGAGAATGATGAGGAAACACGTGCTTTATTTGAATCATTATTAAATAATTGTGGTATTGAAATCGAGAAAGTGAAAAAGGTCAATCGCGATGTTAAGGCCGCGAATGAGAAATTGACCACTGAGCTTGAGAGATACAAGGAAAATGCAAAAAGTTTTCAAATTCACAAAGAACGCGAGTCAGAATTTGAAATTGGTTATAAGAAGTTACTTGTTAAAGATAGGGAATGGAAAACCAAGTTTGCTAATCTTGAAATAAGTTCAACAAAAACCATTAACTCTTTAAAACAAGAAATTTCTGAATTAACAAACCAACTATCAAAACAAGAAACAGCTTACACCAATCTTGAAAAAGAAAGGGATGAGTTGAAAAAGGACTTTGCAAAGAAAGAAGATAAACTTTTGGAAGAAATCGTAGAGTCAGAACACAAGATTGCACATCTTGAAGAATTAGTGGTTAAGTCGGGTCAGTCAAGTCAAACAATGAAAATGATTTCAAATCAAACTAATCCGATTTACCATACGAAATACAAAATGGCTCTTGGTAACAACAATCCTTGTAATCTCAAGAAAGCTCAGGAAGAACAGAACGTCTTGTATAATGGTAGTGTTTTTTACACCAAACATGATCCTCCCGTCGTTCGCGACTCTGTGCAAACGATAGAACATGTCGAAGAGAGCATTTCTAAAATGAAACAAAAGGATTTGAAAACCATTGATTACAACAAATTGAACAAACTTTCGGGAATTACTTTTGTTCCACAAAAAGAACCATCTGTGTTTTCCATAAAACGACCATTCTCAAAAATGTTTTCTAAGAAAGTAGTTGCTTCCAAATCGATTTCTAACATGGAACAGATTTCCTCAAACAACACTTTTAACACAAGTGCTGCACGGGGATATCTTGATGATCTTAAAACCAGAATTGGGCAACTTAAAACGACTTTAGAATCCAAAACGAGACTTAATGAGATCAACTGGAATTCTACGGTTCATTTACAGCTTAAAAAGATACTCGAAAATGAATTTGCTCCTCAAATTAATAACATCCATGCTCGAGTAAGTCATTTTGAACAAGCATTTTTGAAAGAAACAGCTGACTTCGTCACGGATCACAAATCCCTGATAAAGAAGGTAAATGAATCTTTTGAGCAAATCAATGTTTTGGAAAACCTAAATGATTCTCTCTTCGAAGCAGTTCTGTCTACTGATATTATGTCCATCATTTTACAAACATATTCTGTTCATGACGATGAAAGACTGAGAGCTGAGACCTCCGAAATTGTTTCAAAATATGAAAATGCTCTTATTAAGCTTGAAAAAGAAAATGTCACATATTTTAAACAACTTGATCGAAAAAGCGAAGAATGCAAATATGACAAACTGTCGTATGAGCGTGAATTAAAGAAAATGAAAGAGCAAAATGATCTTTTGAGGGCTCAGCTTGAAAGTCAAAAAGGGAAGGGTAAGGAAACTAAGTTTGCAAAACCGTCGACTTCGGAGAAACCAAATGTTTCAAACACGGTTCAAAAACCTAAAATATCAATTTCAAGGTTTGCTCCAAAAGTCGATGAGAAAAAGGATTTGACAAAACCAGTCACTCCAACACCCTTACCCAAGAAAAGTGAAAATGTAAAGATTGTTGATAAAGGAAAAACGGTTGTCGAAACACCAAAAGTGATAGCACCTGGCCTTTTTAGGATTAGTCCCACTAATGCATCTGCCTCCACATCTGTGACTTATGAGGGCAAGAAGGATAATTCTAAAGAGTCTAGTGATGCTAAAACGGACAACAATATAAATCCTAATGTGTGTGCCTCAACTTCTACAGGATTAGAAAGCACCTCTAGGAGCAGCAGACTACAGCCTAGGAGCAATACAAGGAACAATAGAGTCACGCCTGCCTCTACGAGTAGTAGCAAGAATAAAGTAGAAGAACACCCTAGGAATTTATCGCTTTTTAATAAGAGACATGTTTCATCTGAATGTAATGTCGAGAGTACTGGTTCTAATGCATGTAATGACTCTGTTTGCTTGACATGCAAGAAATGTTTAATTAAATATGTTCATGATGAATGTGTTTCTAAGAATGTGAATGTTACGCCTGAACAGAAGAAAGTTCCAAAAGGAACTAGAGCTAGATCTAGATCTACTGAAAGAATAGTTGCACGCTTTAGGTCTACCACTAGTAGCCAAATGCCTAGGAACTATCTTAAGTATTGTGTATGGAAACCAACGGGTAGAAAATTCATTCTCCAGGATGGAACATTGAAAGTTGTTCAAATTGAACATGTTGAAACATTTTATGAGTGTGATATGGATTTTACTCCTAACCCAATGGAACCAAATTCAAAACGGTTTCCAAATACAAAATCTTCTGTTCTTCGCAGGTTATCGAAATATGTCTTTGGATCGTCGACTCGGGTTGCTCCAAGCACATGACCGGGAACTTAAAGCTGCTGATCAATTTCATATGGAAATTCATGGGAACTGTACGCTTTGGAAATGATCATGTAGCAGCTATTCTGGGTTTTGGAGATCTTCAGTTTGGGAATTTTTTAATCACTCGAGTTTACTACGTCGAAGGGTTGGGACATAATTTGTTTTCAGTTGGGCAGTTTTGTGATGCAGATTTAGAAGTTGCATTCAGGAGAAACACGGTTTTTATTAGAAATTTGGTTGGTGATGATCTCTTAACTGGTAATCGTGGTACAAACTTGTATGCTATCGACATCAACCAAATGGCTTCTACATCACCAATTTGTCTTATGACAAGGGCAACCGAAACTAAGTCCTGGCTGTGGCATAGAAGATTATCCCATCTCAATTTCGACACCATCAACAAGTTAGCCAAAGACAACATCGTCACCGGACTTCCTAAGTTCAAATACACCAAGGAACACCTTTGTCCATCATGCGAACAAGGAAAAAGCAAAAGAGCATCATATAAACCCAAAACCGTACCTAGTTCGGTAGCAAGGTTACATATGTTGCATATGGACTTATGTGGCCCAATGAGAGTTGAAAGCATTAACGGGAAGAAGTATATTCTTGTTATTGTTGATGATTATTCAAGATATACTTGGGTAAAGTTTTTGAGATCAAAAGACGAAGCACCAGGCATCATCATCACCTTTCTGAAGCGTATTCAAGTTCTACTTCAAGCTCCAGTAAGGATTGTAAGAACAGATAATGGCACAGAATTCACAAATCAGGAGTTAAGAACTTACCTCGAAGATGTTGGAATTACACATCAAACATCAGTTGTTAGAACTCCACAGCAGAATGGGGTAGTTGAAAGAAGAAACAGAACTCTTGTGGAAGCTGCTCGCACAATGCTGATATATTCTAGTGCACCACTATTCTTATGGGCTGATGCTGTAGCCACTGCTTGCTTTACTCAAAACCGCTCCTTAGTCCATCCGAGATTCAATAAAACTCCATATGAGCTAGTGAACAACAGGAAACCTGACATCTCTTACCTTCACGTGTTTGGCGCTTTGTGCTATCCAACGAATGACAGAGAAGATCTAGGAAAGTTAAAAGCTAAGGGAGATATTGGAATCTTCATTGGATATTCAGAAAACTCGAGGGCATTCAGGGTGTATAATAGAAGAACGAAAAAGATAATGGAGACGATGAATGTGAAGTTTGACGAGATTTCACAAATGGCTTCTGAGAGATACGCTCTAGAACCCGCGCTTAATCCGATGGCTTCTAATCAAAACGGATTAGGACCCGCACCAAACATGCAGACTTCTGGACACATCAGTTCAGGACTCGTATTTTCAAGGATGAAATCTTTTTCAAAAAGTTCGAGTCTAAACAAACAAAAAAGACTTCAAACAAAAACTCGTTTTCAAAATAGTAATCTTGAGCACTTTTTCAAGATTCATCAAAAGATTTTTCAAAATCTTTCAAATGAGTGCTCAAGATAACTCCCTCAAAACCCTTAATTAATTTTAAAATGTGCTATCATTAAGGGGGAGTACAAAAACAAAATGTTCCGAATTCATGCAAAATGAAATCTGTCTATCTCTCCAAAAAGCTTTTTCTTAATCAGTTGATATCAAAAATATCACGATATGCTATTTTTGAGGGGGAGAAGACATGATTAAAATGTGATCAAAGATGTTTAAAGCTTGTGACTGAATCTCAACCGAGCTAGACTCAGAATGTACCAATGAATTGACGAAGCTTAAAATGTCAGTAATCGAAAAGACTTGTCCTGGACGGGTAATAATTTCAAGCTAGTTTAACTAGTGATGTAAGCGTGTCTCGAATAGGACTTGTCTGAGTAGAATGTACCGTATCGAGAGACTTTCTTTGGACTTGACCAGGACGGGTAATAACTTCAAGCTAGTCTAACTAGTGATGTAAGCGTGTCTCGAATCGGTCATGTTCACTGAAAGTGGATCAATTCAAAAAGTGCAAACTCCTCACGCATGTGCAAATTTCTTAAAAATTCATGAGCACATGTGAAGGGGGAGTCCTTCAAAAGAAACAAAAACTCTCAAAGTGTCAACTAAAATGTGTTTATATTCATAAACACTTTGAGAGATTTTCAATCAAAGGTTTTCATGGCAATTATAGGATTCATGGAGTCATAAGGTGACTAAGGTTAGGGAAAACCGTCCTATGATCCGCCAGAGCCGGAGGGATCTACCCAAGGACAATTCCAATAGATTAGAATTAGAAGTCCTTAGGTATGATTGAAAAAAGGAGAAAATGAGAAAGGAGAAAGAAGGGGTTGAAGAATTAAAAAGAAAAGTTATGAAAAAGGGTGAAAAGAAATAGCCCTCCATATGTTCAACCTTAGGGCAGACACCGGGTTCAATTCATATGCTACTGGTTGTTACTAAGGTGACACCGGTATTGAAGATAAAGACGTCATGGACCCAGTGACGCACTGCACTAAACCTTCTAGCCACTCAAGTTCTCTTAAAAGAGCTTGTTTCATTCTCACGGGGAACCGGCGTAATCTATCGATCTGTCTCTTAGAGATGGTTGATATTGAAGCAGGAGACCTCTCCCTAATCTCCGCATTGGAAACCTAATGTGCACTTATCGAGTCTAGAGCCCCGAGATTCATCAAAAGATCTCTTAGGAACACTTAGTATTTCTACAACTGGTGTTTTACATCAATGGACACCAGCTGTAAATTATGGAGTCCTACGCAGATCTTAGCAATCTGCCAGAACGTTTATGAGAGAATATACAAATGTATTTCTCAATGATTGAATGGAAATTCCTGCCAGGGTTAACATCAAGCAGCCCTGACAGCAGGTCACTTCGGTAATTCTTTATGGGTTACGCTTAGTGTTTGCGGTGGTTTCAAACGGTCTATAGTCGTGGAGTGATCCCCAGCGACTCACCCAGTCATTGAGCTACTTAGTAGGTCTCGTAAGCTCTTTCGGGAGTATCTGATATGGGAACGGCCATGGTAAGGGTTAGAAGGAGTCTTCACACTATGCTGTTGATGATCTCTAATTCCTTATCAGTAAGTACCGGTTGATTTATTGCTAACTGTTTTCATGCAGCTACACATCACCTCCATGGCGACCGATTCCGCATGCTCATACATACATCTGGAAGTTAAAGAAAGCTCCCTCAAAGATCTATACAACACAAAGTTCAAAGAAAGATTCTACGCCAAAAAGAAGAATCTACAAAGTATAAAGACTAAAGATCAAAGTGTAAGAAAGGGAACTACGTGCATATGAATATCAAAGTCCAAAGATGTATGAGCATGTTGGAATGGCAGACAACCACCACAAACACAGAAGTGACGAAAGGCAGATGACATCATCGGATCACTTCATCAACAATGAACAAGGAACAATAAACAATGTACACTGACTCATCTAGTGATTCTTAAAAGACGTCAAGAGCTATGAATGATAAAGTTTAAAGAAAAAGATGATGACGTCGCGCAACCTCAATGACCAACACTTAGGGGGAGATTGTTAGGATCGTATTTTATTTACAAAAAGTGTCGGTCATTAACGTATAGTTTTAGGTTGCTTTAGAATATCATTATGATGAAGTTTATGTGTAGTTTTCATGATTTTATAAAGTCTAAGGGCTAGTTATGTAATAAGGTCAAAGATTAGAGAAGCCCTAGACTTCAACTATAAATACTCTTGTAAACCTCATTTTAGAGGTTGGTTCTCTTAGGTAATAACATTGTCTTTCATTTACATACACAAGAGTTCCCATCCACTCTCTCTCTCTCTATTTACTTTCTCTCTCTAGGTTTAAGCTTGAATCATATGTGATTAGGTTGTTCTACGGTCCTACATTGTCAATTGGGTGGTCGTTTGTCCATTTCCTAAGGTGTTCATGAGGTTGAGAGTAGGGAACTGAGGTAGCCGTGTTTGATTCATCCGAGGATGTAGCATCATTTGACGGTTCGGGTGCAAAGATGTTAACAAACGGCTCATTATCGGGTGGAGTGAAGGGATTCTCACCAAAAGAGTTATTTACAGCTGCAACTCATTGTACAGATGAGGATTGACCATTAGATGTGCTGATTGAATGACTGATGGTGGGAGCTTCAGGATCCCATGATAGCGAAGTGGATGGACCAGAATTAACAATTGGGACATTAGCTACCCCAGCTGGTTGTGGAATGACAGTGACTTCTGGAGTGTCCACATTTTGAGGTTCAAAGTATTCATCAAACATGGGGTCAAATAGCTTTTTCCAATCATCACTTGTAGGAGGTACGAAGGGAGTAACAGGAGTGGAATTTTGTACAAGCCGGGAGCTTATAGGTCCAGGAGATAAGAGGTTAGGTACGGGTCCATAACTTGATTGTCCAGGAACCAGTTGCTCTGTTAGCTCATCGAAAGTGATGTGGATTGTTTCCATTATGTCTCTGGTACGTTTGTTGTAGATTCGGTATCCCTTTCGTTCAGGATCATAACCAACAAAGAAACCAATGTCAGCCTTGGCCTTGAGTTTCCCCAGGTCTTCATTATCATTTGTTGGATAGCACAATGCACCAAATACACAAAGAAATGAAAGATCCGGTTTTATGCCATGGACCAGTTCATATGGAGTCTTGCAGTGGAGAGGATGTATCAAGGATCTATTCTGTGTATAACATGTTGTTGCAATTGCCTCAGCCCAAAGAAACATAGAAGCTTTGGAGAAGATGAGCATGGTTCTTGCAGCTTCAACTAAGGTGCGGTTGCGTTTTTCAACAACTCCATTTTGTTGAGGAGTACGTAGAATGCTCTTTTGATGACTAATTCCGACACCTTCATAAAATTGAGTAAGTTATTTGTTCACAAACTCCGTTCCATTATCAGTTCGAATGAATCTAACTGTTTTGTTGAGACGAACTTGCAACATTTTTATGAGTTTGATGATGGTTTCTGGAGTCTCGTCCTTTGATCGTAGAAACTTTACCCACGTGAATTGAGAGAAATCATCAACAATAACCAGCACATATTTATTTCCATTGATACTTTGAATCCTCATTGGTCCATAGAGATCCATGTGGAGAGTGTGTAGGACTTCCATGATGGAATTGACTATCTTGGGTTTATGTGTGTGCTTTTTGCTTTTGCCCATTTGACATGCGGAACACAAGTGGTCTTTTTCATAATTCAGTCTGGGCAAGCCTCGAACAAAATCTTTACGTGTGAGTTCATTGATGGTACCGAAGTTCAAATGATTTAAACGACGATGCCACAACCATGATTTGTTCTTGGAGGCTTTAGAAAGCAGGCAAATTGGTGAGGACCGTAACATGTCTTCGATAGAGATGGTATAAAGATTAGTGCCCCGACTCCCCTTGAGGAGATCAACACCATCTAATTCTCTAACAAAACAGGTGTGTTTTCTGAAAGCAACTTCAAGATCAGAGTCACAGAATTGACCAACAGAAAATAGATTATGCCCAAGTCCTTCCACGTAGTAAACTCTGGATATCACACTGTCTCCAAAGACGTAATCCCCATAGCCCATTATAGATCCAAAATGGTCATTTCCAAATCTAACCGTACCAATAAACTTTTCCACGAAATTCTTGAGCCGCGAGCGATCTCCAGTCATATGTTTTGAGCAGCCTGAGTCCAAATACCAAAGGACGATTTGTACGACCTGCATTTGAAACCAGACACTCGTGGATAACTGAAAAAGCTGGAGCCCCACAAATAGTTGGGGTCTGTTTGGTTAGCACACACAAATATTGGATTATCATATGTCACAGATATGTCACTAGAAATTTCACATTTTGATACACTAGAATTGGGAGTGGTACTAAGTTCTTCTATTGGGAATAGTCTACCAGTAGGTCTCCACTTCTTAATAGGCACAACTTTGGAATTAGTGATCCTAGTCATTGGGCACTTTTCCCTTAGAGTACGTGAATATCCTTCCAGTAGGTCTCCATTGATAACCAACATTAGTGAACACTTTTCCTGTTTTACTCCATACTTGTTTTACCCGTTTAACACTCGAGACATTCATAACTGGAGATTTCATAGTGGGTTTAAGAAAGGACACAACGCAAGCATCATGATTACCATAAAATAAGCATTTGTTAAAAGTCTTATAAATAGCACCAGAATTCGAATTAATTACATCATTGTTAACACAACTATTTGAATCAACTCGATTCCTTTCATTTAGCATAACTTTATTGTTCCTAGATGATTCTTCTACTTCCTTCATAAGTGTACTCTTAGCCGGCAAGGTCCTATCATTCTTTGTATTGCACCTCGGCTGTGACTTGCTAGCATTAGATACACCTTTTACTCCTGTAGAAGCAATGACGGGAACATTAGTATGATTAGTTGCTACTTGTTTACCGGTGATCATGATGGTGGATTGTGACATGGTTTGGGGATGATCTAATGTAACATGTTTGTTCCCGCTGTTAGAGTGCGATGCAAATGACCTTTCCAACTTGTTATCATTCTTGGGGCATGATCCTATGGCATATTCTAATAGTTCCTGGGCTCTATTAGTGAGGAAGCAAGCACCAATAACACCATCATCATTTGGTTTAGATATTCTCTCATCTTCAATGGTTTCTCTAAGCATGGCCAGACAATCCTTAAGATTCTTAAGGTAGTTGTTGTGAACTAACTTATTGTTCCTAAGGGGAAGAGAGACATTGATAGCATCACACGCATATTTCTTACAAGCATGTACATTGGAAATTGCATGATCACATGAAATGACGGGCATTTTACCCTTCACCATAGTCTTTAGATTCTCAATTTCATTTAACAAAGAAGTGACTCTTTCATTGTTTTGGTCACGTGTTATTTTAATAGACTCAAACAATTCTTTGTAACGTTGTTTAGCGTTTGACATTTCAGCACGAAGCCACTCATTTTCATGTTGTAGTTCATTGATCATGCTCTGTTTCTAGAAGTTTTGAGAATCTATCAACTTCTGGTAATTGGTATTGGTCACATCGCTTTTGTTCAATTTTAATTGTGCAATTTGGGCCCTCAACTTCCGAATCGTGTTTGAGTGAGCTTGAATTACATCATCCTTTTTGGCTAATTCAAAACATGTATCAAATTCAGGAGCATCCGAAGATGTCTTGGCATTTGATACTTTTACGTTTTCTTTCAGATGTTGGTATTTTAGTTGCAAGTTAAAATTATCAACTTCTAGTTTTGAAAAACTCCTGACCATGTTGTCATGGTCGTCATTTTGAATTTTGTAGTTTAGTTGGTGATTCTCCCCCTCAATCTCAATCACACAATTCTGAAATACATTTAAAGTAATGGACATTTCATGAAATTGCTTAGCAGAAAGAGCAGAGCCAGTAACAGTGTAAAAGACATCTTGTGCAATGCAATTAGCAATCAAGTCCTCATTCATGATGAGGATGTTTTTTCTGTCAATTTCACTGTATTTGAGATCGATTGCCAATTGGTTACCCTCATTTTCTACTTCTTTAAAAACCTTTTTCATTTGATTCACATCATTATTGATGGTAGTTTTAAGGCCTTCAAAGTGTTCTTTAAGAAGATTGAAAAATGGCATAACTTCAGTTAGGTAACATTGCTTTGTTTGCTCAAACCCTCTTTCCCCTTCTGTAATCCCTGTTGGTGTAATTCTAGTTTTGCATGTTTTTTCAAAATCCTTAAACAATTGGCCTAGAACATATAGTGCAATTAGGGTATTACACTGTGTGGGTAAGGTATATGGCACAAGATGTTGGGGTGTGTGCAAGGGGTAGATGGTTGGGTCTGCAATCCTAAAGATGGTATGTGTATTACCAATGATTCTTTCAGCTTTCATTTTTTCCATGTCAATATTCCATAACACTTTTTTAGGAAGGATTTTCTTTTGAGGGACAAAAATAGCTGAGTGATTGTCATTTGTATAATCATGGTGAAACACAATATTTTTAGCAACGCATAGTGGTTCCTTAAGTCGCTCAGCAAGTTTTTCCCTAGTTCTATCCTCAGCCTCATCAATCTCATCATATGATTTCACATCAGGAGGGGCATGGTTAGGGTCAAGCATAGTGTGTGCATCATATAGCGCAGGTTGAGCACCTATAACAATTCTAAGAAATTTAGCTTTAGTCTTAGAGGCATCAAGTTCACTAAATTCATCTCTTAGTTTTCTATGTTTTTCCATCATTTGAGCAGATTGAATGGTTTGGCCTTGCATTTACAACTTATCTTCCAATTTGTTTTTCAACGTTTTGAGTTTTGAAAAATCATTTAGAAGTTTGGTTTCTTTTTCTTGGTAGTCGAGTTTGATTGAAGTCAACCCCTTTTGAATTTCCTGTCTTTGCTTGACAGTCTGATCCAATTGTTTTTGTAAAGAAACTAACTCCTTTTTCAATGTTTCTTGTTTGGCATTGTTTTCAGATATGTAAGTACGCAATTGCCATTCCATTTTCTGCTCACGTTCATTAAGTTCAAATTTAGCACGCTGCTCGTATAAGGCCACCTGATCCTTAAGGATGTTAACTCTAGTGATCAAGGAGTCATCAGGGTTGTATATAGTGTGCTCATGTAACTCAAGTTCTCTAGCATCAACCAACGGCATGTCACTTGGTACAACTTACATTTTATTGTCATTCACATACCGTTCATATGGGATATTATTGGTATTTCCCATATTAGTGAGATATGTGTTGTCAATATTCGTGGGTTTTACCGAGTCACATGCCCCATGTGGATTGATAGAGCAATTCAGATTAGAATTTAGTGGCTTTGGTACCTTAGAGATAGCAGAAGTGATGGAGGAGCCAGACTGCTGTGGAGATGATGCAGCTGTAGACAGATTAGCCATGAAGATGGTTTGAGCTATGGGTTCTTCATCAACATCCGAACCAAAAGCATCACAGTCTTCAACTTGGAAGATGTTCAGATCATTGAGTGCCATGTCCAGAACAGGTTGATCATCCACATCAGCATGAAACGTATTCTTGTCATCACCAGCTAGAAAGAGCAAAGCTTCATCATCCAGAGCAATACCATTCTCTTGCGCCTGCATTAGCAAAATCTTGTCCTTGAAGTACTCTGAGTTTTGAGGACGCTTTGGAAGAGTGCAATTCCTAGCTATATGGCCCAACCCTCCACAGTTATAGCACTTAGGCTGCCTAGCTTGCACTTGAAGCGCATTCCCGACTCTATACTGCCCATTATCTCTACCAGCATTTCTTGGATTGACATTTTGTCTTCCTTGCACATTCTGCACCACCACTCTTCCATCTTCAATGACTGCCTGATTACGTGGGTTAGACGAAGTCCTGAGTTGGTTGTTAGTTGGTGGACGTACAACTCTGAACTGTTGGACTAATAAGGAGACTTGGTTGGAGAGGTTATCAATCATCATGTCGGTGTGAGAATATCCAGAGTCAGGATGGGTGTTTAAGGCAGTTGGTGAGGGAGTTGATGATTGTCCATTAGTTGAGGTAGAACTGGATGAAGGTAGTTGAGATTGATCATTTGAAGACTGAGTAAGTTGTTGAGCATTAGACACAAAGGCAAGAGACTCATTAGTTGTTGTAGGACTGAGCTTTTCTCGCATTACCCGATCATAAGCTGCATGTTTCTCATGTTGTTGGAGATATGCATAAAGTTGTTCATGATTAGTATGCCTGAGACCTTTGTTGAGTTTGACAGCTGTAACAAACCTATCCCATTCAGGTGCCATGTTATTCACGAATTTTGAATTGAGCTGAATGTTGGGCATTGTCATCTGGATGGCTCTCATGTCATTGACTAGCTTGTGAAATCTGACGTAGTAGTCAGTGATGCTTTCACCTGGATTCATTTTGAAGTACTCGAATTCATCATACAGCTGAGACTCCCTATCTTCTTTGGTTAACTCAGACCCTGCAAGAAGCATCTTCACATTATCCCAAACTACTTTCGCATCTGTGTTAAAGTTGATGAGTTTGTAGACATCTTTAGGAAGTCCTTGAATGACAATATTCGAAGCTCTGATGTCAGCATCATAGCGTTTCTTTTCTTCATCAGAAAGATCATTGTAGATACGAGGTCTTTCTGGACCAACTGCCGCAGGATTGTCATCAGTAGCTGCGATAGTATCTCTGGTTGTCCCCATGATGAAAGGTCCATTATCAATGGATTTCAGGATGTTCACACGATTTTCCTTACCCAAGCAGTATAGATGAATCCTTTGTGCCCATGACTCATAGTTGGTCCTGTCCAGCATAGGAAGACGAGTATCCGATCCTGCTGCCTGAATGTCATCCGATGCAGAGCTTGCCATGCTGTGAAGACTGAGTAGTTGCACGTATCAAGCTGTTAAACACACGTGAGATTCGTGTTTTGTTGCAACAAGTCGAATTACAATCACTTCTCAGAAAACAAGTCAAATCGTAAGATTAAACTCACAATGTCAAGTTACTATTGAAATAACAAGTCAAGTTGTAGGAATAGTCTCACAACGTCAAGTTACTGAAGGAGTAGATGTAACAACTTAAGCCGCTACAACTCACAAATTTCACAAATGTTAACACGCTAAGATAATCACAACTCGCTAAAGCTTTAACTCGCTACAAGTACCAAGTCGCTGAAATAACTCAACTCGCCACAAACCTGCACTAACTCGCTAGACAAGAATCAACTCGCTATTACCAAAACCTGACAACTCGCTACTGTCAACACGCTATCTGACAATTCGCTAACTGTATAACTCGCCAATGGACAAGTCGCTAATCTGACAAAACGATGACTGCTCAACTCGCTATTCTCAAATCGCTGAAGCCTCAACTCGCTAGATATCAACTCGCTATTTGGCAATATGCTAACTGCTCAACTCGCCAATGCCAACTCGCTACAACCTAAACCTGACAAGTCGCTAGGAATGAGACAAAAGTGTCACTATCGTAGCAATTTGTCCGTATGTCTCAAAATAGCAAACCGCTAAATCTCTAACCACAACTCGCTACATACACCTGCCAACCCTCTACCAAGAGGTACCAACTCGCTGGCAAGAAATAGCACTCGAAATGCCACCAATGTCCACCCAAGTGATGAAATGACTAAACCAAGGTTACAACAAGGTGTCTACACAACTAATAAACAAGAAAGTACAAGAAGAATGTCGAGATAAACACCTAACGAGATCAAACTCGTGTGAAAACCACTAGAAGAACTCGAACCAACCTAAAACCACAAACCATACTATAAATTCGCGCATACCATGTATCCTAGGATAGAACCATGGCTCTTGATACCAATTGTAATAAACTCTAATATATGAACATGGATGGTTAAGTGATTTGTGATGATTAAAGAAGTAATTTCTAGTGAGATGTTAGAGAGAGAATGAGATGAGAGAGGTGGGAGCCTTGTATGTGAAAACTTGTTGTATGTTAGATTGCAAATGAAGGTCCAACCCTTTCCCATGGGTGGGAAAGGGTATATATATTTACAATGTAAACGCCCCTTGAAATGGGCTGTAGAGCGGGCTGACAGTGGGTAAGAGACCCGACCCGACTTGACAAATACTAACTAATACTACTCTACATACTAACTAATATGATAATTACTACGAGCTACAATATGCTAAACTATACTCTGGGTGACCGAGTCTTCATATGAATAATCGTATTCCTAACAGAATCTACAAAGTAAAGTGACAAAGATCAAAGTGAAAGAACGGGAACAACAAATGTATGTATGACAAAGACTAAAGACGTATGAGCATGTTGGAAAGGCGCATAACCACGAAATACAAAGAAGTGACAAAAGGCAGATGACATCATTAGATCACTACAGCTACACTGAATGAAGCATGATGAACTGGGAACTATGATTCATCTAATGATTCTTAAAGACGTCCAGAGCTATGAATGTTAAAGTCAAAAGACAAAGATGATAACATCGCGCAACCTTTGATGACCAACACTTAGGGGGAGATTGTTAGAATCATATTTTATTTATAGAAAGTGTCGGTCATTAATATTATGTAATAGGTTGCTTTAGAATATAATTATGATGAAGTTTTACTAATGTTTTCATGTTTTTATAAAGTCTAAGGGATAGTTATGTAATAAGGTCAAAGATATGTGAAGCCCTAGACTACTAGTATAAATACTCATGTAATACCTCATTTGAGGGTTGGTTCTCTTAGTAATAACAAGGCTCATTGTTTACACACACTAGGAGTTCCCTCCCACTCTCTCTCTCTACTTACTTTCTCTCTCTAGATTTAGGCAAGATTCAGAAGTGATTAAGGTTGTTCTATGGTCCTACAGCTTGAAAAACTCATTTCAACTGTCAAAATTACATAAGTTGCATTCCTGGGTATTAGTACTTGTAAACGTTGTCTCTGTGTTCATTAAAGCTTATTAGACCTTAATAAGTTGTTTGGAAGCAGTTGCAAAGTCTTAGGTGCCCATTTGTTTCAAGAACCAAAATCAAAAGTTAATACAGGTTGTTTGGATTTCACTGCAACCCTGTGCTCAGGGTTGTTTCTGTGGTTGTTGTTGGTTTACATAGGTTATATTAGGCCACATTTTCTCAATCAAACCATAAAAACCAGGTCCTACTTGTTTCAAAGTAAAAATAGACCTTAATCTCACCATAAGTGATCACTGTGAGGATTTAGGGTTTCAAATCCTTCATATCTGTTCATAAGTAGTTAGTATATAGCCTAAATGAGTTTCATTTTAACTTATAACATCATTTTTAGTCACTAGTATTAGATCAAATTTTATAATAGTCAACTTAGGTGATCAAGTAAAAAAGCCAAATTGCATACTCTTTTCATAAATCCAAAATTTCAAGGAATTTTCCTGATTTTTGTGTTCACAATTAAGCCTTAAGCTTTTTACCAGTTAAAGTTTACCAGCTTAACTTTTGAAATCCATCATTGGCTTATTTTTAAGATTTTTTCTGTGGCTTAAGCAAGTGCTTATTTGGACCTGCGCGGATAACACCCTCCCTTGCACAAGGGTTTTCACCCAACCTTCAATAGCTCGTTCTGGCTTAACCAGTGGACCCCATCCCGCACCCTTAGATTTTTAGATAGCTTACTAGTATAGCTTTTTGGATCTTGGATTATTTTGGACCTCAGGTCTCCGCTACTTAACTTATTTGTGCCCATAAGTTACCCTAACCACACTCAGTATACTGAGTAATCAGTATTTAACACCCAACTACATAGGACCACCAGTGCTTATTGGTGGGTCCCAAGACTTGAACCCTGGCTTTTTGGAAAGCCCATAAGCCATTCTTTAAGGTTCAGGGCTTATTAGCTGGTTTCTAGCTTATTTGGTAGGGCTGCATAGAGCTTTTAGCTTGTCTCATTCCTTGATATACACTGAGTCATCAGTGTAACCCACCCAAGTTCAAAGGCCACCCTAGTGCTTATTAGTGGGACCCAGGGCTTGTGCCTTAGCTTTTTGAATAGCCCTTCTAGCTGGATTTTTAGATTGAGCTTCACTTTGGATCCCTGATCACCCCTGTGGGCTCCACAAGGGCTGTAAGTTTGGCCCTTTTTGCTTGTTTGCCCTGTTTACCTAAGCTAAATGCTTATTTGATCCTCTGGCTTATTCCTTGTACTTATTCTGCTCTTTTAAGCTTATTTGTATGCCATTCAGTAGTTTGTAGCTTATTCACTTCATTGTAGCTTATTAACAACTTATTGCATCAAAAATCCAATTTTCAAAAGCTTAATAGGACTTCTGTCTTATTTTTGGGATTGCACACTGCTTATTTTTAAGCTCTAATTAAGTTGCCTTTGTAAAATTTGCTTATTTTTAGTGGTGAAATAGTTTTGTAAAAGAAAATCCACAAAAAGCCAAACTTAAGAAAAGTGATAGCTTCTATTTAAGCCAATTGGCTTATTTTTTAGCTTTTTCAGAAAGCAATTTTCATTTTTATAATTTTCCTAAGCTTCTAATATATTAAAATAGTTTAAGAAAATTTTTCATAATTTTCTGAGTTTATCTAGTATTTATAATAATTAAATTAATTTTAGTTAGTTTTAATTAAAAAAGCCAAAAATTAATTTTCCTTCTGCTTATTTATAAGCAAAAGTAGCTTTTTATATTTTTCCTAGGTTTTATAATTCATAAAGTATTTTTAGAAAAATTTCCAGGATTTTCACTGTTCATTTAGTATTTTTAATAATTAAATTAGTTAAAATAGATTTTAATTATTAAATAAGTAAATAATTAGTAAAATAGTTTAAAATAGTTTTTTAAACTTTTTATAATTTTTAAGATTCCTGTAATGATTAATTAGTTTTGTAAAAATTTTCATATTTTTCTAAGTCACTTTAGTATTTTTCTTAAATTTAAATTAGGTTTAAATTAGTTTTAATTAATTATTAATTAGTTTAAATAGTTTTTAATTAATATTAAATAATAAAATAATCAAAAAATAATAATTTTCCTTTAATTTTATTTAAATATTAAAATTGCAAAAATTTTATTTTCACCCCCTCTAGTTTAAATTTGTTCAAACTCACCTTTTTATCTGTTCTTAATCGTATTAGATTTTAATTTGGTTTATGTTTATTTATATTTGTAATCTTGTAATTGTTTATACTGTTTATTTATCTAAATATCAATCAATCAGTAGTGTAATAAACCCAAATCATTATTTGTCACTATTCCCAATCACTGAATCCCTTGAACGTTTTCCAAACACAATTTCAATATCGTTGGGACTTAACGACCCGGGGATTTCCCTGTACTTCCAAGGATTTAATATCTTGCACTTTCTCCCTTACTGCTTGACTTCTTGACCATTCCCGGTTAATTTTTGAGGTTGGTTTGGGAGGAGTCAATGTTTAAGAGGCTTAAGGTATGTGTTTATGATTAATGTTGTGAAAGAATGAATGGCTATGATGTGTATTGTATGAATGATGTATGATGTTGAGTTATCCCCTTTTTACTTACTAAGCATTGTGCTTACGGTTTAATGTTTCAATGTTTTGTAGGCTATGGTATTAATGTGATGGCTTGGACAAGGATTAAGGTTGGATATGTGAAATGTAGAAGGTTAGGTAAGAATGTAGAGTTGGGTAGAAATACCGAACTTAAGTGAAGGTTGTACCCCTGGACGTCTTTTAATGATTTGTAAAGTAAAGTCAAGTGTCAGAATGTATGATAATGTCGTACTAATGATTTGGTGGTGTAACGGCGTGTTAATGTATGTTTATGTGTTTTGTTGATGCAAATAATGTCTAAAAACGTTATTCTCATGTTTAGACATCTCTATGTTTTGATGATAACAAAATGTGAAAACATCTTACATCAAAATTAACGTAAACAAGTTTTTAGTCGATATATCTAATTTCTACGATAATCACTCTAGGTATGAACAAACAAATTTGCAACTTGACAAATGATCAAAGAAGTGAATTTATATTTTGAACTTCACATTTTTAGCTTGACAAAACTTTCTTTTCAAAAATACATTTCACAAATTATTTTTGAAATATTAAGAAATGTTTTATTTGGGAAATTCATTTCAAAATTCCCCAACAGCTATATTTTACCCAAACCAGCTCCAAACTCCCCCAAATAAAATTTCACCACTAAAGACAAAATCTGGAGCGTGTTTGACTGGCACGGTACCACGGTATCACTAAATTTAGTGGTACCGTGTGACAATTAGTGGTGCCGTCCCTCTAAAACGGCCAGATTTTCAGATTCTATAAATACCACTTCATTTCCCAGATTTTGGCTATCCTTCCACACACTTAACTTTCCGTAGTCATATCCTCAATCACCTAAACTCTCCTTTGATCATTAGTTAGTTTTCTTTTGTTTAAAGAGTGATTCTTTCATCCAACCAAGAATCATCTACATACCTCTACTAGTCAAGAGAAGAACACAAAGTATCAAGAAGAGATAAAGTGTTGGTGTCATAGAGTAGTGCACTTGCATTAATAGTTCTCTACTTTATTGTATCTTGATATACATCAAGTGTTTTAGTATTTCTTAGATATTGTGTTGATCATTGTGATCTTATTGAGATCTTGAGGATCTCTTGAGTATTGAGTGATTAAGTATTGATCAAGTGGATCAAGAGTAGATTGTTAGGATTGTGTGGATCTTGTGAGGAACGTGTATATTGTGTGAGGATCGTGTTGATTGTGCGATAAGTTAGGATCATGTGGATCGTGGTAGATTGGTACTAGCTAAAATTAGTACTCGACATCTAGCTTAGTGTAAGAAAATAACGTAAGCGACGTTGTACGGTTTTCTCCGCCTGAAAGGAGTATTGTTTGTATAGTGCTAGAACTCTCGAGTCGGATACTTGGGGAGTGGACTAGGGCAAAGAAGAGCTTCGTGACCGAACCACTATAAATCTCATTGTCTTGGTTTGATCTTTCCATCTCTTCTCTTTACTTACTTATTACATATTGTGTTAGTATAGTGTTGTGTTCATATTGGTGTTAATTGATTTCATCTACAAATTAATCTAAGTTTTTCAAAGAGAACTTTTTATAACTAAAGAAAACAAGTCGGTAAACTATTCAACCCCCCTTCTAGTATCCCACTATTGGTACCAGATCCACGTCAGGCAAGATTTTAAAGTAAACTATATTTTAAAACTTGAATCGATCAATGGATTTCGACAAATATCAATAAGGGCAATCTTTGCAAAGACCATCACTTTTTGAAACCGGTTGTTTTATTTATTGGAAAACAAGATTCGAAATGTATGCGAAATCAAAAGACATTGATCTTTGGCATGTTATTACGATGGATACTTTCAACTTATTGAAAAGGATCTTATTACTAAAAAGGATAAAATTATTCCTTATGATCAACAAAGCGATGATCTTAAAAGAAAACTAGCCAAAAATGATGAGGCTAAAATGGTAATTTACAATGCTTTGACGAAAAATGAATTTGAAAGAATTTTTATGTGTAATACGGCAAAAGATATTTGGAAAACTTTGTTGGTCACACATCAAGGTAATAATCAAGTCAAAGAGAACAAGATTGATATTCTTGTTTAACAATATGAACAATTTTCCATTCCAGAAGATGAAACCATAGATAGTGCATTTGCTAGATTTAATACTATTATTACTAGTCTCAAAGCTCTTGATGAAGGTTATTCTAGCAAGAACTACGTTAGGAAGTTTCTTAGAGCCTTACATCCCAAATGGAGAGCAAAGGTCACCGCCATTGAAGAATCAAAGAACATGGCGACATTGTCACTTGATGAACTTATAGGTAACTTGAAAGTTCATGAAATGATAATAAAAAAGGACTCGGACATAGTAATGGGTGTAAGTGAGAAAGTTATGTCTCTAGCATTGAAAGTCAAGAAAAAGTCTAGTTATGATGAAAATTCGGATTCCGATAGTGAAGACGAAGAGTATGCTTTAGCGGTTAGAGACTTTAAGAAGTTCTTTAGAAGAAGAGGTAGATTTGTGAGACAACCTCGTGATGAAAATAAATCTTTCTCAAAGAACTGAGAAGATAAGAATGGAAAGAGTGATAGGAAGTGTTTTAGATGTGGAGACCCAAGTCATTTTATTAGTGAATGTCCTAAACCGCCAAGAACCAACAATCAAAGAGCCTTCGTAGGAGGTGCTTGGAGTGATAGTGGTGAAGAAGAGAAGGAAGAGAAGCCAAGTGACGAAACATGTCTTATGGCTCAAGCTTCAAATGAGATACATTCCAACTCTTCTTATTATAGTTATGATAATTCGTCAATAGATGATAATAGGCTATATGATGAATATGATAAACTATGTGAGGTAAGTACTAAAATTATAACTAGAAACAAAACATTAAAAGTAACCTTGCATGATCTTGAATTGCAAATCTTAGAACTAAAGGACCAACTAAAAAGACTTGAGAGAAACAAGAAAATAGATGTTGGTTGTAGGTCATGTATAAATCTTAAGATAGAAAATGAAAAACTCAAAGAAAACGCCATTAAAGTCATTAAGCTTGAAAAAGGAACACAGGCACTTAATGACATGCTTGAAAACATTAGGTATAGTGAACATGCTTGAGCGGGTCTTGGATTTGACCCAAATAAGGTATCTACTAGTGAAACTAAACAAGTAAAATTTGTAAAATCAGAGGAAATTTGTTTAGCAACTGACGGCACCACTAAAGGTGGTAACGACACCACTAAATTTAGTGGTACCATGGATCCATCATCTGCTAGAATCAAAATAGGGTCAATCTTAAAAAATTCTCTAAGTCCCAAACCAAGTCACACAGTAGTTAATAATGTTGAAATATCTGTGGCTAGTATAAAGGAAGTAAAAAGGTTCTACAAACCTGTGTCCTCTCCTAAACCAAGTCCTAGTAAAGTTTATCATAGATCAAACACTCCTCCTCCTCCTAAAAGAACTAATATTCCCAAATCTCGAGATAGAACTCCTCTACCGAGAAGTAACTTTAGAAGACAAAGTTATCCAAGTCACTACCCCGTCACTTGGAACAACTTTCGACAACAAAGTTATCAACCATGGGAAATTTTTCCTTCATCTCAATATTCAAACCAAATGCATCAAATGCATGAGATGTTTGACACTAACTACTCTTGACCCATGAAATATTGGCGACCATTTGTTTGAGCCTTTCTTGTTTTTACAATAAGATATGCTTGAAAACATACTTGAAGTCTTATTTATGAGCGATGGTACTGGATGCTATTATCCCGTGGCTACTGCTCAAGATTCTACTTTGGTTTACCAAGCGTACAAGGTCAATTACTTCATTATTTTATTACATTGGCAACACATCATAGGCCAAGGTACGCTCTCTCAAAACATCCTCATTATGAGGTTGATTAAGTTGGTAGTAATCGTAGAATATAGATTAGTTTGATAAAAAAAACAAGGAAAAAAAATAAAAGAAAAGGAAAATTAATATGAAAAGTGCTTCCCCAAATGCTCTTATCAACAAAGAGGAATTTGTTGTACAATCTCTAAGATTTGTTGATCTCAAAAGATCTAACCTTGTCTATCAACCTAAGAAAGGCCTCTTGATCTTGAACAAGCTTTCAAAACTTGGTATGACGGATCAAAAGGATCGTCTACGCAAACATGATTACATAATATGAGCGGTTGATGACACGCTTTTCATAGAATTGCTTAATTCGCAATTTATCATTGCTCAAACTTATGACTATGATAACTATCTCAAGCTCAAATTATCCTGAATTGAACAATGATCACTTAAAGATCATGTGTGACAAGTTTGAGATGAGATTGATAGGCGAAGTAAAATACATATATACAGTTATATATATATATATATATATATATATATATATATATATATATATATATATATATACTATCATAATATATTTAAAATAAATCAATACTTAATTGCGCAACAACGAAACTTACATAAGAAGTTGAAGGTGAGTGCGCAAGTTATACTAGGTATTGAAGCACGATAGACTGTATACATGGTTTTGGTCCTCCAAGGCCTGTTAGAGCTCTCTTCAACCTGCTCATGGCTAGATCGATCGGTTTCGGGTCAAATAGGAAGAACTAGAAGATTCCACCTCTGGAAAGCACCTACACCTAATGGCTTAAGCCGCTGTTCCCATTTCCTCGCTGACCCATCATGAAAAAGGTACGTCATTAGAGTGATGTTGTACCTGACAACAAGTAGGCCCAATGTCGTCTTTAGTGCTTGCTCTTGAGCCCGTATGTAAGAAGATACAAAAATCTCTTACACTAAAGCAGTTAAGTGTGTCATCCGATACACTAAAAGGCACCGTACGTGTGAAATAGTATTTTCAAAGGGAATTGATATAGAATTAAATATCTATTTCAACCCTGACAATGCGGGAGAGAAAGTGGATTGAAAAGACATGAGAAGCATTTGTGCCATTACAGGCTGTTATTAAAAACTTCTTGGGTCACCTTGAAACAAACAACTCATGACATCTCTACGACCAAAGACGTGTGTGTAAGTGCCAGAAAGGCATGACAATAAGCACTATGGATGTTACAAGCTCTAATCACTACAACATCCATCCCGGCAAAAAGTCCGTGACGCGCACCTACAAAGGAGAGATTGACTTGATAAAAAAACCTCGCACTTTGCTCGTGTATGAAACATGTCTTGATACGTCATCATATCTGTCACAATAATGCTCATTGAGGAAAAATTTCACTGAAATAGTATTACTCATTAAACAATATTGTTAACACTCTAATCCTTCTAACAACAACGTTTTTCTTATCTACTACGTCTATGTCTAGAAATGATTGAACATATTTCGTGAATTTCATAATTTTAACAACCCACAAAAATCACTATCATTTCCACTACAAATACCTATGTTAGGTATTTCACAGGTAAATTTTTGCTTTTTATGTGCATTCATTACCTGCATGACTCTCTAGACTTGCTCACGTATCTACACAAGCCAAATATCTCTACCCACACATCCTATAAACCTCTGGTATGTCAAGCATAAGATCACAACAACTCCACAATAAGTAATATACAAACCTAACACACTAAACATATCACAATATCATAATAAACCCTAATCTAACCCTAATTAAGCCCTAATCAGGCCTATGTGTTTGCAAAACCATAATTGCTTATCTAAACTAGTTTAAAAGTTTTCAAGGATTATGTATAAGTTACCTTAGGAAAAATAGGATATCTTAGCACTCTTAGACCCTAGTAAAACCCCTTAGAGCTTAGGTACAAGTTTCTTAAGCACAAAACCATAACTAGGTCATAACTTCCCGAAACTAGGTCTAAACTATCCCAAAATTTCACCATAAGCTACCACCACTTAGTATAAGTCTCCTAAGAATTACGATTATTCAATAAACACTTATAGGACCCTAATCTAGGCACTAAACCCTAAGCTAGATACTAATCTCCCACTAAACCAAATTAGGTTAAAACTAAACCTAACTTAACCCTAATCCTAAAACTAAGTAGCCTAAGCACCTCAAGCACCTCTAGCAACCTATCTAGAAGCTTACCCACCACCTTAGCACCTCTAAGCATCCAAGAACACACCTCCATCACCTACTTGTCACCACCTTTGACCAAAACCACCCCGCGGCCTCTTTTCCACCACAAACACCTCTAGAACCGCCTATAGCCCCTCCTAGTCATCATGTAGCTCTTATTAGTCATATATTAGCTTTAGTTAGTCATCTCCTCCCCCTATCGCCACCTCCTACTTCCGTTTCTTGGTCGCTACTCCAAACGACCCTATAAATAGGGCTCGTACCCCTTCATTTCCACTTACCCCTCTTCATCTCTTAACCTTAAACATTCTCTGGTCCTAGTAGTAGTACTAAGTCCCTTGTAGCTTTAGAAGTCGAGTACTAGAATCCTTGAACCATTGTCAAACTAGTTTTGGCCTAGAAAACCTTAAAACCTCACGTTAACCCTAAACTGACTCAAGTAAGTTTAATCTTTGCTTCTAATAGTTATATTACAGTGCTAGGATAGTATTAGGATTCCTTAGAACCCTTGCCTAAGCCTTGATCATTTTCCTTTATAACTTTTCATTTTAAAACCCTAGTTATACACTAAATGCTAATTTTATATTATAAGCCCTTATTATAAGCTATAAGCTAGTTTAGATAACTTATTTAAGCTAATATTAGTTAACCATAAGCTAGGAAACCTTTTTCTTTCATAAAATATGATTTGCATGGAATTAGGACTAGTTTTGCAAATTTTCCATGCATAAGGGTATATATGGTAACTTTCTGAAAATATTAAGTCTAGGTACTATTTTTAACATTTCTTAGAAGTTATAAATATAAGGACCCTTTTTATAAAGTTATATAACCTTAGGATAAAAAGTAAAATAGTTATAAACTTATAAGGACTAATTTTGCAAAAGTTATAAAGTAAAGAGTATAAATGGTAAATTTTGAAAACTTATAAGTCCAAGGGTTATTTCTGCCATTTTCTTAAAATATATAATTATAGGGACTAATTGTGTCAATTCTAGATAGTTAATAATATAAGTTTATAAATCTAGGGTAGATTTTGTAAATATATAAACTATAAGGGTATAAAGTGAAAGTATTTTTATAAATACAAAAAACTATTTTAATTTAGAAGCATAACACAATACTAGGGAGCTTCATGTGATGGGTGATGAGTGTGTAAATACTCATCATTTTTACCTTTTCTGAGATGCCAAAACATCTAAAAACACTCAATATTGAATCAAAATAGTGAAAATATCCCAGGAATGTATTTTATATGTTTCAAATGCAAAACAATCAAAAACAGATGAAAAACGCACAAAGTTTGCAAAATTGGCAGTTTCAGTCCCTCATCTTTCAAAAGTTGTTAAATCTAGTCCCTAGTTGTTCTAAAAACTTGAAAAAGTCACCAAAGGCCTTTTTAAATCAAAAAGTTACACAATTAGTCCTTTGGTGCAAAGTTTCACAAAATGTCAAGTTTAGTCCCTGAACTTTGAAAATTGTCAAAAATGGTCCCTGGGATATTAAAACTTTGAGAAAAACAAATTTTGTCCTTGCACTAATCTTTTATGGCAGGATTGGTCCTTGGTGGAAAAGTTTGGTGAAATTACACAACAGGTCCCTGAGTTTTGAAAGTTTGGCAGAAATAGTCCCTGGTGAAATTTAAATGGAAAAGTCAACTTTGGTCCATGTACTATTCACCACTTGGCAAGAAACACCCTTTGAAATACTTTGGAAGATGGCCAAGTTTAACCCTCCAACTTTCGATAAATTACAAAAATGGTCCTTGTGAAGTACTTAAACCATAAACGGACCCTTAATAAGTTATTACCCAAAATAAACCAATCCCAATCCAATACCAAGCCCACTTTCCCTTTTCCTAGGCCCATCACCACAATCCAGCCCACCCAACTCCATAATAATATAAACGGGTCAAAGGGTTTGACCCCCTCGGTCAAACAGTCAAACAACCATCCCTTCTTCCTTCCCTCCCCCACACCCAACTTGCAAGTCAAATCACCACCACCCCACCAGCCATGTCCAATCCACCGCCCATTCCACTACACTCCACCCTCACCTCAAGCATTAAATGCACCCCCCTTTGCCTGTATCAGAAGCAATTTGCAAATATCTCTTTCCCGCCAAAAACACGTGGCACACGATTAGAGCATCTCAGTGATCCAATGGCCCCAATTTGTGATGGGATTTTCTCAGAGAAGACAAGGGAACCCTAGAAGACATCTATATAAAGGAGAGAGTGCAAGGAATGAAGCAAGTAGTTAATTAAATATTTTTAGTGTCGAATTAAAATTAGCTTTCAAATTCAGTTGTAATTTTCTTAGTTCAAGCATTGTAGTAGTTAACTTATTGTATTTCAAGTCTTTTCAAGTTATAAAAATCAAGTTTCAGTTCTGTTTTGAGTTATTGCCATTTATTCAAATTTTTGAAATTTTCAACAAGCTTAGTGGTGATTTGTATCAATGAACATGGACTGATATAGGGTCACTAGGTTCCCTAAAGCTTGTTAAAGCTTGTAGAGACATTAAAACTCAGTATCACTAGAAAAAATCAAAAATATAAAAAGGGTCAACAATATTCAACTGTGGTGTTTTGATTTTGATTTCAGGTGTTGAGGAGCATTGAAGAGCAATTTTGGAAGTGAACTTAGCCTATCTAAAGATAGGCATCAGTGGAAAACCCCTTGTTCATGCTAGGGGTGATTTGTAAGATTTGCTCATTTTGAAATTCCTCTCAAAACTTAAATATCTTATAATCTCTGTGCTTGCTTGTCATTCTGTGTTTCTTTGTGTTTATTAAGTGTATTTAGTTAAGATTGTGCTTTGAAATTAGGTGTTAGTATTTAGTTTTCTTTATTTCTCGCAATCTTTGTTTGAAACTGCCATATTAGCTATATTTTGTTTTCTTATGCTTCAGTGTATGCAACCTGTGTATCCGAGTTTAAATCATCCTTGTGAATCATATTAAAGCATTTGGAAATAGATTGGGTGAATAAATCTATTAATCTCATTGGAAATCATTTACAAAAGTGCTTAAGAGGGTGTTTGGATTTAGTCAATTGACTGTGTTCTTGAGGATTCTGGTTATTGCTTGTGGTTGAAAACTCTGTCTCAGTATCAAAATAGTTCAAACAAACCTTAATATTGGGTGTCATAAAGGAAAAAAGTCAAAATCCAACTCTTTGTACCCTCACAGTTAACTGTGCGGGATTTGGCATTCAAAACTTGGTTTCCTAGCTCATTAGTGATCACCATCAACCATTTTAGATTCATTTTAGCCTGTTAAGTCACAATTAATCAGTAAATCTCAGTTAAAATTCATACAATTCAACTTGCTTCAAAAAAAGGAAAAATCAAATTGCCTTTAGGCAGAAAATCTCAAAAAGTCCAAGATTTGTTGTGATTTGTGTATTTGGATTGAGGATTTGAAACTTGTTGTAGTTAAACTCTACCACCTCAACTTCATTTTTCCATTGATGCTTAATTTTTGGGGAATTTTGTGTGGGCTCCACACACCTCAAAACAAACCTGCAGGGAAGAAGACTTCCCCTGCACTAGCAGACCTCCACCACACCACCACCTTTGGTGGTTGTTGTAGACCACCTCAGTGGGCCTTAGTGGTTTATTTTGGCTTTTGCCAACCCCCCTCCTACCAGGGTACAAGATTTGACCCTTGGTTTGACCTAGGAACTAGTGGACCCCACCTGGAATCAGCTCTCAAGTTTGTCCCAAGTCTGTGTTAAAGTTCAAAGTGTCAAGTGCTTATTTTGTTGCTTAACAGCTTATCAGTGGTCATAGTTTGTTGTTTCTAGCTTATTTTAATTCAAGTAACTTATTTGTACCTATTTTCACTATTGTGGACCCCACATTCAGTCATTTGTACTTAATTTGCCATTTGGTCAATAAAAGTCAAACTGTTTTAGATAAGGGGGTGCATACATCTTATTTTTAAGCTTTGTAAAAAGTTGTTTCACAAAAGTATCTTATTTTCAACTTATAATTAGCTGTCAAAAAGAAAAACTCAAAAAAATCCAAAAATAAAATAAGTGATAGCTTCTATTTAATAGAAACTATCTTTTTCATTTTTCATTTCAGCTTATTTATAAGCACTTTTCCATTTTTATAATTTTATAAATTTTCTAGTACCTTTAAGTATTTAAAATAATTTTCTTAGATTTTTCCTAATCTGTTTACTATTTATTAGATTTAAAACTAGTTTAAATAATTAAATAATTAATATTAGTTATTAATTAGTTTTCTTAAATTTTTAGCAACAACAGTAGGTATTTATAATTTTTCTAAGTTTTATAAATTAGTTAAGACTTTTAGAAAATATATTTTTAGTTTCTACTATTCATTTTCCATTTTCTTATTTTAATTATTTAAATTAGATTTAAGTTAATTAAAAGTTAATTAATTAGTGGATTAGCCTTAACATAATTTTTAGAAGTTTTTATAATTTTGTAGGATTCCTGTGATGGTTAAATAATTTGAAAAATTTTCTCATAATTTTCTAAGTTAATTTAGTATTATTAGTAATTTAAAATAGTTTAATTAGTTTAATTAATATAAATAGTTTTTAATTAATAAAAAACCCATAAAAAGACAAAAATATTTATTTTTATTTTTTATACTTTCTTCAAGTTCAATTTTAAGTTTAGAAATTGTTTTTGCAAGTTTTTAGTTTAATTTGTAATCTTTGTAATTTTTAGTTAATTTAAATTAGATTTAAATTAGATTTTTAATAGTTTTATTAATTAAATAATATTTAAATATTAAAATAATCATTATCATAATCTCATTTTCATTTTAAATTTTCTTTTAATTTTAAGTTTCAAAAGGTTTCATTTGCACCCCCTGTAGTTTGTAACTTATCAAAACCCACTTTTCTGTCTGATTACGTGAATCTTAATTGTAAATTTGTGCATATACCTGTATATCTGTTATTTGTGAATATTATCTCATTGTACAAACACCAAAATATCAGTAGCAAAATCAATTCCATATCATCTTGGCTACTGTTTTCAGTGCCACTCATTCCCATAAACGATTCTCAAAAGCACCATTTCAATCTCGTTGGGACTTAACGACTCGGGGACACACTATACTATCACCGGAGAATTGGAACGAGGCTGTCTTTGACTTATTGACCTTGGTCAATAATATCTGACTGCTTTTACCCCAATCAAGGGGTATCATGTGGATATTTTGTTTTGACGAGTTTGCTGGGTTTACGAATTAAAGTGCCCTGGCTCCTCAAACGATTATTGCATGACCTCTGAATTATGATGGCCCGAACGGTGTTATGTTATAACTAAACTTAATAACAACATAACTCAATAGTAGGGAGCTTCACGTGAGGAGTATTAACTTCTGAATTATGATGGCCTGAACAGTATTATATGGATGACATAATACAATAGTAAGGAGCTTAGTGTGAGGAGTCTTATACTTCTGGATTGTGATGGCCCGAACGGTGTTATGTTATATCTAAAATAATAACAACCCTAAGAAAGATTACTTAAGAAACTTAAACAAGATAACTAAAACTTGGCATACAAACACAATTACAATACCACCAGGATACGTGAGTAGGCAGTCTAGTCTCCGAGTCATTTTTCATATCAATTAGATTTCTATAAGCCCAGGTGAGTTTTCATAGCCTCACTTTTAAATGCTTTACAACCCTGTGAGGGGGATACATGCTTTAAATCGAATACAAGTCTTTTTCTTTGGTTGTTGCACGAGTAAACTATCTGCCACCCCTACACAACAAAATTCATGAATCTAATCGTTTGTGATATTTTAGACAAGTGAACGTGAATATAATTGATAGATCTATTGGAGTTTGACAACTCCCATTGGTACTACCTCTCACTAGAAGGTACCAAAGTATTATATTTGAAACCTCTGAAGGATTAACTTTGGCAAGTTATCCTTCCCGTCCCACCATCGTTTAGTCTGTAGACCCCGTGATCTGGACTGTTAACATCTGGTTCATGAGCTTAGTGCAACATACCAACTCTTGGTAATTGTACATGCATTACAATGATCACACACACTACATTTTCCTTGAAGTGTGGAACAACTGAACCCTGAGGAACTTGTATTCACTATTACTTAAACCTATGACTCTCACTCAACACATAGTGTTGACTCTTTAAGCATGTCCTAGGTAACAGAGCTCTGTGGAAATTATGGCATGAAGTGGCACGAGACTTGAAAGACTTTCCACTTGGTTATCATTCAAGCTTCATAACACACTTAGATTTTGTGGACCTCCCTTTATAAAACTCTGATAATTTTAATGAATGATAACTCATTTTTATAAAATGTCTCTTTTCGAGTCATTTTCTATTATTGTATCTGTGATCTATGAAGTAATACCCCAGATCCAAATTCCGCTGCGATCTGTGAAAATAGGGGTGTTACAATAATTTACATATGTTCAAAAGCATCTTCCGTGTCTTACTCCCTGACACTCTAAATATTTCACTGGAAATATTAAGTCATTTGTCAGATCCCTCTAATGACTATTTATATATTTCACTAGAAATATTAAAAGTCAAATCATCTCTTATATGCTCATTGTACATTCCCGAGAATCACTCATGACTGTCTAATTATTTCACTAGAAATATGAAGTCATTCCATATATCTTTCCAACGGCTATTTACTCGTTTCCTCGGAAACCTCTAGAATCATCATTCATAGTTTAGTCTAGTTTCTCTTGTCATGAGAATTTATTAGGTATAAATTCTCTACTCGCGTCAAAAAGTCTTGCAAAATAAGTAAGATGCATTCTTCAAAAATACAAATTGAGGCAAAAAACTGTCTCAGCAGTGCACGACATAACTAAAGTGGACATGGCACACTAAATTTAGTGGTACTGTGGTATCGTGTATCTGAGACAACCCGTTTTCTTCCTTCATTTCCCTTACTATTCACATTCAAACAAACCTCTCCTCTCCAAAACGCTGCCATAACCGAACCCTCAACCCAAAACTCAATTACACATTTGATAATCAAGATCAAGGCATTGCAATTAAAGATTTTCAACCACTACATCTTTATTAACATCATTTATAAGTCAATTGAACCTAATTTCTTCTATTTTGATTCTAGGGTTTTTTCATAATCCCAAAATTGAATTGGGGCTTTTTAAAATTGATTGAATTAGGACTACGATTAGACAATCTAGAACAAATATGATTTCCCTAAACATAGGATTTGCATTAACCCACTTATATCATTCACCCTAGGTCTGAATTTTGTTATCAAAATTCGAACTAGATTAAGTGTCTTTTGTGGAATCATGTCTAGGATACTTGAAAGTGGATTAGAAGTGATTAGCACTTAAGCTTTTCAACTTTAAAAAAATGTTTTGGCGCCAAGTTGATGCATTTGCCAACACCCCAATTCCATTACTTTTCGAAAAAGTTCACACGACTAGGTTCATGAAATAATTTTTCTTGCATTGTTGATACAAACTAAAAACGTTTTTACATGCATACTTGATCTCACAAATATGGGTCAAAACACATAATTAATATGCATTACTCGACATGTTTGATTGAGCAAGAGCAAATTTAGGAGAGTTTTGATAATCTCATTAGTTTTACATTAGAGTCGAGATTATCGTACCTCCACACCGTTTGCATATAGGCACACACTAGACACATATCTTCAAAACAATTTGTATATTCTTTTAACTTTTGTTTTATTATAGGTAAAAAGATGTTTCACATGTTTGATTATGATCATGAATTAACGGATGAATACATTCCTAAACCCTCTCTTGAACCAAACGTTCCTTCTTCTCACATAAAAAGCTTTCGAAATCTTGAATCTCGATTATTTCATGAGGGTCGTATTGTCGAACCTTCATTCCTTGATCATGATCACATCACCTCCATGTTTCGTGAAATTGGATTCGATTGTCTATTTCACATCAATGAGTCAATTTGTCCTCGCTTTGTCCTTGAATTCTATCGACGAGTCAAACTCATATATAATGAGAATCAAACTTTGTCTCTTTAATTCTCAATTCAAAACCAAATCTTCACTCTTACTTTAGATAAATTCGCTCAAATTCTTGGGCTTCCTAATCATGGACACTATGCCTACACTGAAGGAATGTCTCTTAAGTCACTCATGAGTCATCGAGAAGAGTATGGTCCTTATTACACCCACATACCTACACCAAGTGAAATCATTGAACATATTCATCTCCCTCAAAAAGACCACGGTACTCTTCTTGAAAATGGTCATGTTGAATTTCTTGAGTCACACTTCTATGATCTTGACCCTCTCAAGATTTGTGTTGATGAAATTCATCCACATCCCCAAATATGGGTAGAAGTGCTTCGTGAAAATATCTTTTGTCTTCCTCACAACCGTGAGCATCTTCCGACGTGATGTGCTCACATGTTGTACTATCTCGTTACTGAGCAACACTACAATCTTGCCTACTTTGTAGCAGAAAGAATTGTTAATGTCAAGGCTCGTCTAGATAAGGCAATGCCCTATGGCATGTTGTTGACTCGTCTCTTTAGATACGTCATGAACTCATCTCCTCAACTTCGTAATAATCAATTCTTACTTGTCAAGCCCATCATGGCTCTCTTAACCCAAAACACATACGTCTCTCTCTACTGGAGGTGTTCTTCAAACCAACTCGATCATAGCAATGATTCCATCGCATACCATGATGTTTCATCAAGCGATGATGAGTAAAGTGCATAGAGTGGTGGGGATGCTCAAGTCATTGGAGTAATAGGAAAGACTAATTTTAGTTACTAGAGCATATTTAAGTCATCACATCTTTATGTTATTCTAAATAACTTACTCTCTTATCTAGTGTGCATAACTTAGTTCTATAACTTATTTGAATGAATTATATGCTCTCTTGGATGCTATCTCTTTGATTGAATGCTTATAACTTGTTATAGATATTTTGTTAACTATCTTTAGATGCTAGAACTAGCTTTGTTTGGGTCATTTTTGGAAAAATAATTTTTAGTGATTCGAGGCACTAATATTTCCTGCAAATATTCCCCCTAGAACACCTTTCTAGATCCTCAAAACAAAATTCAGTAGAAACATTCACAATCATCAAGACACGACATCACTAAATAAGGGACGACACCGTTAAATTTAACGGTACCGTGTCCAAATTAGTGGTACCGTAGCCCAGACTTACAAATCCCTCCTACTCATCTTAGATTCCTACATACCTATCATCAAAAATCTGCAACAAATTGGAACCCTAAATACACCTTAAGATTCCTTTAGACCATCCTAGGATATCCTCATCAACTTTAATTTAAACCTCACCACCTTTGCCTATTTAAAGTCTCACCATTGCAAGCTTCTCTTGCAACTAACCCTTCTCTTTAGCCTCTACTCACACACATAACATGCATGTCACTCAAACTTCACCAATTCACACTTCCAAGAGAACTAGGATGACCAATAGACCACCAAACGAAAATGATGAGGAATTCATTACACCACCTTCTCAAATACTCCTAACTCACCAAGGTGGACAACAATATACCAAATTCATCATCACCACACATACCACACCTATAATCATCACCACCATGCTCACCATGCTTCATGGGAAATCTATTCAACGTCATTCGATTGATATACAAAGTGCTAGCCGCCTATGTCATTCTCTCTTGGTAATCCCATCATCGTCACTACTCAATAGCCCATTCAACTAAACTTCTTCATGTTTGGTGCTCATGAATAAACACTTAGGATCTCCTTTTCGACTAGAAGCAAATATTTGGGCCTCTCAAGTCACTAAAGATTATCTTGTGTTTCTTGTTGTTTCATTATCTCTTGTAATCACACTTTATGTGAGATTGTCTTTTTCCTTATGAATGAATGCATGGGCTTTTCTTTAGATTGGTTTATTTTCATGTTATTTTTGGTTGGAATAATCTGTTCTTGTTTGGTCTTCCTTAGCCATATTGTTGGATATTTTTCTTGAATGCTACATGTTAGATATTGTATTTGTGTCATCTAACCTTGTTTTCTAGCATCAACCATTGCTCGATTCCTTGGTATGCTCCAAATGAGGGAGAGTATCCATCAAGGGGGAGCTTTGCTAGTCCTTTTGCTTCGACAAAAAGGGGGAGAAGTGGGATATAAACTCATACTAAAATCTTGTTAAAACTAGTTTTTTACATAAAACGAGTTTATGTTTTTTCATCATCAAAAAAGGGGAGATTGTTGATGCAAATAACGTCTAAAAATGTTATTCTCATCTTTTGATATCTCTATGTTTTGATGATAACAAAATGTGAAAACATCTTACGTCAAAATTAACGTAAACAAGTTTTTAGTCGATATATCCGATTTCTACGATAATCACTCTAGGTATGAACAAACAAATTTACAACTTGACAAATGATCAAAGAAGTGAATTTGTATTTTGAACTTCACATTTTTAGCTTGACAAAACTTTCTTTTCAAAAATACATTTTACAAATTATTTTTGAAATATTAAGAAATGTTTTATTTGGGAAATTCATTTCAAAATTCCCCAATAGCTATATTTTACCCAAACCAGCTCCAAACTCCCTCAAATAAAATTTTACAACTAAAGAACAAATCTGGAGCGTGTTTGTCTGGAACGGTACCACAGTACCACTAAATTTAGTGGTACCGTGTGACAATTAGTGGTGTTGTCCCTCTAAAACCTTCAGATTTTTAGATTTTATAAATACCACTTCATTTCCCAGATTTTGGCTATCCTTCCACACACTTAACTATCTGTACTCATATCCTCAATCACCTAAACTCTCCTTTGATCATTAGTCAGTTTTCTTTTGTTTAAAGAGTGATTCTTTCATCCAACCAAGAATCAACTACATACCTCTACTAGTCAAGAGAAGAACACAAAGTATCAAGAAGATACAAAGTGTTGGTGTCATAGAGTAGTGCACTTGCATTACTAGTTGTCTACTTGATTGTATCTTGATATACATAAAGTGTTTTAGTATTTCTTAGATATTGTGTTGATCATTGTGATCTTGTTGAGATCTTGAGGATCTCTTGAGTGTTGAGTGATTAAGTATTGATCAAGTGGATCAAGAGTAGATTGTGAGGATTCTGTGGATCTTGTGAGGATCGTGTATATTGTGTGAGGATCGTGGTAGATTGGTACTAGCTAAGATTAGTACTCGACATCTAGCTTACTGTCAAAAAATAATGTAAGCGACGTTCTCCGCCTGAAGGGAGTCTTGTTGATATAGTGCTAGAACTCTCAAGTCGGATACTCGGGGAGTAGAGTAGGGCGAAGAAGAGCTTCATGACCGAACCACTATAAATCTCGTTGTCTTGGTTTGATCGTTCCATCTCTTCTCTTTACTTATTACATATTTGTGTTAGTATAGTGTTGTGTTTATATTGGTGTTAATTGATTTCATCTACAATTGAATCTAAGTTTTTCAAAGAGAACTTTTTATAACTAAAGAAAACAAGTTGGTAAACTATTCAACCCCCATTCTAGTTTCCTACATGTTTATGGGTAAAGTTTAAGTGGTGTTTACCATAAGTATTAACATACCAATTTTGGGGTATAAATGGGTCAAGTGCTTATGGAATGAGTTTATTATGTTATATTAATGAAGTTGGTTAAGTTTGGTGAGAAATTGAAGTGTTATAGATGATTTGCTATGAAAATGGGTTAAAATGGTTTTTGACACAAAACCCGTCATTTTGAAAAGTACTATTCTGAAGGTTAAACGGTAAATTATTTTACATGGAAATGAGCCCAATGGTATAATGAGTAAATCTGGAAAGTTTCATGGTCTAACAAGTTCGGGAGTATGGTTTTTGGAAAAAGTGTTAAGTAATGTTTCTATAAAGTTTTCTGCAGTGGGTATATGACCATATGAATATTTCAGCATGTTGCCATATGGATGTCTCAGAAATTTAGTAAAGGGGCGTATGGTCAGCATATAGCCATATCAAATTTCAGCATATGGCCATACGCTTCTGTCCAAGTATAAATGAGATATTTTCTAGTTTTTATAAAATTTTCAAATTTTGTATCTTTTGATTCGCAAGTTGTCACGGGTCGTGCCACCCATCGTTTTAAAGATAATGCAGTCTAGTTTCATTTAAAAATGGTTCCAAGGTCTATACGTTGGCGGATTTTAGTCAATGGTTAAAGGAAAATGGAATGCACGTTAAATTCAATTCGTTTCTACTCAAAAAGTTTAAATTCCGGTCAAACCGGGCACGAGATGTAACAATAAACGTAGATGAAAATAGTAAGTAGCCATATTTATGGTGTTAAAAATTCCTATAGATAAGAGCATCTACTATGGTGTTTCAAGAATAGCTCTAAAAACTTATGAAGAGGTCCAAGAGTTTGTGTGCCATGAACCATTTCATGTCTAGATGGCATGAAAAGGTTTAGGATTTTAGAGAGGTCCAAAAAGTGTTTGTTATCATTTATGTTGGAACAATTATAAATTTTAAAAGTTTTAACCATAGTCAAAATAGGTCGATTGTTTTAATGATTTGTGAGTGGTTACTGTAAGACAAAAATACACCGTTGGTCCCTAAACTTTCCACGAAACATCGCTATGGCCCTTAACTTTTCAAAATAGTCACCATGCGTCCAAAACTGTGGATTTTGAGGCCGAGTGCGTCCCTTGACCAGAATTGGGGAGGTCAACGCTCAGTTTTGGTTATTTTTGCAAGGGCAATATAGTCCAACCACATTTACAACTAGAGTATGGTTTATGTGTAACCCGACATTGTATTAAATTCTATAAAATCCTCAATTATCAACAACGCAACACACATAGATTCAATCAAATTAACTAAGAATGGCACAAAACGATAAGGGGAAGGCTTTGTACATTGGGTTGAGGAAAAAGGATTGCTCCAAGGAACACCGTTTGGGCGCTAAGAAGGAGAAGAAAGAGGCTACCGACAATGTGTTACCAAGTTTGATGATTTGGAAACACAGATTAGAAAACTTGAAGCTTTGTATAAATATCTAAAGGAAATGAAGGAAATGAAGGAAAATGGTGATAGGGAAAGTTGTGGGTCTAGCTAAGTGTATGTTTAGATGGTAGTGAAGTTTGTAATGGTTGTCAACATGAGATCAATCAATAAAAATCTTGGTTTTGAATAAATTATATTGTTTGGCAATCAATATTTTGCATGTTTTTGTTAATTCTTTATTTTGACTGTTACAAGTAAATTTGGAAGTTTGATTATTAGATGTCTAAGTAATTAAACAAGTTTCCTTTACAAGTAAAAACATTCATCCTATCACTAATCGTCAAACTACAAATGTGCCTGGAAAAACAAATATCCAAACACCAAATATTCAAGTTATATAAGGTATAATTGGTGTAACATAACATAAAACAGAAGCCATGCAATTCAAAATTGAAAACTTACTTAGGATGGCTTGTTGGAACAAAGAGCCAGTACGCAATTGGTAATCTTCTCACTGCTTTTAAAACGTTTATTAGCACCACTAGGCACAACATCACAATCACCAGCACCATCAGCAATGTTTTCACCATCAAAACCAGGAATTTCAACCATTATAGCCTTCCCGTTCCCATCAAAACCTGGCTTATAAGTTTTTACAACTTCCTCGCCCTTTTCCTCTTGCAAAACGTCCTCTTCCAGAATCAGCTTACCCTTTCCCTTCTTTTTGATGCTTTTGTCATGGATAATATCTTTTTCTTGTTTGATGCTTTTGTTATGGATAACATCTTTTCCCTCTTTGATAACAACACCAACCTGCAATTTGTTCTTATCTATACCCTTCCATTTACGGCGAGTCATAAAAGGTCTCCCACTTGACACATGGAAGTTAGCATCTTCCTCTAACCAACCCACAACCTCAAAACCAATGTTTTCCAAGTAAAATACTGCTAACATCTGGGCCTATGTATAACAAAGATATCAACTGACTCATGTGTTTCTGCAAAATCATATAGCTTAAGGACATCCTGGTCCCTATAAATCAAGTGCAACCCATTTTCTAGCGATTTATTTGGATGACAGAAAAACACCGCCCATTTTGGTTCCTTAATCTCTGATAATAGATTATCTAGGGTTGAACTAAAGATACCCCTATCATACCTAAAAGTATTAAAAATAATAATGGATCCGCCTTCATACCTGTGTGGGGTATATTCAAATCTCCCATTTGTGTGAATCCGAAACAACACTTTTCCTTCTTCTTCTGGTTCTGTACATTTAAATGTTGTCACAAATATGTTCCTTTCCATTAACTTGCATCAACGGTGTTTGTCACTATGTGGAATAATTGATTTTTCTATGTATTGGGTTATTATGAAACTTTTTAGGGTTATGTTGGTCGGGTCATTGGGTCGGGTGTATTGGGGCGTAACCCAAACGAAAAACTTAAGCGTATTGGACAATTTTTGTCTAATTTCGCCTTTGGTCCCCAACCTTGCCAACATTGACGTTTGTATACTTAAATTTCCCGCCATTTAATAACTTTACTCTTTACGATATACTAATATCAAATTTGGTCCTTGAATTTGTAACGTCATCAGTTCAGTTAGTATTTAAGGGCCCATACCCCAAAGGTTTTGCATACCAAACACACAATTAAGTTACTTCCCAAACCTAAAATACAAAAAAAAAAATGTTAGAATTCCCACGCCTACAGGAACTTGCAACCGCCACCGGTTCCCACGAACTTTTTGCTAGCATTGCTCTGTACTATCAATGCGAGAATGACAAGGATATAAAGCTTGCAAAAGGACTCCTAAAGTATTATATGGATTTGGTTCATGTGACCTACGAAACCCAAGAGTTTATGGCTGAAGTAGAAGGATGGCATACTTCCCTTATGCCATGGAGGCTTCTACAAGATCTTAAAAAGATTCAAAAGAAAAATGTCATCAGGACTATGGAGATTAACAAGATGATTACTGAAACCTATGCTCAGGTGTGGGGCATGAACAATTTCATTGATTTTCTTAAGAAAACTTGATTTTATTGTTAATTACTAATGGTGAAACATTTAGTGTGTAATTTTTGTTGTCTTTTGAGCATTATGAATTATGTATTTTTCTTGATCTATGTTATCGAATGAAATGAAGATCTATTTAGCTTAATCCGCTTTTGTTTTTGGTTTTTGTTTGTTGCTTGTATAGCTTAATCACTTATTCAGATTGATGTTATATGTTTGGTCTTTCGTGAAACAGTGTAAACATACAAATTTCGTATGTTTCGTCCCTTGCTACATCTTTTGGTTACCATAAAGCTTTATGGATGCTTTTATAAGTACGGTTGTATTTTGACCATTAGTATCCCCAAATTCAAATTCAAAATTAGTCTAATATTTCCCCCCTGAAATTGCTTATCAATGGGTAGATCTAAATCTCGTAAACAGATGAAATGCTCTAATTGTCAGACCGTTGGACATAATAAGAGAAGGTGTCACAAGGAATGATCTCCACAACCCTAAAAGGAAAGTAACATAAGAGGAAAAAAAAGGCATGTTTACGGGAGAAGGCAGTAGGTATGCAAACATTTATCGTATGATTGACTAATGATCTATTGTGTTTAAATTGGATATGATGTATGCATATATTATTATTTTTTTATCAGTGGATGGATGAAGAGGAGATAAGGCGGGCTATGGAACAAGAGATTCTTGAATCTCTTTTTTTTCAAGAAGAAGAATATAAAAGTTTGGATGAAGATGAGGAGCAGCTAAGCCTAGCAGAAGAAGCATTCCACCAGTTTTTGGAAGAAGAGAAAATGTGCAAACAACTTCAAAAACAACATGAACCTCATCTGGATAACTTTCTACTAAGCTTTGAGGAAAAAGTGGCAGCTTATGAAGATGGCTGGAACTCTAACAAGGAGTGGGAGCTGAGTAGATTGGAAGCTCAGTTAGATGCAGAGAGGTTTGCGATCTTTGATCCTTACGACGACTGTTACGACTCAAACAACTCTCAAACTTGGGATCACCCGGAATACAATTGAAGTTTAAGTTTGTGATGTTGGTACTTTGCAATAGTCAACAATTTCAAAAACTTGTAGTCTTTTGGCTGTATTGTATGCATTTACTTGTCTCTTTAGTACTACCTAATTGTTCAACAACCTCATTGAACCTTTATCATTTTTCCATCTATTATATAATGCCTTATCATCAACTCTTTATGTATTCAATTGCTTTTCACAATTGATCCACAAAATGGTTGTCAATTGGTCTGCAATAACTATTGGATTGAAAGGGAAAACAGGGCTGGATTGATGTTCTTTGCAAGGTGTCCCCTTTACAAAGATTTCATGTGGTATACTTGTCCATCGTTCCTTGAAAAAATGGGAACCCCATCTTACACCACAAGAGCTGATATTACAGGGGAAAAGATAACTACAACCGATCGTGGTGGGTATGTGATTGGCTTAGGTGTTAATTATTCTAGTAGAGGTCGTGCTAACGTAGGCAGTGGTGATGAACAAAGTGAAGCAACTACAACGACAACTACAACTAAAGCATCAAGTGGAGTATGCCCAAGTGAATCAACTAGTGAAGAATCTGCAAGTGAAACACCTACTGAATAACCTACAACTCATAAACCAACAGATGAAACTGCTAGTCATTTACCCAAGTGAATAAGCAACACAAAATTATATGTTGTCTTTCAGTTTAATAAACGCAATTGAACTGATATGTTTTAATTCATATGTATAACAATGCAGTTTGGTTACTATTTTGTTTTTTTTGGGTATATGTTGACGTTAATAGTCAAATTAAGTTATTCCAAACACTCCAATATACTACATATGCGATTGCAAACTAAAAACCGTACACAAGTAAAGCAAAAATGTAAAATCCAACTATTTCATTAGCCATCATCATCCAAAAAATTTTACATCTTCATTAAATAAACCACTAAAAATAACAAGTGAACTTTTTGATGGGGGACTTGAAACTCATAGTGGGACAGTTGAGGTCCTTAGGGGGAGGCACATACCATTGTTTCCTCTTATTGCTGCTGCTTACCTTTGCCGCAACAAGACCTAGTACAACATTTGTAACCATTTTACTTGGTTTTGGACTTTTATGAACAATGGTGCTAACAGGTTTTGCATTTGATGCATCAACCTCTTTTCCTTTAGAATTGGTATCTGGAAATACAACAAAAATACAAGGATATCAGATTTTAACCATTACTACTATCCTACTTTTCAATCACTATGTCAATGACACAAATAGAGTAAACTAAACTAACCCTTGATCACTTCGGCTTCTTTGGCAAATCTGCATAAATCTTCATACATCTCATCAGACATTTCATCACTTTCTAACTTCTATCACCATATTTTGCCTTCACATACTCTACCATCTTATCCATCACTTATGGCTTACTAAGCTCCATGTCTGCCATTCTTTGGATTTTTTTCCTTTTATTTATAGAATAAATATGGGTAGCGTTGTTGAGGGTTGTTTTCAGTATATGTTGTAAGTTACAATGTGTATGATACATCATCGGGACTTACAAAAAAATTAACGGTTAGTTATGGGTTTACTGGTTTCCGTGAAATAATCAATAAGCGTATCTGAGAAGTTTTGTTCAAGTTGCATAGGTAAAAACTATATAAGAACACAGCTGGTCCCTGAAATTGAATGTCGGGTTAGACATAAACCATACGCTAGTTGTAAATGTGGTTGGACTATATTGCCCTTGGAAAAATAACCAAAACTGAGCGTTGACCTCCCCATTTCTGGTCAAGGGATGCATTCGGCCTCAAAATCCATAGTTTTGGATGCATGGTGACCATTTTGAAAAGTTAAGGGCCATGGCGATGTTTCTTGAAAAGTTTAGGGACCAACAGTGTATTTTTGTCTTACTATAAATTAGTATTGTAACAAATGATAGAAAGCCTTGATGATGAGAAACAACAAATGTTTCAGAAAAAGAATATTAGCTAGTAAACATGTTGGACTTTGTTTTATTTTGGCCAACTCATTTATAACAATGGAATCATTTCTAAATTTTGAATCAATATAATTTTTCTTTTATGCCTAGAACATGAACCTAATAATTTGATTGGTGCGTTTGAAAAAGTCGTTGGTGAAAAATGAAAAGAAAGAATAAATGTATTACATTTGTCAAATTAGATGTAATTTAAGCATATATATCAAAACTCCATTTTCCAATTGTAAACCATTATCGTCGATCTTAAATGTGTATCTCCGTCCAACTTTTTATATCAACACGTTAAATAAAGATGATACGGTACCATAACGCCTGAAGCGGTGTTATGCCCAGCTGGCAAATTAAAGCGTTGCCCGGCGTTATGATACCGGGGTCGCTGAGTTGGCAACGCCGTTAAGCCTGGAGTTACTCCAACAACGTGGAGAGAAACGCTGGTTTTCATTTTTTTTTCCTTTTGTTTTTGGGATTTAAGTGGGTTGTTTTTGTGTTTTTGTAGTGTATGTGTTCTTGCAGTGTGTGTTAATATGCATTGATATTCAAGGAATAACAAACAAATGGTGGAACTGGTGGTGATATTTTGCAACGAACAAGTAAAAGAAGTAATGTTGTGACTTTTTAAGTGATAGCAGAATTAGGGTGAAGTGTGAGATTATTTAGGGTCTGGTAATTATATAGTGAGTTAATTAGGCTACGGTTTGTTGGGCTTATCTCTTTGTTGTTGGATTAGTAATTGAATTAGGATGTTCATTGGTTCGGTTATCAGGTTAATCGGTTTATTTGGTTCGGGTTGTTCGATTTTTTTTGTCATAACCGAAAACCGAACCAAATCGAAAATATATGTGACCGAACCAAACCGAGAACCGAACCGAAGTTCGGTTCGGTTATGGGTCAAAACCGAAAACTGAATTCTGTACTTGAATTATACCATTTATATATATATTTCAATTTAATTATATAGATTTTTGGCAAAAAAAAAAAAAAAAAAAAAAAAAAAAAAAAAAAAAAACTATTTCAAGCATAAAAAGTGTTTTTTTATTAAAATAAAATTTTAATGGTATTTTCCTATATATATAATAATATAAATATATAAAAATATATATATTTATATAAATTTTGTTTTCGGTTCAGCCAAAACCATATCCAAATCGAAAACCAAATTTTGAGTTCGGTTCGGTTCAGTTTTTACAAATTAGGTCTGGTTATAAGTTCGGTTCGGTTTATCGGATTTAGTTCAATTGGGTTTTCGGTTTATTCGGTTTATTACCCGAACCATGAACACCCCTAATTACTGAATAGACTAAAGGTTTGGGCTGTTGAGTGTGCTTAACGGATTAAGACTTTAATAAGTGTAGATTGCATTTTCGTGTGGGACGAATTTTTGCTGGTATTTAAAAGGGACGAATTTTTGCTGCATTGTGATTGGAATTGTTATATTTTAGTATGTTTTTTGTTTACGCATTTGTAATTTATTTTTTTATTTAATGAATCAAATATTAGTTTGTTTAAAGAAAAAAAAATATCGGTCTCAAATGATGGTGTTATGGGGTGTTTGATGAAGGGTGATTTTTTGATGTTGCTGTTAAAATGTTAATGATGAGATGGTGCTCACAGTACTTTTTTAATGTATGGTGCTGAGGTGACACCTTAGGCTCTAAAGACAGTCACGTATACATATCTATATATCATGTTCACGTTAACATAATAAGCATTAAAAATGTATACCCGCTCTTGAATGTTGACCATTTACAAGGATTATCAAATATGCATGTGCTCAATTATCTCGTACAACCATCTATAGAATATAAAAACTCGCTTTAGTAATATAGAAGAACTCATAGAATCCAAAAGAAGTAAAAGTATGACTATAAAGCTTTAGCAATATAAAAGAACTCATACAATCCAAAAGAAGTAAAAGTATAACTATAATGCAAGGTAATTGATATATCTCATTCCAATACAATTACTTTTAAGTTATATAATTTGTATATAGATAACAAATCACAAAGTGAGTTTATCTAAGTAACATTTTTTTTTGTTATCGAAGAAGGTGTATGCTATAAAATAAGCAACTTTAATGTTGGTGAAATGACGGAAAATATCCGTAACCTTAAAACTGCAACTTTTAGTAGCCCTAAACACCCCTTAAAACGACCCAAAAAAACTTTAAAGCTGCAGTTTTGGCTGCAAACAAAAAAAACCCCATAAAATGACTCTAAACACCACTATAAAACTTTACTTTTGCAACAGCCCCAAATAAAATCATTAAAACGACCCAAACACCCTAAAAACTATAGTTTTATAGCAGAAGCACCCAATAAAAAGTGCAAAGACCCATTTAAAGCTAAACGTTTGAAACAACCTATTAATCCCGAACACTCCCTTAGAAATTTTGTAGCTTATACTGGAGTAGTAAGCATAAAATAAATAAGAAATTACTTTTAAGTTTTATTCATGCATTCGTTAAATCATCAAGGCGACAAAACCACCCGTGATTGCTCAAATCCTTTACTAGAGCAAGCTAAGGGTTAGGATTAATAAATAATCATATTAAGAATGATTAAGGGTAGGATAAGGCATGAGAAACATTTATGAGTGGTTTAAATAAATAAATAAATAAATAAATGTAACAAATAGATTAAGTACAAAAGAAACTAAGTGCTACTAGTTACTATCTTACCACAAACCCGAAAAAGACTCTTATCATAGACTAACTCTTGCTTTAACATACAAACGCACGCTTTAATGACGCACAAATTAGACTTAAAGACATCTCGATCATCATTATCGACATATCATAAAGCACACCTAGTTAGTCAAACCAATTAACCAATTCCCATAAATCCCGAAAATGATACAACAATAAATATTGTGGTTTATATTACGAACACTGTAACTAAAAATAAATAAAGTTGGTTTATAAGACGTACCAACTAATAAACATAATAAAGTCGATTAAGCGTAAATGAACCGACTATCTCACATTCCTCTCCTTTGTTTTCCAACATATACAAATAACCGAAAGATCAAATAATGGTACAATACATTACCTTTTCACCAATAATAATCCATCTGTAATCGAACTCGAAACGCATAAAAACTCTGATATCATAATAAATAGTAAAAGTAGTGACAAAACACAAACTCAATATACATACTTTCACATTCCCATTGCATTGAGCAAATTTTCTCGACCAATTTACTCTACAAAAGAATCAAATGAAAAACTCACATGAACACAGGAAATACACGGAATACACATAGTAACAAGCAACCAATCAAGGACTTAATCTACACGGTAGACTATAGTGTAAGGGTGTAACCAAATATAAACATATAGTGGGGTTTAACAAATGAAAGAAAAAGCTCAACAGGTTAATCTAGCGGTATCTTACTCTAAAAATGATAGTAACAAAAGGTTTATACGGGAATTTACTAACCGATGTAGTTAGTTAATAACTACAAACATATGTAAACGACATGGGCCATCTGGGTGAATCTTAATAATTTTCCTTGTAAATTAATTACCGACAATTACACCAGGTTTCCATAATGCAATACTCATTATTGTGGTCGAATAGATATACCAACCTAAGTTCTAAAGTCTACTAAAAGCCACTAGCACACTCATATTTTTGTGAAATTTGGATAAAATACGGGAAACGAAAAGGCTAAACTCCTCATAATTGGAAATAAGAGTTATGTATGCAGATTATGTGACTAGTGATCTACAAAAAACATGTTAAATTTTTAAAAATTAAGCATAAATTAGGCATTTTCACATACAAAGGACAAGTAAAATTCTAATTCTATCTACCTTCCTCCACTTGAGATGTACAATGTCCCCATTGCACAAATAACTAATAAAGCATAGAAGGATAGAATTAGAGACTGAATAATCCCCTAATTTTGCTCGGTATGATCTTCCATGGTTAGAATGCGAGCAAGAAAATATGTGAAATATGTCTTACCGGCCAGAATACCAACATGACCACACAGTATGTAGAACGTTAGAAAATATCCATACCATCATTCATAAGACTTTCAGAAAACCTGTAAGCACAACAATAGAGAAAACCAAGAACTACTTGTGTAAAGTGAGTCGATTAGAATTAAAATAAAGTAAGTATGTCCAGAACTGGAGTTGAATAAGCTGTATCCATGATGAAGCGAAAAGTGTTACGATTTTAGGGGGTCATTTAAGCTCTAAGTCGTGATTATTTGATCAAATATTGCCTCAAATCATTCCTCTTGTCATTTTAGGTACTTTGGAGAAGAAATCTGGAAAAGAAAGCATTTTGGACGTTTTTGGAGCGAAAAGTGAAGAAAACGGAAAAGTCTCCAAAATCAAGCTGGAAACAGTACCTGAGGGCGTCATGGTCTACAGGTGACGGCGTCGTGTGTTGGCAAAGAGGTGGATATGAAGTTTACATTAGAAGCGCCAGAAAGTTTTTGGGACTTAAAGAGTGACAGCGTCACCCTTTGTGACGCCTAGGCCGTCAAGTGTAATTTTGTAGTTTTCTCATAATCCTAAACTAGTATGGTTTTGTGTAGATGGATCAAATCAAAGAAAGAAGAAAGAAATTCTAGAGAGAGAAAGTTAGTGAGAGAAAGGAGGATGGAACCTAGAGAGAAAATAAACAAAAGGTTGAATTGTAAAATGAGGTCCAACCCTCTCCCTTGGGTGGGAGAGGGTATTTATAGTTACAAGCTTACCGCCCTATCAAACGGGCTGTGGACTAGGCTGACAGTGGGTAAGACCCGACCCGACTCCACAAATACTACTCTAAACTAATGAATACTACGAGCTACACTATGCTATTACAATACTTGGGGTGATCGAGTCTTCAGTGGAATAAACGTATTCCTAACTATCTCCCCCTAAGGGAGGTCACCCCAGAAAATAAGTGATGAATCCTAGCATTTAATCTTTGTAGATATCTTTGTAGCTCGTAGCATGTTGATTCTTCATAATGAGATCTTTGTGCTTTTGGGAAGCCGACTCTAGATGACTTGATCAATGCGATAGATGGTCTTTGAGAGTTACTTTGAATTCACCATCCAAAAATGTGAGTCTGAAAGTCATCATAGAGTAATAACCTCTTCATGTGATATGATCATCTTTGTAGTGGCATGCTCACACTTTTCAGGATCATGATCTTCAGCATCAGAATTATGGAAGCATGAATGAGGCCCAAATAATGATCATGATATCAAAGGATGTGATGATGAAGTGTGAGCATGTGTTGATGGATCAGCATCTTTTCAGCAATCAACTTCTGCAACCGTCTGAAATTCCTGCAAGTAGACAGTTAGCAACAAATCTTCTGGTACTTACAGGTTTGGACTTAGAGATTGTCAACAGCATAGTGTGAAGACTCCTTCTAACCCTCACCAAGACCGTTCCTAATCGAAAGCCCACAGAGGGCCCTTTAAGATTATACCGTAGTATATCAACGATTAGGTGAGTCGATGGAGATCACTCCACGACTGTAGACCTTTTGTAACCATCGAGACCACTTAGCGTAATCCACAAGGAATTACGTAAGTGACTTGCTTTCAGGGCTGCTTGATGTTGACCCTGGCAGGAGTTTCCATTCAATCATTGGGAGTTACATAAATCACATCCCTCATAAATGTTCTGGCAGATTGCTAAGATCTGCGTAGGACTCATAAGTTTACCACTGGTGTCCTTAATGTTGAACACCCAGGGTAGAAGTAGCATGTGATCCTATGAGATCTTTTTATGTATCTCGAGGCTCTAGACTCAATAAGTGCATTTGGTTTTCCTATGCGGAGATTAGGGAGAGGTCTCCTGCTTCAATATCAACCATCTCTAAGAGATAAGTCGATAGATTACACCGGTTCCCCATGAGAATGAAACAAGTTCTTTTAAGAGAACTTGAGTGGCTAGAAGGTTTAGTGCAGTGCGTCACTGGGTCCATGACGTCTTGTCTTCAATACCAATGTCGCCTTAGCAACCATCAGTAGATTATGAATTGAACCCGGTTTCTGCCCTAAAGTTGAATAAATGGAGGGCTATTTCTTTTCACCCTTTCTCATTTCATTTCTTTTTCATTCTTCAACCCCTTCTTTCTCCATACTCACATTTCTCCTTTTTTCATAATCATACCTACGGACTTTCTAGTACTATCTAGATGGTATTGTCCATGGGTAGATCCCTCCGGCTCTGGCGGATCATAGGACGGTTTTCCTAACCTTAGCCACCTTATAACTTCATGACTATCCTATGTTGCCATAAACCAATTCATTGAAAGTTTTCTCAATGTGTTTATGATCGAAAACTCAATTTTTTTGTTAACACGTTGAGAGTTTTACCATTTTCAAATGCTCCCCCTTAACATGTGCACCGATGTTTTGATAGTAAATTGGCACATGTCGGGAAGAGATGCACTTTGGAATTGATCCACCTTTAGTAAACATGAACAGGCATTCGAGACACGCTTACATCACTAGATAAACTAGCTTGAAATTATTACCCGGCCTGATCAAGTTCACAAAAGGATTCTCGAAACGGTACACTCTACTCAGACAAGTCCTCTTCGAGACACGCTTACATCACTGGTTAACCCAGCTTGAAGTTATTACCCGGCCAGGACTAGTCCTTTCGATTGAAGACGGTTTTTGTTTCGTCAATTCATTGGTTAAGACTGAGTCTCGGTCTCACAAGATGCAAGGATCCTTTGTTTTTCAAATCATTTGCTCCCCCTTAATATGTGCATTGGTATACAAAAGGGTTTAACACATATAGGAGAGCATTCTTTTTGAATCAACACCACATTTTAATCAGATTTCCATATTTAAATCACATTTTTCTCCCCCGATCAAAAATTTCAAACCAATTGAGATTTGTGATCCCAAGTGATTTAAATAAGTTAAACGATTTTGGGAGAAAGATGTGTCAAGTTTAAGAATTACTGATTTTTGAGATGATACATTTGCTCCCCCTCAAACCTTGAGGGAGAATGTTATTTGTTAGATGTGATGAGTTTATAAATGATTTAGAGTTTAACGAGAAACTCATGAAAAATTCATATACTAACACATAACAATCACATGTCGAATACGCCCTTACGCACAAAGATCTTGTTTTGATGACATATAGTTTTTGAAATCATACTCCCCCTCAATCGATGACGCATTTTCAATAATCGTATTTTGCACAAAAGATAAATTCTTTTTGCATCGATTGAGTGGTAAATTTTAAAACACTGTTTTAAGTGTATTTTGATCTTCAAAAACCATAGTACCACCAAGTTTGGATCAAATACTTAACCGAAGAATCTTTGAAAGGAAAGTATTTGTTTGATAAAGAAGACTTCTCTTCTTTTTCAAGAAATGATGCACTTAAGCGTACATCATATCGGAAAGGCACGAATATCAAGTAATTCATGCCTTTGTTAGGAATAGACGTCTTTTCGGCGACGAACTTTCCCCAGAATGACGACTGGGTTGCTATCTGAAGTAATAGCAAACCATATTGAAGACTGGGTTACAGCCTGACATGACTGTAAGCCACTTTAGAAAGCATTTGGGGAGCGACATGTTTTAGAAAGCATTATTAAAACATAAAAGAACTCTTGCTCAAGCATATGTATGACTCCGTGTCGTTGTTGAACGACATTTCTAAAGACGTACATAATATTGATTACACAAGAGACATGTCGCGAGAAGAATCTTTTTGTAATTTTGATGTTTTTCAAAATTATTATTATTATTTTTTTATGGGTTTTTGTTGGATTTATATTTTTTATATTTTCTTTTTTGATATAAGGATATATACAAGGATATTTGAAACGAATCCATAACTCCACATTCTCTTCCTGAAGACGTTAGAGCGATACTGGCATAAGACTCTCCAAGCCAAGGTTCTGGAGAATTAGCCGAAACCGCTCTCCAGGAAGTACCATAGTGAAGAAATCTACCAGCTGAAGCTCTGTCCTCGTGAAGTTCCACCATACCACTGGATAATCCATTTGCCAGGAGAACCAATGACAGTATATCGAACCATGCCCTAGGCGCCCGCTTAAGGCCGTAACGGGCCCTTTAACAAACGGTAGACATGGGTAGGGCGATCACGAACCACGAATCCTTCAGGTTGGCTGACATAAACAACATCATTCAACTTTCCATTGAGAAATGCAATTTTCACACCCCTTTTATAGACCGTCCAGTTTTGATTTGGAGCATTGGCGAGGAACATTCTGATACTTTTGATAGAAACATTCTGAGTGAACAATTCCTCAAAATCAATACCCTTCTTTCGATGATAACCCTTGGCAACAACCCTTGCCTTATACTTCGAACGTCAATATGCTAGTCAGATTTCACTTTAGGGATCCATCTAAGAGCAATAATCATTGTATAGTCTGGAGATGGTGCCAATTCCCATACTTAGAGACGATAGAATTGTATGGAATTATAAAAGCACCATAAGGCAAGTGTGTCCAAATGCCTTCGAGTGGACACCGGTTGAGTGGAATTCCCATTATAGTGAAGATCATGTGGTTGTGGGTAGGACACTGATGTGCTTGTGTTAAGATCCCCTGAAGAAGAAGCTTTTAGAAGAAGATTCAGGAGCAAATGTGTCTTTCAACGGAGCAACATCAGGTGGAGCATATGGATTTACTTCAAACGATTCGTCGACTGCAGTACCTTGATGTATGGAAGGAGATTGTATGTATGATGAAGTTGATGAATGACTTGCTGATGGAGCGTCTTGAGCCATTAAAGTAGAACAAGATTGACCATTTTGAGCGTTTGGAACATGAGCTGCGATGGCTGGGGGTACCGGTGTATCAACACTTGGCGGCTCGAAACATTCATCAACCATTAGATTAGCCAAGATCTCCAAATCCTATCGGTAGAAGGTACATAAGGTACATGCAGGAGTGGTGAACTGTACAAAACCTGAATAAATTGATCCAGGTGTCAAAGGTTAAGTGTGGGTCCTGAATTGACGCGTGCAGAAGCCATTTGCTCAGACAGCTCAAAGAGTGTGATGTGAACGTGTGTCAACTAGGTAGTTCCCGAATCTAACTATCCCGATAAACTCATTCATGATATTCTTGAGCCCTCTTAAACTTTCACCACCAAAGCTTTTGAGGTTCCTGAAGCTGTAGATGCCATGAAATAATCTTAAGCGGGATTTTACAACTCTTGTGACTTAAACCGAGAGATCGATTCTCTCCCGGGATTTTACTAAAGTCAACAAAAGAAACCGAAAGATGTGATATGTGATTAAGATTTAGAGGGAGGATAAGTCACAATTAGCACTAAGTGTCAAGTTGTGACGAGTCAAGTCATAATTGATCAGATCATAATAAGTCAAGTTGTAACTATTAAACTCACAACGTCAAATTACAATCAGACTAATAGAAACGAGTCAAGTCACAACAATTCACCAAGCACGGGTTGATAACCAATCACTAGGCGCTCACATCTAAGTTAATCACTAGGCACCACCAAATTGTCGAAACTTGGCCTCCTCAACGTTAAGCTTTGGTAGTTTTCCTCAAAACAGACATTAATCATCCTGAGACCACTTCTCCGTGCAGTAGAAGTGACGCAAAAAGTCTCATTGTATGAAGACCGAAGAAAAACCCGAAGAACAACGAAAACACCGAAGTGACAAGATAGAACACGGATTTTCTCTGCGGTTATCAATCCGGAATAAATATTTAAGCTCTATCACATGACCTTGTTGTGGGTCTTCAATGTACACATTACACAACAGTTTTTTGAACAGTTGTCTATTCAGGGGATTATTAAATCGACATCTTCATTACTCCAAGTGCATTCCAGTTATCTATTACATTACCCAGAAGCACTGTATCATAAAACATATTAGCACGTTGCGAAGATGTCGATAAGCAATATTATCTCACGATCCCAATATTCTTCCCACATTATTTTTAGCTGAAAGTTGAAGTAACGAATCACAAGTTGTTAAGAGACCGCTTCCCCACCGTTGTAGGAATAATACATAAGATAACGAGTTGAAACACTGATTGTTTCTGCAGTTGTGACATTTGTCTACTCAGAAGTCACTTATCTGAGAAGTGTACAGCTTATCATGTGTCCTCGTTGTGCTTTCAGATGTATGTCCCCTTCTCCCTTGCTGGATTTGAAACTTCAAAATCATCAACACATTATACTCAAGATCATGAGAGAAGAACACTTTTGGACTTAAACGTAGTTGGTGAGAATCAATTGCTACAAGAAAAATTCACTTTTGACTATCTTATCAATCCTTATGAAAAGTCGGCTATTGCTAAGACCACTTTGTGAAGTATCCCTGATATTCCCAACTTGAAGATGAAGTAGAATTCCCCGTTTTTGTGACTTAAACTTGCACTATTGTATGACAAAGAGCGGTGTAGAGACTTCATGCATCGAATCCCTAAGTACTCTATACTCTTCAACCATCCAACCAAGTATAAGACGTACATCACCTCTTGAATACCGACAACTCCGTGTGAGTTGTGACACTAAATGTGATAGTTATTTTGTGGCAATAGAAGAGAAGATTTACCAAAATAACTAGATACCCAAGTCATCGTCAATGAAGAGATTAAAGGCTCGAACAAGGATCCTGAAGATACTAAGTACACATACCCGTAAAATTTCACTTCAATCTCAAATAAACAATACTAAGTAAACTCTTGTGATCACTTAACATTCCATTTCCAAATTCTTAGCCGACATTTTCCTTTATAACCTTGTGGTTGATCTACGGAGTGCACTTTGGAAGGAACAATAATCCATGAAGAACGAGAGTCTTCAAAGTCTGGCTTTTAGAGCGGAACACCAGAAGATGGATCATTATTCATGTGCAGCTTCAATATTATGATAGTCATCATCAACACCTTGAGGAATAACTGGAGATTGGAAGTAAGAGCTTCGTGAGCTTGACAATCCACATTCGTTGCAACTTGGAAGTATTCATCAATCATAAATCCCAGTCATCCTTAGTAAGTGGAACATTAGGTGTTGGAGGAGAGTCGTATGACCATTCTTCAAGCATCAATCACCATGTGGTATATTCACACTTCTCCCCCTCAAAAATTGCAAGCGAGGTTTGCCATTTTTGGTTGAGCAAGTGAATATGAATACAATTAATCATGTATTTTATTCACACTTCTCCCCCTCAAAAATTGCATACGAGGTTGCCATTTTTGATTGAGCATGTGAATAAGAATACACTCAATCATGTAGTTTATTCACCCTTCTCCCCCTCAAAAATTGCATACGAAGTTTGCCATTTTTGAATGAGCAAGTGAATACGAATTCAAGCAAAGATGAGTAGATCCACTTGTTGACTGACCGAACATGGAGGAAAAATGAACCGTATTGTAGAGAATGGTCAAAACTAAGAAGATTTCTCTTCTTCTGAAGATAAGGCGCACTGAATAGTACACCTTTCTTTTCTAAGATGAACGGGGCCTGAAGCGTTGTCAGCAGATGCCATAATGATGACATTGAGGAACGAGGCTTGAACTGAATTGTTCAAACTTCATAGTCGTTGAAGAACGAGGTCTGAACTGATGCGAACAGACGTCATAGTCGTTGAAGAGCGAGGCCTGAACTGAAGTATTCAGACGTCATAATACAGATACATCAACATTGACATTCCAGTCCTCCTGAAGCAGGAGATATGCTTGCTTTAGGCCTCCAAATTTTGAGTTTTCTCCCGTAGAGAACGGTTGATGTACCTGCAACTGAGTAAGGAGTACCTGCACTAACATCACAAACTTGATTGCATATATATGGGTTAGTGGTGACAGTATCCAAACCCTTTGGGTTTTCACAGTCAACCAAGGCATTGCTATTAGTAAGCACCTTTTCGGCAGGTATCCACTTAAGTCCAACGCACTTAAACATTCTACCAGTTGAAACCCACTTATGGCAATGTCTAGGATTACTAAGCTTCTTATGCATAGTGGAAGGCTTATCGATATTCCTAGTCACCAACGATTTAGCAGTTTGTGTCCACCTAGGAGAAGTTTTAGGTTTTTTTTGCTTCATATGCATTGTGGATGTCTTACTGTAAATCCTAGACTTAACCGGTTGAGCCTTAGCAGTGTTCCTCAATAGCCTAGGAGGGATCATACTAGGTTGTGAACCTAAGATTCCATCCTTATTAAGGAATGCCCTTTTTCTAGCCTTTTCTAGATCATAGTTCTTGTACAAGTCCATTATATCATAAGTGTTTTGAACCTTAATGCTAGGTTTTGACACTGTTTTCGAACTAGTTCTAGAGGAGCTGGCTGTAGGGGTAACTACTTGTTGAGGTTTAACAAAGCTAGAAGCAATTATCTCAGGAAAATAATGTGGAGTGACTGGTTTTGTCAAAACTTGTTCAGCATCAACTTGGGAGGCAAATCATGTTTTTGAAAATTTTGGATGTTCAGATCTGAAGGCAGTTGGTTGCCTAACAATGGATTGGTTTCTATACGATTGAGAAACTGGTTTCCCCAAGATAGATGGTTTTGCAAACTTAGTGTTCACACTATTCCATGTTGCTTTTCTTAGCTCGTTCTTTAATGCTGTAATTGTGAAACCCTTGTTCAGAAGTTGAGCTTTGAATTCATCAGTTTTGGTAATCAAAGAGTTCGTTTGTTCCATCGACTTAGTTCTCGTATCTTTGATTGACTCGTTCAGGTTTTTACAATGCTTTTTCAAAGACTCATTTTCCAAAAGTAAATTGGCCACTTTGCGTTCAAGGTTTTCAGTTGCAATAACATCACAGTCATGTTTAGCCTTAACTTCATTACACATATCACACATCTCAGAAATACGTTTTTTTAGGTTGTTGATTGTCAAGTTTTTGGTTTCTAGCTGAGCTTTCAAATCATTAATTAAAAAGAATTCGTGGAAATCAGGAAGTTCCGGATCTTTACATGGTTGGTTAGTTTGAAAACTTTCTTCCTTTTGTTGCATTGCGATTTCAAGTGACATACAATGTTTTTCAAGTTGTAAGAATCTCTTTGAAAGTTTATTAAATGTTTCTTTATCAACCATATCGTTTGATTTAAAAAAACTCAGCTGTAAACAAAGAACTTGACTCATCATCATGTTCAGCATCCTGATCACTTTCTCCCCCTTTATGATTCATATTTGTTAAATCAGAAATGGTATTGCTATCAGTCTTTTTCAACAAATATGTGTCATAACTGGGCATAACTTGATCAGTATGCAGTCGTTCATCAAAAAGCACATTATGATGTACAGTTAGGGGTACCTCAGCACATGACACTTGTCCTTTTATTGGTATGAAATCTGCATCCATGTCATGTGAAATAAGAGTCATTGAACTGCTGGTAGTGTCTGGCTTATCAGTCTCTGACCCTTTGCATATCATGATAACTGACCCAACATCCGATGTTTTACCCGAATCGCCAATACCATCACATGATTGCACCCTACATGCCTTCACCTTATCATCATATGCCGGTATATGCTGAGCTTTTTCATCAATGAATCTTTTCACTTTATCCATAAGTTGGATGAGTGTGTCTCTGAATGTATCAACCTCAATTCCCGTGTGATCAGCAAAACACTTTTTCGTCATCTGACTATAATGGTCATATTCCAGTGTGAATTTTGAGTCGAAGAACACTCGGAGTTGTTTGTTGATCACACTGAAAGCAGCCATGGATCCATTTTTGGAAGATTCTTCTTGGTCAAGTTGTTGTTCTAGTTGATCTAAGTTAAGAATCATTGTGCCTGTGAAAGTCTGAACATCTTGACCAAAGAGTGTTGCAAATGCACGATCGAATCCCATCTTGAATCCAGTTCCCTCTAAAAGTACCGAGAGATGTGAATGAAGTTGTCGAAAACATTCTATGCAACAATCTTTTGCATTATCGAGCAATTTAAGTGGCTGATGAAGTTCTCTCTCAGATCTGACGGAGTCTGAAGTGGTAGACATGATGCAAACAAGCACGGGATTTTACAATTCTATGATTTAAACCAAGAAATAGAATCTTTCGCGGGATTTTACAAAATCAAGAAGAGACCGTGATACAGTGATGAAGATGTATTAACAACTGAGTCTCGAATAATAAGAGCTTGATAAAAAACCGTTGTCCAAAAATTATGTTCCCAAAATGCTCACATGAAATTATTGTTAACCAAGAAAAATCTGGTTGATAATTTGTAGTTAAACAACAAATATCGTCCCTTGTATATTTAAATATCAGCCCAACGAAAACAAATGCAAGCCCAAACAACTATACAAAAATATATCATGTAGTCCTTTAGCTCAAATCCACGCAGCCCAATGAGAAAATTTGTTCAAGCCCAATCCAATTCCTTACTACACGGCCCAGTAAAAAAAACCCAACAACTTAATCCTATCTAACCCTAATTGTATGTTATATAATGCTCACTAATCCCCACTTATCCAAACCCTAATCACTCTTAAATCTAAAACACACAGCCACAACAAATCATACGCTACATCACATAATCATCAAAAACCGAACAACAGAAAAACTCCTTAGCTTCTCGTGATTATAGAATACAAACAATTCACATGTAAGTAAGTCTCTTACTTACAACATGATTCTTCTACACAAACACAAACAATTCACATGTAAGTAAATCTTTTTGATTGTTGTGTCACGTAAACCAAACAGAAGAGGAAATGATAACACGGTTGTTATTGTTTTCTTCTATATTTTTCGGATAAAAACTGAAGCTATGTCTTCGATAGGATTAGTGATGATAAATCTCGTGTTGGCTTGTTATTGTACGAGTCTTGAAAATGATTGGAGAGAAGCTGAGATCCTTGTATAACCTTTCGTTGATTGTTTTCTTAATCCGAATAAAAGGAAAGATGAAATACAAATTGTTTTTGTCTTACTTTTGATTATCAAATATTTAAAGAAAGAAGTTCGTGCTTTTACAGGATCTATTATGTTAAAAAAAAAACTTGATATAGCAATTGTTTATGAAGTTAATGATGATTATCACTAAGTTGTAGATCTGCTCTTGTATCTCTTCTTCATTACATTCTTTTCAGATAACAACAAAGGGCAACTCGCTAACTTTGAACAGATTGCTAACTTGTAACAACTCTCTAACTTGTAACAACTCGCTAACTTTGAACAACTCTCTAACTTTGAATACCAAGACAACTCACCACAAGGAACAAGACAAAACTGTCAATTTTTAGCTTTTTGTCTTCTTTTCCTCTTTTGGTTAGCAGCCAAATCGCTACCTCAAAACTGGACAACTCGCTACCAAAACATACCACATAAAACACAACTCGCTACCAAGAAAGTTATGTCAAAATACAACTCGCTGCCAAGAATAACATCAAAAATACCTCACGAGTTGCTAATAGCCAGAAGAAACATGATATCCAAACACTTAACTAGGTTCATATAACACCCCTAATAATGAAGAAACAGCAATAATACAAATCAAACCACAAACGAAATCAAACATGAGTGTAATCTTATGAAAACTAGTCGAACCAAAATAAAACACAAAAACCAAACTGAAAATTCTAGTACAAACAATCCCTAAGATCAAACCATGGCTCTTGATACCAATTGTAGTTTTCTCATAATCCTAAACTAGTATGGTTTTGTGTAGATGGATCGAATCAAAGAAAGAAGAAAGAAATTCTAGAGAGAGAAAGTTAGTGAGAGAAAGGAGGATGGAACCTAGAGAGAAAATAAACAAAAGGTTGAATTGCAAAATGAGGTCCAACCCTCTCCCTTGGGTGGGAGAGGGTATTTATAGTTACAAGCTTACCGCCCTATCAAACGGGCTGTGGACCGGGCTGACAGTGGGTAAGACCCGACCCGACTCCACAAATACTACTCTAAACTAATGAATACTACGAGCTACACTATGCTATTACAATACTTGGGGTGACCGAGTCTTCAGTGGAATAAACGCATTCCTAACAAATTTACAAGGTGACAGGCAAGAGAAGATTTATAAGTGACGGTGTCAAATCTGGATCTAGGTAATCCGAGAAGAGTATTGGTGGCTAGTTGACGGCGTCACATGTATAACGTGACGCCGTCAGATTGTAAACACTATATATAGTTTTCTAATTTTCATTCATTAGGGAGAGAACTTTTGGTGGAACTTTACCACAAACCCTAGGTCGAATTTTCACCTTCTTGTAAGGGTTTCAAACCCTTCTTTCATCTATGTTTGATTAAAGATAAGTCTTCCAATAATCATTCAATATGTCTATGTGTTGTTTGATTCTATCTTATGTTTGTCTTTACTTTAACACACTAGGCTAGGTTTGTTTGTGTTTGCTTACATGTAATGAAACCTAGCTATTGATTGTTGGTTGATTGTTTGTTATTAGTTGTTGTGGATGAATGATTTCGATGTTAGGCTTAAGAAAACTGGCTAATCTCCAATTGGTAACTTGCTTGAATGTCTTAGGAAACATGAATCGGATGTGTACTATGATTTTAATGGTTGTATTTGTAACACCCCCAATTCATGGATGCAGCAGAATTCAAACTGAGTGTTACTCGATGGCATAACAGTCATAATAATAGAAAACGATCTCTAATTGAGTCGTTTTAAAAGAGTTATCATTCAAATTATATAAATGTCAGAGATTACAAAATGAGGTCCCAGATGGTTCCATGTTTACAATTTACATTAAATGAGTTTTTGAATGATAATAAAATAGCCCTCTTGAATATCCGTGCCCTTCTGTGCCATCCTTGATCATCATGGACCTGAAATACATGCTTAAGAGGTCAACACAAAGGTTGAGTGATATTCATAGAGTTTTTTTAATGGTTGAACACAATATGTTGGTAGTATGAGTTAATTAGAGTCATACTCATGGTTGGAAAACAAAATGATGGGCTACGTTATTATACGCCCATAAAACGTATTATACACTAAGCTTATGACACCAAAACGTTAACGGGTACCAATATCAATCGGCGGAGTTATCCCGGTAGGTACTTTGCTAACATACCTAAATCTCAAATATTAGTGCATTTGTTTGAACTTAGTCAATACAAATGGGATTCGTCAATCCCAATAGGCCTATTCACAATATTCACGCTCACTATTACTAGTGATTAAATGGTTCATAATAAGGGATATTGGTTTTAGCAAGGATAGTACTTTGTGATAATAAAACAATCAGGCAAGCATACAATTGAAAAGCATTGTGTTCGGTTGAAAAATAATAGCATGTATTTCCCCCAAGGGTTTGTAAAACAATTAAGTAATGGAAAGTGGGGCTATGAACTCACCTTAAGTTATGTAGTAAGTAGTGAAAGTGATGGTCGAATCGCGAAGGTTTCTACGAGCAACCTATAATAGAATGTCGCGACTTAGGATTGGAGTAAAGAATATGAAGAATTGCCTATATATGTCTTGCATTTAGTCCATGATGTAGTACTTAGTATAGTGTAAGTCTTTGAATAAAAATGGTTTATGAAACATGTATAGTTTGTATATCGCTTACTATCGTTCGGGCCGACATAATTCAGAGGTCATGTAGTAAACGTTCGAGGAGCCAGGACACTTTAATTCATAAATCCACAACTCATCTCGATGGTTTACTTTCATGAACCCCTCACATGAGGCTCCCTACTATTGTAGTATTTGATAAAATATATATAAGTTTTTGATCCGAAAAGTTACATGTCCAAATAATTGAATAAACTTAGGAAAGTTTACTTTTGGATGAAGATTGTTGTTACAATGAGTTTCTTGAGTCTAGTACGACAAATACTTGTAATATCTCATGGTTCTTTTAGATTAAGTAGATCCAAATTGTATGTTTTAAGTTATCGCCAACTCTTTAGCTAATGTTTTCGCCTAAGTGAGTTTATATGGTCATTTAGTCATGGCCTTGCCATGACCTTTGGTCATTGTTCCATGGTCTTGAGACTCAACCTTGGCTCTAGCCATGGTTGTGGTCTTGATTCTAGGTCATAAGACCTCTTGTTCTTTTTAAAACATAACCATTATATAGTGACTTATATATGTAAATAGCTATTAAGAAACTGAGGAAAATCTCATTCGTTATTGGTTTTCTGGAGACGTGCACCTGAGTTTTTGAAGAAAACTTGATTCCGGAAAACTTTTGTGCTTTAACTTTTTCATGAAACGGACCAGAAAGGTCTCTTTTTGCGTGTTTTATATTCTGTCACAGAAACTATTTTGGCAGTTTTGCCGCAAAGTTTTGGTAACTTCAAATGGTCATAACTTTTGACTCGTATACTCGTTTTAGGTGGTTCAAATTGCTATGGTTTCCTTGTTAGGTCCTCTACTACAATATGTAATGATCCAATATCATAATTTTACCATTTTGATCAGATTTCACCAAGAAAGTCACTAGTTTACTTGTTTAAATAACTTATCTTAACAATCATATACAATAACTTGTTTTACTCAGTTTTATACACCATGGACATGATTATGATATTTAACAAGAAGTATGTTAGGGTTTGCTTACAACTTTGGGCTTTCTAAAAGAAAGGAAGTTAAGAGCAAGGATTAGGACTTTGATTGAACATGCTTCTCTTCACTTTAGCAATCCTTCTACCCTTGTATTCTTGAAGGATTTGTGATGAGTGTTTAGGTGACTTGAGTGGATCTAAACTCAAGAGAATCACCTAAAGTTTCAAAGGATTTGAAGTAGTTACTTTGTAGCTTGAAACTAGTATTTGGATCAATCAAAACTTAAAAAAAAGCTTTGGAATTGATATGGAACTTGTGTTTCTTGAATAATACTTGAAGTAAACTAGCAAAAGGAAGTTTATATGTGTTCTTGGACGTTGGAAATGAAGAGGGGAGGGTGGGGTATTTATATGGTCTTGAGAAGGTTAGTTTGGATGACTTTTCAAAGCTTATCAAAGAAGCTTGAACACATGGACTCATCCTAGATGATCAAGGCCTCATCACAAGCCACCAAGGCTTGTGAATCATCCCTATAGTCGGCCATATGAAGATATGGTGTGACTAGATGATTAACTTGGTATTATCTAGCTTACGGAGTGGGTTTTGGCTCCGTTAAACGCTAACTGTAAGCCGTTAAGCCACAAAACGTAAAATTGTGTATCGTAAAAATACGAAACTTGAAAGAATGACTAAACTTGTCAATATACTCCATAATAAAAGATAAAATGAGTGGTAGGTTCCATTGGGGTGCTCAAACCCTGCTAAAACTGGAAACACGGGTCTAAAACGCGTAATACGTAAAACGTACAAATATTGTGTAAAATTGAGAAAAGTAAAATGTTACTTTTCTAATATGATAATAATGATTTAAAAAGACTTATAATGTCTAGACTGGGCTCTGTCTAGTGTCGGTTGATATTAAATGTCTTTTAGACATAAAACCGTAAGCCTAAAAATCAAGGAATGACTTATAAAATCAAGGAATGATTTTTGGTCAAAGGAGGAGGGAAAAATATGTTGACTTATTCCAAAAATGTGAAAACTCAAATCATCTTAGAAACGGGGTGTAGGTATAGGCTAAGGTTACGGCTGAGTAAAAACGCTCAAAAGTGAAAATTATAGTTTTTCACGGCCGAGGTTTATTTGGTCATGTTTTTCACAGTCATGATTTATTCTCAAATAAATCATGAGTGTATCAAACATTTTTCTGATACGGGGAAAATTAACGCGGATGTGTTTCGTTGTGCGTAGAATTTTTGAATGACGTTTTACCCTAAAACGTGTAATTCCTTATTAACTTTCGCGAAAATGATCTGATGAATGTCAAAGTTTTAATTTTCTATGGAAATGATTTATCACTCGAGGCCAAGAAACAAAAATCAAATTTCGGGAAAATGAATAGTAAAATTTTTCGGGAATAGTAATTAACCTGAAAATATGAATTGTTACAGTCTCTACCCCTTACAGGGAACTTCGTCCCGAAGTTCTATGTGTGTTATATGTTGGAGTGGTGTCGATGAAAAGGTGTGGTTACTTATGAGGACTAGAGTCTGTGATTACTAGTGATGTAGTTTGATTTGTCTCAGAATACGGTGTGTCAATAGAGATTAATAACATAGTTGAATATCAGTAGAGATCCATATAATAGTCGAATATCAAAGGAAATTTATATAGCAGTCGAATATTAATAGAAATTGATATAGTAGTTGCAATCATAGTCTAGTAGGTAATCTGTTGTTGTACTTAGTGTTTATTGACTTCATACATATGTTATTTTGGATACAAATAAGCCCACTTCTTTATAATTCTTTATTTACATAGAGAGGCATCCCAAACAATGTAAATAGGGGATGTAAACTTATGGTTCGGTGATTTACAATTTCTTTATTTAAATGAAAAGGCATCCCAATCCATTCAAATAATTATAAATTATCCTACTTAAGAATTCCCAACACAACATTCATAATTAGCCGGTGAGTTACATGGTAGTGTATTACGAGATGATACTGGTGTTCCAAAAGTACAAGATGAATATTCAATTTTGTAATGCTGATGAGGGTGCTTGTGGTGTAACTAAGGATGATTTGAGCTTTAAAAGTGCATTAAGATCTGTTAATGAGTTTGTGGTTGTAACGGTTGTGAAGATAATGATGTGATATGTTGATGAACAAGATTATGTAGTGTATGCTTAACATTAATATTGGTAGAGATGTCAAGTTTGCTTTAAAATTTTAAGAAATTTTAAAGGTTTATGACGGAATGGTATCCTTAGGACCTAAACAGGATAGTACTTCTACGGGATGAACAGAAGAATTGATAACCATCCCAAGATAGTAGTTTGGATTTTCTTATAAATGAAAACTTTCAAGAATGAAATTAGATAGTAAAAATAAGGTGTTAAGATCTTGCTGAGTGGTAAGGCACTATCGTGTCTCTAGATCGTTTTAAAGTATTCTGGTGGTTTATGGAGTTCAAGTAGGAAATTAATGTGAACATAACCCTAGTATAACTATTCTTAGTATTTAAAAATTTTAAGTCGAACATAGCTAGTCAGACTATGTTCCACTGTCCCTAGGTTAAATATAGGTGACTAGTCTATATTTAGCGGAGGTTCGATAAAATTTTCAAATACCTAAATTAGGTATACTTGATATATGTTCGTTGCTTTTGAGAAACTGTCCACTAAACAAAGGCGATGTCAAACAATTCAGTTGCAAGTCCCGCCCATAAAAGAATTGTAACCTATGTTTTCACATTCCATTGCATAGAAGATAGCACGGTTAGATACGTGTGGAAAGGAAGTTTTAAGTAATTCTAAAACAATCCATACTTGTCCAGGATCATGAACTTTTAACAATGAAGATTTCAGAAGAAAACTTTGATGAATGTAGAGAAACTTCAGCTTTTGTAGATGATGGATTAGTTTGTCCTTTAGAAATCTCATATTCTATTTAGAAATCGATAGATTGTGATGGGTTTTTGATATCATATGAATTAATATTGATGAGGTGGTGGAATAATTCCAGAGACCATTGCACAAATCACAATGTCTAGGAAGTAGATTAGACCATTGTGCAATTCAGAATGTCTGGGAAGTAGGTTAGACCATTGTGTGACTCAAAACATTTGAGAAATGATTAAGACCATTGTATCATACAATGTCCGGGAAATAGGAAAGACCATTGTAATTAGTTACAATATCTTGGACATAAAATGTTGGAGTAGGAACATGATTGGGAGAATGTGGTTGTATCGAAATGCCCTAGAATAGGCATGTATAGATATGTTTAGTCCATTGTTTAGATAAAATGATTGAAAATAAATCGAGTGTATATATCAATATACTTATATATGTTCGTGTAGTGTAAAATGCCTAGTGTGTATATATCAATATACTTATATGTTCATGTAGCATAAAATGCTTACGGGGAAATGCTCAATTATGTTAAAGGTACATATATCAATATGCAATTATGTTTGTGTAGCATAAAAATGTCTACGGGGAAATGCTCAAAATGGGTATATATATCAATATACTAATATGTTTGTGTAGTATAACATGCTTACAGGAAAATGCTCAAATGTGCTAAGGGTACATATATCAATATGCAATTATGTTTGTGTAATATAAAATGCTTAATAAGTCCATAATCGTCTGGAGGATGGAAGACACGGAGAGCGGAAGGCTATAAAAATGTTTTTGCTTGTAAGTGTGGTTATAGTTTAGGTCTCAATTAGACCCGTTTCTCTATAACCATGGCTCTGGTACCAATCTGTAACACCCCCAATTCATGGATGCAGCAGAATTCAAACTGGGTGTTACTCGACGGCACAACAGTCATAATAATAGAAAACGATCTCTAATTGAGTCATTTTAAAAGCTTTATCATTCAAATTATATAAATATCAGAGATTACAAAATGAGGTCCCAGATGGTTCCATGTTTACAATTTACATTAAATGAGTTTTTGAATGATAATAAAATTTATAACCCTCTTGAATATCTGTGCCCTTCTGTGCCATCCTTGATCATCATGGACCAGAAATACATGCTTAAGAGATCAACACAAAGGTTGAGTGATATTCATAGAGTTTTTTTAATGGTTGAACACAATATGTTGGTAGTATGAGTTAATTAGAGTCATACTCGTGGTTGGAAAACAAAATGATGGGCTACGTTATTATACGCCCATAAAACGTATTATACAGTAAGCTTATGACACCAAAACGTTAACGGGTACCAATATCAATCGGCGGAGTTATCCCGGTAGGTACTTTGCTAACATACCTAAATCTCAAATATTAGTGCATTTGTTTGAACTTAGTCAATACAAATGAGTTTCGTCAATCCCAATAGGCCTATTCACAATATTCGCGCTCACTATTACTAGTGATTAAATGGTTCATAATAAGGGATATTGGTTTTAGCAAGGATAGTACTTAGTGATAATAAAATAATCAGGCAAGCATACAATTGAAAAGCATTGTGTTCGGTTGAAAAATAATAGCATGTATTCCCCCCAAGGGTTTGTAAAACAATTAAGTAATGGAAAGTGGGGCTATGAACTCACCTTAAGTTATGTAGTAAGTAGTGAAAGTGATGGTCGAATCGCGAAGGTTTCTACGAGCAACCTATAATAGAATGTTGCGACTTATGATTGGAGTAAATAATATGAAGAATTGCCTATATATGTCTTGCATTTAGTCCATGATGTAGTACTTAGTATAGTGTAAGTCTTTGAATAAAAATGGTTTATGAAACATGTATAGTTTGTATATCGCTTACTATCGTTCGGGCCGACATAATTCAGAGGTCATGTAGTAAACGTTCGAGGAGCCAGGACACTTTAATTCGTAAATCCACAACTCATCTCGACGGTTTACTTTAATGAACCCCTCACATGAGGCTCCCTACTATTGTAGTATTTGATAAAATATATATAAGTTTTTGATCCAAAAAATTACATGTCCAAATAATTGAATAAACTTAGGAAAGTTTACTTTAGGATGAAGATTGTTGTTACAATGAGTTTCTTGAGTCTAGTATGACAAATTCTTGTAATATCTCATGGTTCTTTTAGATTAAGTAGATCCAAATTGTATGTTCAAGTTATCGCCAACTCTTTAGCTCATGTTTTCGCCTAAGTAAGTTTATATGGTCATTTAGTCATGGCCTTGCCATGACCTTTGGTCATTGTTCCATGGTCTTGAGACTCAACCTTGGCTCTATCCATGGTTGTGGTCTTGATTCTAGGTCATAAGACCTCTTGTTCTTTTTATAACATAACCATTATATAGTGACTTATATATGTAAATAGTTGTTAAGAAACTGAGAAAAATCTCATTCGTTATTGGTTTTCTGGAGACGTGCACCTGACTTTTTGAAGAAAACGTGATTCCGGACAACTTTCGTGCTTTAACTTTTTCATGAAACGGACCAGAAAGGCCTCTTTTTGCGTGTTTTATATTCTGTCATAGAAACTATTTTGGCAGTTTTGCCGCAAAGTTTTGGTAACTTCAAATGGTCATAACTTTTGACTCGTATACTCGTTTTAGGTGGTTCAAATTGCTATGGTTTTCTTGTTAGGTCCTCTACTACAATATGTAATGATCTAATATCATAATTTTACCATTTTGATCAGATATCACCAAGAAAGTCACTAGTTTACTTGTTTAAATAACTTATCTTAACAATCATATACAATAAATTGTTTTACTCATTTTTATACATCATGGACATGATCACAAGACAAAATATAGCATGAATGATATGTAAATAACATGATTATGATATTTAACAAAAAGTATGTTAGGGTTTGCTTACAACTTTGGGCTTTCTAAAAGAAAGGAAGTTAAGAGCAAGGATTAGGACTTTGATTGAACAAGCTTCTCTTCACTGTAGCAATCCTTGTACCCTTGTATTCTTGAAGGATTTCTGATGAGTGTTTAGGTGACTTGAGTGGATCTAAACTCAAGAGAATCACCTAAAGTTTCTAAGGATTTGAAGTAGTTACTTTGTAGCTTGAAACTAGTATTTGGATAAATCAAAACTTAACAAAAGCTCTGGAATTGATATGGAACTTGTGTTTCTTGAATAATACTTGAAGTATACTACCAAAGGGAAGTTTATATGTGTTCTTGGACGTTGGAAATGAAGAGGGGGGGGGGGGGGTGGGGTATTTATATGGTCTTGAGAAGGTTAGTTTGGATGACTTTTCAAAGCTTATCAAAGAAGCTTGAACACATGGACTCATCCTAGATGATCAAGGCCTCATCACAAGCCACCAAGGTTTGTGAATCATCCCTATAGTCGGCCATATGAAGATATGGTGTTACTAGATGATTAACTTGGTATTATCTAGCTTACGGAGTGAGTTTTGGCTCCGTTAATCGCTAACTGTAAGCCGTTAAGCCACGAAACGTAAAACTGTGTATCGTAAAAATACGAAACTTGAAAGAATGACTAAACTTGTCAATATACTCCATAATAAAATATAAAATGAGTGGTAGGTTCCATTGGGGTGCTCAAACCCTGCTAAAACTGGAAACACGGGTCTAAAACGCGTAATACGTAAAACGTACGAATATTGTGTAAAATTGAGAAAAGTAAAATGTTACTTTTCTAATATGATAATAATGATTTAAAAAGACTTATAATGTCTAGACCGGGCTCAGTCTAGTGTCGGTTGGTATTAAATGTCTTTTAGACATAAAACCGTAAGCCTAAAAATCAAGGAATGATTTTTGGTCAAAGGAGGAGAGAAAAATATGTTGACTTATTCCAAAAATATGAAAACTCAAATCGTCTTAGAAACGTGGTGCAGGTATAGGCTAAGGTTACGGCTGAGTAAAAACGCTTAAAAGTTAAAAGTCTAGTTTTTCACGGCCGAGTTTTATTTGGTCATGTTTTTCACAGTCATGATTTATTCTCAAATAAATCATGAGTGTATCAAACATTTTTCTGATACGGGGAAAATTAACGCGGTCGAGTTTCGTTGTGCGTAGAATTTTTGAATGACGTTTTACCCTAAAACGTGTAATTCCTTATTAACTTTCGCGAAAATGATCTGATGAATGTCAAACTTTTAATTTGCTATGGAAATGATTTATCACTCGAGGCCAAGAAACAAAAATCAAATTTCGGGAAAAATTTCTGGAAAATGAATAGTAAAAGTGAATAGTAAAATTTTCCGAGAATAGTAATTAACCTGAAAATGTGAATTGTTACATATTTAATGCATGAGTGACTACTAAGGATGCCATGTTAGGAGCTAGTTGTCGGCTCGACATAGGAAGAGGTAGAAGCTTATAGAGTTGGGGAAGATCGTACACGGCCCCACGGATGGTATTAAGGAATATAACACGTCATCCACACAATTGTAACAAACTAGTCAATTAATGAAAGATAGCTAGGGAGTAGTGAAATCTAAGTAAACACATTTCTCTCATTATAAGGTTTTTCTCAACATTTTATTTTCTTGTTATTTTATTTTTATTGCATTTGTAGTTATTTGGGTTAGTTGACTAGCAACTAATTCCGCCCACTTTTCCAATACCCGAGATTTTTACTTGCTTTCCATAAAATATAAAATACAAAGAGAATCATCCCTCACCTCTAGACATAGTTTAATTAAGTTTGGATGCTAACGAACACTATTCCCCAAGTAGAATGATCAATCCCCCGGTACTTGCCACTACACTATACTACATCGGTCTGGTACACTACTTGGTGGGGATTGCAAGCTTCTCGAGATCCCTCAAGAGGTAAAACCTTTTGCGTAGGCACAATCCCACGCATCCATCCATGAGGTTGAACACGCCGTATACAACAAGCTAGGGTTTATAAATTACCTTAATATGTCGTATCCGTGGGATTGGATACGTCGTATTAACTATCTGTATGAAAATATTAATTCTGGGTTAGGTTTCGAATACTCCGTATCCACAAACAGGATACACCGTATCGAAAACCTAACAAATAGTTTTAAATTTAAAATCATAAAATGAAAGAAATAAACAAAAGTCATGTCCAGAAGTGGAATACGTCGTATCCATGAAGTTGGATACGCCGTATCAACTAGCTAGACAAAAAAGTTTAGAATAGTAATGAAAATAAAAACAAATAGAACACTTCGGGTTGTCTTCCGGACAATACTTTTGTTTATTTCTGAGTTGTTAAGTTCGACTCTCTTCCACTATACGCCATTCTTGTTACGAACGCCCCTATTCCTTTAAACTATAGCAATTGTTTGAACACATGATTGACCCTCTATTCAGTTCGCAAGAATTCTTCAGTTTCCAGATTCATCGTTGTCATGCATTATTCTCCAACATCGATTGAATTTCCTGTGACTTCAAAAATTTCTATTATAACAGTTGGTGGGACTGGGTATGGTATACCTAATAGTTAAAACCTTCATTCCTTAAACGCTTCTTCTGCTTCATCAACATAGTAAGCTTTAAATTGTGGCTGAAAATAATCATCAAAATAATCCAAATCATCTTATTCACCTTGTTATTCTTCCACGTTCTTGGTGTATTCAAATTGATTACTGACTTGATTTTCGGCTTTCTTTTCTAAAGGAACCTATGAAAATGACACTCACATGATTCCCATTTTCTGCTTCTCCCATAAATTCCACACATTCTTCACTCCGCTCTTTGTAACCTTGTGCTTACCAAATACCCCCACAATTCATTCTTATATTCCTCATCCATTTCGCTAAACTTCAAAAATTTTACTTCCAACCATTCATGAAAAGTCAAGTCTTTAGCTTTTATAATTTCACCAGTAACATTATCCTTGTATTCTTATATATTCACTTCCTCAATCCTATAGCATTTTCCTGTTATTTTAGAAATATTAGGAGGCCATGTCTTCCAAGCATCATTTTCTTTGTTATCCCAATCAATCTTTTCACCGCTACTCCATCGTAATTATTCTTCTTGCATTTCTTGCCATTTAAGAACCCATTCATCATTAGTCATTCGTACCAAACTCTCATGTGTGAACAAATCAGCGTGAATAGAACATTCATGAATTCATTGAACATGGTGCGCAAGGGTGTCTCATATGTAAACACATAAGTATCGATTTTCATGAAGTTCATGTCTTGTAGTCCTTTCTCCTATGCAATTATTTTCATACTTATGTTAACTTACATGTTTTAGTCATTTTTTTATTCTAACCTCGGGGTCTAATCCACGAGTCCTAAGGAAGGGCACCAATGAAGCTAGGTAAAGGGTACCGACAAGGGCTGTAAATCAACAGAACGTTTAGTGAAAATTTAATGAACTGTCTAGCAAAAAGGTCGCTTTTTTATTAAATGAACGAACATGAACAATAGTTTACGTTCGTTTAGTTTAATAAATGAACATGAACAAAATTCGTGTCCGTTTATTTATGTTCGTGAACAACCGATTATGTGTCCATTAACATTCGTTTATGTTCTGTTATTTATTATGCTCGTATAGCTTATCTTTTAATTGTATAATTTCAAAATTGGGTTGTTTAAACAAAAAAAAAAAAAAAAAAAAAAAAAAACTTATAAATAATATATTATGCATCATTTAATAAAATTTATGTTTGTTTGTCTATGTTCATTTTTGTTCGATCGATTATGTTCGTTTAGCATCCGTTTAATGTCTTAATGCACCAACATAAAAAAACTCATTTTCTTAATTAACGAACATAAACAATAAAAATTGTCCGTTTAACCATTCGTGTTCATTTATTTGTCCGGTTAAAATTAAACGAATGAACATTAACAAGGCTTTGTTCGTGTTCAGCCCTAGTAACGACTAACAACCATAGTGATATGAATTACCTACATAGCTAAAGAACTACACTATGATAATATAGACAATAGACATTGTTAGATCGATGTAAACTCTGATCAAACTAACTATGTAGCTTGTAAAGGTTTAGCAATCTTGAATAACTCCAAAACTACTAATAATGAAATACTGATATAACTCTGTTAAGTATGCGGAATCTATTTAAACAAAGCTAAGAAGAATAACAAAACTTCAATGATTATATTAAATTCAAACTTTGAACCTGCTTACTATACAGATTCACTAACAACCCTACTCGCTAAAATAACTCTCTAAAAATATCGTACGTATGCATATATCTTTAATACTATCATAGGGGTCCTTTTATAGGCATAAGGAAAACCCTAGTCGGTTTACAATTCTTGTACGACAAGTAAACTAATTCTAAGTAAAATACTTCTAGAATACTCTAATCTTAACTTTACATAACAATCCTTTAACGATTTACAAGTTAGTCCTTTAAGAATAGCAGTACTTTGACTATCTTCATACGAGCAGTACTTTGACCTTTATCCACAAGCAGTACTTTGACTTTCTTCAACAGTACTTTGACTTTATATCCCAACAATCCTCCCCTAACTTGAATTCTACTTACATGATTTCAAGTTTCTTTGTGATTCTTTAACCGCAACATTTTTTTCTTCAAGGAAAGATTGTATCTTTAACTTCTGTCTGTCTTATGCTCAATGTGTGTATTGTCATCATCAATTTACTCTTTATCAGCTATAGATGATATCTTCACAACAACTAATTTTAGCTACTCAGCAACATATGACAAAGTGTACATCAGATCATAAAGTTTCATACTATTCTCATCACTTCCAGGTGTGTTAACTCCTGTGAGAGGTGAATCATTGAAAATTAATGTATTAGATGTCTCTTAACCAAAGCCATTAACTCTGGAGTAGCAAATGTTTAGGTTAAAAACCATGGTACATTGATAACCATATGATTTTTAGCAAATCATCAGCTATCAACAGATTTGTTAAGTCTTTACCAAGATTCGTTTGCTTTTGGACTAGTTAGTTCTTTTAGTACCAACACTACCATGGTAAACTAATTACCATACAAATGGATTTTCCATAGCCTTTACCACAAGCCATTTTCTTGTGGGCTAGCCAACTCTTCACTATTACGGATATGGTGAGTTGAAAACCATACAATTTTTAGTAAATTGTCAACTAAAAACGGATTTGATAATCACATCAGAGCCATACCCTCATGATGAATCAAACTCTTTCTTGTTTATTAAACATGGTGAGTTGATTACCATTTGTTGTGTAGTACAAGTACTAACACCATGTGTTACTCTTAAAACAATTTGTTGCTGTCATCTTATGCTTCAAAAAGTTTTTGCCCTTTTTATTTTTAATTTTAATCAAAAGACTTTACTGATTTAATGTTGCAAGCCGTACTTTGATAAAGTACTGTTTTTCTAGCAGTAGTTTGAATAAAGTACTTATTCTTCAAAAAGACTTATATAAAAAAAACCATACCAGTAATCATGCATCATCATCTTCTGAAGTTGTCCATTTAATAAACAATTCAATAACCATCAGTGCTATTTCATTCTCATGTTCAACTTCCATACCATGATCTAGCATTCTCCTCATAAGATCTCTTGTAAGTGGATATCTCCTTTCTGCTAGCATATGAATCATGGTACCATCTTCTAACTCAAGTAAATGCACTCCTGATGCTTCAAAAAATCTCCATCTTGTGATTTCCCAATTTTCTTGAGTATTCTAGAGAGCATCATTACTTGTTTCCTTTGTTTCCCAGATGGTTGTAAGATCACCCAGTAAGACTAAACCCACTCCTGTTTGTAAAATATTCTCAAAATAAACTTGCACTTGTTGATACAGATGATATAAATATTCTTTGTCTATCATGTGCACTATGTCCCACAACAAGTTGAATACTCTAAAACTTCCATCTTCTCTATGAAAGATAAGATAGTCTCCTTCTGATGATTCTACAATAGAGAATGTAGAAATCATAGACTTTGTCTCACCAACTTCTGACTTCTTTGGATTCTTAAAATCAACAACTCTTAAATAATTTCTCAGCTCATCAACTGTGTCTGTTCTCAACTTAACCAATTCATCATTAGTTGTCCTTTTTCTCTTTAAGCTTCTTTTGGCAGCTCTATCTTTTCTTGCATCCATAATTAGCTTTTCCTTTTCAGATTCATAAGGAATAATACTATCAACATTCCTTTGAATAGCTTCTCTAACAACATCATATAAGCTTTTCATATCTGGATATCTTAACTTCTGTAAGCCTTTATATCCTTGACCCTTCAGAAAACTCATCATGGAATTTCTTTGTTGTGCAATAGTCTGTGGCCATTTTGGTTGAACAATTGGCTCTATTGGTTCAGCATCCAATTCAGCTTGCAACTTTCTGACAACTTCTTCATTTTTAGCTTCCTCAGTTACTTTTAGCTCTGCTAAAGTATACTTCTTCTTCTTTTTCTTGGATTCTATCATGATTCCTTTTCCTTTATCTTTTGGATCCAACTTTTCAGTAGATTGAGAAGAATATTGTAAAACTTGAGATTGTTCAACTCCAGGAATACTAATACCTCTTAGTCTTGACATGTTGAGGATAATATTAGCAATGGTCTCATCATCACTAGCACTGTGTTCTCTAATCTCTTCTTGCTGAATAGGATTTGAAGGACCAACATCTTCATCAAAATTGAGAGTTCTTGGTGTAATAAGATTTTGCCTAGCAGTACCTTGAGAAGCAGTACCTTGAACTCCAGTACCTTGCACAGAAGTACCTTTAACATCAGTACCTTCCAAATCTATTTCTTCTCTACTTTTAACATCAACATCAACCTTCTCCTGTTCCAAAACAACTTGCTCAATTTCATCACTTTTTCTTTCAGTAGTATCTTGATGAGCAGTATCTTGATGAGCAATGTCTTCAAAGAGTGGTGTATCCTCTTAATGCATCGTATGAGCTTCTTGATTTTGATCTTTATTATATTCAGCATCTTCATTCAGATTCTCACTATCCAAATTCCTCCCCAATGTGAATGAAGATTTCTTCTTGAGCTTCTTTCTCTTAGACTTAGAGACCTTCTTAGTGTGATGACCACTCTTATTCTGATGCTTGACCTATAACCTGTGATGTTTAACAAGTGGCCAAACAGATCAATGCATTCTCTTGAATTTAGCTTTCAACTTCAATAGTTGTGCAGCTAGATCATCATTCTCTTTCTTCAGTCTTTGCAATTCCCTTGTCAAGACATAATTATCCATTTCTCCCTCATCTCCTCCAGATGTTTGAGACCCATCTGTGGAAGTATAATCATTGGGAGATGGTGGTGGATTCACACCTTGATCTGAATCATCATGTGCAGTACCTTGCAAAGAAGTAGTACGTTCTCTTGAAATAGTATCGAGAAGATTCATGAGCTGGTGATGAAGTATTTACAGAATCTGAATACTCAATAGCACTAGGTAAATTAGTTGCATCTCTAACAGCCTGTGCTACTTCTAAAATTTGAGCAGTCAAAGGTGTATTATGCCCAGAAAACTTGACACTCTTTTTAGCCATGAAGGTAAACACCTTTGAAGGAAGTAAGACAACATGTAAAAAGCTTGGAGGTTTAGGAAGATCCTCAAGCTGTTTGTTAAAAAAAACTGAACAAATCTAGGATATATCAAAAATGGTGAACCATTATTGATATGAGATAGCATACTATCAAAGATCATATGTGAGAAATTAAAAGGTTTATTGGTAGCTAATCCTACTAATGCAGAGGCTATGGTTTGACCAAACTGATCCCAGGCAGTACTTTTAGGACTTAAGCAATGAAGTAAAACATGAATAAGATACTTCCATTGAGGACAAAATAAAGGCTTCTGAAAAGTAATTTTAGTGAGATCACCTTCATATCCGATATCTTTGAGTGTACCCCCATAGTATTTGTCTATCAAAGCAAATAGTACATTCTTCATCATGAAACAATAAATATGCCCTTATTGTAGCCTTAGTAATTCGAATTGTCCTTCCAGCAGCCTTAGCTTGAATAAAAGATTCATCATCGTCATCATCTTGAACAAAAGATTCAGAAGTAGGCCAAAATTCTTGAATCCATGGTCCAATAATATCAGGACTGACCAGAAGAGCATAATTGATTGACGACCAGTTAAGAAATCATTAATAGCATGAAAATCTACATTCAACGCCGTCTTGTCCAAATTGGCGATCATATTATGCTTACTGCAGGTTGGACGAGTAACCATGGATTGTTTGTGGAAGAATATGTTCGTCGGCGGTGGATTTGTTGAAGATTGAATGAATGAAAGGGAATAAAGATCAAATTAAAATGAATGGAAGAGATTAAGGCATCAATATATGGGTAAGATTTAAAAAATCACGGCCCAATTAATGATTTTACCGTTATTTTTGGCATTTATCCCCTCCGTAGCAAGTTTGTTACTTTTTATCCCTCATTTTTGACCGTTGAACAGTATCCGAAAAAAGAGCAGTACTTTCCATCTAGAATTAAGAAGTATTTTCATTGAGTACAAAGCAGTACTTTCCACAAACAGATACATCAAAGTATATCTTCAAAATAACTGTGTTGCCTCCCCTCAAACAAAGCATATACTTTCAAAAATCCATGAAGAAAGTATTCTAAACTAAACTAAATCCTCCCCTCAAATGTAGCTTAATAATTAATCATACCAATACTTACCACTAAATGGTTGAATCTTGAAACATAAATCCCTTTGTGAGTAAATCAGCTACATTATCATCTGTGTGGACTTTAATCACATTAATAAGCATGTGCTCATAGAAATCACGAATAAAGTGATGTCTAATCTGAATGTCCTTGGTCTTGGAATGATAAACAGGATTCTTCACAATGCAAATTGTACTCTCATTGTCAATGTTGATAGGAGTATTCTTAAAATTGAATCCATAATCCAAGAGTTGATTCTGAAACCAAAGTACTTGTCCACAATAGCTTGCAGCAGCAACATATTCTGCTTCAGTGGATGATGTTGCTGCAATTGTTTGTTTCTTACATTTCCATGAGACTAATCTCCTTCCAAGATATTGGCATCCTCCAATGGTTGATCTTCTATCATAATTATCTCCTGCATAATCACTGTTTGAAAAAACTTCTAAGTGAAAACGTGAATCCCTAGGATACCACAATCCTAACTTAGGTTGTTGCCTGAGATACCTAAAAATCCTTTTGACTGCATTCATATGAGAAACCTTGGGTTTGACTTGATGTCTTGCACATAAACATACAGCAAATGTGATGTCAAGTCTAGAAGCAATTAAGTACATAAGGCAACCAATCATTGATCTGTAAAGTCTAACATCTAAATCTTCTCAATCTCCATCTTTTCCTAATGCTTTAGTAGCATCAATAGGTGTGGAGGCTGGCTTGACAGTGGTGAAGTTAAACCTTTTTAGAATGTCAATGACATACTTATCTTGACTAATGAATATTCCACTACTTGATTGTTTAACTTGAAGCCCCAAAAAGAAAGTTAATTCACCCATGGAACTCATTTGAAACTCTTGTTGCATGAGCTGCCCAAATTCTTTCACCATTGACTGCTTTGTGGCTCCAAAAATGATGTCATCCACATAGACTTGAACAAGCATAATATCCTTTTTGTCTCTCTTGATAAACAAAGTCTTATCAATTGCACCTCTCTTGTAGGCAAGTTGCAATTGAAAAGTGGAGAATCTTTCATACCAAGCTCTAGGAGCTTGATGGAGGCCATACATAGCCTTAACAACTTTATAAACTTTGTTTGGATGTGCAGGATCCTCAAAACCAAGGGTTGTTTAACATAAACTTCGTCTGTAATAGTGCCATAAAGAAAGGCACTCTTGACATCCATTTGATAAACAGGAAATCCCATATAAGATGCAAAAGCAAGAAATAACCTTATAGCTTCAGTTCTTGCTACAGGAGCAAACACTTCATCATAGTCCACTCCCTCTTCTTGTCTATATCCTTGTGCAACCAATCGTGCTTTGTTCTTGATGACATTCTCTCTTTCATCTCTCTTAATCCTGAAAACCCATCTTGTACCTATTAATCTCTTTCCATCTTGTAAATCACATAATACCCAAACCTCTTGAAGTTTGAATTATAAAAGTTCTTCTTGCATGGCTTCAACCCAACTCTCTTCAGCTAATGCTTGAGATACCTTCTTAGGTTCTACTTGAGATAGAAAGCAAGAAAATAGGCACATTTGTTGATCCTTATGATTCACCCTGTTTTGTTTATAAAAAAAGCTAAGTAAAGCAGTATGTTGCTTAGAAAGACCTTTAGCTTTTGTTCTTGTGATCACTCCTGAAGTGGAAGGTCCAAGGATTTGAAAAAATGCCTTCAGCATTAAGGTCAACATCAATGTCTTCTAACTCAGGCATGTTTGGATCATTTAAATCATCAGGATTAGAATCATCAGCATTGATCCAATTTGATGTACTGAAGACATTGGAAGTACTGTCAACTGGTTCAACAGTACTTTGATTCAAAGTACTGTGAGAGTTATCTGTAAATTTAGCCTTAGCTTTTCTGCTTCATAAGCTCTCCTTTGATCATCTTCATAGGATTTTGCAATGGTTTCTTGGAAAATCATTCTGTTAAGTTCATCTTAAATAGCTTGGTCTTCATTATATAATATGGAATCTGGTTGAACACTACTTTTCTCTTGTTCAATAGTTATGGGATCTTCATCAGAAACATCTTTAGGTCTAACATTGATTCCATGAACAATGTACTGTGAATCTTCTTCTTTGTGAACAACTTGATTTTCTTCTCTGACACGAACATATTTCATAGAAGGAGTCAAAATATGAAGATCAAACATCCAATAAGGACCTTTACCTTTTTGACTTTCTTGATTTTCAAGAAAATCAACATGAAGACATTCTTAAACCTTTTTGGTAGCCTTGTTGTACACTCTAAATCCTTTGCTATTGGTACAGTAACCCAATAAGTATCCTTCATCTGACTTGCCATCAAATTATCCTAGAGAATCAATAGTATTCAGAATAGTCATAGGACAGCCAAAAGGTTTCATAAAACGAATGTTTGGTTTCTTTCCCATAAGCAACTCATAAGGTGTCTTCATCTGAGGTCTGGTGACTGATACTCTATTTAACACATAGCAAGTAACACTTACAGCTTCAGCCCAAAATTGAATAGGTAATAGAGAATCTGGAAGCATTGTTCTTGCTGCTTCTATCAATGTTCTATTCTTCCTTTCTGCGACACCATTCTGCTTTGGAGTTCGAGCAATGCTAAACTCCCTCTTAATTCCTTTCTTGGCACAAAATTCATCCATAGGCTTGTTTTTTAATTCAGTCCCATTATCACATCTAATGGATCTTATTTTGAGTCTCAATTGATTTTCAAGGGCTATTATAAGATCATTGTTTGATCTTTAAATCCCAAGAAAAAGACCCAACTAAATCTGCTACAATCATCTGTTACAACTAAGCAGTATTTCTTCTTGTTTAAGCTTTCAACAGAAACAGGTCCAAATAGATCCATGTGCAACAAATCCAAAGGCTCTCTAATAGTTCTTTTTTCAATCTTTTTGCATGAAGCTTTGTGTTGTTTACCCTTCTTACATGCCAAACATGAATGATCATTCTTGTATGTTTTAGAAGGTAAACCTCTAACTAAATTGCCTTTGACCAACTTGTTGATATTCTTGAAATTCACATGTCCTAATCTTCTATGCCATAGATATATGTGCTTCTTCCATTGTTGCCTTTGCCACTAAACATGTTGCTCTTTCAGTAGAGTTGATATTCTTCAAATCTAAGCTGTACACATCATTGGTTCTTGGTACTCTCAGGGTTACCAAGTGAGCATCAACAAACTTGAACTTAGGAGAGAGAATACGACATTCTGTGTTAAGGAATAAAACAGGATGTTTCTTGTCACAGATCTGAGAAACTGACAAAAGATTGAATTTAAGCTCCGTCACATAACGAACATTCTCAAAATCAATGCATCCAGTCTTGATGGTTCCTTTGCCAGTATTTCTTCCTCCAGTAGGATTGATGCGTGGAATTGTGCCCTCGCAAAAGGTTTTACCTCTCAAGGGATCTTGAGAAGCTTGCAATCCCCACTAGGCAGTGTACCTATTCGTTGTAGTATATTGTAGTGACAAGTACCGGGGGATTGATTGTTCAACTCAAAGAATATTGTTCGCTAGGGTTAAAAATCACTAAAACTAGGTCTAGAGGTGATGGATGATTCTTTTTGTATTTTTATATTTTAAAGAAAAGCAAGTAAAATCTCGGTTTTAGAAGGAGTGGGCGGAATTAGTTGCTAATCAACTAACCCAATTAACTAAAGATGCAATCAAAATAAAATAAACTGAACTTAAACTAATTTTGGTGGAAACAATAATGAGAGAAAAATGTGTTTACTTAGATTTCACTACTCCCTAGCTATCTTTTACAGGTTGATTAGTTTGTTACAATTGCATGGATGACGGGTTATATTTCTTAATACCATTCGTAGGGCCGTGTACGATCTTCCCTAACTCTATAAGCTTCTACCTCTTCCTATGTCAAGCCGACTACTAGCTCCTAACATAGCCTCATTAGTAGTTACCTACGCATTAAATACAACCAATATATCGTAGTACACCTCCGATCATGTTTCTTAAGATGTTCAAGCAAGTTACCAATTGGAAGTCTGCCAGTTTTCTTAAGCCTAACATCGAATTCATTCATCCACAACAATTATAAACAAACAACCAACTCATAATCAATATCTAAGTTTCATTACATCTAAGCAAACACAAAGAAAACCTAGCCTATCATGTTAAGGAGAAGACAAGTGTAAGATATAATCAAACAATAAATAGACATATTGAAAGCTATTTGAAAAAGGACTTATCTTCAATTAATCATGGAAGAAACAAGGGTTGAAACCCTTAAAAAAATTGTAAAATTCGCCTAGGGTTTACTCCCTTCAAAGTTGCACACAATGAATGAAAACTAGAAAACTATATATAGATTTTGTAATCTGCATCAAGAGGAATGTGTAACACCGTCAACTCGCCGCCAAAATAAACTCGTATTGCCTAGATCCACTTCTAACGCCGTCACTGTTTATAGACTCTCGGCCGTCACTCTTTGCATTAACACATGATGGCCTTGATAATTTAATACGTGACGCCGTCACGATCCCTTCAAAAAACATTCTGGCGCGTCATGTATAATTGATTTATCCACCCTTTTGTCAAGTCATGATGCCGTCACTAGCAAGATGTGACACCGTCAAGTGCAATATCCAGCATGATTTTGAGACTTTGTCGTTTTCTTCATTTTTTCGCTCCAAAAACGTCCAAAATGCTTCCTTTTCTTAAATTCCTCTCAAAAGTACCTAAAATGACAAAAAGGAACGATTTAGGGCAATATTTGATCAAATAATCTCGACTTCGGCTTTAAATAACCCCCCAACAGCGGTACACTTTTCGCTTCATCAAATACCCTTACACTTGAGATTTGCTTGTCCTCAAGCAAATGCACTTTTATTCTAATCAAAATACAAGTTAGGGGTCATTTAACAAAAATATAAAAGTAATTACAACAAATAATCATTCCACTTCAACCAAAAACAAGCACGGAAATTATACACTAGCACCTCACAAATAGTGTTTAGATACTCACATCTCTTGGGTGTAATAAAGTATATATCACAATATGGAAATGGAAAACATCTCTCACTACCTGTCATAGCAAATAGATTACCATAGGCTTGGGAAAGGAGCAAACCTCCACCACTTGGCGTAAGCACCTAGGCTAAACTATCAAAGAGGTCTTTTAAAAGGGTTATAACGTTAGGTGTAGGGATACGATAAACACGGTTTTGTTGGATAAAGGCAATATTTACTGGTGGCGAGTTAATCATCTTGGTCAATGATGAGGCGAAAAATGATCCGTTTTTAGGGGGTCATTTAAGCCGGAATTGGAATTTATTTGAACAAATATTGCCCTAAATCGTTCCTTTTGTGATTTTAGGTACTTTGGGAGTGAATTCTGGAAAAGGAAGCATTTTTGACGTTTTTCGAGCATAAAAGTGAAGAAAACGGCAAAGTCTTAATTTTCCTTGCTGGGAACAGTACCTGACGGCGTCAAGAGGAATTTGATGACGGCGTCAAGAGCAATTTTTGTGATGGCCCAGAGAAAACGTGACGGCGTCAGAACCAATGTTCTGAAAGGCTCAAGGCGCACTAAGGCGCAAAGGGGGTCAAAGAGCCTCAAGTCGAGGCGCAAACCAAGGCACGGGATTCATACATATGAGGCACACTATACATTTAGGTTTTTTATAACATATGTGACAACTTATGGAGCTTAAATAACACAAAATATTAATATTCAATGCATAATGCCACTTAATAGTTATTACATCTAACAAAGGTTGCATTTAAACCAAAAATATTAAGCAGGAAACATATCAGAATCCGTGAACTACCCTAAATTCCTGAATATACATTATAATATATGAGTTTATGATTTATAAAATTTAACAAATTACCATGTATCAAACTATCAACTATCAACAACGAAAAATCTATAGTTGTTTTGGTAAAACTTAACACTAAAGAAACAACACTTGTATCTGTTAATAAGCTACTATTCTTAGACATTAGATTACAAAAAAACATAGCTCTTTGTTGATTGTGTGTTTTAGTTTTTTTTTCTAAAATATTAGGGTTATTAGATACTTTATAACTTAAAGGGCCAAATGTATATAACATGTAAGCCCAAAATGTATCTTACTATTAAGAAAAAAAGGCCAAAACCCCGTTACATCTTCTAGGCGCACAAATCCCCAAGGTGCTAAAGCGCAAAAATCCCCAAGGCGCTGCGATTTTTAGGGGATTCATGCATGTCGTGAGCCTCGATCTAAAAAAATCCCAAAGGCTGGAGCCTCGTGGGATATAGGGAGTAGGCGCGCCTAAGGCACGATTTTTAAAACATTGGTCAAAACATGGCCGTCAAGAGTAAATGTGGCGACGACCCAGAACAAGATTACACATGACGGTGTCAGATCTGGATCTAGGCAATCCGAGAATATTTTTTGCGTCGGGTTGACGGCGTTAGAAGTTTCTTCTTGACGCCGTCACCTTAGTAAATCTATATATAGTTTTTGTAATTTTCATTCTAAGAGAGGACAATTAGGAGGAGAATTTTAGGGTCAAACTTAATAAACCTTAACATGACTTTTACGGTATTTTCAAGGGTTTTCACCCCTTGAAACCCGTCATGTTCAATTGAGATAAGTATCCTCTCAATTCATTCAATATGTCTATGTGTTGTTTGAATATATTTTACGCTTGTCTTAATTTTAACATGCTAGGCTAGATCTCTTGTGTGTTTGCTTAGATGTAATGAAACCTAGATGTTGATTATAGGTTGATTGCTTGTTTATAGTTGTAATGGATGAATGATTTCAATGTTAGGCTTAAGAAAACTGGCAGATCTCCATTGTGTAACTTGCTTGAACGTCTTAAGAAACATGAACCGATGTGTACTAGGTTTCTATGGTTGTATTTAATGCATGAGCGAATTCTAGTGATCCCATGTTAGGAGCTTCTGGCAGGCTCGACATGAAGTAGGAGCTTATAAAGTTGGGGAAGTAAGTACGCCACCCTACGACTGGTATTAAGGAATATAACCTGTCATCCACGCAACTGTAACAAACAATTAACCTGTAAAAGATATCTAGGGAGTAATGAAATCTAAGTAAACACAATTCTCCCATCCATTGTTCACACCATATTAGTTTAATTAGTTTAATTTACATTTTTGTTATTTTATTTTGATTGCATCTTAGTTATTTGGTTAGTTGACTAGCACCAAATTCCGCCGCTCCTTCCAATACCTGAGATTTTACTTGCTTTCATAAAAACATAAAAATACAAAAAGAATCATCCCTCACCTCTAGACCTAGTCCTTAGGCTTTCCAATCCTAGCGACACTATTCCTGAGTTGAACGATCAATCCCCCGGTACTTGTCACTATACTATACTACAACGATCAGGTACACTGCCTGGTGGGGGTTGTAAGCTTCTCGAGATCAGTCGAGAGGTAAAGCCTGGTGCAATTCCCACACATCAAGTTTTTGGCGTCGCAGCCAGGGGAATAGTTATTGTCTAGGTTAGGATTTCTTTTTACTAGGTCTACTTGCTAGATTCCTTTCTAGTAAGATTTTATTTTTATTTTTAGGTTTTCTTTAGTCTATCTATTTCTTCGTGTTTTTGTTCATAACTCTTTTCCATCCGACATCATGGAAGGTGGTAACATCTTTGAACCCATCAACCCACCACAACAAGACCACCCACAAAACCCACCACTAGCTAACCAACGTCTTAGGCCCCGAACCCTAGGAGGGTATTCCCGACCTAGCCACCAAGGCTATCGAAACACTATTGAGCTCACCCAAGGAGCCAATGTGCCCCCCTTGCGATCCGTCACCATCCGGTTGGTGCAAAGCGGATGTGCATTCAATGGACTTCGTTCCGAAAATCCAAATCAACATCTCAAGGACTTCCTTAAAATAGTAGATTCTATAGACCTTGTTGTTACAACTAGAGAGTCGACCCGATTACACCTATTCCAATTCTCTCTACGTGATCAAGCTAGTCAATGGCTTGAACGTTTACCCGCGGGATCCATCACCTCATGGGATGATCTCACCACTCATTTCCTTGCTCAATTTTTCCCACCGGGGAGAACTACCAAGCTTAGAAATGATATTTTGATGTTCCAACAACATCAAGGTGAAACTCTATATGAAGCATGGACTCGTTTCAAGGACTTACTCCAAAAAGTCCCTCATCATGGCATAGATCTTTGGCTCTAAGTCCAAATCTTCTATGACCATATCGATCTCTCCACAAGGCGAACCATTGACCAATTGGCCGGTGGCAAGCTACGTGATCTAAGTGCGGAAAAATCATGGGAACTCATAGAAGATCTTGCTCTCTATGACAACGAAAGTTGGAATGGTCCCCATGATTTGAACAAAATGGTCAAGGCAATATCTTTGCCTTCGAACAATTCTAGCACTCCCGACCGTAGGATCATGGAACTTGAGGACCAAGTTAAGTTTCTCATGAAATCTTACGAAGCTCCTAAGCCTTCAAGCCAAGTGAACAAAATCACTTCTTCATGCGAATTATGTAGTGGTCCCCATGACACTCGTGATTGCGTGTAATTCCCCGGAACAGCTTTTGCGGACTATGCATCTTCGTGTACCGACGAAGCGGAAGATAAGTGGTACACTTTCAAACTCGAGCCAAACCCTTACGGTGATTCCTACAACCCTTCTTGGAAAAATCACCCGAACCTTAGGTGAAAACAAAACCAAAACAAGTCTTCCAATCCGCCTAATCGTTACAAACCAAACGGTCCACCCTCCAACCGTACTTTCAACAACAATCCTTCTAACAACTATGGTAGTACCAACAATCTTGAAGGATTGATGTCCAAGTTTATGGCATATCAAGAAGCTCGCATAGCTAAGTTTGAAACCGAATTCAATCAACAACAAACGGAGATGACCAATAAAATTGACAACTTGTTGAAAGCCCTCAACAACCAAGCGTTAACTACACCTAGGAAGGACACTAGGGACGCCAATAGCGGAATCCAAACTAAGGACCCCTCGTCATCCAAACACATCCACTTTGTCAATGTTGTCACCATTAAGCCAATTGATAAGGAGATAGAAGAAATTGACAAGGATGAAGTTGGAGTAGAAACCGAGACTAGGGATGAAATTAAGGAAGTTGAGGTTAATAAGGGAGAAAAGTTAGGGGAAGTAGAGACTGTAGAAGAGTACTTTGATAAGTTGCCCACCAAGGAAGAACTGGAATATCACAAGGATTTATTCAATGATCCCAAGACACCATATATCCTTGGTTCACCCCTTATTAAAGTAGGTGATCCCTCTAACATCAACATACCATGCAACATTAGGCATATGCATGTATGGAAAGCTTATATAGATCCTAGGTCCCCTATAAACATCATGACTAGGACTTATTATAATTGGGTAATGAAGAAACAACTTGGTTCTAGGATAATGCCCAACAAGAACTTGCTAAGTAATTTTGTAGGTAGAGTGAAAGGATTGCATGTGATTGTCGGAAATTTCACTTATGAGACCGATTTTATGATAGTAGAGGATACTCGTCCGGTGATAGATGATTGCCTAAGTCAAGTACTGTTCAGAAAACCATTCGTTGAGGCCACTAAGATGAGTTATGATCCGACTCTAGGGATAGTTAGGTTCAAGCAATAGAATGATGAGATTGCCTACCAAATGCCCTATAAGATTGAATAATACCGCCTCCTATCAAACATAGAAACGGAACACAAACAAGTGACTTACTATAGGAATGATGAGGATAGACGTAGAGGAGTAGAGTATGTGATGAATAGAATGCTTGGTTTCTACAAAGAATGCTTGCAACTAGGTCCGGAATACAAAACTAATATAGAAGATGACCTAGAGAGTGAAACCAAAGATGAGGTCACGTAGTAACCCATGACCTTGAGTCTAGTTACAAGACTCGTAAATAAAGAAAAGCGCTTCTTGGGAGGCAACCCATGCTTTGTGTGATTTTTATTTTGTTTGATTGTTATTTGTTTCCATATGCATGCTTTATTTTTATTGTTGGTAGATCATGTTTTGAAACTAAATGGTGAAAATACTTTATTTTGTCGTTTGGCTTAGTCTTAACTTCATCCAAAGGTATTTCGCAAAAGATAAGTGTAAGGGGAAACCCCAAATTTGTTTTTAAGAAACAAAACCGATCATGATTCTCCACAATATTAAATGAACATGTATATTCATATTTGTTAGAGTCAAATGCTTGTATCGAGTCATAATGATGTTTTGCAGGATTTTCCAGGAAGTACGACATAAGTTTTTCCAGAAATTTTCCGGAAACTTAACGTAAGAATTTTTGCAGGTCACTTCTAACGGCGTCACATGTAAAAATCTGTAAATTTTGCTAGTTTTGTTTTTCTAACGGAGTCCTAAAGTTTTTGTTAATTCTTTAGTTTTATAATCTCCAAGGAATCTGCAAACATTCATTCCACAAGAATTATATCTTACCTTGTTTTCTAGGATTTGTTATCACATATAGATTGCCGCCGATTTTACGCGAGGTTGCCTTGTTTGTTTTCTCAGTTTTAATAGGTTATGTATGACAAGAAGATGATTTATATTCTCGAAGGGAAGCTTTGATTGTTCATTTTCTTGGAGGAAGATCTAACCTTGTTACCACACTATCCATACCGAGCAAATCAAGGGAGTATTTGATTTCATTCTGTAACCTATTTTACTTTTACAATCTTTAATTGAACATTGGGGACAATATTTATCCTAAGTGTAAGGGGAGGGTAAAATGATGATACCTTATAGGATACACTTGCACTTGAGTTTGTTTGTTTGATGGTAGGTGTGTAATAAAACTATGAGAAATACTTATTAGTGTAATTTAGCGCCAAATTTAAATTTTTTCACAACATTTAGGAGTGAAACTTTAGCCTTAGCAAGCGTCTCATGGATAGGAGTTGTATGACTAGCACAAAACCGTACCATTCAGAAAAATTTTCCACCCAAATATGTGAGGTTCGCCTTTAGATTTGATAGGAAAAGCATTCACTATTAGTGCTTATGAGTGTACCAGTAGCATTTAGATTCTAGAACTTGCGTTAGTCATACATCCCGAGACCGCTAGTGAGACTACATTCGTGTAGTAGGATTTACTACATGATAAGAGGCATTAGGATCACCCTTGTGTTAAACCCGTATCATAATTACTTGACCATTTAAGTCATATTACTTGGCTAGTTAAGTCAATTAATTTTTCCCACACCTTAGCGTTGTACTCATTTTTAGTACACGAAACCCCTAGTACAACCCACCGAGCCTATCTTTTCGTTTCTAACTTTAAGCATCTTACTTAAAGGAAGAATTTGTTAAAACCCACTTAAATGTACAACCAAATCTCCTTAGCCTTCCATGTATGCACTCATCTTTAGTGCATTATTGTTATATGTTTAAACCCTTAGTTAATTATCTAATTGATTACATGGTTGTTAAGTCGAGTCATATCCTTGTACATATTGTTTTGGGACGATTGGGACTCATGGGTAAAGTACTTATTTTATGGAGTAATGGGGAAGAACATCATATTATTACTCCCATATGTACGTTAATCTTAAAAGTACTCCAAGTGTTTTGATTATCTTAATTCGAGTTATTAGATTAGTTTATTGTAAAGTATGTAAAAATTCAAGAGTAAGGGGAATGTTCATTCCCTATGATGTATTATTTTGGATGGTGGGTAAGAATGTATGCAAAAATAAATAATAATAAAAAAATAAAAAGATCAAAAAAATCAAAAAATAAAGAAAAAGAGAAAAAAAAAATAGAAAAAGAAAAGAGAAAAAACATACGGACTACCATCCCGTTTCATTCTATGTTTATTTTATGTTTTTGTTATCTTTCATTTATTAGCTTAAGTCGAGTCTAGTCTTGGCTTAGCAACGCCATATTGTACATGTAATTAACCAAGATTATTAACTCGCCACCTATAAAGATTGCCTTTATCCAACAAAACCGTGTATCCCATATCCCTAAACCTAATGTTACAACCCTTTAAAAGACCTCTTTGATAGTTTATCCTAGGTACTTACGCCATGTGGTGGAGGTTTGATCCTTTCCCAAACCTATGGTAATCTATTTTGCTATGACAGGTAGTGAGAGATGTTTACCATTTCCATATTGTGATATATACTTTATTACACCCGAGAGATGTGAGTATCTAAACACTATTTGTGAGGTGCTAGTGTATCACCTCCGTGCTTGTCTTTGGTGTTTAGTGGAACGATTATTTGTTGTAATTACTTTTATATTAGTGTTAAATGACCCCTAACTTGTATTTTGACTAGAATAAAAGCGCATTTGCTTGAGGACAAGCAAATATCAAGTGTAAGCGTATATGATGAGGCGAAAAATGATCCGTTTTTAGGGGGTCATTTAAGCCGGAATTGGAATTTATTTGATCAAATATTGCCCTAAATCGTTCCTTTTGTGATTTTAGGTACCTTGGGAGTGAATTCTGGAAAAGGAAGCATTTTGGACGTTTTTGGAGCATAAAAGTGATTAAAACGGCAAAGTCTTAATTTCCCTTGCTGTGAACAGTACCTGACGGCGTCAAGAGGAATTTGATGATGGCGTCAAGAGCAATTTTGGAGACGGCCCAGAGAAAACGTGATGGCGTCAGAACATGGCCGTCAAGAGTAAATGTGGTGACGGCCCAGAACAAGATTACACATGACAGCGTCAGAACTGGATCTAGGCAATCCGAGAATATTTTTGGCAGCGGGTTGACGGCGTCAGAAGTTTCTTCTTGACACCGTCACCTTAGTAAATCAATATATGGTTTTTGTAATTTTCATTCTAAGAGAGGACAATTAGGATGAGAATTTTAGGGTCGAACTTAATAAACCCTAACACGACTTTTACAGTATTTTCAAGGGTTTTCACCCCGTGAAACCCTTCATGTTCAATTGAGAAAAGTATCCTTTCAATTCATTCAATATGTCTATGTGTTGTTTGAATATATCTTACGCTTGTTTTAATTTTAACATGCTAGGGTAGATCTCTTGTGTGTTTGCTTAGATGTAATGAAACGTAGATGTTGATTATAGGTTGATTGCTTGTTTATAGTTGTAATAGATGAATGATTTCAATGTTATGCTTAAGAAAACTGGCAACGTCTTAAGAAACATGAACCGATGTGTACTAGGTTTTTATGGTTGTATTTAATGCATGAGCGAATTCTAGTGATCCCATGTTTGGAGCTTCTTGCAGGCTCGACATAGGAGTGAAGTAGGAGCTTATAGAGTTGGGGAAGTAAGTACGCCACCCCACGACTGGTGTTAAGGAATATAACCCGTCATCCACGCAACTGTAACAAACAATTAACCTGTAAAAGATATCTAGGGAGTAGTCAAATCTAAGTAAACACAATTCTCCCATCCATTGTTCACACCATATTATTTTAATTAGTTTAATTTACCTTTTTGTTATTTTATTTTGATTGCATCTTAGTTATTGGGTTAGTTGACTAGCAACTAATTCCGCTCCTACATCAAATACCCGAGATTTTACTTGCTTTCATAAAAACATAAAATTACAAAAAGAATCATCCCTCACCTCTAGACCTAGTCCTTAGGCTTTCTAATCCTAGCGACACTATTCATGAGTTGAACGATCAATCCCCTGGTACTTGTCACTATACTATACTACAACGATCAGGTACACTGCCTGGTGGGGGTTGTAAGCTTCTTGAGATCCCTCGAGAGGTAAAGCCTGGTGCAATTCCCACGCATCAGTCAATTACATGTACAATGTGGCGTTGCTAAGCCAAGACTCGACTCGATTAAGCTAATCCAAAACTAATCAAATATAAAATAAACACAGAATGAAACAGGATGGAAGTCCATATGTTTTTTTCTCTTTTTCTTTTTCTATTTTTTTTCTTTTTCTTGGTTTTTTTGATTTTTTTTTCATACACTCTTACTCTACCATACAAAATAGTACATCATAAGGAATTTGCATTCCCCTTACACTTGAATTTTTAAATACTTTACAAATAACTATTTTAATGACTCGGATTAAGATAATCAAAACACTTGGAGTACTTTTCAAGATTAACGCACATATGGGGGTAATAGATGATGTTCTTCCCCATTACTCCATAACAATAATACTTTTACCCATGAGTCCCAATCATCCCAAAACAATATGTACAAGATATTACTTGACTTAGCAACTATGTAATCAATTAGACAATTAACTAAGGGTTTAAACAAATAACAATAATGCACTAAAGATGAGTGCATACAAGGAAGGCTAAGGCGATTTGGTTGCACATTTGGGGTGGATTGTTAACAAATTCTCCCTTTAAGTAAAATGCTTAAAGTTAGAAATGAAAAAGATTGGCTCGGAGGGGTGTACTAGGGGTATCGTGTACTAAAAATGAGTACAACACAAAGGTAAGGGAAAAAATAATTGACTTTACTAGTCAAAGAATTATGACTTTATTGGTCAAGTAATTATGATACGGTTTTAACACAAGGGTGATCCTAATGCCTCTTATCATGTAGTAAATTCTAACTACACGAATGTAGTCTCACTAGCGGTCTCGGGATGCATCACTAACGCAAGTTCTAGAATCTAAGTACTACCGGTACACTCATAAGCACTAATAATGAATGCTTTTCCTAACAAATCTAAAGGCGAACCTCAAATAATTGGGTGGAAATTTTTTTTGAGTGGTACGGTTTTTGTGCTAGTCATACGACTATTATCGATGAGACGCTCATTAAGGCTAAAGGGTCACTCCTAAATGTTGTAAAAAAATTAAATTTGGCGCTAAAATTATTTCTTTTAGTTTTATTACACACCTACTATTAAACAAACAAACTCAAGTGTAATTGTATTCTCAAAGGTATCATCATTTACCCTCCCCTTACACTTAGGCTGAACATTGTCCCCAATGTTCAATAAAAAGGATGTAAAAGTAATGAAGGTAAAAGAATGAAACAAATACTCCCCTGATTCGTTCGGTGTGGATAAATGGATAACATGGTTAAATCCTCCTCCAAGAAATGAACGTTGAAAGCTTCCCTCCAGAAATATAAATCATCTTCTTGTCCAATATAACCTGTTAAACCTGAGAAAACAATCATGGCAAACCTTGCATAAAATCCACGGAAATTTATATATATAAGAATATAATGCTTGTGGAATGAATGTTTGCAGATTTCCCGGAATTTATAAAACTAAAGATTTAACAAAAACTTTAAGACTCCGTTAGAGAAACAAAACTTGCAAAATTTCCAGAATTTTACACCTGAAGCCGTCAGGTTATGATCATGACGTCGTAAGAGTGTTCTGACAGAAATCTCATACTTAGTTTCCTAAAAATTTCTGAAAAAATTTACGCCTTAATTCCTAGAATTTCCTGCAAAATATCATTAGGACTCGATACAAGCATTTGACTCAAAAAAATACTAATATACATGTTCATTTAATATTGTTGTGGTTCATGTTCAATTCGCGTTCTTAAAAACAAATTTAGATTTCCCTTACACTTATCTTTTGCAAAATGCCTTTTTATGAAGTTAAGAAAAACAACAAGGTAAAGCATTTTCACAATTTAGTATGAATCATGATCCGCAAACAATAAAAATAAAGCATGCATACGGAATCAAATAAAATCAAACAAACAAACAATCAAATAAAAGATGGGTTGCCTCCCAAGAAGCGCTTTTCTTTATTTACGAGTGATGAGTGCTCAAACACTCATCATTTTTATCGTATTTAAACTGCCAAAACATACGAAAACAATCAAAAAGTCATCAAAATACTGAAATTATCCCAGGGATTATGTTTTATGTGTTTTAAATGCAATATGAGCAAAAACAAATGAAAAATGATCAAAGTTTGCAATATTGGCAGTTTCAGTCCCCCAAGTTTCAAAATTTGTCAAAAATAGTCCCTATGCATTTATTTTGAAAGAAAAGTCAACCCAAGTCCTTAAAAAATCAAAAGTTATCAAAAAAGGACTTTGGGTGAAAAGTTTGGAAAATTTACATGTTTGGTCCCTGGAGTTTGAAAATTTGCAGAAAAGATCCATGGGATTTTTAAAATGAAAAAATTTAATTGTGGTCCGTGTATCATTGGAATTTGGCAACTTTGGTCCTTGTAACAACTTTGGGAATATGACATTACAAACCCCTCAAAAATTCAGATATTACAACTTTGGTCCTTGTGATGTTTTGTTAACAATACCAAACGGACCCTTTGATTTATTCAAGTCCAAATCCATCCCCAAAACACAACCAGGCCCATTCACCCTCACCCTTGGCCCATTCACTTCACCCAGCCCACCCCTCCAATAATAATATTACTCCTCCCCATTTCAAATAATCCCCCTCAGTCAACAAAGTCAAACAATCAACCTTCCCCCCTCCTCCACCTCAGCAAACCCATTCCCTGCCTCCCCCAACTCCCATAAACATCCAAATTTCCTTAATTGTTTCTATACTACTCTCACTCAAACATCCTGACAAAGAAGAAATTGGCGCCAAAAGTAGGTTTCAATGGCTGGGATCATTCCCACCCAATTCAATGGGTGGGATTTACTCAGAGAAGTTCAAGGAAGTCATAGACATCCATATAAAGAGAGAGGAAGCAGCTGAGAGAGCAGTCTAGTGTAATTTAAGTTAATTTACGTCGAATAGTAACTTTACCATTTTCATTGTATGTTTAAAGCTTTCAAGTATTATTTTTACTAATTCCAGTGTATTGTAAAACAATTTCCAGTATCAATTTTAAGTTTGGTTGTATTATTCAGATTATGCAAGTTTATTTCCAAATTTCATGATTAGTGTACTATGGTTGTTTAGTGGTAAGTATGGACTGAATTAGGACACATAAGCTCCCATAAAGCTTGTGAAAGCTTTTAGTAACATTAAAACTTGGTTTTGTTTCAATATTCAATAATACAAAAAGGGTCAACTAAAGTCAACTGTGTAAGTTTGTGTTTGAATTCTGGATTCAGAAGAAGAGTGGAGCAAAGGAAGTTGTGGAAACTTGGTTTAGTGTCTCAGGGGAGACTATAGGGTGAATCTTGGTCCTTGGTTCATGCTTTTACTCTTGGAAGCATTTGTAAGCCTACTTTACAATTTCTATCTATTTACTATATAAGTTACTATCTTTGTTCATATTTGTGTGTTTTGTGTTCACCTAGTGTATTTAAGTAATATTAGAACTTAATATTGATTGTAGGTTTGATTAATTCCATTGCTCTCATAATTGTTAACTTAACTGTCATTATTAGCATTTTAGTAAATTTTAAGTAATTGTTGTTTTTGCTTCTGTTTGTATGCCCAGTTAAGTTTAATATACTAGTATGAATGCTTACATTTTAGTTTCATTGGCTGAATTGGTCATTAGCTTTGAAAATCTCAATTACAAGTTTATAAAGGAGTGTTTGGATGATCTGGTTTAAGGGACTCAGAGTTGGATTTGTTCTTTGATTGTTGTTGAAACAGGTCATCTTAGGTCATATTAGGATTGAGAATTCATAAAAACAAGTATCCTTTTGAGAAAAAAGTCAAATGATTGTGAAATGTACCTACACAGTTGATTGTGTAGGTTTTTGAGCACCACAACCACTCAAATCTTTGCAAAAGTGTTCAAGTTAACTTGTTTTAGTTTCATTATAGTTAATAACATCATAACTAATCAGTAAACCTAGATCAAATCTCAAAAAAGTCAATTTGCATAGTTTTCACAAAAAGTCAAAAAGTGCTTGAGTCAGAAATACTCAAAATGGCAAGATTTTTGTAGATTTTTGTGTTATGATTAATGATTTGAAATTTCTTGTGTGCATAATCTACCAGCTGAACTCTTGATTCCTTGCATTTTTATATTTTTGTGAATTGTTATTGTGGACCATATTGCCCTTCAAAGTAGGCTGTAGGGGAAGAACATCCCTTGTGCATCAGACCCTCAGCAACACCACCACCTTTGGTGGTTGATTGTGGCCACCCAGTGGGTCCCACAGTCCAATCTTGGGTTTTTCCAACCCCCCTCCTGGCAAGCTTCAAGTATTGACCATTGGTTTGACCTTTGACCTTGTGGACCCGACTTGGAATTGCCCTCAAACTCTGTCCCATTTTTGTCTCAGAATCCAAATAAGCAAGTGCTTATTGTGGATTCTTGGCTTATTCTATTGACTTATTTTAGTTAATTTAGCTCAAACTTGTTCATATAACTCAGTTCAACCTAGATTAACCATGGTGGACCCCACATAAGCCATTTTAGCTTAATTCCTTGTTCAGTCAAACAAAGTTAACTGTTAGGGTAATAAGCACTCAAAGTGCTTATTTTTTGAGCTACATAAAAAGTGTTTTTGTAAAAGGTGTTAGTTTTTAGTGTAAAATTAGTTTGGAAAAAGAAAAAACTCAAAAAACCAATTTTAATTATAGTGATAGCTTCCATTTAATAGAAATTATCATTTTAATTTTCTTTTTAGCTTATTTATAAGCACTTTATCATTTTTATATTTTTATTAAATCTCTTTTATATTAAAGTAATTTTAGAAATTTTTCCAGAGTTTTCTTTTGTCTTTTAGTGGTTTTTAGAATTAATTTTAGTTTAATTAATTATTAATTAATAATTAAGAATTAAATAGCATAATTAGATTTTATAAAGTAACACCTAGTTTTTATAATTTTTCTAGCTTTTATATAAGTTAAAACATTTTTATAAATTTTTCTACAATTTCTACTGTTCATTTTCCATTTTTTATATTATATTTAGTTTAATTGGTAATTAATAAATAATTAGAATAATAATTAGTAAATTAGTTTAAAAATACATAAAATCAACTTTTTATAATTTTTAGGATTCCTGTGATGGTTAATTAGATTTATAAAAATCTTCTTAATTATCTAAGTCATTTTAGTAATTTTTAGTAATTTAAATCAATATAATTAGTTAATAAATAAATAATTAGTAATTAATTAATAATGAATAATTAAATAGTGTAAAAATAATTTTTCTTTTTCTTAAAATTTTCTTTATTTATTAGGATTGTAAAAATAATAATTTCACACTTGTAGCCTTTTCCGTTCATCAGTTGTACTTTCTGTTACGTTCGTCAGCGTACGTTTTTGATTAAAACGTATGTTTTTAGGTTTTAAATCGAATCTTCTTAATCTCAATTCCAGTAATCAATCCCATAGCTTTCCTAAGCTATTTCTGTTCATAATTTCCAAATAATTCTCATTACAACCCTTTTACGTGAATAATCACCCGATCACAAGCACGCTAAAGCACAATTCACACCTCGTCGGGACATAACGACCTGGTGATACCCTATATTACCCGGAAGCATTGGTCTAGGTAGTTTGACTATATTGACCACATCCGTGGTTGACTTTAGTTGACAGCTTTAGCATCAATCAAAATTTGGCGCCGCTGCCGGGGAGGTATGCGCGTTTCTATAGCGTCATTTGAGATTAGTGTTATTTCACATCAATCACTATACAAATACCATCACTTTTGTAAATTTTAAATCAAAACATAAAAAAGTCATTAACACTTTTCCTAAAGTGTTAAAACACCAAAAAAATAAAAAAAACAACAAAACAGATCGTTACGTTTTCTATATTGTGTTTCTTTTAAGGTGATTCTTAAAGAAATACGATTTTGGTAAACGAAACGATACCAAAAATATTGTCCAAAAGTTTTCACCCATACATAAAAACACAAAAACATCCGTCTTTTCTTGTGAATAATAATAATACATAAAAACCAACCATCGCAAACCAAGACAGAACACCTACCAACTGGGGGTGTGAACATAATAAGTTCCCAAACCAAAGATTTAAAACTTGCCTTTGTATCCCTGTGAATGGTGTACCTTTCTTAAAGAAGCCACTTGCTTGTGATTATTGGTTTAAGTTCACTGTGGATTTGCCTCGATTTTGTTTTGATTGGTTTTATCTCTAGTGCATGCGCACTCGTTCTTCAAGGTCCACGAGCCCATTACGTGAGCTTGTTCAGAAACCTCGAAGACCTCGTAGACGATCTGCACCAACAGTCGGATCTGAGATCCGTACTGTTGCCTCACCCACTGTCACCATGGCGGAAGACCGCCCCATGTGTGAGCTTCTCCAAGAACCCATCGAGGGTTACGGAGATGCCATTGTTGTTCCAACCATCGTGGCTGATAATTTTGAGCTCAAAACCGGGTTACTCAATCTTGTAACCTCAAGTGAATTCTACGGTTTTGAGAGGGACGATCCTCATGCTCACATTCGATTGTTCAATAAAATCACATCGACCATCAAGTACAAGAATGTCCCTTGTGAAGCAATAAAACTTCTTCTCTTCCCATTCTCCCAGGAGGGACAAGCCCGGATTTGGCTTGAAAAACAACCTCCTCGGTCTATTGAGACATGGGAAGATCTTGTCAAAAAATTTGTGAATGAATTCTTCCCACCTTCCAAGACCACGAGTCTTAAGAACGAAATCACCAAGTTCACTCAGAAATACGATGAATCTTTTGGTGAAGCATGGGATCGTTTCAAAGAATTACTTCGCAAGTGTCCACATCATGGTTTCTCAGAGTTGATGCAACTGGATACTTTTTACAATGGCGTGAGCCAAGCTGATCAGGATTCTCTAAATGCCTCCGCAGGAGGTAATTTCTTGAGTAGAACCACAAAAGAAGCTTTGCAAATCATAGAAAACAAGTCCAAGGTCCGCTCTACATGAAGCAAACCGGTTGTTTCTCAAATCAATGCGGGTCCTTCCACTTCATCTTCTGTGAGTCAATCTAGCACGGATGCTAAGATTGACAAGCTCACTGAAGCTATTCAAGCTTTGGTTCTCGCCCAAACAAAGAAAGTTTCGTTTCCACAACATCCTCCACCTGCTGAGCTTAAAAAAGTGGAAGTCTGTGTGACTTGTGGTGGGCCGCATGCCTACTACAATTGCACATCTACTGATGTTACTCCATATGAAGCTCATGCTGTAGCCGGGTCCCAAAATCAAGGAGGCAATCAATATCGCCCTCCTATGGACCCTAGCTATCGTCCTCATCATCATTATCCTAGACATCCTGGTTTTAAACAAAACCAAAATGTCCAAAACCGTGGCTAAAATCAAAATAGAGCAAACCAAGGTTTTCAAAACCAAGGTAACTTCAATCAGGGTCATGGTTTTCACAATCAAAACCAAGGTTTCCAAAATCAAGGTTTCCAACATCAAGGAAACTTTAATCGAAACCAAGGTCAGCGTAATTTCAATCCGGGATATTTTCATGGAAACAACAACCCTAATCAGGGTAATTTTCAAAATTAAGGTCCCAATCCGAACAATCGAGCTCCAAATATTCCTAATCCGAATCAAGCCGTTGTTCCAACCGGGCCTTCATCTGATGAGTTGTTAAAACAATTCATGAAGTCCCAAGAAGAGTTGAACAAGTTGCTGGTCAGCCAGATTTCTGATATCAAGAAGTCTTTAAATGATCGACCCTCGGGCTCAGGTACTACTTTACCGAGCAACACGATCGCTAACCCGAGGGGCGATGCTAAGGCGATCACAACAAGAAGTGGTTCTTCATATGATGAACCCGCGATTCCTACTACCTCTTCTCCCTCTCCTCCAAAGGTAGTGGAACGTGAACCTGAGGTGACTAAGGACAAGGTGCAAACTCCTAGCCCACGAAGTACAGCACATGTCCAACCTCAGGTTCTTCCTGAAACCAGATGTAAGCCTGGAGTTGTCTTTGAACCACCAAAAACTCCAATGGACAACCCAAAATCCAAAACTTCTATTCCTTACCCATCACGTCTCAGTGAACAAAAGCTCCGCGAAAAAGCTAATCACCAAATGGATAAATTTTTCCAAATCTTCCAAGATTTGCACTTTGACATTAGCTTCGTGGACGCTATTCTCTTGATGCCCAAGTTTGCATCAACAATCAAAAATCTGTTAAGTAATAAAGAAAAACTCTTCGAGATAGCGAGAACTCCTCTGAATGAGAACTGCTCGGCAGTTCTTTTGAAAAAGCTTCCTGAAAAGCTTGGAGAGCCCGGGAAATTTCTCATTCCTTGTACTTTTCCGGGTATGGTTGAATGCTTCGCCTTGGCCGATCTAGGTGCTAGCATTAACCTGATGCCATATTCTGTGTGGAAGAAACTCTCTCTTCTCGAACTTACTCCCATGTGCATGACTTTAGAGCTTGCCGATCGTTCAATTTCTCGTCCGCTTGGCATTGCCGAGGACGTGTTTGTTAGAGTGGGAAAGTTCCATTTTCCGGAAGATTTTGTGATTGTTGACTTTGATTCCGATTCAAGGGTCCCTCTCATTCTTGGAAGGGGATTCCTTAGAACTGGGCGTGCTCTTATCGATGTATTTGAGCAAGAGATCATAGTGCGTGTTGGAACGGAAGCCATTACCTTCAACCTAAATCAAACTTCGAGATACTCCTCCAATTATGATTGTGAATCGGTGAATCAAATAGATGTCATCGATGTTGCTGCTGAGGAGTATGCTCAAGAGATTTTAGGTTTCATTGATGATTCTTCGAGTGAAAACCTCACTCAATCTTCTCATCCCATCATAGCTAATTCTTCTCCTTCCCTCACTCCGTTTGAGGGAAGTGACTTCATCTTAGAAGAAATTGAGGCCTTTCTCAAAAGTGATTCGATTCCCGATGGAATTGATAACCAAGAGATTGACCCCGAGAGGGATATTCTCTTACTTGAGAAATTATTAAACGAATATCCCTCTCCTTTTCCTGTTCTACCACAAACACTTCATAAAGAGGAAGTAAAAAATGTTGAGAAAACTGATAACTTCCCTGAGGTTGAACTTAAGGACTTACCGCCTCATCTTGAATATGCATTTCTGGAGGGTGATGATAAATTACCCGTCATAATTGCTAAAGACTTAAGTGTTGAGGAAAAGGCTGCTCTCATAAAGGTTTTGAAATATCATAAACAAGCAATTGCTTGGCGACTCTCCGACATCAAGGGCATTGACCCTGAATTTTGTACACACAAGATTTTAATGGAGGACGACTTCAAACCTGCAGTCCAACAACAAAGAAGGGTGAATCCAAAAATTCACGAGGTAATCAAACAAGAAGTCTTAAAACTTCTTGATGCCGGACTGATTTACCCTATCTCAGACAGTCCTTGGGTTAGCCTAATTCATTGTGTTCCAAAAAAAGGGTGGCATTACTGTTGTCACAAATGAGGAGAATGAGTTGATTCCAACTCGTTTGGTTACGGGATGGCGTGTCTGCATTGACTATCGCAAGTTAAACGATGCCACCTGTAAAGATCATTTTCCTCTGCCCTTTATGGATCAGATGCTCGAGAGATTAGCGGGGAATGAGTACTATTGCTTCCTCGATGTTCTCTCGGGTTACTTTCAGATTCCAATTGATCCGCACGATCAGGAAAATACCACTTTCACGTGCCCCTTTGGAACTTTTGCGTATAAACGTATGCCATTTGGCCTATGTAATGCTCCGGGCACGTTTCAAAGATGTATGATGGCCAAACTTTCCGACATGATCGGGAAAACTATGGAGGTCTTTATGGACGATTTTTCGGTCATTGGGGATTCGTTTCAATCATGTCTCTCCTATTTAGACAGCATGCTAAAATGTTGTGAAGACACAAAGTTATGTCTAAATTGGGAGAAGAGTCACTTTATGGTCAAAGAGGGCATTGTCCTCGGCCATAAAATTTCAAAGAACGGGATTGAGGTTGACAAAGCCAAAGTGGATGTCATTGCAGAATTACCTCATCCCACTACCGTCAAAGGTATTAGGAGCTTTTTGGGTCATGCCAGTTTCTATCGTAGGTTTATTCAAGATTTTTCTAAAATTGCCCGGCCTATGACTCATCTCCTCGAAAAGGATGCTCCTTTCTTCTCCCCCGAGTGCATCGAAGCTTTTGAAACATTAAAGAAAAAGCTTACTGAGGCACCGATTCTTGTTGCCCCCGATTGGGACTTGCCCTTCGAGCTCATGTGTGATGCTAGTGATTATGCGATAGGGGCCGTCTTGGGGCAACGAAAAACAAAACATTTTCAGCCTATACACTATGCCAGCAAAACTATGACCGAGGCTCAAAGCCATTACACCATCACCAAAAAAGAATTATTAGCTGTGGTATATGCTTTTGAAAAATTCCGGCCATACTTAATACTGACCAAAAGCATAGTATATACGGATCACTCAGCTTTGAAGTACCTCTTTACAAAACAAGATGCAAAGCCGAGACTACTCCGTTGGGTTCTCCTCCTACAGGAATTTGATATCGTTATTCGTGATAAAAAAAGGAGCTGAGAACCTAGCTGTTGATCATCTCTCCCAATTGGAAAACCCCCACCAAGATGTCTTCGAGAGGAAAGAAATTAATGAAACATTCCCTCTCGAGACACTCAATGCGGTTACCTTTCGTGGAGACTCTATTACCCCTTGGTTTGCCGACTTTGCAAACTATCTTGCGGGTAACTTTGTCGTGAAAGGGATGTCGTCCCAACAGAAAAATAAATTCTTCAAAGATGTAAAACATTACTTATGGGACGACCCCTACCTGTTCAAAATTTGCGCGGATCAAGTCATCCGGCGGTGTGTGTATGGTCAGGAAGCCGCTGAAATTTTAAAGGCTTGCCATCCTGGTCCCACGGGGGGCCACCACAATCCCAACTACACCGCCTAAAAGGTGTTTGACTCCGGTTTCTTTTGGTCCTCGATTTACAAGGATGCCAAGGAATTAGTCAAATCCTGTGACGCTTGTCAACGTCACGGGAACATTTCACAAAAGAATGAAATGCCTCAAAATGCAATTCAAGTTTGTGAAATTGATGTGTGAGAATCGCAACAGGCTTTACCTCTCGAGGGATCTTGAAAAGCTTACAACCCCCACCAAGTAGTGTACCTGATCGTTGTAGTATAGTATAGTGACAAGTATCGGGGGATTGATCGTTCAGCTTAGGAATAGTGTCGCTAGGATTAGAAAGCCTAAATACTAGTTCTAAAGGTGAGGGATGATTATTTTTGTATTTTTATATTTTTATGAAAGGAAGTAAAATCTCGGGTTTGAAGGATTTGGGCGGAATTAGTTGCTATTCAACTAACCCAATAATAAGATGCAATCAAAATAAAATATTAAAAATGAAAATAAACTAATTTATACTAAAGTTGTGAGCAGTAATTGGAGAAAATGTGTTTACTTAGATTTCACTACTCCCTAGACATCTTTTACACGTTAATTACTTGTTATAATTGCATGGATGACGGATCGTATTCCTTAATACCGTTCATGGGGTGGCACACATAACTCCCCAATTCTATGAGCTCTTATCTCCTCCTACACCATGCCCAGCACAACTATAGGGATTGTAAACAGTGGCTCATGCATTAAATACAACCAATAAAGACCTAGTGCGCCTCGGTTCATGTTTCTTAAGATGTTCAAGCATGTTACCAAATGGAGATCTGCCAGTTTTCTTATGCCTAACATATAAGTCACTCATCCAAGACAAGAATAAACAAGTAATCAACACATAATTAACATCTAGGTTTCATTAGATCTAAGCAAACACAAGATAGATCTAGCCTAGCATAATGGAATTGAGACAAGAACAAGATATAGACAACCAACACATAGACATATTGATTGAATTAGAAGAACACTTATCTCAATTACAATGCAAGGTATCAAGGGTTTGGAACCCTTGAAAAACCTGTAAAAGTTGCACCAAAATCGTACTTAGGGTTTCTCCAAAACTTCTCTCTTTAATGTGTGAAAATTAGAAAACTATATATAGAAAAATGGGTTTGACGGCGTCAAGAATAAACTTGTGACGCCGTCACCTCGCCGCCAAAACTCTCCTCAGACTGCCTAGATCTACTTCTGACGCCGTCAAGACTTATACACTTCCAGGCCGTCATGACTCTTTTACTCTTGACGCCCTTCCTACCTGACGCCGTCAAATCTGTTCTGGGTCGTCATGGAAATTCATGAAATTTGCTCTTGACGCCGTCAAGGTTTTGCTCCTGACGCCGTCACCTACTGTTCCCAGCATGGAAAATTAAGACTTTGGCGTTTTCTTCACTTTTATGCTCCAAAAACGTCCGAATTGCTTCCTTTTCCAGATTTCTCTCCCAAAGTACCTAAAATCACAAAAGAAACGATTTAGGGCAATATTTGATCAAATAAATTCGGATTCGGGCTTAAATGACCCCCTAAAAACGGATCATTTTTCGCCTCATCATATACCTTTACACTTGAGATTTGCTTGTCCTCAAGCAAATGCGCTTTTATTCTACTCAAAAGACAAGTTAGGGGTCATTTAATGTTAGGTCATGATTTTTATAACATAATCACTTAAGAATTCTAGAGAGAGAAAGAGAGTAGAGAGAGAGAGAGAGTGGAAGGAATTCTTAAGAATGGAATGAAAGAAAATGAAATTACCAAGAGAACCAACCCCTCTCAAAGGAGAGGTTACATAGTATTTATAGGTGAGGACTAGGGCAACACTCCCTTCCTCCCTATCTTGAAAATGAAATGGGCTTAAGGCCCATGGGCTTGCTACATAAGCCTTAAGATTAAATAAACATACAAGCCTTAGCAACCTATTACAAGTAAATGACCGAGACTTGATAAGTAGTAAAACTACGTTCCCAACAATCTCCCCCTAAGGGTCGGTCATCAAGGTTGCTTGACGTCTTCGTCTTAATCTTTGACATTCAATGCTTTAGACGTCTTCTAAATCATTCATCGTTCTTTGTTCTTAGTTGATGTAGTTGTGATCATCTTATTACGAAATGTAATGACCGAGACTTGAGTAAATATAAAAGTACGTTCCCAACAATCTCCCCCTAAGGGTCGGTCATCACGGTTGCTTGACGTCTTCTTCTTTGTCTTTGACTTTTGACTCGTATAACTTAAGACGTCTTCAAAAGAGAGTGGGTGTTCTTTTGCTTCATTGTTCATTGTTCGTAATAGATGTGGTAGTGATCATCTTATGAAGTTATCTGCCATGCGTCACTTCTGCGTCTGTGGTGGTCGTTGTTCATTCCAACATACTCATACGCCTTTGAACTTAGACATTCACATGCACGTAGTTCCCTTTCATTCACATAGATCTTTAGTCCTTAAACTTTGTAGATTCTTCTTTTTGGCGTAGAATCTAATTTTGAACATTGTGTTGCTTAGATCTTTGAGGGAGCTTTTGTTGACTTCAAGATGTATGTATGAGCATGCGGAATCAGTCTCCATGGAGATGATATGTCCCTGAAAGTAAACAGTTAGCAATAAACAACCGGTACTTACAGATAAGAAATTAGAGATCGTCAACAGCATAGTGTGAAGACTCCTTCTAACCCTTATCAAGGCCGTTCCCATATCAGATACTCCCGAAGGAGCTTACGAGACCTACTAGGTAGCTCAATGACTGGGTGAGTCGCTGGGGATCACTCCACGACTGTAGACCGTTAGAAACCACCGCAAACACTAAGCGTAACTCACGAGGAGTTACCGAAGTGACCTGTCAAGGCTGTTAGATGATGACCCTGACAGGAGTTTCCGTTCAATCATTGAGAAATACTTATGCAATTCTCTCATAAACGTTCTAGGCAGATTGCTAAGATCTGCGAAGGACTCGATAATTTACAGCTGGTGCCCATTGATGCAGAACACCAGTTGTAGAAAATACTAAGTGTTCCTAAGAGATCTTTGATGTATCTCATGGCTCTATACTCGATAAGTGCTCACTTAGGTTTCATATACGGAGACTAGGGAGGGGTCTCCTGCTTCAATATCAACTATCTCTAAGAGATAAGTCGATAGATTACACTGGTTCCCCGTGAGAATGAAACAAGCCCTTTTAAGAGAACTTGAGTGGTTAAGAAGGTTTAGTGCAGTGCGTCACTGGGTCCATGACGACTTAATCTTCAATACCGGTGTTGCCTTAGCAACAACCAGTAGCATACGAATTGAACCCGGTGTCTGCCCTAAGGTTGAACATATGGAGGGCTATTTCTTTTCACCCTTTTCTTTACTTTTCTTTTTCATTCTTCAACCCCTTCTTTCTCCTTTTCATTCTTTACTCCTTTTTTTTCGTATCATACCTAAGGACTTCTAGTTCTAACTATTGGTGATGTCCTTGGGTAGATCCCTCCGGCTCTGGCGGATCATAGGACGGTTATTTCCTAACCTTAGTCACCTTATAACTCCATGACTATCCTATAATTGCCATTGAAACCTTTGAAAATCTCTCAAAGTGTTTGTGATTATCAAACATTTTGTTTAACACTTTGAGAATTTTGTGTTTATGAAGGGCTCCCCCTTCACATGTGCTTATATGTATTTAATAAATTTGCACATGCGGGAGGAGCGAGCACTTTTTGAATTGATCCACTTTTAGTGAACAAGACCGATTCGAGACACACTTACATCACTAGTTAGACTAGCTTGAAGTTATTACCCGGCCTGGTCAAGTCCACATAAAGTTTCTCGAAATGGTACATTTCTACTAAGATAAATCCTTTTCGAGACACGCTTACGTGGCTAGTTAAAGAGTTCCATTGTCAGCTTTTAGGTGACAACTAGCTCTAGTAACTAACTTGATGTTATTACCCGTCGAGGAAAAGTCTTTTCGAATTTACTAACTTTTATGTTTCATCAATTCCTGGGTGAATCTGAGTCTAGCTCGCATGAGGTTTGACTTTTAAGCAACATTTAACTTTCATATTTTAATCACTTTCACTTTTCTCCCCCTCAAAAATAGCATATAAGATGTTGTTTTTGAGAAACATTTGATTAAAATATGCCTTTTGAGTCTTATGGGGAGAAATCAACAAGAACTTTTGATTTTGAGAACGATGAGTTTTCAAGTGCTCCCCCTCAACAAGTGAATACTCATTGAGGTGAAATACTTGTCTTTTGAGCAGAATTATGAAAATCAGAAAATGTTTGATTAATTCTACTCAAAAGTAAGAAGCCTTCGCTCCTTATATAAGGATTGAGGCACTGAAGCGTACCTCAGGGTCCTTTAATTACAAGCACGGGTTGTACACTGTTATGTGTGCACAAACCATAAAACATGATTTTGACAAAGCATTTTGATTTCAAAATACTCCCCCTCAAAACGAGCATGTGTTTTGACATTTTTAAACTTTGGAGCGAATTGGGGAGTAAAGGTTTGAAAAATCTTGAGCAAAATTTTGAAAAGTTTTGAAAAACCTTTTGAAAAATTTTGAATAAATTTTGCTCAAGATTAAGAAGTTTTAGATAAGCTTCGCATGAAAAACTTCTTCTTGTTTTTAAGGATAAGTGCGCGTTTGGTTTTAAAGAACGGTTTAGCGAGGAACTTTCCTTTCTCTGAAACCCGAGTTGTACACTGAAATGAGTGCACAAGTCGTTGTTTTTATTCAAAATTAGTTTTCTATTAAACAAAACACTCCCCCTCAAATAATGAACATTATTCGAGAGATAGTCTTCTTGAGCAGAATTTAGAATCGTATTAAAGAAATACTTTCTGAAAAATTCGAGAGATGATTCTGCTCAAGGTTTTAGAAAACATAATCAAGTATTATACAACAAAGAATGCTTGAAATTCAAAACTCTTTTACTGTTGAAAGTTGTTTGAGACTTGGAGTCTCTCTTTTGAGTTTTTAAAATCTGAAAAAGATTTCCATCGAAAGTTGAACCTCATGGGTTCTTTTGAAGTTTTGATTTTGTGATGGATTGAAAACTTCAGGTATTTGGGATGCCCAAATCAGAGACATTCTTTTAATGAAGCCAAAGCATTCCAGATTTTGAAAATTTGAAAGGTTTTGAACAACTTTGCTTTGGACTCCACACTTGCTTTACCGGTGTAAAACGAGAGTGTAGAGTTTGGAAAAATTTGTTTCTCACCATTTTGAATCCATTTACCAGTTTAGCCTTTAAACACATTTTGTCCTTTGACCTCAAAATATGTTCTATAAGAAACATTTTGTCGAATGTTGAAATCTTGACTTTCAATGGGATGACATGTACTTACACACAGAGAAAATGCATTAGGCACAAACAAGTAACCAGATGAATCAAGAAACTCATTCTAAATCTTCCTAAATGCTCAGAATTCTCAGATTAACACACACAATCACAGATTAATTCATTCTTTCACTCGAGATTTACCAATCATTGTCATGATTTGGGGTTATGATTTGAGTCTATGCACACTTGTTAGCATCATAATGCATGAATATTAAACAAACAGACGTCCTAGTAATAGCAGCAAAGACATCGACATCTTAAACCCTAAAACACATGATTCTAAACCTATGTTGTATCTAATTGAGCAAACACACCAATCGAGCATTCTTTAGTGTTCTCTAAAGCTATATAAACTAGTTAATTAGACAAAACACATAAGAAATTAAAGCCTTGATTGATAACCCTAGTTTCTGATTATGCCTTTTTGACTGTTGAAAACACTTGAAACATTTAGGTAATGATTAGACAACAACAATGAAGAAATTAGAAACTCACAATTATGGAAACAATCGAGGATAAAAAATTGTAAGCCTGAATAATTATGTGTGAAACTTTTGAGAACATTTGTGAAAACATTGATTAGAGCCCGTTTTATTTTCCATGCAAGATCCTTTTACCTAAGTTTAAGACATTTGTGAATCTTTACTCATTAAAGGTTAATAACTTTTCCATTTGAAGTCCAAACAAGGTTAACTTAGAATCATTGCAGAAAGAATTTCCTTTCTCCCCCTCGAATTAGCATATATTTTGTGAAATTTTTTTTTTGTACATTTTAATTCGAGAGATCATAGAAGTATTTGAAAAATGAGATTTTAATACGAATGATGAAGAAACATTTTATCCTTGAAGAATAAAAAATGAGGTGTCCAAACTTCATGATATTGTGAAAAGTTTTCTCCCCCTCAAAACATGTTCCATTTTGACAGAGTAAAGCAAAATTTGTTTTAATGAAGAAACATAGTTTTGAAGTTACGAAGTTTGTACACAGAGAAAGAAGATTTTTTTTTCTTTTTTTTTTCTTTTTTTTTTTTAATATTTAAAGAAAAAGTTAGATGTTTGACTCTTCTTAGGTTTTAAAGAAAAATTGTGAACTAAATCAACAAACCTTGATGGAGGTAATAATCTCGCATGTGAGCAGGATCCAAATTGCGTGTAGACGACTCAGTAATGTCAGGAATGAGTTGAGCCGGTGCAAACGGATTAAAGAACGCCTCTGGGTCATGCTCTTCGGTTTGTGGAACTGATTTAGGTATGGAGTCTTCAGCTGATTGTCGTGAGTTGGACACGGTTTGTTCTGCTGTTGTTGGAGATGCAATTGGAGGACCGTCTCTCCCAACAGTTGTTGTTGTTTGTTGAGGTGAATCAGGTACTTGATTGTGATCAAGATGTGCAGCGGAAATTGGTGAGACCTCAGAGGGACGGTTGACAATCGTATCATCAAACAATGGAGCAAACATGGTTTCCACTTCCTTGCGGGTGAGAGACAATTGTTCAGCCGAAGAGTCTAGAAAATTTAGACGGTTGAATGCGGGTCCTAAGCTGTTGTGCTCAGAAACCATTGTTGAAGTGCGGGTCCGAAGCTGAATTATTCCGAAGCCATTGCTGATATATCTGCAAAGAAAGAAAGAAGAGACAAGAAAAACAGAGAACACGGATCCCCAAGAGAATCTGGGTTCCAGATGTTAGAAGCATAAAGATGTAGTGTCAATTATCTTCTTGACACTCGAACACACAATTCCGACGGTTTTCCTTCTTGTCTCAGGGGTAGATATAGTGGAGTTCACATTAGTTTTGGTGCAAATGTCTAAAATCTTTCCTGTAGGAATCCACCTAAGACCAATCGATTTGAAAATTCTACCTGTAGGTACCTACCTAGTGTTAGATCTAAGAGAAGTTTTCCTTTTAGATGCAGTTGAATGAAATGTGGGAGCATCACTTCGTTGAGAAAACCTACGTCTTATATTGATCCACTTCTTAGGTTTTTGACTTATGACTTTTGGTTCAACAGGTTTGTTTGTCTTAGTCGATTGAGCCTTTTCAAGTGAATTTCTCTTTTGAAGATATTTTAAAGCACCAACAACATGATTATTTACGCAACTACTCTTAGAAGCTATCCAATTCCTATTAGTTTGTTGATTACTCTTAGGTTTTGGTGTTCTACTACAAGCAGTGTTCTGTACTACAGTGGAAGGCATCTCATGAGGTTTTGATCCTAGAATTCCATCCTTTTGAAGTAGTGCCTTTTTCCTAGCCTTTTCTAGATCATAGTTCTTGTACATGTTATATTTGCCATAAAACTCTTTACTTTTAATGCTCGTTTTAGACACTGTTTTTGAACTAATCCTAGAAGAGCCAGGTATAATCACGTGTTGAGATTTAGCAGACACAAATGCATTTTCCTTAGGCCAAGAATGTGGAGTGACTGGTTTTGTCAAATTGTTTTTCTCAACAACTTGGGAGGCAAACCGAGGTTTTGAAAATTTAGGTCGTTCAGATTTAAATGCAGTCGGTTGTCTAACCACCGATTGTTTTCTGATTGTTTGAGAAGGTGGTTTCCCCAAGATTGATGGTTTTGCAAACTTAGTATCCACAATCTGGCCAGTCAGTCTTCTTAATTTGTTTTGCAATGCAGCATGTGCAAACACCTTTTCTTGAATTTGACCTTTTAAAAGCTCATTTTCTTTAACTAATGTATCCACACGTTTTCTTTGTTCATTCAAAAATTGACCATTGTTGCCCGAATTCAGAGATTCGTTTTGCATTTGAAGTTCAAGTGAGATGCAATGTGCCTCTAGTTTTGAAAAATTTTTATGACACTGGGCAATGGTCTTTTTGAGAAGAAGGTTTTCAGACTCAAGAGTTTGGTATGATGTTTCAGTAATTGGATTATCAGGTAAGGACTCAGACTCAGAATGTATTACTAGACATTGAACAACATCCTGGTCAACCTCTCCTTCATTACTGAAGTTAGGTTGCTCAGATTGTTGTTTCTCATTTGCAGGCATAATATGATCAACAGTAGATTGTACCTCAACCATTTGCTCTTTGTCAAAGTTCGGTTCTTTGTCGTAGATGGGTGTGACATCTTCCTCATCCATCTGTCCTTTGTCAAAGTTGGGCTCTGAGTCATAAAAGGGTCTGATCTCTGCACAATCTGCATCTTTATCATTCCCCAATCTGCTGTTGTCATCCTGCACTTCTGATTCTATCCCTTTGCTTTCCATGACAACCACATTAGCTTTCAATGAATCATCTTTATGAACTTGCTCTTCTTGAATCTGCAACTTCTGTTCTTTGATAGCAATCAGATGAAGTGATCTTTCATTAAGCATAAATTCTAAGCGGTTTAGGCGTGAAACAAGTTGATCTCTAAAATCTTCAACCTCCATACTTGTGATGTTCTCTCTCCATACATTGCTGTCATAATTATATTGTATGAGAGATTTAAAATGCAATGCCATGAACACTTTGAACTGACCCTTGAGCGCTCTAAATCCTGCCATGCAATCGCTTCCCTGTTCAATTTGTTTTTCAATTTGAACAATGTTTTCTCGGAGTTTCCTTTGGAAGGTTAAACGATCCATTCCAGTTCCGAAGAATGCATTAAAGGTACCCCCCGTAGGAAACCATGCATCTGAGAGAATCTTGCATTGAGACTTAACTGATTCAAAATGAGCTAAGCAATTTTCTGTATAATTGATGGCTCTTTTCTCAGCTTCAGTCATCTTTCTCTCAAATGGGTCTTTAGAGTCATCAGAAGCATTTGTGTCGTATACTGGTTCAGTATCATCCATGACACCCGAATTATCTTCCAATATTTTAACCTCATTGCCTACATTAACTACATCTGCAGTATTCTCACCATTCCCAACCAGCCTTTGAATAATACTTCCTTGTATCACAACTCTTTCACCTTGCTTGACAGCTTGATTCCTTGTGTTAGAAGAAGAATGAAGACAATTGTTTGTCTTGTTGGAGAATTTGTTGAAGGCACGAGCAATAAGTTCGTGTCCTTGATTCAGAATTTTGAAATCCTCATCGTCATCTTCATTGGAATTAGAATAGTACACTGCATCACCGTTGTCATATGGAACAAGATGAGTTAAAGTCTGCTGCGGAGATGAATCATATTGGATCATGAGGTTTGAAGTAGCAGGTCGTGGATAACCGAAGTAATTATGTTCTTGAACATAATCATGATTTGACACTGACATCACATCTGCTGTATAAGCTTCCAAATCTGCATATTCATCATCAGATGGAATATCTCCCATGAAACTTTGCAAAACATCATTGAGATTACCCCCTTCAACTTCCATTTGACTAAGTGTGGCATTGTATTCAGCATTATCGTCAAAGACTGGAGTTGAATCATAATCCTGAGCTTCCTCATCTGCAATATTTTCTGTATATGCCAAGAATGCCATGCTTGGTTCGATAAGATCTTCTTCATCATCAATATCTTTCATTGTGTTTAAGCATTCAGAAGTTGAAGTTATATCGCCATTGCCTTTCTTGGAAGATACTTGACTAATCTTCATTAGATTTTGCAGAAGAGATTGCACATTATTATGTAGTGTTGCAGGATGGTACTGTGGAATGAAGAAAGGCTCAGGTGCATACGGAGGATTGAAGAAGAGACCATTTGGAGTGTAAATTAAGGATCCATGGTCAACAGCTGGAGCAGGGAGAATGGTCTTCAGAGGATTCATGCTTAAACAGAATTCAAGAATTTGCATCATTCTGATGTGATGAAGTTCTTCTGTACGATGCATAGCTTCAAGATATTTCCACATTTCATAAGCACTAGCTTGAAAGTCCATATACATGTAAATTGAGTTGGGAAGTGCCACTGTTATGAACCATGCAGCTTGTTGGTCAGCATCGTACTGAGCAAGTTCAGTAGCATTCAGATCTTCATCACTTTGTAGTCTGATAATCCCTGTTAAGTCAGCAAGAAATATCATTTTGTATGGACCATCTTGAATGGATTTAAGCATGAGATCTGCAGCAGGACGATCTTTGAGCCATTGTAGAAATCTTCGTTTCCAAACAGTGTAGGTTCCTGGTAGCAACATTGGAGGCCTTGATTCATTGCCAAATAGCAGAACATGACGAATGAGGGAGCTATGGCTTTGTTGTTGATGATGCTGTTGCTGATAAGAATATCGGTGAGGAAGGTAGTTGGAAGAAGGTCCTGTTGCTGATGACTGTTGCTGATGAGAATATTGGTGAGGAAGGTAGTTGGAAGAAGGTGATTGAGACATTGTAGATGACATTTCTCTCCCCCTTGATTGTTGCGACGAAATCGAAATAATCAAACCAAAATGTCACACGCAAGGACGAAACAGTGAAATCAGATTTTCCCTCCAAAATTAATTTGAAAATTTTTCTGTTCCAAAATTTTGAAAATCACTATAAAATGCCATACTAATGTCACAGGAAAAATTTGAGTTTAAAAAATTTTGCCGCCAAATTTCACCGAAAAAATTTGAATTTTGGCTGAAAAATTTGAATTTTGGGTCAAAATTTTCAACGTTATTCCAAAATTTAAATTTCACGTAAAAATTGAACGTTTAGTCACTGGTAAAAAATAAATTTTACTCAAATTTTCCCGCCAAAAAACTCTTAGTGAAATCAAGAAGAGGAAGATTAGAAAGAAAAAGTTTGTAAAGATAAGATGATGTGATTATGTTAAAACTTAGATCGTTAAAGATAAATAAAGGTTTTAGATTTAGGTAAACATGAAAAGTTTGGTTCTAACTTTAACTCGGTATGTTATTTGGATTCAGTCTAACTCGATAAAGTCTTGATCTAACTCGGTATGTTCTTTATTTGTTTTCAAACTCGATAACCCATGTATGTTCCTAACTCGATAAACAGGTTTGGTTCCAAACTCGATAATCACTCAAAGTATATTAACTCGACAAGCAAGTGAGTTTCTCAAACTCGATAGGCAGAAGAGTCTCAAACTCGATATGCACAACCTGTTTCAAACTCGATAGTCACAAGATGTTTCAAACTCGATAGATTACAAAATGTTTCAAACTCGATAAGTCAGTTTGAATGTCCAAACTCGATAATTCAAGCTAAAAATCCAAACTCGATAGTCCAGATGAAAGTACCAAACTCGATAAGTCTTGATGTAGTGGTCCAAACTCGATAACACTAGGAAGTAACCAAACTCGATAGGTCGAGGTGAAGTCCCTAACTCGATAAGTTGATAAAATTTTGGCAGAGTATCGACTTAGAAGGTAGCTACGCTGTTCCTAACTCGATAATCGATTAGGAAAACAAGGCTAACTCGCCAAACAACCACAAATCCAAACTCGATAGCACTTAATCACCAAACTCGATAGTAATCACTTAACTCGATAGAAACAAATAAGATTCCTAACTCGATAAGTACCAAATTGGACTCCTAACTCGATAGAACTAAATTAACCCTGAACTTGATAGAACCAAATTAGCTCCTAACTCGATAGAACCAGTATTCTAACTCGATAGTAACAGGAAGAACAGTGACCGAATCTTAATGAAAAACACTTTGAAACCTAGTTTTTCTACCAAATCAAACCTAAATCAACCTATATTATCCCTTGGCGAATGATACCACTTGTTAGGTCATGATTTTTATAACATAATCACTTAAGAATTCTAGAGAGAGAAAGAGAGTAGAGAGAGAGAGAGTGGAAGGAACTCTTAAGAATGGAATGAAAGAAAATGAAATTACCAAGAGAACCAACCCCTCTCAAAGGAGAGGTTACATAGTATTTATAGGTGAGGACTAGGGCAACACTCCCTTCCTCCCTATCTTGAAAATGAAATGGGCTTAAGGCCCATGGGCTTGCTACATAAGCCTTAAGATTAAATAAACATACAAGCCTTAGCAACCTATTACAAGTAAATGACCGAGACTTGATAAGTAGTAAAACTACGTTCCCAACATTTAACACTAACATAAAAGTAATTACCACAAATAATCGTTCCACTAAAGACCAATAGACAAGCACGGAGGTCATACACTAGCACCTCACAAATAGTGTTTAGATACTCACATCTCTCGGGTGTAATAAAGTGTAAATTACAATATGGAAACGGAAGATATCTCTCACTACCTGTCATAGCAAAATAGATTACCATAGGCTTGGGAAAGGATCAAACCTCCACCACATGGCGTAAGCACCTAGGCTAAACTATCAAAGAGGTCTTTTAAAGGGTTGTAACGTTAGGTGTAGGGATATGAAATACATGGTTTTGTTGGATAAAGGAAGTTTCACCGGTGGCGAGTTAACAATCTTGGTCAATTACATGTACAATATGGCGTTGCTAAGCCAAGACTAGACTCGACTTAAGCTAATAAATGAAAAATAACAAAAACATAAAATGAACAAAGAATAAAACGGGATGGTAGTCCCTATGTTTTTTCTCTTTTCTTTTTCTATTTTTTTTTTCTTTTTCTTTTTTCTTTTTCTTGATTTTTTTTTTTTTTTTTTTTTTTTTTTTTTTTTTTTTTTTTTTTTTTAGCATACACTCTTACCCTACCATCCAAAATAATACATCATAGGGAATGAACATTTCCCTTACACTTGAATTTTTACATACTTTACATTAAACTAATCTAATGACTCGAATTAAGAAAATCAAAACACTTGGAGCACTTTTAAGATTAACGTACGTATGGGGGTAATAAATGATGTTCTTCCCCATTACTCCATAAAATAAGTACTTACCCATGAGTCCCAATCGTCCCAAAACAATATGTACAAGGATATGACTCGACTTAGCAACCATGTAATCAATTAGATAGCTAACTTAGGGTTTAACAAATAACAATAATGCACTAAAAATGAGCGCATACATGGAAGGCTAAGGCGATTTGGTTGTACATTTAAGTGGGGTGTAACAAATTCTTTCTTTAAGTAAGATGTTTAAAGTTAGAAACGAAAAGATAGGCTCGGAGGGGTGTACTAGGGGTTTCGTGTACGAAAAATGAGTACAACGCTAAGGGTGTGGGAAAAATTAGTTGACTTAACTAGCCAAGTAATATGACTTAAATGGTCAAGTAATTATAATACGGGTTTAACACAAGGGTGATCCTAATGCCTCTTATCATGTAGTAAATCCTACTACACGAGTGTAGTCTCACTAGCGGTCTCGGGATGCATCACTAACGCAAGTTCTAGAATCTAAATGCTACCGGTACACTCATAAGCACTAATACTGAATGCTTTTCCTATCAAATCTAAAGGCGAACCTCACATATTTGGGTGGAAATTTTTTCTGAATATACGGTTATGGGCTAGTCATACAATCTCCTATCCATGAGACGCTTGCTATGGCTAAAGTTTCACTCCTAAATGTTGTAAAAAATTTTAAATTTGGCGCTAAAATTGCACTAACAAGTATTTCTCATAGTTTTATTACACATCTACTATCAAACAAAACAAACTCAAGCGAAAGTGCATATGTAAGGTATCATCTTTTTACCCTCCCCTTACACTTAAGATGAACATTGTCCCCAATGTTCAAGTAAAGAATGTAAAAGTGAAAAAGTAAAGAGAATGAAATCAAATACTCCCTTGATTCGCTCGGTATGGATAATAGGGTGGCCAGGTTAAATCTTCCTCCAAGAAAACGAACAATCAAAGCTTCCCTTCCAGAATATAAATTATCTTCTTGTCATACATAACCTGTAAAACCTGACAAAATAGACAAGACAACCTCGCGTAAAATCGGCGGTATTCTATATAAATTACTAAATCCTAGAAAACAAGATAAGATATAATGCTTGTGGAATGAAGTTTGCAGATCTCCTGGAGATTATAAAACTTAATAATTCACAAAAACCATAAGACTCCGTTAGAAAAACAAAACCGGTAAAATTTCCAGATTTTAACTCCTGACGCCGTCAAGAGTAAACCCCTGACGCCGTCAGAATTGACCTGCAGAAATCCTTATGTTAAGTTTCCGGAAAATTTCTGGAAAAACTTGGTCCTACTTCCTGGAAAATCCTGCAAAACTTCATTATGACTCAATACAAGCATTTGACTCTAACAAATACGAATACACATGTTCATTTAATATTGAGGAGAATCGTGATCGGTTTGTTTCTTAAAAACATATTTGGGGTTTCCCCTTACACTTATCTTTTGCAAAAATACCTTTAGGTGGAGTTAAGACTAGGCCAAAACAACAAAGTAAAGTATTTCCACTATTTAGTTTAGAAACATGATCTACCAACAATAAAAATTAAGCATGCATATGGAAGCAAATAACAAACAAACAAATAAAATCACACAAAACATGGGTTGCCTCCCAAGAAGCGCTTTTCTTTATTTACGAGTCTTGTAGCTAGACTCAAGGTCATGGGTTACTACGTGACCTCATTATTGGTTCCACTCTCTGATTGGAGATATTCCTTGTAGAAACCAATCACTTTTTTCTCAACCGCCCCTATAATCATTTGGGCAAATTCTTTATCGACTTTATACCTTGGTCCAAGAGCCAAACAATCTTTGTAATAAAGACTCCTCTTTTCCCATACATAATCCATGCCCTTTTTCTTATCCTCCTCATTAGTATCCTCAAAAGCACCAACGTTGTCCTTATCAAAACGAGATATAAATCGAAATTCTTTCATCCTATTAGGCATCCTATAAGTGATACTATCGGTGTTACTTGCAAATCGAATCGTTCCCTCTATCTCATCATATTCCAACTTAGACTCCTCAACAAATGGTTTGCCAAACACAACATTAGCCAATCGACAATCAATAACATTAGCAAGATCCTCCACAATCATAAAGTCGGTAATAAAAGTGAAATTACCAATAAAGACATGTAAACCTTTAACTCTCCCGACAAAGTTACAAACTCCACCGGGGTATTTGGGATCCCTCTTAGGTTCAAGTCTCGTTTTCACTATATCATTATAAACAGTTGAAGACATAATGTTGATTGGAGATTTAAAGTCAATGTAAGCATTGCTAATGTGCCTATATCCAATCATACATGGTATCTTAGCATTCTTAGGATCGCCTCTCTTGATATTAGGTTCAATTATGGTGAAAGGAGATCGCGGGATATCAATAAGATTATTATAATATGCAATCTCCTCCTTAGTGGGGTATAGATTAAAATAGTCATTAAGCTTCGGATCTATTTCCCCCTCTTCAAGTCCCTTAATAACTTTCACAAAGTCATTAGGCCCTAGGTCCTCATTTGAATACAAGGCGGTCGCTAGGTCTCTAAATGCATGTTCGAGCTCAACCTTGATCAAACTGTTAAGCTCTCTAAGTTCCATAATCTCACTCTCAATTTGTTCACGTAACAAAGCCACTTCTCTAGGGGAAAGGGGTGGATTCGCGTTTTCCATAATGGCCAACGGAATAGTCAATGAATTTGATTTACTAACAAAGGCACAAAGAAAATAGATAGACTAAAGAAAACCTAAAAATAAAAATAAAATCTTACTAGAAAGGAATCTAGCAAGTAGACCTAATAAAAAGAAATTCTAACCTAGACAATAACTATTCCCCGGGCTGCGGCACCAAAAACTTGATGCGTGGGAATCGCAACAGGCTTTACCTCTCGAGGGATCTCGAGAAGCTTACAACCCCCACCAGGCAGTGTACCTGATCGTTGTAGTATAGTATAGTGACAAGTACCGGGGGATTGATCGTTCAGCTTAGGAATAGTGTCGCTAGGATTAGAAAGCCTAAATACTAGTTCTAAAGGAGAGGGATGATTATTTTTGTATTTTTATATTTTTATGAAAGCAAGTAAAATCTCGGGTTTGAAGGATTTGGGCGGAATTAGTTGCTATTCAACTAACCCAATACTAACATGCAATCAAAATAAAATACTAAAAATGAAAATAAACTAATTTATACTAAAGTTGTGAGCAGTAATTGGAGAAAATGTGTTTACTTAGATTTCACTACTCCCTAGACATCTTTTACATGTTAATTACTTGTTATAATTGCATGGATGACGGATCGTATTCCTTAATTCCATTCATGGGGTGGCACACATAACTCCCCAATTCTATAAGCTCTTATCTCCTCCTACACCATGCCCAGCACAACTATAGGGATTGTAAACAGTGGTTCATGCATTAAATACAACCAATAAAGACCTAGTGCGCCTCGGTTCATGTTTCTTAAGACGTTCAAGCATGTTACCAAATGGAGATCTGCCAGTTTTCTTAAGCCTAACATATAAATCACTCATCCAAGACAAGAATAAACAAGTAATCAACACATAATTAACATCTAGGTTTCATTAGATCTAAGCAAACACAAGATAGATCTAGCCTAGCATAATGGAATTGAGACAAGAACAAGATATAGACAACCAACACATAGACATATTGATTGAATTAGAAGAACACTTATCTCAATTACAATGCAAGGTATCAAGGGTTTGGAACCCTTGAAAAACCTGTAAAAGTTGCACCAAAATCGTACTTAGGGTTTCTCCAAAACTTCTCTCTTTAATGTGTGAAAATTAGAAAACTATATATAGAAAAATGGGTTTGACGGCGTCAAGAATAAACTTGTGACGCCGTCACCTCGCCGCCAAAACTCTCCTCGGACTGCCTAGATCTACTTCTGACGCCGTCAAGACTTATACACTTCCAGGCCGTCATGACTCTTTTACTCTTGACGCCCTTCCTACCTGACACCGTCAAATCTGTTCTGGGTCGTCATGGAAATTCATGAAATTTGCTCTTGACGCCGTCAAGGTTTTGCTCTTGACGCCGTCACCTACTGTTCCCAGCATGGAAAATTAAGACTTTGGCGTTTTCTTCACTTTTATGCTCCAAAAACGTTCGAATTGCTTCCTTTTCCAGATTTCTCTCCCAAAGTACCTAAAATCACAAAAGAAACGATTTAGGGCAATATTTGATCAAATAAATTCGGATTCGGGCTTAAATGACCCCCTAAAAACGGATCATTTTTCGCCTCATCAGAAATCTTTGACGTTTGGGGTATCGATTTTATGGGGCCATTTCCGTCTTCTCGTGGCAACAAGTATATACTCGTGGCTGTTGACTACTTGTCAAAATGGGTTGAAGCGAAAGCTTTACCCACTAATGATGCCCGAGTTGTTGTGAAATTTTTGAAAGCTCTTTTCGGTCGATTTGGAACTCCACGTGCTTTTATCAGTGATCGTGGTAAGCACTTCTGTAATGACAAATTCGATAAAGTCATGCAAAAGTATGGTGTAACTCACCGTCTTTCTACTGCGTACCACCTACAAACAAGTGGACAAGTAGAAGTTTCCAATCGAGGAATTAAGAGAATTTTAGAAAGAACCGTAGGTGAAAATCATGCATCGTGGTCGGATAAATTAGATGATGCACTTTGGGCTTTCCGTACGGTTTACAAAACACCCATTGGGTGTACGCCTTACAAACTTGTGTACGGGAAAGCGTGCCATCTTCCGATCGAGCTTGAGCACAAAGCCTATTGGGCTCTCAAGCATGCCAATTTTGACCTCAAAACTGCGGGTGAACATAGAAAAGTTCAACTAAATGAATTAAACGAACTTCGTGATCAAGCTTACAAGAACTCTTTGATCTATAAAGAAAAGACAAAGAAGATTCATGACTCCAAAATCAAGAACCGCGTTTTTAACGTTGGTGATCGAGTCCTTCTTTTCAACTCTAGACTCAAGATCTTCTCGGGAAAGCTCAAAACCCGATGGACTAGTCCATTCACTATTTTCTAAGGTTTATCCTTATGGCACCGTCGAATTATCTCAAAATGACGGTCCTAATTTCAAAGTGAATGGGCATCGTTTGAAACATTACTTTGGAGAGGACATACCACCCATGGTTGTCCCGGATCTCCAAACTTTCCCCAAGGACAATTGAATTCGGGGATCGAGTCAAGCTAGCGACTCGATGAACAAAAACAATAGAAAAATACGGGTTTTCACCCGTATCTCTGATTTCTTTCTACTTTCTACCACCCTAGTGTGGGGGAATGGCCAACCCCCCGCTGTTTGAAAATGTATATATGTATATAAGTTCCAAAAAAAAAAAAAATGTGTGTGTATAGAAATAAAGTGAAATATGGTGTTTCCACAGTTAGATTCGATTATTAGCTTTTTCCGTTCAAAGAGTCGGCATAATAGCCGGGACTTTCAATATTGAGGACAATATTCATTTCTAAGTGTGGGGGGGGGGGGGGGGGAATTCTAGCGAATTTTATCACAATATATCTTCTAGTACCCCCGTTTTTGGCCAAAATTTTCAAAAATTTTTCACTTTATTTCAAAATTTTTGTGGTTATCAGTCCGCCATGTCTAAACGACAAAAGGATTGGCTAATCCAGGAGCAAACGGCTCTTGGTAAAGATAACTCAAATCTGTTGACGGCTTGCAATTTGCCCAAAATTGTATGGTATATCAGCTCGCCATATCCAAAAAAGTGAATGAGCTGGCTAGCCCACAAGATTATGGCTTGTGGTAAAGGCCGTGGAAAACCATAATTGGTAATCAGCTCACCAAGATGTTGACTAGGTCCATCAAGAGTTGGCTAGTCCAGGAGCAAACGGCTCTTGGTAAAGACAAATCAAAACCGTTGAAAGCTGGTGGTTTGCTAAAAATCATATGGTTATCAAGTGGACCATAGTTCTTATTTGAATCGAAACATTTGGCTACTCCAGAAGTGATGGCTTTTGGTAAAGAGTTTTCAAATCCATCAAGTTTTCCAAAAAGATTGCTAGGGACTAGCAATAGTTTAGTGTGGGGGATTGATGAGTGCTCAAACACTCATCATTTTTATCGTATTTAAACTGCCAAAACATATAAAAACAATCAAAAAGTCATCAAAATACTGAAATTATCCAAGGAATTGTGTTTTATGTGTTTTAAATGCAAAATGAGCAAAAACAAATGAAAAATGATCGAAGTTTGCAATATTGGCAGTTTCAGTCCCCCAAGTTTCAAAATTTGTCAAAAATAGTCCCTATGCATTTATTTTGAAAAAAAAGTCAATCCAAGTCCTTAAAAAATCAAAAGTTATCAAAAATGGACTTTGGGTGAAAAGTTTGGAAAATTTACATGTTTGGTCCCTAGAGTTTGAAAATTTGCAGAAAAAGTCCTTGGGATTTTTAAAATGAAAAAATTTAATTGTGGTCCTTGTATCATTGGAATTTGGCAACTTTGGTCCTTGTAACAACTTTGGGGATATGACATTACAAACCCCTCAAAATTTCAGATATTACAACTTTGGTCCTTGTGATGTTTTGTTAACAATACCAAACGGACCCTTTGATTTATTCAAGTCCAAATCCATCCCCAAAACACAACCAGGCCCATTCACCCTCACCCTTGGCCCATTCACTTCACCCAGCCCACCCCTCCAATAATAATATTACTCCTCCTCGTTTCAAATAATCCCCCTCAGTCAACAAAGTCAAACAATCAACCTTCCCCCCTCCTCCACCTCAGCAAACCCATTCCCTGCCTCCCCCAACTCCCACAAACATCCAAATTTCCTTAATTGTTTCTATACTACTCTCACTCAAACATCCTGACAAAGATGAAATTGGCGCCAAAAGTAGGTTTCAATGGCTGGGATCATTCCCACCCAATTCAATGGGTGGGATTTACTCAAAGAAGTTCAAGGAAGTCATAGACAGCCATATAAAGAGAGAGGAAGCAGTTGAGAGAGCAGTCTAGTGTAATTTAGGTTAATTTAGGTCGAATAGTAACTTTACCATTTTCATTGTATCTTTAAAGCTTTCAAGTATTATTTTTACTAATTCCAGTGTATTGTAAAACAAGTTCAAGTATCAATTTTAAGTTTGGTTGTATTATTCAGATTATGCAAGTTTATTTCCAAATTTCATCATTAGTGTATTATGGTTGTTTAGTGGTAACTATGGACTGAATTAGGACACATAAGCTCCCATAAAGCTTGTGAAAACTTTTAGTAACATTAAAAGTTGGTTTAGTTTCAAAATTCAATAATGCAAAAAGGGTCAACTAAAGTCAACTGTGTAAGTTTGGGTTTGAATTCTGGATTCAGAAGAAGAGTGGAGCAAAGGAAGTTGTGGAAACTTGGTTTAGTGTCTCAGGGGAGACTATAGGGTGAATCTTGGTCCTTGGTTCATGCTTTTACTCTTGGAAGCATTTGTAAGCCTACTTTACAATTTCTATCTATTTACTATATAAGTTACTATCTTTGTTCATATTTGTGTGTTTTGTGTTCACCTAGTGTATTTAAGTAATATTAGAACTTAATATGGTTTGTAGGTTTGATTAATTCCATTGCTCTAATAATTGTTAACTTAACTGCCATTTTCAGCTTTTTAGTAAATTTTAAGTAATTGTTGTTTTTGCTTCTGTTTGTATGCTCAGTTAAGTTTAATATACTAGTATGAATGCTTACATTTTAGTTTCATGGGCTGAATTGGTCATTAGCTTTGAAAATCTCAATTACAAGTTTATAAAGGAGTGTTCGGATGATCTGGTTTAAGGGACTCAGAGTTGGATTTGTTTTTTGATTGTTGTTGAAACAGGTCATCTTAGGTCATATTAGGATTGAGAAGTCATAAAAACAAGTATCCTTTTGAGAAAAAAGTCAAATGATTGTGAAATGTACCTACACAGTTGACTGCGTAGGTTTTTGAGCACCACAACCACTTAAATCTTTGCAAAAGTGTTCAAGTTAACTTGTTTTAGTTTCATTATAGTTAATAACATCATAACTAATCAGTAAACCTAGATCAAATCTCAAAAAAGTCAATTTGCATAGTTTTCACAAAAAGTCAAAAAGTGCTTGAGTCAGAAATTCTCAAAATGGCAAGATTTTTGTAGATTTTTGTGTTATGATTTAGGATTTCAAATTACTTGTGTGCATAATCTACCAGCTGAACTCTTGATTCCTTGCATTTTTATATTTTTGTGAATTGTTATTGTGGGCCATATTACCCTTCAAAGTAGGCTGCAGGGGAAGAACATCCCCTGCGCATCAGACCCTCAGCAACACCACCTCCTTTGGTGGTTGATTGTGGCCACCCCAGTGGGTCCCACAGTCCAATCTTGGGTTTTTCCAACCCCCTCCTGGCAAGCTTCAAGTATTGACCATTGGTTTGACCTTTGACCTTGTGGACCCCACTTGTAATTGCCCTCAAACTCTGTCCCATTTCTGTCTCGGAATTCAAATAAGCAAGTGCTTATTGTGGATTCTTGGCTTATTCTGCTGACTTATTTGAGTTAATTTAGCTCAAACTTGTTCATATAACTCAGTTGAACCTAGATTAACCATGGTGGACCCCATATAAGCCATTTTAGCTTAATTCCTTGTTTAGTCAAACAAAGTCAACTATTAGGGTAATAAGCACTCAAAGTGCTTATTTTCTGAGCTACATAAAAAGTGTTTTCGTAAAAAGTGTTAGTTTTTAGTGTAAAATTAGTTTGGAAAAAGAAAAAACTCAAAAACCCAATTTTAATTATAGTGATAGCTTCTATTTAATAGAAATTATCATTTTAATTTTCTTTTTTGCTTATTTATAAGCACTTTATCATTTTAATATTTTTTTTCAGTCTCTTTTATATTAAAGTAATTTTATAAAATTTTCCAGATTTTTCTTTTGTCTTTTAGTGGTTTTTAGAATTAATTTTAGTTTAATTAATTATTAATTAATAATTAAGAATTAAATAGCATAATTAGATTTTATAAAGTCACACCTAGTTTTTATAATTTTTCTAGCTTTTATATAAGTTAAAACATTTTTATAAATTTTTCTAGAATTTCTACTGTTCATTTTCCATTTTTTATAATATATTTAGTTTAATTGGTAATCAATAAATAATTAGAATAATAATTAGTAAATTATTTTAAAAATACATAAAATAACCTTTTTATAATTTTTAGGATTCCTGTGATGGTTAATTAGATTTATAAAAATCCTCATAATTATCTAAGTCTTTTTAGTAATTTTTAGTAATTTAAATCAATATAATTAGTTAATAAATAAATAATTAGTAATTAATTAATAATAAATAATTAAATAGTGTAAAAATAAATTTTATTTTTCTTAAAATTTTCTTTATTTATTAGGATTGTAAAAATAATAATTTCACACTTGTAGCCTTTTCCGTTCATCTGTTGTACTTTCTGTTACGTTCGTCAGCGTACATTTTTTATTAAAACGTACGTTTTTAGGTTTTAAATCGAATCTTCTTAATCTCAATTCCAGTAATCAATCACATAGCTTTCCTAAGCTATTTCTGTTCATAATTTCCAAATAATTCTCATTACAACCCTTTTCTGTGAATAATCACCCGATCACAAGCACGCTAAAGCACAATCCACACCTCGTCGGGACATAACGACCTGGTGATACCATATATTACCCGGAAGCATTGGTCTAGGTAGTTTGACTATATTCACCACATCCGTGGTTGACTTTAGTTGACTGCTTTAACATCAATCAACGAGTCTTGTAGCAAAACTCAAGGTCATGGGTTATCCTATATGAGTGAGCTCCTCATCGAGGACATCTTTGGGATCAAACTTAGGTTTTAATTTCCTATCAGTTCTCTTGGTGCGGTATAACTTCTCAAATTTTTCTCCATTCGGATCATATAGAATCATCTTCATATGCCATGATCCGTCACCTTCCTTAGGTGGCTTGTCTCAATTTCATTTACATTTATCACCTTCCCTTTTCCACTTGTTCATTCCTTAATTGATAGGAATCACTCCTAGGAATTCAATCATTTTTCTAAAGATTAAGGGATCCTCAAAGGGGTTTAGTTCTTCATCCCTAGCTATGAGTTGCTCTACTGAATGCGTTTTGTTTATAAACTCCTCCTCTAAATAAAATGGGCATTGAGATCCTATGAAATCTCGATTTACCCAAGGTCCGTATCTAGATGGTCTCCTATTCACATCTACCCAATGGGGTGTTGGTTCCTCATTAGTATCATAGGCGTGTTTCTTAACATCATAGAACGACCAAGTTTCTCCTTCTCCTACCGCTATTCTAGATTCCTTACAATCAATCATCGTAATTGCGGTAGCTAAGAATCCTCTTCCTATTAATAACGGGCATGTAGTGTCACTAACCATATCAAGGACGTGGAAATCGGCTAGCATTGTCAATCTTCCTATATGCACTAACACATCCTTCACTACCCCAACTGGATATGCTACACTTCCATCCGCAAGCCCTATGATTACCTCTGTTTCATCTAACTTTCCTGGCTTAAGAGTGGCGTATAGAGATAATGGAAGTAAATTTAGGCTTGACCCAAGATCGGCTAGTGTGTCAAAAGCGTCAGAATTTCTGATCTTACAAGGTAACACGAATATGCTCGGATCATCTAATTTCTTAAACAACTTGTTTTGAACGAAGGCGGTCCCATTCTTACCCAACTAAAGTTTCTCTTCATATTTTTTTAAAAGGGCATTGTAATAGGGAGCACTGGCTAAGACATCAATGGGGGGACACTCAAGGTGAATTTCCTTGAATTCTTTGCCAAGGTCTTGTGTAGGAAGTGTTTCAACTATGCTATTGACTGAATTGATGTTGGGTGTTACATTCGATTGGTTCTTTAGAAAGGTTTGGGTTTGTTTGAAACACGTGCTCATGGCATTGACCGAATAGTATTGTGGACAAGATGTAGGAGATGAAACAGATGATATAGCGTTAACGTTTAGTTTCATATTCTTGACTGTGTTACTTGAGAGTGCTCCCATTTCTCGGTCATTGAGAACTTTCAACAATGTGTCAATCTTATTGGTCATCTCACTTTGCTTTTGTTTGAAATTGGCTTCAAACTTTGCTAAACGAGTTTCTTGAGATGCCATGAATTTGGACATCAATCCTTCAAAATTATTGATACTACCATAGTTGTTGGAAGGATTGTTGTTGAAAGTACGGTTAGAGGATGGACCGTTTGATTGATAACGATTAGGTGGAGTGGAAGAATTGTTTTGGGGCATGTTTTGGTTTTGTTTCAACCTAAGGTTCAGGTGATGTTTCCAAGAGGGGTTGTATGAATCACCGTAAGGGTTTTTCTCTGGTTTGAAAGTGTACCAATTGTCTCCCGCTCCATCAGTTCGCGAGGACGCGTAATCCACGAAATCTTGTTCGGGGAGTTCCATGCAATCACGAGTGTCGTGGGGACCACTACATAATTCGTACGAAGAAGTGATTTTGTTCACTTCGCTTGAAGGTTTAGGAGCATCGTAGGATTTCATGAGAAACTTGACTTGGTCTTCAAGTTCCATGATCCTACGGTTGGGAGTGCTTGAATTGTTCGAAGGCAAAGATATTGCCTTGACCGTTTTGTTCAAATCACGAGGATCATTCCAACTTTCGTTGTCATAGAGAGCAAGATCGTCTATGAGTTCCCATGATTCTTTGGCACTTAGATCACGAAGCTTGCCACCGGCCGATTGGTCAATGGTTCGCCTTGTGGAGAGATCGATATGGTCATAGAAAGTTTGGACTTGGAGCCAAAGATCTATGCCATGATAAGGGACTTTTTGGAGTAAGTCCTTGAAAGGAGTCCATGCTTCATAGAGAGTTTCACCTTGACGTTGTTGGAATATCAAGATATCATTTCTAAGCTTAGTAGTTCTACCCGGTGGGAAAATTTGAGCAAGGAAACGAGTAGTGAGATCATCCCAAGAGGTGATGGATCCCGCAGGTAAACGCTCAAGCCATCGACTAGCTTGGTCATGTAGAGAGAATTGGAAGAGACGCAATCGGGTCGTCTCTCGAGTTCCAACATCATAGTCTATGGAATCTACGATTTTGAGGAAATCCTTGAGATGTTGATTAGGATCTTCAGAACGAAGTCCATGGAATGCACATCTGCTTTACACCAACCGGATGGTGTCAAATCGCAAGGGAGACACATTGGCTCATTGAGTGAGCTCAATGGCATTTCGATAGCCTTGGTGGCTAGGACGGGAGTACTCTCCTAAAGTTCGGGGTCTAGGAGGTTGGTTTGGTTGTGGTGGGTTTTGTGGATGGTTTTGTTCTGGTGGGTTGATGGGATCAAAGAGATTACCACTTTCCATGATGGCGGATGGCAAAGGTTACGAACAAAGGAACGAAGAAAAAGATAGACTAAAGAAACCTGTAAAAATAAAATAAAAAATCTTACTAGAAAGGAATCTAGCAAGTAGACCTATTAAAGAGAAATTTAACCTAGACAATAACTATTCCCCGGGCTGTGGCGCCAAACTTGATGCGTGGAATTGCGGCCTCACAAAAAGGTTTTACCTCTCAAGAGATCTTGAGAAGCTTGCAATCCCAACCAGACAATGTACCTGTTCATTGTAGTATAGTGTAGTGACAAGTGCCGGGGGATTGATTGTTCAACTCAAAGAATAGTGTTCACTAGGGTTAAAACTCACTAAAACTAGGTCTAGAGGAGAGGGATGATTCTTTTTGTATTTTTATATTTTAAAGAAAAGCAAGTAAAATCTCGGTTTCAGAAGGAGTGGGCGGAATTAGTTGCTAATCAACTAACCCAATTAACTAAAGATGCAATCAAAATAAAATAAACTCAACTTAAACTAATTATGGGGGAAACAATAATGAGAGAAAAATGTGTTTACTTAGATTTCATTATTCCCTAGCTATCTTTTACAGGTTGATTAGTTTGTTACAATTGCATGGATGATGGGTTATATTCCTTAATACCATTCGTAGGGCCGTGTACGATCTTCCCTAACTCTATAACCTTCTACCTCTTCCTATGTCGAGCCAACTACTAGCTCCTAACATGGCCTCATTATTAGTTACCTACGCATTAAATACAACCAGTATATCGTAGAGAAGACAAGCGTAAGATATAATCAAACAATACATAGACATATTGAATGATTTTATGAAAGAATTATCTTTAATTAAGCATGGATGAAACAAGGGTTTGAAACCCTCAAAATATCTGTAGAATTCATCTAGGGTTTACTCCCTTCAAAGTTGCACACAATGAATGAAAACTAGAAAACTATATATAGATTTTACATCCTGACAGCATCAAGAGTTAGGTCTGACGCCGTCAACTCGCCGCCAAAATAATACTCGTATTGCCTAGATCCACTTTTGACTCCGTCACTCGTTGTAGACTCTGGGTCGTCTCTCTTTGTGGTATTCATGACGGCCTTGGTGACCCTAAAGGGTGACGCCGTCATGAACTCTTTAGAAAACTCTCTAGCGCGTCACGTGTATTTGATTTATCCACCTCTTTGTCAAGTCTTGACGCCGTCACTAGCATCCTGTGACGCCGTCATGTGCAATTTCCATCATGAATTTGAGACTTTGTCGTTTTCTTCACTTTTTCGCTCCAAAAACGTTCAAAATGCTTCCTTTTGTAAATTTCCTCTCAAAAGTGCCTAAAATGACAAAACAAATGATTTAGGGCAATATTTGATCAAATAATCTCGACTTTGGCCTTAAATGACCCCCAAAAGCAGTACACTTTTCACATCATCAAATACGCTTACACTTGAGATTTGCTTGTCCTCAAGCAAATGCGCTTTTATTCTAATCAAAATACAAGCTAGGGGTCATTTAACACTAATATGAAAGTAATTGCAACAAATAATCATTTCACTTCAACCAAAAACAAGCATGGAAATTATATACTAGCACCTCACAAATAGTGTTTAGATACTCACATCTCTCGGGTGTAATAAAGTATATATCACAATATGGAAATGGAAAATATCTCTCACTAGCTGTCATAGCAAATATATTACCACAGGCTTGGGAAAGGAACAAACCTCCACCACTTGGCTTAAGCACCTAAGATAAACTTTCAAAGAGGTCTTTTTAAAGGGTTATAACGTCAGGTGTAGGGATATGATAAACACGGTTTTGTTGGATAAAGGCAATATTTACTGGTGGCGAGTTAATCATCTTGGTTAATTACATGTACAATGTGGCGTTGCTAAGCCAACACTCGACTCGACTTATGCTAATCAAAAACTAACAAAACATAACACAAACATTAAATGAAAGGGGATGGTAGTCCATATGTTTTCTCTCTTTCTCTCTCTTTTTTTCTTTTCTTTTTTTGCATAAATTTTTACCCTACCATCCAAAATAATACATCATAGGGAATTTTCGTTCCCCTTACACTTGAACTTTTACATACTTTACAATCGAGTATTCTAATGACTCGAATTAAGATAATCAAAACACTTGGAGTACTATTTAAGATTAACGCACATATGGGGGAAATATATGATGTTCATCCCCAATACTCCATAACACTAGTGCTTTACCCATGAGTCCCAATCGTCCCAAAACAATATGTACAAGATATGACTCGACTTAGCAACCATGTAATCAATTAAACAATTAACTAAGGGTTTAAACAAATAACAATAATGCACTAAAGATGAGTGCATTTATGGAAGGCTAAGGCGATTTGGTTGCACATTTGGGGTGGATTGTTAACAAATTCTTCCTTTAAGTAAAATGCTTAAAGTTAGAAACAAAAAAGATAGACTCGGCGGGGTGTACTAGGGGTATCGTGTACTAAAAATGAGTACAACGCAAAGGTGTGGGAGAATTAATTGACTTTACTAGTCAAAGAATTATGACTTTATTGGTCAAGTAATTATAATACGGGTTTAAACACAAGGGTCATCCTCATGCCTCTTATCATGTAGTAAATCCTACTACACGAATGTAGTCTCACTAGCGGTCTCGGGATGCATCATTAACGCAAGTTCTAGAATCTAAGTACTACCGGTACACTCATAAGCACTAATAATGAATGTTTTTCCTAACAAATCTAAAGTCGAACCTCACATATTTGGGTGGAAAACTTTTTTGAGTGGTACGGTTTTTGTGCTAGTCATACAACTCCTATCCATGAGACGCTCATTAAGGCTAAAGCTTCACTCCTAAATGTTGTAAAAAAATTTAAATTTGGTGCTAGAATTGCCCTAACAAGTATTTCTCTTGGTTTTATTACACACCTACTATTGAACAAACAAACTCAAGCGTAATTGTATTCTCTAAGGTATCATCAATTACCCTCCCCTTACACTTAGGCTGAACATTGTCCCCAATGTTCAACAAAAAGGATGTAAAAGTAATGAAGGTAAAAGAATGAAAACAAATACTCCCCTGATTCGTTCGGTGTGGATAAATGGATAACAAGGTTAAATCATCCTCCAAGAAAATGAACGTTGAAAGCTTCCCTACAGAAATATAAATCATCTTCTTGTACAATATAACCTGTTAAACCTGAGAAAACATTCATGGCAAACCTCGCATAAAATCGGCGGCAATCTATATATATAAGGATATAATGCTTGTGAAATGAATGTTTGCAGATTTCCTGGAGTTTATAAAACTAAAGAATTAAAAAAAACTTTAATACTCCGTTAGAAAAACAAAACTTGCAAAAATTTTCAGAATTTTACACCTGACGCCATCAGGTTATGATCCTGACGTCGTCAGAATGTTCTGACATAAATCTTATGTTAAGTTTCTGGAAAATTTCTGGAAAAACTTACGCCTTAATTCCTGGAGTTCCTGTAAAACATCATTATGACTCGATACAAGCATTTGACTTAAACAAAAACTAATATACATGTTCATTTAATATTGTTGTGGTTCATGTCCAATTCCGTTCTTAAAAACAAATTTAGGTTTCCTTTACACTTATCTTTTGCGAAATACCTTTTTATGAAGTTAAGACAAACAACAAGGTAAAACACTTTCACAATTTATTATGAATCATGATCTACGAACAATAAAAATAAAGCATGCATACGGAAGCAAATAAAATCAATCAAACAAACAATCAAACAAATAAAACAAATAAAACATGGGTTGCCTCCCAAGAAGCGCTCTTCTTTATTTACGAGTCTTATAGCTAGACTCAAGGTCAAATCCTACCGTGTATCGTGTATGCTCACATACCCAAGTGTGAGCCATCTAATAGTTGCCTCATCTTTCTTATAGTCGTCACTTAGCTCTAAACATCCGCGATAATACCTTTTGTTGTTTTCATGAGGATATTTAAGCCCTTTCCTTTTATCATTCTCACTTAGCATATCGAGAGGTAGATACCTATTACATTTCTCAATAGAAAAATCCTTGAACCTAGGGTGTGCACGGGACATTTGGTAAACAAGATCTTCATCCCCATCCGAGAATGTAATCAACCCTTCCATACGTTTTTCATCTAGTTTGGTTAACCTTTTGAAGGGTTTCCCAAACACAACTTGGGTTAAGTTGCTATCGATAAATTCTCCTAGATTTTCCATAACCATGAACTCGACCAAATAAACAAAGCTTCCTACAAACACATGCAATGTCTTTGCCCTAGCAACAATATTATCTCCGTTGTATTCTAACTCATTTACCATAATTTTATTGTATTCACTCCGCGAGATTATGTTCATTGGTAAAGATGAGTTAAGGTAGGCATCAAAGCTCCTAAATCCAATCTTACAAGGAAACTGCATATTAAATGTGTTGTCATTCTTAATCCTTGTCCTAGGGTCGACATACCTAAGAGGGTTCATCTCATCTTCAACCCTATCCTCATTGATTACATCACCATCATCTAGGTCCTCATCAGAGTCCGAATAGTAAAAAGGACTAGCCCTATGGTCATTATCATGGTCAGACTCCTCCATCACAAAATTATTGTTAAAGTGATGGTCAGGAGAAAGGTTAGGTGGGTTCTCATTTTCCACTAAAGGGATTGGGATGGGTAGTTGGAAAATCCTATTATGAAAAACACGAATAACATGAATCAAACGATCAATTCTATTGTTATCCATCGAGATAGTTTACGAACAAAGGAAACAAAGAAATAAGATAGACTAAAGAAACCTATAAAAATAAAATAAAAATATTACTAAAAAGGAATCTAGCAAGTATACCTAATAAAGAGAAATATCAACCTAGACAATAACTATTCCCCTGGCTGCGGCGCCAAAAACTTGATGCGTGGAATTTTACCCTCGCAAAAGGTTTTACCTCTCAAGGGATCTTGAGAAGCTTGCAATCCCCACCAGGTAGTCTACCTGACCGTTGTAGTATAGTATAGTGACAAGTACCGGGGGTTTGATCATTCAACTCAAAGAATAGTGTTCGCTAGGGTTAAAACTCACTAAAACTAGGTCTAGAGATGAAGGATGATTCATTTTGTATTTTGGATATTTTAAATGTAAGCAAGTAAAATCTCGGTTTTGGAAGGAGTGGGCGGAATTAGTTGCTAATCATCTAACCCAAATCACTAAAGATGCAATCAAAATAAAATAAACTAAACTTAAACTAAATTATGGCAAAAACAAGGATGAGAGAAAATGTGTTTACTTAGATTTCACTACTCCCTAGCTATCTTTTACCAGTTGATTAGTTTCTTACAATTGCATGGATGACGGGTTATATTCCATAATACTATTTGTAGGGCTGTGTATGATCTTCCCTAACTCTATAAGTTTCTACCTATTCCTATGTCGAGCCGACTACTAGCTTCTAACATGGCCTCATTAGTAGTTACCTACGCATTAAATACAACCAATATATCGTAGTACACCTCCGATCATGTTTCTTAAGACGTTCAAGCAAGTTACCAATTGGAAGTCTGCCAGTTTTCTTAAGCCTAACACCGAATTCATTCATCCACAATAATTATAAACAAACAACCAACCCATAATCAATATCTAAGTTTCATTATATCTAAGCAAACACAAAGAAAACCTAGCCTAGCATGTTAAAGAGAAGACAAGTGTAAGATATAATCAGACAACACATAGACATATTGAATGATTTGATGAAAGACTTATCTTCAATTAAGCATGGATGAAACAAGGGTTTGAAACCCTCAAAATATTTGTAAAATTCGTCTAGGGTTTACTCCCTTCAAAGTTGCACACAATGAATGAAAACTAGAAAACAATATATAGATTTTACATCCTGACGGCATCAAGAGTTAGGTCTGACACCGTCAAATCGCTGCCAAAATAATACTTGTATTGCCTAGATCCACTTCTGACGCCGTCACTCGTTATGGACTCTGGGCCGTCTTTCTTTGTGGTATTCGTGACGGCCTTGGCGACCCTAAAGGGTGATGCCGTCACGAACTCTTTAGAAAACTCTCTGGCGCGTCATGTGTATTTGATTTATTCACCTCTTTGTCAAGTCTTGACGCCGTCACTAGCATCCTGTGAAGCCGTCATGTGCAATTTCCAGCATGATTTTGAGACTTTGTCATTTTCTTCAGTTTTTCGCTCCAAAAATGTTCAAAATGCTTCCTTTTGTAAATTTCCTCTCAAAAGTACCTAAAATGACAAAGGGAACGATTTAGGGCAATATTTGATCGAATAATCTCGACTTTGCCCTTAAATGACCCCGCAAAAGCGGTACACTTTCGCTTCATCATTACCTCCAAATCTTGTCTTAATAGTAGCCCATAGTTGTTTTGCATCCTTAGCATCATGAAACTTTAGTAGGTGACCATCAGGAATAGCATACAGCAGTATGTTGAGAGCCTTATCTTGATTTCTTTTTGTAACTGCTGGCAAGGTTTGCTTAGGTGGTTTAGGTTGTCCTGGGATTTCTACAGGTTCTTCAAGAACAACATTACCATTGACAATCACATCCCATAGAGCATGGTCTGTGATAGCAATGTACTGCCTAATCTTCATCCTCTAGAGATCATATTCTCCCTTCTTGATGATAGGAATTTTGATTGAGGTGATGGATGGGATTTGTGCAGCTTCAGTCGTCATCTTTTAAGGTTTGTAGTTAAATCGATTTTAAGGGTTTTCTTCTTAATCAGAGTTTCCACACAATCTCTGATACCACTTGTTGGATCGATGTATACTCTGATCAAACTAACTATGTAGCTTGTAAAGGTTTACCAATCTTGAATAACTCCAAAACTACTAATAATAAAACACTGATATAACTCTGTTAAGTATGCGGAATTGATTGAGGAAAAAGCAATCAACTAAAGTCAACCACGGATGTGGTCAATATAGTCAAACTCCTTAGGATCAATCTCCGTGGAATACAGTGTCCCCGGGTCCTTATGTCCCAACGAGGTGTGATGTATAAAAACGGGTTTGTGATCGGGTGAATTTGAATGGGAAGTAACCAGATAATTATTTGGATTTGTTTTACACTACTGGAATGATTAGGAATAACAATATTAACAATTACGGAAAACAGATGTGTATAAACGTAAATCAAATTAAAATCAGACACGATTGCATGCTGGGAAAAAGGTGAATTTTAAGCAAATATAAACTACAGGGGGTGAAAATGAAACTTTTACAAATTTAATATTAAAAGAAAACTTAATTAAAAAGAAAATTATTTTTTTGATTTTATTAATTATTATTAATTAAAACTATTTAATTACTTATTATTAATATTTAACATATACTAAATATAATATAATATTAAATAAAACTAAGAAAATGAAAATTTTATTTTTAAAAATTCTAAAATAACTTAAAAATAATATAAAAACTAAAAATATTTCTTTTTGTCTTTTTGTAATTAATTACTAATTATATTAATTAAACTAATTAACTAATTTAAATTACTAATAATACAACAAATGACTTAGAAAATTAAGAAATATTTATAAATCTAATTAACCATCACATAAATCCTAAAAAATTATAAAAAGTTTATAAAAATTATTTTTAAACTATTTTACTAATTATTATCTTAATTATTAATTAATTACTACTTAAACTAATTTAATTCTAAAAAATAGAAAATGAACAGTAAAAATGCTAGAAAAGTTCCTAAAATTATTTTATAACATATAAAAGCTAGGAAAAATATAAAAACTAGGACACATAAATGCTTAACAATTGACTTTCTTTGACTTTTGAAGGAAATAAGCTTATATGGGGTCCACAGGGGTGGATTTAAGTGCACACAAGTGAGATGGACTGATATGAAGCCAAAATAACAAAATGGTACCACTAAATAAGCCAATAAGCCAAAATAAGCACTTTGAAACCTTGATTTTACACAGAAATTAGGACAAACTACAAGGGTGATTCTAGGTGGGTCCCAGGGGTCTTGAGCTCAAAAACTTGGTACCACTAGAGAGATGGCTAGCTTGTGAGTCCAAAGAACCAAGGGGGAGGCTGTAGGGCCTACTATGGAGGTCTGTGGGACCCACAGAAGTGATGGCAGTAGATGGGGGTGCTGCTGCAGCAGGGGAGCAGCTCAGCCTGCAGCTGTGTTTGAGGGCTTTGATAACGCTCAAAGTTAACATGTTTTTATAAGCGTTATTAGTGTTTTTGTGTATGTTATTTTGTTGTTTTTATATGCTTTTGCCACTAAATCGTATCAAATATTGTTTTTGTAGCATATGTAGCCAAATGCAGGAAAAATGGAGAAAAAGTGAAGAAAATGAAGTATACGTGATAACACGAAGATTCCCGACCTCAAAAGTCCAATCTGTGAAGTAATTCATATGAGAACCTAAGTTTTGTCATCTCAAAGTTCCAAGTTCAGAAGTTAATCAAGTTTGGATAGTGCATAAAGAACTACACAAGGAAAAGTCAAAGTCCAAAACTGCTAGGATCTACCATCCGATCGGTTAGAGTTTAACCGATCGGATTGCCATTATGACCATTTTCCATCCGATCGGTATCAACCCGCAACCGATCGGATAGCCACTTCTGCATGTTTTTGCCAACTTTTGTGCACGAATCTTCGTCTTTTGTCCTATGGTTCTAGGCCCTTCTTAGTGTCTTACTGTCCAAGTTCAAGCATTTAAGTCCCTATTCATTACCAAGAGTGTTGGACAAGCCTATAAGGACCTCAAAAGTGCATAATTCAAGACACCATTGAAGATACCATTTACTCTCATTACTACATACAATTATTATCATCTTCTAGCTTTCTAAGGAGGAAAATTCGTATAGAAAGAACCAGGGACTTTGGAGGACCAAGGAAGCAACATTTGGAGTCCGAAAATCTCAAGAAATCGTCACCAACGCTTAGGTTATCAATACCTTGTCATTTTTGTTATCAATTTCAAAGCATTGTAAGACTTATAACCATGGATTCTAATGTTAAATATTCTGAGTTTATTTGCATGTTTGCTATGAGTGGCTAGTAATCTTTTTTCACTTGTTTTGATGATGTTTTATACTTAGTGATAGTTATGATTGTGAAAACATGTTTTAATTCAATTTCAAGTCAATCCTGAGAACCAATTGTACCGTAAGTTTCATCGTGACATTTGTTTAGCCAAGGTTAACTAATTGATAATAGTTTCAAAGGTCGAAAGATTTGTTATTACTCAACTAGTTATAATCATTTGTCTATGAATGATTTTTTTTCACCATAATTATTCTTGACTAAACAAAGAAAAAAGAAGTATGATTGTAATGAGAATGCTTTTATAACATCAAATCGGATTGTTTGTAAACTTTTAGTAGGACGAAAGTTTAAATGTTTATAAACAATTGTAATCTTTTTGTCTATGAAGAGGTTACCTTTTGTATTGACCATTTCATAAGAGTATTTGATATGTAATAAAAGTTTGTCTTGTGTTTAAGATATCCACCATACCTTATGAACCTTGGATAGATCTTGAATTGATTGGTTTACACCTAAATCTTGTTTTTATGAACTAAAATCTTGACGAAGGTTTAACTTTGTAGAAACAATAGATTAGATCACCATCTAATTATCTCAACTAACATGTTATCAAAAGTTATCACAATCATGTGTGTCATTAAGTAGAAAACTAGTCTAAACAAGTGTAGTTTTTAATTTATTGAATTTGCTTATTATCTTATTTGCGTACATTAGAGATTTACTTTTAGACTTATATTTCGATTCACTCACAAATCCCTGCGAACGATCCCGACTTACCATCATATCTTGCTATAACGGACGAGTACACTTGCTCATATGTGTTGTTTCTAGATTTGGTAACTCATCCTTATAAATTTAAGACTTGCAGTAACAAATAGCACATCAAATTTTTGGCGCCGCTGCCGGGGATTTTGATCGTGTTTCTTTAAGTTTTAAAAGTCCGTTTCTTTTTGTGTTCGTTTTCTTAAAAAAAAAAGAAAAAAAAATCCGTAGCATCCATCCGATCGGATTAATTTCCAGCCGATCGGTTTCCCATATTTTTAATTTTACCGTACCATCCATCCGATCGGTTTGATTCCCAACCGATTCGGATAGATTTTTCTGTTTCAATTTTTTATTTTATTTTCTTGTTCTTTTGTTTAGGTAAGTTACTCGATTCTCTTGATAGTTGTATGAACACTCGTTCTACTACTAAAAGCTTAGTTCACCTTTATCCGATCCCGAAAGTTTGTTTCGTAAGAAGAGATCTTTATCTATTCTTAATTGGTTTGATATTCCTTCCGAAGAACACCCGATTTCTAATCTTTTTGAACCAATACCCATGGCTGACGATCAACCCATGTGGGCCACCAATAGAACCGTAGCACCCACTCCAGGAGCTGCTATTGTTGTCGCCAACCTTGGTGAAAACTTTACCGTTAAAGGTCACCATCTTTCTATGATCAAAGACCGTCAATTCGATGGCCGTTCGCGGGCCGATCCGCATAAACACATTGCCGAATTCATTGAAATTTGTGGCATGTTTCATTATGGAGATACTAATGTCGATGCTATCAAGCTCAAACTTTTTCCATCATCACTCGCTGGAGATGCCAAAGTATGGTATAACGAATTAACCCCAGGAACTATTAATACTTGGGAGGAGATGAGGCAAGCTTTTGTAAGCCGATTCTTTCCACCTGCCATGTATGATAGACTAATGGGAGAAATCCGTGCTTTTTCAAAAAATCCTAATGAATCTCTTGTTGAAGCTTGGCTTCGCATTAAAAGATTTGCTTCGAAGTTGTCATGGTCATAATTTAGGACGAGGAACAATAATCCAAATCTTTTATCATGGTCTTGATGAAGCATCTCAAGCAATCCTTGATGCCGGAGGAATTTTCCTTTACAAAACACCTAACGAGGCATATCAACTTCTTGAAGATCAAGTACTTCTTAAACTCGATTGGTCAAAAGATTCCAAAACCAAACCCATACGGAAAACCGTTGCTTTTGCCGAAAGTTCAGATAATTCAAAACTCATGGACAAAATAGAAGCCTTGTCTTCTAAAATGGACTCGCAATACAAAGATATAAAAGGAGAAATGAAAGAAATGCGAGATGGCTATAATAATTGTGGAGGAAATCACACATCATCCGAGTGTGATGACCAACTATGAATAGACCCAACGAAGGGGAAGCCAATCATGTCCAAGGAGGATATCGTGGAGGAGGTTTTCGTGGTAATTATTACGGAAGAAGTTCTGGAAATTGGCAAGATCGCCAACAAAGGGATAATAACCGTGATTTTCAACCTTGAACAGACAATCCAAACCCAACAAATTCAGATAAAAAGGAAGAATCTGATTTCGAAAAAATGATGCGAGAATTCGTAAATGCTCAAAGAACTACAAATGAGTTTGTAAAAACCCACTTTTTCAATCTCAAAACCAAAGTTGAGCAAGGTCAGAAAAATCATCAAGCTTCTATTCAGGATCTTGAACAAAAATTTGGTAGACTTTCTGATCAATTTTCTTCTCGAATTCCTGGTACATTACCTAGTAACACCTAATCCAATCCAAAACCATCTGGATCAAACGATAAGAATTATCGTCCACCACAAAACAGAAATGAGCATATCAAAGCTGTATTCACTCGAAGTGGTCTCTCATATGATCCACCACCCATTCCTACCGATAACACTCTTATTCAAGATGAGGAGGAAGAAGCTGAAGAAGAAGCAGTTGAAGAAGAACCAACCCAAAAACTAACCATTCCACCAATAAAGCCTTATACACCGAAAATACCATATCCACAAGTCCTAAGAAAAGAGAAAAGAGAGGAGCGAAATAAGAAGTTTTTAGAGATGATCAAAGAAGTTAGAATTAACGTACCCCTCGTTGATGTTCTAGCTGGAATGCCCAATTATGGGAAATTTTTGAAAGAACTTCTTAATAATCGAAACAAGTTAGAAACAATTTCCGCTACCGTTCTTAATGAAGAATGCTCTGCTATAATTTAAAACAAAATTCCACCAAAACTTGGAGATCCCGGAAGCTTTCTTATACCATGTACATTAGGAAACAACATCACATGTGATGCTTTAGCCGATTTAGGTGCAAGTATCAATTTGATGCCCTATTCGTTGTATTCTAAACTTTCCATCAACACATTGAAACCTACTAAGATGGGTATAAGATTAGCCAACCATACATACCAATATCCTGTTGGGGTTGCTGAAAGTATGCTTGTTCATGTTGGTAAATTTGTTTTTCTTGTGGATTTTGTCATTTTAGAAATGGAGGAAGATAGTCGAGTACCCTTAATCTTAGGAAGACCTTTCTTAAACACTGCTGATGCAATGATTAAAGTTAAAGGTAAAGAACTCAATCTTGGAGTAAGGGAAGATCGAATCACATTCTTAATCGATAAAGCAATGAAATATCCAAATTCCAGTGATGACACATGCTATAACATCGATGTAATTGATGAATTCACTAAAGAAGAATTGGATGCATTACTTGACGATTCGAAGCCATTCATGACTACTTCAGAAAAGATTAGTGAAACAGATTCTGATAAAGAATTTGTGGAATTCATGGAAATAAAATTAGAAGAAGCGGAAGAAGAGAAATTTGAAGATATCACTGAGAAAGATCAATTGAAAATCAAATCATCTCTAGAAGAACCTCCCACTGATTTGGAACTCAAAACTCTTCCCAATAATCTCGAATATGCTTACTTATAAGAAAACTCACTTCTTCCAGTAGTCATATCGTCGTTGCTCGAAACAAATCAAAAAGAAAGACTCGTTTCTGTTCTTAGGAAGCATAAACGCGCTTTTGCGTGGAAAACTTCTGACATTCCAGGAATTAGTCCAGATTTTTGCAAACAAAAAATCAATTGTGAAAAAGGTACTAAACCCGTTGTAGAAACACAACGTCGACTCAATCGAAATATGAAAGAAGTTGTTAAGAAGGAAATCATCAAACTTCTTGACGCGGGAATTATTTATCCTATCGAGGATAGCCCATGGGTGAGTCCTGTTCATTGTGTTCCAAAGAAAGGAGGAATGACTGTAGTGACAAACGAAAGGAATGAATTAGTTCCTACTAGAACTGTCACTGGATGGCGAGTATGTATTGATTAAGAAAACTTAACAAAGCCACCAGGAAAGATCATTTTCCTTTACCCTTCATGGATCAGATGCTCGAAAGATTAGCAGGAAACAAATACTTTTGCTTCCTTGATGGTTTTTCGAGATATTTCTAAATTCCTATCGATCCAGCCGATCAAGAGAAAACCACATTTACATGTCCTTTTGGAACCTACGCTTACCGGCGTATGCCTTTTGGTCTATGTAATGCACCTGAAACTTTTCAAAGGTGTATGATCGCAATATTTCAAGACATGCTTGAAACATCTATGGAAGTTTTCATGGATGACTTTTCAGTTTTTGGTGATTCTTTTGAAACTTGTCTTTCCAATCTCGATAAAATGCTTGAGAGATGTGAAGCTGCACATCTAGTTCTTAATTGGGAAAAATGTCATTTCATGGTAACTGAAGGAATTGTGTTAGGACACAAGATATCCAGTTCAGGGATGGAAGTAGACAAAGCTAAAATAGATGTTATCACCAAATTACCACCACCAACTAACGTTAAAGCCGTTAGAAGTTTTCTAGGACATGCTGGTTTTTACCGCCGATTTATCAAAGATTTTTGAAAAATATCACGTCCTATGACTAAACTTTTCGAAAAGGATTCTGTATTTGATTTCAATGCTGACTGCATTAAAGCTTTCAAAATATTGAAAAGTCACTTGACTAGTGCCCCAATTATGGTTTCACCTAATTGGTCACTACCATTTGAAATCATGTATGATGCAAGCGATTTCGCTGTTGGAGCTGTTTTAGGACAACGTGAAGGAAAACATTTTCGTCCTATATACTTTGCTAGTAAAACACTCAACAATGCTCAACAAAACTATACGGTTACGGAGAAAGAATTATTAGCCATAGTTTTTGCATTCGAAAAATTCAGATCTTATCTCGTGCTTTCAAAAACGATAGTTTTTACAGATCATTCCGCAGTCAAATATCTGTTTAACAAACAAGATGCAAAACCGCGTCTTATCAGATGGATTTTATTACTGCAAGAATTTGATAACGAAATAAAAGACAAGAAAGGAGCAGAAAATCTTGCAGTAGATCATTTGTCACGTCTCGAGAATCCGAATTTGGAAGAATTAAAAGAAAATGAAATTAATGATTATTTTCCAGAAGAAACTCTCATGACGATAGATAAAGATGATGATGAGGAAATACCATGGTTTGCAAATTACGCAAATTATCTTGCAGGAGATATTCTTAAAAAAGGGATGAGTCACTACCAACGTAGTAAGTTCTTTTCAGAACTAAAACACTATTATTGGGAGAAACCTTACCTTTTTAAGATGTGCAAGGATGGAATGATACGAAGATGTGTTTCGGGTGCCGAAACAAGAAAAATTCTTGATGAATGTCATCATGGCCCAACTGGGGGACATTATGGTCCTTCCACTACAGCTAGAAAAGTTTTTGATGCTGGATTCTATTTGCCTACAATTTTCAAAGAAGCGTATACTCTTGTTCAAAACTATGATGCGTGCCAAAGATCCGGTAACCTTTCTCGAAGAGACGAAATGCCTCAAAAGAGCATTCAAGTCTGTGAAATATTTGACATTTGGGGAATTGATTTTATGGGACCTTTCCCTAAATCACACAAATACGAATATATTCTCGTTGCAGTCGATTATGTTTCCAAATGGGTTGAAGTTGAAGCTCTTCCTACTAACGATGCACGAGTTGTTGTCAACTTTCTAAAAAAGCTTTTTGCTCGCTATGGAATTCCTAAAGCTTTAATAAGTGATAGAGGATCCCATTTCTGTAAGAAACAAATGGAGAAAGTAATGAAACGATATGGAGTTCATCATCGTTTTGCTACAGCTTATCATCCACAAACTATTGGTCAAGTCGAAAATACCAATAGAGCTATAAAAAGATGTTGGAACCAAAGTTTTACTATTTTATCAAGTCTCGGTCATTTGTAATAATAGGTTGCTTAATTTACATTTATGTTATTGTTTCAAGTTTACTAGGCTTAAGTCTTATGGTCCATGGGCTTTAAAGCCCACACGTTTGTAAGAAGGGGAAGGAGTAGGATGTTGCCCTAGCTCCTTACCTATATATATCATGCTTAGGTCTATGTAATACTTGGTTGGTTATGTGAAATATTAAGGAAACTCTTGCAATTCTAATTCTCTAATTCTCATAATCATCCCATTCTCATTCTCATCTCATTTCTATCATTATTGTGCTTGTGTTTACTAAATGGTGACCTAACAAGTGGTATCATTCGCCATATGAAGGTGTAGCTTTTGTTTTTTCATTAAGTTTGTTCTTAAACTTGTTTTTTTATTCGAATTTTTGAGAAATTATTGTACTTTCTTGCTTGTTTCTTGGTTTTTATCACATATTTGCTTACAAACTTGTGCTACAAATCAACACAAACAAAAAGTTACAATTTTTTCTTATAAAATTCGACTAGGGATTATTTGTACTATTTTTCGCAATTTTATAAATTTTTGAAAAGTTCTTAAAGTTTTCAACTTTCTTAAAGATCTCTTCATTTTACACATAAAAGTACAAGAATCTTGAAATAAAAACGAGTTTTAGGATTGCTTTCCGTGAAAAACAAATACTACCAAGTTATCGAGATCCTCTATTGCTACCATTTCGAGATCTTCTCTACGTGCACTACCTCGACTTCGTTTGTGTGGACTCGGTATTTTCTTTCTTGTATAAGAAAGATAAGTACTTCGACGTTTGGGGAAGTTTTCGAAATTGTATTATTTCGAAAACTGTTTTTTCGTAACTTTGTGACTTTTCGAAAACATACTATTTTTTCGAAATCACACAAGTTATCGCAAACTTATCTAAGTTTCGAAATCCTACTATTTCGCAAACATAAGGAGTTTCGCAAAAACTTGTTTGTTGTCGAAATTTCAAGTTTTTTGAAAACCTGCAAAGTTTCGCAAACCTTGTTTTTTGAAAACCTGACAAGTCTCGCAATCCTACTTTCGCAATCACAGCTGAGCCAGTTTTCGAAATCATTGGAATTTCATAGTTTCGCAATCCCTGTTGATCAAGGTTTCGCAATCCGAAGTTGTGCTAAGTTTATCGATACTTGGTTAATTCTACACTTTCTACAAGATCCATTTCTACACAAGTGTTCTAAGATGTCTCAACCACCTAATCATTACTTCCCTCATATTCAACAACATCAACATCAGCAGTATCAGCAACATCAACATCAGCAGTATCAGCAACAACAATACCTTCCGCACCAAATGAATCAACAACCTTCTCAAAAACAAACATACAATCCACTACATCATTACCTAATGATGCAAAAACATCAGATCATTCCTCAACAACAACCATATCAAGTGCCACAACTAAATACTCAGTTTTCCTCCAAACAACCTCACTGGTTTGACAGAATGTGTGAAGTTATTACAACTCAACAATCCCGACATGAGGCAGGATCACTTGAAACACCTCCAATGCTAACACCTGGGAACTATGTTCAATGGTCAAGTCGATTCTTACGATTCCTTGAATTAAAGAAACCTCATGGGAAATTCTTAAAGCAAGTGATACTTGAAGGACCATTTGAGTGGCCGACAAGATTTGAAGCTGGTGATCCACATGCTGATCCTCCACGTCCTCCTGGTGATAGACCTCTTCCAGAATCTTTACTCACTGAAGAACAGAAACTACATCGTGAAGCTGATGAGTATGCAATGGCTTATATACTTCAAGGTATACCTAATCCGATCTATCGAAGTGTCGATGCTCAGAAAACGGCTAAAGCTATGTGGGAACACGTTCATCTCCTTATGGAAGGCACTCAATTGAACAAAGATGACATGGAATCCAAGCTATACATGGAATACACTGACATCACAATTGAACCTGGAGAGTCACTTGAATCCTACTATCATCGTTTCACAAATGTGGTTAATGATCTGGAACGTCATAAAATCACAGTACCAAGGATCGCTGTGAACTCCAAATTTGTTGGTAGTCTTGGCCCTGATTGGCATAAATATGTGACATTTGTTCGTCAAACAAAGAATCTGCATGATGCTCCGTATGGTTTGTTGTATGATTTTCTGAAACACCATGAACCTGAAGTGGAAAAAGATCGAGCTCTACGAGGAGGATACACACCAACATCTACACCAAATTCTTTGGCTCTCGTAGCTCAGTCTCCCTACGCTCCACCACCAATGTCAAATCATGCATATGTTCAAGAGTAGAACTACTTCAGTTATCCACAATCTTCCACCTCGAACCAAATGGTCCCTTATGATTCATCTCTACAGAATGTTTCTACTCAACTTGTTCCGTTAAACAACAATGATGTTGTGTACTACTCCAACTCCAATGACGATGACGATGATGACTTTAATACGTTGAATCAGGGACTTGCTCTTATTGCTCGTGCTTTTAGCAAATTCTCCAACAAAACAAACAACCGTCAATGTTCATCTTCTAACACAAGGAATCAAGCTGTTGTCAATGATGGAAGAGTGGAAATTCAGAATCGTAACTATGGTCGATCTGGTTCAGGAAGTTTTCAGGAAATTATAGGAATGGTCAGCGGTTTAGTAACAATGGAGGATTCAACAACAACTCAGGATCTTCTCAGCAAAGGTCTGAACCAGTTGCAACAAGGAACTCCAACTCAGGGAATGCAGTGTGGTGTTATAACTGTAATGAACAAGGTCATATAGCGACTGCATGTCCTAAACCGAGAACTCGGGGGAGTAAGTTTCACAAGCAGGCATTACTCATGGCCCTTCAAGATGAAAAGGATGGACATTTCCCTGAACAGGACAACAACTTCATGGCAAATGTGCACAATGATGATGACATGGAAGATCTAGAAGCTAATGCAGTTGTGATGCTTATGGCCAACATGCAGGAACTTAAGCTTAATGATTCAGGTCCAGTGTATGACACTGACGACTTGTCTCAGGTACATGACTTCAATGCATGCTTTATAAATGATATAATCTCACCCTCTGCTTCTGAATCAGATATGGCGCAAGTTGTTCCATCTAAATCATCTTCATCTTCTCAAACAGATGAACAAATAAGCACAGTTGTCATATTTGATGATGACACAGTTGTTTCATTTGATGATCCTATTGAGAATGATAAAAATGATCATTTAGAACAACATGAACCATCCTTTGATCCAGACCCTGACCTCATATTGTTATCTAAACAACTGGATGCTCAACAATTGCAAATTATAAAATGCAACGAGAAAAATAAAGTTTTAAAAGAACAAAATGCGTCACTTGCAAGAGATATTGAATGTTATAAAATTCAACTTTCCAATCAGGAAGAAAAGATTAAAAATGCAAAAAGTTTTGAAAAAGCTTTTCAAGATTCTTACAATAAAGAACAAGATCTTCAACGCAAAATACAAGATATCATTGAGTCAAATGGAAAGTTGATTTCGAAACTCGAAAGTGAAAAGTGTGAATTGAAAATGCAAGTTGAACATCTTCAAATAGTTCTTTCAAAAACAGAAACAGAATTGTCAAATTGCAAAAAAAGGAGTTTTGTGAACATAAAAAACGAAAAAGGAAGTATATAGATGACTTACTCGGTGATATTGTTGATCTTGAAAAACAACTCAAAGAATTTCGTCACATTGTTTACAAACACGGGAACTCTGTCACAACAATTCAAAAGTTTGCTTTAAAACCGAGACCCGATAAAGGATTTGCACTCTGCGATTTTAAATCAATGTTTCTTCACAAAGCTTTCAAAGAAAATCCTAAGGTTTACAGTATTGATCACATGTTTGATAATACAATTGTGCGTGCTGTTGTTTTTTATACTGAGGAAGAAGAAGAACTTGAAGACGAGAGTCGATCAAAAATGAGTTATGTTCAATATTGGACACCATATGACTATTCAAAAGCTCCACCTCTTTCTAAATCTTTTGTTACTCAAAATGACGTACCTGAGAAATCATGGTTTGTCGAAGAGTCATATGTTTCATCTTCTAATGCGGTCCCTGTCCAAACTGTAGCACAAATAAATGGTCCTTTACCATCATCCGGTGAACTTACACCGTTACCAAAAAGTTATCGTGTCTTAAATTATTTCAAAACTTTTATGGAAGACATCGAAATTTTGGAGGAAACAATTGCACGCAATTTTGAAATAAAAGTTGAAACTTTTCAATCCGCTTACGAGCGAGAAAAAGAGATATTTTTCAAAAACAAATGCTGCCAATTGTCCAACACCTCCGTCTCTGTGCTACACGTTGGGATCAGGAACTTCAAAAGGAGGTCAAAAATATGATAAATGTTTTCAACGCAACTGAAAATGAGATTTTGGTCCAAAAGAAAAGAACTAGAGTTTTCAAAAATGATGCTGATCGACTCTTGGAACAGGTTCTCACTGCTGATATTTTGTCTGTTATCATGAATGATCTCTATAAATCTGGTACTTCTATGCTTAAGTATGATCATTGTGTTGATAATAACTTGTTGAAAGCGGAAATTGAGACACTCAAACAGGAAAATGATATGTTGAGAAGTTCAAATGATGATGTGACAAAACAATTTTCAAAAGAAATTTGTCTACTCAAACAGAGGATTGAATGGTGTCAAGCTCAAAGTATTGAACGAGAATTGGAACTTCAAAAACAAAATCTTTCAACCTCTTGTCAGCTTTCCAAAAACAATGAGTCTTTCAAAAGTTTGTGTCTCAAATACGAGCAAGAAATTGCGGATTTAAAAATTGAAAATGACGCATTTCTACAAAACCACATTGACATTAAACATTGCAATGGCATACTTGAGTCAAATATTCAGGATAAGAATCACATCATCATTGATTTGAAAGAGAAAATTAAGATACTCCAAAAAGGAAAGTTTGTTGATACCACGGTAATAGCACCAGGAATGTATCACGTAGACAAAACTGATAAAGGAAAGGTTGTTCAAAACACTAATGTTGATAACTCCACTTCTACAGGACTAGTCTCCACTACTTGCGTTAGCAGACCCAAGCGAAAAAGTAAAAAGAAGAATAGGATCTTGCAACGTAAGAAAAGACAACTAGAAGCCCAAGAAGTAGAAGATCAACTTAGGAACTTAAATAAGACTCATGTTGCATCAGATTTAGATTCTAATCTGGCAAATTGTAATCAAAATCTAAATGTAACGAATGATGAATCTTTGAATGTTTTTAATATTAATGCATCCTGTGTGTTTTGTCATAAAAATGTTTCATCTGGTGATCATACAAAATGTATCGCTAATTCTCTACTTTCTCGTCATAAGAAACGTAGGACACGCATTCCTTCTAGGCCCACAATTGCCTCCAAGTCTAATTTAGGAAAGCCGTCTACTACGGTTTCTAATGAAGTTAAAGTTACTTCCATAGGTGCCGAGAACAAATCTAGGAATGAGCCAACTACTAATGCATTTAACATTAAGAAAGCAAAAACTAGTTGGAATTGGCAACGTTGGTTACAACACAAACCAGACTTTAAATAGATTCCTAAATTGTTGAATAAATGTGTTTCTAACCAATAGGAACCCGCACTGTCTTTGGGTTTCACCCTTACTTCTGTTCCATCTGTGTCTTCTTATTGTGATGCAGGTGGTACAGATCGTTCTCTGGATTGTTGATAGCGGATGCACCCGACATATGACAGGCAATCTCAAACTGTTGAAAAACTTTGTCTCAAAGTTCATTGGTACTATCAGATTCGGGAATGATCATTACGCTCTAATCATGGGATATGGTGACTATGTAAGTGGGAACATCGAAATAAGCCGTGTTTATTATGTGGAAGGCCTTGGACACAACCTTTTCTCTGTTCGTCAATTCTGTGATGGGGATCAAGAAGTTGCATTTCGTGAGAAAACTTGCTTTGTTCGTGACTTACAAGGAAACGATCTAATGTCTGGCTCACGCGGCTCCAATCTTTATACAATATCAATGTCAGATATGATCGCAACATCTCCGATATGTCTTCTCTCCAAATCTGAATCGACTAAATCTTGGTTATGGCACAAACGTCTTTCACACTTGAATTTCAGAACTATGACTGACCTTGCTCGTTATAAACTTGTCGATGTATTTCCAAGATTCCATTTTACCAAAGATCACTTATGTCCAGCCTGTGAACAAGGAAAAAGTACTCGTGCTCATTTTCCTTCTAAACCTGAGCAAAGTACGAATCATGTTTTACAAATGCTTCATATGGATTTATGTGGACCGATGCGTGTTCAAAGTATCAACGGTAAACGCTACATACTAGTAATTGTAGATGACTTCTCCAGATGGACTTGGGTTTATTTCTTACGAAGTAAAGATCAGGCTCCTTCAATGATCATCACCTTTCTCACTAAAATTCAAGTTCAGTTACGCAACACGGTACGAATAGTCAGAACTGACAATGGAACTGAATTCAAGAATCAGACACTTAGGTCTTATTATGAGAAAGTGGGAATTGAACATCAAACATCTATTCCTAGAAGCCCAGAACAGAATGGAGTTGTCGAAAGACGCAACAGGACGTTAGTGGAAGCTGCTAGAACTATGTTGATTAATGCTCAATTACCAGATTACTTGTGGGCAGAAGCTGTTTCAACTGAATGTTATACCCAAAACCGTTGCATGATCACAAAACGTCATCGCAAAACACCTTATCAAATTGTTCACAAAAGAAAACCGAACATCGATTACTTTCATGTATTTGGAGCACTTTGTTATCCGAAGAATGATCGTGATGATTTAGGTAAACTTAAAGCAAAGGCTGACATCGGAGTGTTCGTTGGATATTGTGAAAATTCCAAAGGTTTTCGGATATGGAATCTTCGTACAAGAGAAATTCAAGAAACCATTCACGCTAATTTTGATGAACTCACACAGATGGCTTCTGAGCAACACAGCTTAGGACCCGAATTTAACCGTCTTAACTCTCCGGCATCTTCAGCTGAAACATTGCCACTTAACCGCAAAGAATTAGAAACCTTGTTTGCTCCACTATTTGATGACACAATTGAATACCGTCCTACTGAGGTCTCACCTAATTCCGCTGCTCAACTTGATAACATTCCCGTACCAGACTCACCTCAACAAACTACTACAAGTATTGAGAGAGACGGTCCTCCAATTGTATCACCATCTACAGCAGAACAAACTGGTTCTACTTCCTGCCATCCAGCTGAAGATCCAACACCACTATCAGTTCCACAACCCGCAGAGCATGATCCTGATGTGTTCTTTAATCCGTTTGCACCAGCTCCAACAGTTCCTGATATAGCTGAGTCGTCAACACGCAATTTGGATCCTGCTAACATGCGAGATACTTATCAACTACACCCTTCAACACACAAATGGACTCGAGACCATCCACTAGTTCATATTATTGGCCATCCAGATGCACCTGTTATGACAAGACAACGACTTCACACAGATGGAGAAACTTGTATCTATGCACTCACAGTTTGTCACGAAGAACCTAAGAACATCAAAGAAGCAATGACTTATGACAACTGGATTGAATCTATGCAAGAGGAATTTCAACAGTTCATACAATTAGAAGTCTGGGAATTAGTTGAAAGACCTGACGGATTCTTTGTCATCAGGTTAAAATGGATCTGGAAGAATAAGCTTGATGCTGAAGGGACTGTCATACGCAACAAATCACGTCTGGTAGCGAAAGGATACTCCCAACTGGAAGGACTTGATTTTGCTGAATCCTTTGCTCCAGTGGCTCGACATGAAGCTATTCGGATCTTTTTGGCTTATGCTGCACACAGGAATATGGTGGTTTACCAAATGGATGTGAAAACAGCCTTTCTTAATGGAGAACTCCGTGAAGAAGTTTATGTTAGCCAACCTGAAGGCTTCGTTGATCCTGAGCGTCCTAATCATGTTTACCGACTCAAAAAGTCACTCTACGGACTTAAGCAAGCCCCACGGGCGTGGTATGACAAACTGTCCACTTTCTTACTGGCCAATAAATTTTCTAAAGGATCGGTGGATCCAACACTGTTTACAAAAACCTACGGGGAGGACTTACTTGTTGTTCAAATATATGTCGAAGACATCATTTTTGCCTCAACAAAAAGAAATTACTCTAATGATTTTGCAAAATTAATGAAAGATAATTTTGAAATGTCCATGATGGGTGAACTTTCGTTCTTTCTAGGACTACAAGTTCATCAATCACCCCGTGGAATTTTTATAAATCAGTCTAAATATGCTCTTGAAATTTTAAAGAAACATGGAATGATGTCTTGTGATACTTATAATACACCAATGGGCTATACCACAAAACTAGATGCTGATTTACATGGGACTCCAGTTGACCCTACCAAATACCGAAGTATGATTGGGTCCCTCATGTATCTCACAGCTAGTAGACCTGATATAGTATTTGCTGTCTACATGTGCTCTCGCTATCAGTCTAAACCAACTGAAAAACACCTCAGTGAGGTCAAACAAATCTTTCGATACATAAAGGGAACCATTAACTTGGGAATCCGGTATCCGAAGGATTCTGGTTTTGAACTAATTGCTTTTTCAGATGCTGACCATGCAGGATGTTTAGACACACGCAAAAGTACATCTGGTGGATTACAATTTCTCGGAGACAAACTCGTGTCATGGCAATCTAAGAAGCAGGACTGCACTTCACTGTCGTCTACAGAATCTGAATACGTAGCCATGTCTGCTTGTTGTACTCAAGTCATTTGGATGAGATCACAACTTAAGGATTATGGCTACCTATTCAACAAGATTCCTATCTACTGTGATTCAAAGAGTGCAATTGCTATCTCCTGCAACACAGTGCATCATTGCAAATCCAAACACATCGATCTCCGATATCACTTCATCAAAGAGCATGTGGAAAAGGGTACCGTTGAACTTTATTTTGTTGGAACTGAGTACCAATTGGCGGACTTACTTACCAAATCTTTAGCACCATCAAGGTTTGCTAGTCTAGTTCACCAAATTGGTATGCGATGTTTGACTCCAGAAGATCTGGAAAAGTTTTTAAAACACAATTGATCGTCAAACATCAAAACTATCTATGTATAATATTTTTTATATATAAACAAATCAAAACACAAAAAGATTTTTTTTAATTTTTTCAATTCTAAAAAAAAATAAAAAATAATAAAAAATAAAAAAAAAAGCAAGTATATCGCTTCACTTCAACACTTTGTTTAATTTTTACAAGTGTTGAGGGGGAGTCACGCTTAAATCTTTTACCAAATTTTAATTGGTATACTTGCATGTTTCTCATATTTTACGGTTCTTCGGAGTGTGTGGACACTCTTTAAACATTCCTTTGTCTCATCCCTGTAGTAAGGACTTCATAAGTTATGTTAACAGAAGTATATCGTGATGTTACGCATGTTTGCCAATTGACTTTAGGACTCAAGTTAGTATATCTAAAAGTCAAGGGACCATAAGTGACAAATAGTTCAAAAAGTTTCATATATATACAAACAAACACACCTTTTTTAATTTTTTTCGAAAAACCAGGCTAACAAAAAACCCTCCATAAGTGAAATCGACAGCTACAATTCATTAGAGTAATCCGTGCTTGTGATCTTCAAACTGTAAGTTCATTAGTAATCTTTAGGGCATTACAAACATAGGTTTTCGTTTAATTGCAAATCCAACGGCTAAATTTCTTGCAAAATCGATTTCGATATCTAGGGTTTAGCGATTTCAAAATCTGCAAAATCATGGTTTGGTAACTGATTTCTTGATAGGGTTCTGTTACATTTAGTGTCACTAAACTAACTATATCATTTTATCTCAATTCCATTCATGTTTGCTTGATTCACGAAATCTTGGTTTTGGGTCGATTTGAGACTGCTTGATTCTGTGTTTGTTTGCTTTATTTTATTGGTGGGATATGTTTCTAAGGTCACAAGTATGCATGTTTGAAGTTATGATGTTGATCTACACCAATGATGATTGATTCTCGATAACTTGTGTGCTTCGTTCATGATTAAGTTCTGTCTATCTGAGTCTATATGTGTGATATGTTGTCATAATGTGCTCTTAACATGTGTTTGTGATTTGCTAGAACCATTGATACTCATTAGACTCAAATTTGTTATGTTATCGAAAACTTGTTCTTGATAATTATCGAGATCTTGGTTAACGAGCATATTGGTTATGTCTGATTGGTATTTGTCAATCTTTATGACAGGTCTGTATCATTGGATTATATTATCGCAAAAGAAACGTACGTTAGACTTCAAATTCGAAAGATTCTTGTATAAGAATTTCATCGAGAACCCAAGTTGTCGCAATCTTGGTAAAATTTTCGAAATTATTCGTTGTCTCATGATTTCGATAATGTTTGTTCAAAACTCAGTATTTTTCGAAATTATCATTTTCGAAAATACTATTTGAACATAGATTCCGAAAACATGAGTTCATTGTATGATTGCGAAAATTTTATCGAGTATTGATTTTTTTTCGAAAAACATGAAATCTTTCGCAATCATCTATAAGGAAGATCTCGATAATCTTACAAATAAGCATGATCTCGATAAAATATTTATCGAGAACATACTTAGTAACATTTTCGAAACTCTTTCTTAGAACAGGATTGCGATAAGAGTGTTATGTATGTTTCTTCGAAATCTCACTTAATTGCTTATACATTTGCGATAAAAAGTTTTTTTTCGAAATCTTGTTTAGGCCTTGTCATGTTATATCCATGTAACCTTGTTGTGACTCATTGTTGTTGTGTAATGTGAAGTAACTACGAATTGTGTATATCAATTATGCTTATGAGACATTGCATTGTATAATTGATTTCGTGATTCTTAATGATCAATGATTCTTCAAAGTATCCATTATATGACACTTCACACATAACATTATGAAACATTCGTGCTTAACTGTTTTAAGTGGATATCTGTAACCAAACTCAAAAACTGTGCTAACACGTAACAAATTTGGATGTTTGGTTTATGATTATATTTTTCAGATTAACATGGCTGAACACAACGAGAATGTCCCTGAACAAGTTCTTCCATTACTCACCATGGATGACATCACTCCCGAGAACTACAATGTCACGATTGGCAATAACAATCCCCGAGTTGATTTCAACAAATTGAAAATCACAGAGAAATCGTGCATGATTGTGAAAGATATCCTACTTGCACATCCATGCAAACCTCTGCTCACCTGTTCTACTTCAGTTCCGCTGTTCTACCTTCATCAGTTCTGGCTTACTGCTCAGGCTAACTTGGATGATGAGTCTTTCACTGTTACATTGGATAGCCAAGAATACACTGTAGATCATGACGTTCTTCAAACAGCCCTTCTCATGCCACAAAATGACAACGAATTTGCTCCTATACTACCTGACCTGGATCTTCTTGACTTCTTCATTGAATTAGGATATGAGGTTGATGATGATGTACCGCTAGTCAAACTTTCCCAATTTAATGCCAAGAATATCCCTCAGCCATGGAGAACATTCTGTCTGTTGGTGGTAAGATCTATATCTGGAAGGAAAAGTGGTCATGAACATCCAAGGCTCGAACATTTGCAAACATTCTGGGGAATGGTGACTCTGACACCTATTGACTTTGCAGTTCCTATCATGAATGATATCGTCCACAGTATTCAAACCGAACATGTGAAGACTATGATACCATTCACAAGATTCACCAAGCTTCTCATAGAACATCTCTGCAAAAACTCTCCAGAATTCATCAAGAGGATGGCTGATCCTAATGAGCCGAAGCACCTCTACGAGGACGACTTCACCACCTCATTCATCAAGACGACCACTTCCTCAACTAAGATCAAAGGAATGAGGCTTCCCGAATACCTTCTTAATGATAAAATCAAGAAGAGTCTAAACTACAAGCTGTATGATAACGCTTACAAAGGGGTACAGGAAGAAGCAACAATAAAGACTCGAAGCAAAGGAGGTGTAAAGTCTGGGAGTTCTACAAGCACCACTGCCTCACCACATACTAGATCTAAGGCTGCTCCTAAGACTCAACCATCTGTTAAACCCAAGTCTTCTGCCAAGCCTAAACCAACACCTAAGTCTAAACCTGCCACCAAACCAAAGAAGAAGGCAACTCCTGAGTACTTTATTCGGGATGAACCTACACCTCCACCTTATGACACCGAATCCGAGTTCGATACGGAATCTGAAGAAGAAGAACCAGACTATGAACTGAGATACAGAGCACCTGATGAAGGATTTCCTGCAACAGAGATCGCCGTACAACAAAGTCTTGAAACTTATGAAGAAGAGACAAGGAAAAGAAAAGGGATCACTATTAATGAGCCTAATGATGATGAAGACGAACCAATCGTTGAACCTTTGGTCGATAAACGCAAACTGAAGAGTATAGTTGTCGACACTCGAGCTGAAGAAAAGCAGCTCAGGAAAGAACAAAGGAAAGCAACTCTCGAAAGCCGACTCATGTCTCAACCTTTAACTCCACCACCTATCGATCAGTCGGAACATGAAGGAGCTACTAGCAGCATGAATCCTCCCGTTGTGTCCACAACGTTAGAATCAGCCCCACAGCCAGATAACACCGTTAAAGACACTGACAAAACTGGAGATGTCAGTATGACAGAGACTGCTAACATAGAGGAGAATGTTGGCGGCCAAGAGAATATAGCTACGGATTAGGAACATGAATACCTCATTACTCCAGAGTTTCTTGCACGAGAAGCAGAGGAACGTCGTAGAAAAGAAAATGAAGAAAAGAACGCGTTCGACACCAACATATTTCTTAAGTCATCTTCTCAGCAGACTTCCTCAGCACAACCTCCACCTCCTCAAGACTCTCCACCAAAGGATCCGACTCCTCCTGCTTCTTCTTCAGACTCTCACAACGAGTCATCGTCCGAATCATCACCTGAGCATTCATTTCCCACACCTTCAGAAACCGCATCTAAACAACATTCAATCAATGAACCGAAACCACCAGTTGATCTTCAAGAGCAAGTCAACAAACTCACCGACATGGTTACAAGTCTCACCAGACAAGTTGAGGACTTCCAGGAGTCAAAGCAGCTGATCGACAAGTTCTTGAACTCTGATTACACAGGATTTATCAGAACCGCAACTCATGATTTTCTCACTGAAAATCTGGTTGAAATGATCACTCCTGAAGTGGCAAACCTTCTTAAACCAATCAATGACAACTTGGATCACAGAATCAGAAGTGTTACAAGGAAAATGTTGTCAACAACACCATTCACGCTTCACTCAGCAAAACCTTCTACTGTGGCTCCAACCGTCCCTGAACTGTCCTTCAATGACATGCTTGCCAAACTCTTTGACAACATTGCCTCCAAACCCACACAAACTGCTAAAGAAAAGGCACTTTATGATGCTATGGTGGCATACATATCCAAAGAGTCATGCAAAGATGCAGCTGGAACCTGTAAAAGGACAAGAAAAGATGACGATCCTGACCCAAACTCTAAAGGCAAGAAACCTAAGTCTGGAACAGGTCCTTCATCCTCTCTACAACCACTAAAGGACTCCACCACTCCTGGAAATCAACAACACACCTCAGCTACGTGTCAAGGTCAAACTGACGAAGAGGAAACATTCATGGAACCTACAGATGACTACCAGGGTCAACCTGACACCGATTATCGTGCTCCACCTATTCCTGATTCCCATGCTGGACCATCGTCACCATCCAAGGCTAAAGACAAAGATGCTACATCCAAGTCAAAGAAATCAAAGAAGAAAAGTCGTCATTCATGGCTAGACAATGATGACACTCCTCAGAATGATTGGCTGACAGAAATGGTTCAAGCTCAACCTCCTCTCGAAGAAGAAGAACCACTTCCTGGTAACACTCTACAGTTTACCCAAGTCATTATGAAGGATCTTCAGATCGACAAACTCACAAAGGCAGAGCTCAGAAGAATCAATAGGGATGCACAAGAATTCCTCAAGAAAAGATCTGGAAACAAAGTCGAATACGAGTATCATATGCAGAATATAGCTAGTGCAATGTCTGCCGACTTTGACTGGCTAAATCCAGAAGTGAATATCGATCTCAGTTCCAAGAATCATGAAAAACCTTACTTCACTGACTGGACCAAACCATTACCTTTGAAAGGATTTCCAGACAAACCCAAGATACCTTACAGCTTCTTCTTCAACAAAGATCTTCGTAACATCCAGCTCACTCAGGAAACATCCAAGACGAAATATGCTTCCTCACTTACAATCTCAGTACCAGCCGCACGATATGAAATTCCTGCTATTGAAGAAACTACTCGTGTTTTCAGCAACTCCATCGTAGCTTACGACAAAGATGCTCTACACGGAATTCAACATTGGCCTAAACGTCGTCGTCTCGGTTATACAAGCAGATTAGGAGAGAAATCATTGGAAAATGTGAAGCAGATATCAAAGATCATCGCTATCTTGGAGATTCAACAGTCGAAACGGTTTAACTACTTATTCATGCGTGAAATTGTTGTTAAACGACAAGATGAAAAGAAGTACAATTTCTCTGAAGCAGACTTTCCCGACCTTAATCTCAATGACATCGAAGACATGTATCTCGAAAAGGTTCAAAACAGAATGCGTGGATTCGATAGAGATGTACAGTACAACTTCATGGCATCACTACTTCTTTACATCCGACGTTTGATTGTTCAAGAAAGAGTGGAAGATCTTCAGCTTGGAGTGGAAAGTTACCAACAAAAGATCAATTTGACAAAGCCACAATTCTACTTTGATGGTATCTATCAAACACCACAGTTTACTCTCAACCAAGAACCTTTTGGCTTCACCTACATCAACAGCAAAAAGCTACAAAGTTTCATGACGTTCGATGAGGTACACAAATTCTGTGATGTTACACTCAAGTCTGTTCGTGATGGGCTTGTCAAAAGGTTGAATGATGATCGCCGCAAGATAGCTAAGGGGGAACAACCTAGATGGAAATCCAGCATAAGAAGACAAGTTCGTAACTTTGTCTTAAAGATTGAAGAAAGGTTATTTCGACGTGAACAGATCAGACGACTGGAAAGCTATATCGGTGCCAGACCATCGTTTCCTGTCAGAAACTTCGAAAGACCAGAACCCAAGTTCACTGACTTTGACGCTCCACTTCCTGATGAAGATTAACTTGGTACATTTGGTTAACTTTTCATTATCAATTGTTTCATTTGATTGAATTTCACAATGGCTTGTGCACGCATTACAGTGCACAACCCGATCTCGTAAAGAAAGGACCCTGAGGTACGCTTCAGTGCCTCAATCCTCATATAAGGAGCGAAGGCTTCTTACTTTTGAGTAGAATTAATCACACATTTATGATTTTCATAATTCTGCTCAAAAGGACAAGTATTTCACCTCAATAAGACCTAATCACTTGTTGAGGGGGAGCACTTGTCAAAACAAAATACTTTGCTCAAAATCAAAAGTTCTTTGTGAATCTCCCCGTAAGACTCAAAAGGCATATTTTAATCTAAAATTTTGTCAAAAACATCATTTTATATGCTATTTTTGAGGGGGAGAAAATGAAAAAGTGATTAAAATATACGAAGTCAAAGCTTAAAAGTTGTATCATGTGCGAGCTAGACTCAGTATTGACCCAGGAATTGACGAGACAATAAATGTTAGTAATATCGAAAAGACTTATCCTCGACGGGTAATAACATCAAGTTAGTTACTAGAGCTAGTTGTCACCTAAAAGCTGACAATGTATCTCTTTATCTAACCACGTAAGCGTGTCTCGAAAAGGATATGTCCTAGTAGAAATGTACCGTCTCGAGAAACTTTCTGTGAACTTGATCAGGCCGGGTAATAACTTCAAGCTAGTTTAACTAGTGATGTAAGCGTGTCTCGAATCGGTCTTGTTCACGGAAAGTGGATCAATTCAAAAGTGCTTGCTCCTCCAACATGTGCAAATTTATTAAATACTTATGAGCACATGTGCAGGGGGAGCCCTTCAAAAGTGTACGCAAAACTCTCAAAGTGTTAAACAAAATATTTGATTAACTTAAACACTTTGAGATATTTTCAATCAAAAGGTTTCTTGGCTACTGTCGGAGTTATAAGATGATTAAGATAGGAATATCCGTCCTATGATCCGCCAGAGCCGGAGGGATCTACCCAAGGACATCTCCAATAGTTAGAATTAGAAGTCCTTAGGTATGATATGAAAAAAGGAGAAATGAATGAAAGGGAAAGAAGGAGTTGAAGAATTAAAAAGAAAAGTAAAGAAAAGGGTGAAAAGAAATAGCCCTCCACATGTTCAACCTTAGGGCAGACACCGGGTTCAATACATATGCTACTGGTTGTTGCAAAAGACAACACCGGTATTGAAGACAAAGTCGTCATGGACCCAGTGACGCAATGCACTAAACCTTCTTAACCACTCAAGTTCTCTTAAAAGGACTTGTTTCATTCTCACGGGGAACCCACGTAACCTATCGACCTATCTCTTAGAGACGGTTGATATTGAAGAAGGAGACCCCTCCCTAGTCTCCGCATAAGAAACCTAGGTGTGCTCTTATAGAGTCTAGAGCCTTGAGATACATCAAAGATCTCTTAGGAACACTTAGTATTTCTACAACTGGTGTTCTACATCAATGGGCATCAGTTGTAAATTATCGAGTCCTTCGCAGATCTTAGCAATCTGCCGAGAACGTTTATGAGAGGATTACTTAAGTATTTCTCAATGATTGAACGGAAATCCTGCCAGGGTCAACATCAAACAGCCCTGACAGCAGGTTACTTCGGTAACCCCACAAGGGTTACGCTTAGTGTTTGCGGTGGTTCCATTACGGTCTACAGTCGTGGAGTGATCCCCAGCGACTCACCCAGTCATTGAGCTACCTAGTAGGTCTCGTAAGCTCCTTCGGGAGTATCTGATATGGGAACGGCCTGGATAAGGATTAGAAGGAGTCTTCACAATATGCTGTTGATGAGCTCTAATTCCTTATCCGTAAGTACCGGTTGTTTTATTGCTAACTGTTTACTCGCAGGTATCTCACTTCCATGATCGTAGATTCCAACATGCTCATACATACATCTTGAAGTCAAAGAAAGCTTCCCCAAAGATCTTAGCAACACAAAGTTCAAAGAAAGATTCAACGCCAATAAGATGAATCTACAAAGTATAAAGACAAAGATCTCAATGCATGTAAAGGAACTTCTTGTACGTGAAAGTCTAAGTCCAAAGATGTATGAGTATGTTGGAATGGCGGACAACCACCACAGACGCAGGAGTGACGAACGGCAGATTACTTCATAACATAATCACTACAACTTCATCAAAGAACAAAGACAAAGAGCAAAGTATATCCATTATTATTCTAATCATTTCTGAAGACGTCTAAAGCTATGAAAGTCAAAGATTAAGACGAAGACGTCAAGCAACCATGATGACCGACCCTTAGGGGGAGATTGTTGGAACCAAAGTTTTACTATTTTATCAAGTCTCGGTCATTTGTAATAATAGGTTGCTTAATTTACATTTATGTTATTGTTTCAAGTTTACTAGGCTTAAGTCTTATGGTCCATGGGCTTTAAAGCACACACGTTTGTAAGAAGGGGAAGGAGTAGGATGTTGCCCTAGCTCCTTACCTATATATATCATGCTTAGGTCTATGTAATACTTGGTTGGTTATGTGAAATATTAAGAAAACTCTTGCAATTCTAATTCTCTAATTCTCATAATCATCCCATTCTCATTCTCATCTCATTTCTATCATTATTGTGCTTGTGTTTACTAAATGGTGACCTAACAAAAGAATACTTGAAAAAATGGTTAAAGACAATCCTTCCGTTTGGTCAAGGAAATTAGATGACGCTCTATGGGCATTTCGTATAGCATATAAGAAACCAATTGGTACGACACCATACAAACTCTTGTATGGAAAAACATGTCATCTACCGTTCGAACTTGAACACCGTGCTTACTAGGCGTTAAGAAGCTGTAAGCCTGATTTAAAAATAGCTGGAGAAAAGAGATTTTTGCAATTACATGAACTTGATGAGTTAAGACTTCAAGCTTATGAAAACTCCAAGCTATATAAAGCAAGAACCAAAGCATACCACGATAGAAAGCTAAGAATTCGAAAACAATTCAAAGCTGGGGATAAAGTTCTGCTTTTCAATATGAAATACAAGTTTAAAGCTCCAAAACTCAAACCAAAATGGTTTGGACCATATGTAGTGAAACATGGGTTTCCATCAGGTTATGTTGAACTTTATGACAAACATGGTGGAAGTTTCATTGTAAATGGGCACCGAATTAAACTCAATTATAATAAGGAGCAATTAAACGTGATTTCTAATAAAGAAATTTCATCCGAATTTGAATATGAAGATATCACATTCATGGCTCCACACAAGGAAATGGTTCCTTGGGCACACAGTAATGGTTTTATCTCTGATGCTCTTCCTAGAGCATGGGAAAATGTTAAATTGGAAAACATAGATGAAACAGGAGAGAGAATTGTGATAGGAAATGTGTTGTATATCCCTAAAAGGAAACATAACACGAAAGCTTCATAATCTATTTCGAAGTTTGAGTCCAGCTGAGGACTCGTTAATAAAACAAGCGCTTCTCGGGAGGCAACCCGTGTGTTTCTTTTTATTTTATTTTATTTTTCAGTGTTTATACCCCAAAGTTTTACCACTTGGTCGAACTTAAGTGTGGGGTGTGCCACTATTTTGAATAAAACTACAATGCTTTTTGTTTGTTTGTTTTTGTTTTTAATAATGCAGGTGTTGTTTGCAAGAAACAGAAGATTGGATAGAAACATAACATCGGATAAAATGGTTTATTTTCTCATTTTCCCTACTTTCATACTTTTTCGTTTATCACATTGAGGACAATGTTTAACTTAAGTGTGGGGGGTGAGTAGGTAAAATAAGAAATTAAGTCTAATATCGATTTAATTTTTAACTTTTGTTTGTCCTTATAATCTAGTTGTTTTCACGCTTTTAGGAATAATTTATTAGAATAACTGGATCTATCCACTGGTAAATATTAGTAATTTTTGAAAAATTTGATATGTGTCCCGATTAATATTGCAATCCATTTTGGGATCGATAACATTTTCTAGCACATATTGTAACCCTTTCTACTAAATTGTGAGGATTTGAGCCTATTTCATATCTAGCATAAATCTTTTATGCTTGAATCTTTTGTTATGAGGGTGCTGGTGATTTTATTTATTCTAGAACTTGTACTTGTAAATCATTACGAGACCGCTGTGAGATTACATTTTTGTAATATAAGTATACGTACGTGATAAGAGGCAACCTTAGGATTTTAACCAAATAACCTTCATTATTGACATTAAGCTAGTCACATTGATTAGTTAATTTCCAATTTTTAACCCTTTTGTTAGCATTCATTTTTAGCGCTAGATACCCTTAGTTACACCCTTCGAGCCATCCTTTTCGTTTTTGATAAATCCAGAAAAATACAAAAAGATTTTACACTTTAAACCTTAGCCTAACCTTTGTCTAAGTCTAAATGGTGGGTTGCTAGTTGCTTGGTTGTTGGATAGTTTATGATGATTATTAGTGAGCCACACTTCACCAATTATGTGTGTGCCATTCCGACAAAGATGAAGACTGCAGCTTCTTATTTGTATTGTTGTGGTGATGCTTATGCGAAGTGTGGGGGAATTCTGAGTTTAAAAAAAAAAAAAAAAAAAAAAAAAAAAAAAAAAAAAAAAAAAAAAGTCATCGCAACTATAAGGTGACAATTATAGTAAATGTGCTATATATGTGAATAAAGAAAATTTTTTGATATGTTGCTAGCCGATGTGCTACGTATGAAGAATATTGTTATGGTGAATCGATGTATCGTTATTTGAAGAAGAGGAAGATTGTGACTATAATCATTTACGGGTTCGTGGTTTGTTTGGTGACTAGCAACAATGAGACTTAGACTCGACTTTATTTTTCTTTAAAACCAATTTCATAAATATTCCCATGCCTTATCCCTACCCATAACAAATTACTTTATCTATATGGATACAGTAATGGCTTGGTGAGAATGTCAAGTGCAAGAATATAATAGTGACCATCCGGTTTTTGAGTAATTGATGAGGCAAAAAATAAACCGTTTTTAGGGGGTCATTTAAGCCGGAATTCGAATTTATTTGATCAAATATTGCCCTAAATCATTCCTTTTGTGATTTTAGGTCCTTTGGGAGTGGATTCTGGAAAAGGAAGCATTTTGGACGTTTTTGGAGCATAAAAGTGAAGAAAACGCCAAAGACTTAATTTTCCATGCTGAGAACAGTACCTGACGGCGTCAAGAGCATTTTGGTGACGGCGTCAAGAGTAAAAGTGGTGACGGCCCAGAGAGAACGTGAAGGCGTCACCCAAGGCCGTCACGTGTTAACTTGTCAAAACTTGCGCGTGAAGTAGCTGAAATGTTTTTGGTCATAACTTTTGCATATGAACTCGGATTTAGGTGATTCAAAAGCCCAGGCGAAGTAACGGGCTGACGCCGTCAAGAAGGGCCGACAGAAAACATGCCTATAAATATAACATCATAACTTCACTTTTTGTAAGCCCTAAACCCTAAGGTCGATTCTTGGGTTTAGGTAGGTGTTTTTTCAGCAACTTAGAGGGTTTCAATCACTCCATAAACATCATGTATTGGTTTGTTGATTCTATCTTAATTATGTTTTCCATTATCATTGTTGATTGCTCTTCTTTGATGATGTTTTGCTAATTCACCTTGTGTCTACTTATGATTGTGTGAAACTTGTGTATAATTAATTAAATCTCATTGATTTCTTGTTGATGTTGTGTCTATCTCCATCAATGAGGGGCTTGTTGATGTGTGTGTCTATCTCCATCAATTAAGGCATGCCAACTTCAATAGATGTAGTTGGTTTAGTTTATAATTCTTGTTTCCTATTGATTCTTGTTTTGATTGAATGAATTCGATGTTAGGCTTAAGAAAACTGGCAGACTTCCATATGGTAACATGCTTGAACATCTTAAGAAACATGAACCGATGTGTACTAGGTTTTTATGGTTGTATTTAATGCATGAGCGAATTCTAGTGATCCCATGTTAGGAGCTTCTTAGCCGGCTCGACATAGGAGTGAAGTAGGAGCTTATAGGATTGGGGAAGTACGCCACCCCATGAATGGTATTAAGGAATACAACCCGTCAATTAAAACATGGTTACAATTCAATAGGTAGAATTGGATAGCTAGCAAGGAGTAACATATCATGGGTAGACATGCTTCACTTATCTTGTAGAACCTTAGTTTAGTTTTCTTGCACATTAGTTTAATTAGTAGCTTTTGGGTTAGTTGATTAGCAACTAATTCCGCCCCCTCCTTCCAATACCCGAGATTTTTACTTGCTTTTCATAAAATATAAAAACATAAAAAGAATCATCCTTCTCCTTTAGACCTAGTTAGATTAATTTCAATCCTAACGACACTATTCCTAGCTGAACGATCAATCCCCCGGTACTTGTCACTATACTATACTACAACGATCAGGTACACTGCCTGGTAGGGGTTGTAAGCTTCTCAAGATCCCTTGAGAGGTAAACCCTGGTGCGATTCCCACGTATCAGTAATCAAGAACTCGCGCCAGTAATCTATTGTGTTTTTGTATGAGATGTTTGAACATAAGCCTAGTACAACCCGAAGCCTTACATTACAACCCGAATAAAAGACCTCTTTGATATGTAGACTTGGTGCTTACGCCATTGCGGTGTAGTTTTGTTTCTTGTACAAGCCTATGGTAATAATTAGATCATGACTGAGCAATGAGTGTGATGTCTCTTATATATACTCTACTTCTTAAATAAATGAGTGATTGAGTGAATTATACTTCATTCCTTTTTCGTGAGGTGTTTAGAAATGTTAATCAAGCAAGAAAATCATTGGGTATTGTCAAACATCTCAATTTTCCACCATTCAAGCTTAAAAATGATGAATCTTATCTTGTACTTGTACTTGGTGGAATTGCATCACATTTTTCTAATCATTTTTGGTTACCATGTGGATATTTAGTTTTCTTCTAGATTTGCTTGAGGACAAGCAAAGTTTAAGTGTGGGGGATTTGATAACGCTCAAAGTTAACATGTTTTTTATAAGCGTTATTAGTTTTTTTGTGTATGTTATTTGGTTGTTTTTATATGCTTTTGCCACTAAATCGTATCAAAGTATGTTTTTGTAGCATATGTAGCCAAATGCAGGAAAAATGGAGAAAAAGTGAAGAAAATGAAGTATACGCGATTACACGAAGATTCCCGAGCTCAAAAGTCCAATCTGTGAAGTAATTCATATGAGAACCTAAGTTTTGTCATCTCAAAGTTCCAAGTTCAGAAGTTAATCAAGTTTGGATAGTGCATAAAGAACTACACAAGGAAAAGTCAAAGTCCAAAACTGCCAGGATCTACCATCCGATCGGTTGGAGTTTAACCGATCGTATTGCCATTATGACCATTTTCCATTCGATCGGTATCAACCCGCAACCGATCAGATAGCCACTTCTGCATGTTTTTGCCAACTTTTGTGCACGAATCTTGGTCTTTTGTCCTATGGTTCTAGGCCCTTCTTAGTGTCTTACTATCCAAGTTCAAGCATTTAAGTCCCTATTCATTACCAAGAGTGTTGGACAAGCCTATAAGGACCTCAAAAGTGCATAATTCATGACACCATTGAAGATACCATTTACTCTCATTACTACATACAATTATTATCATCTTCTAGCTCTCTAAGGAGGAAAATTCGTGCAGAAAGAACCAGGAACTTTGGAGGACCAAGGAAGCAACATTTGGAGTCCGAAAATCTCAAGAAATCATCACCAACGCTTAGGTTATCAATACCTTGTCATTTGTTATCAATTTCAAAGCATTGTAAGACTTATAACCGTGGATTCTAATGTTAAATATTCTGAGTTTATTTGCATGTTTGCTATGAGTGGCTAGTAATCTTTTTACACTTGTTTTGATGATGTTTTATACTTAGTGATAGTTATAATTGTGATAACATGTTTTAATTCAATTTCAAGTCAATCCTAAGAACCAATTGTACTGTAAGTTTCATCGTGACATTTGTTTAGCCAAGGTTAACTAATTGATAATAGTTTCAAAGGTCAAAAGATTTGTTATAACTCAACTAGTTATAATCATTTGTCTATGAATGATTGTTTTTCACCATAATTATTCTTGACTAAACAAAGAAACAAGAAATATGATTGTAATGAGAATACTTTCATAACATCAAATCGGATTGTTTGTAAACTTTTAGTAGGACGAAAGTTTAAATGTTTATAAACAATTGTAACCTTTTTGTCTATGAAGAGGTTACCTTTTGTATTGACCATTTCCTAAGAATATTTGATTTGTAATAAAAGTTTGTCTTGTGTTTATGATATCCACCATACCTTATGAACCTTGGATAGATCTTGAATTGATTGGTTTACACCTAAAGCTTGTTTTTATGAACTAAAATCTTGACGAAGGTTTAACTTGTAGAAACAATAGATTAGATCACCATCTAATTATCTCAACCAACATGTTATCAAAAGTTATCACAATCATGTGTGTCATTAAGTAGAAAACTAGTCTAAACAAGTGTAGTTTTTAATTTATTGAATTTGCTTATTATCTTATTTGTGTACATTAGAGATTTACTTTTAGACTTATATTTTGATTCACTCAGAAATCCCTGCGAACGATCCCGACTTACCATCATATCTTGCTATAACGGACGAGTACACTTGCTCGTATGTGTTGTTTCTAGATTTGGTAACTCATCCTTATAAATTTAAAACTTGCACTAACAACTAGCACATCAAGCTTGTAGGGCCTACACAAAAAATTGCAAAAATATACTGAAGATGGATTCCTAAAGTTGAGGTGGGGGATTTCAAGTGGTAAAAATCACAAGGTCTAACTCTAACTACAAAATTCAAAACAATTCCTTGAAAATTTGGGTTTTCCTGAGATATGCTATTTTGACTTTTGTAATGAACTTGAAATGTTGACTTTTATGACTTTTGATTAAACCTAAGTGACTAATTATGTTAATATAAGCTATAATGAGACTGTATTAATCTACTTTAACAACTAATGAAAGGATTAAGGTGATTATGGACCTTATACACTTAATAGTTAACTAATATGAAGAGATTATAAGCTATTTTGACTTTTTATCAAAAGGGGCCTGGTTTTTGTGGTTTGATTGTGTTATTAGGACCTAATGCAGGCTAGATGAACCAAAAAGATCAACAATAACAACATCTATATCAGAGATCTCAACAGATCCAAACGCCACTTTAACTGATTTGATTTTGATTTGTAAAACAATTGGTTCCCTAACACTTTGTAACTGTTTCCAATCAACTTAATATGATCTAATGAACTGATTTGAACACAGAAACAAGGTGTGTGAGTAATAAAACCAAGGAATCCAACATGTGCTATTTGACAGTGGAAATGAGAAACAGTGAGAACAATGAAAATAATGGACAAACATATGATTTTAAGCAACAATCTATCCACCATACACCAAACAGACACAGAACTCCAAAGATAAACAATATATGAGCATTTGAACAGTAAAATGCAAAAGTTGAGAAAATGGCTTACAAGAGCTTTCCAAGCACAATTCAAAGAACCAATAGATCACAACTATCCTAACACCTCCCCTGAGGTTCTAAAACAAAAGGCAATCCAAAATTAACCTGCTCCTTGCTTCATTCTTCATTTTCACTGATTTTTTTTTCCAATATTTATTTGTATTTTTCTTATTTTTATCTAAACTGAATTAAACTTAATCTAAAGCTTTGAAATCTTTTAAAAACTTATAAATTAACTTAAATAAATTGAATGGAACAGGAATTAACAAGTTTCAACAAGACTAAGCAAATTTGTCAAATTTACTTAAAAAGCTAAATCTGAATTAACAAAAGGAAAGTTGAAATTAAGGTGAAATAAGGTTTAAATTATATTAGAAATACTGAAATAAAGCTTTTTGAACTAAGGAGAACAACTAAAATTAAAATTACACTAATTCGATCTTAACTAAACTAAGCTAATCTAATTTTTTACTACCCTTGCTCCCTTCTGCATCTTCTTTCTTTTATAGCATCCGATTATGTCTTGTGGGTCCCACAGAAGCTTTCCCACCACCATTGGATCCATGAAACTCATTATGGCCATTTGTTGGTTTTGGCGGGAAAATTGGTTAAATACCAATTGGGACTGTAGCGTGTTGGATGGGGGTTTTGGTGCATTTATTGGTCTTAGGAGGTGTAATATGGAAGGGATAAAGGTGTAGGGTGAGCAAGGAAAGTGGTGGTGGTTTTGCAGGTGATATTGGAGAGGGGGGAGTGGTTTGGAGGGAAGGGAAGTGGTTTGTTGACTGTTTGACCATGGGGGTGGGGTTTGATGGTCAACGCGGGTCAAAGACCCCGTTTTTATTCAAAGGGTGTTGGGTTCGTTGTTTGGGCCTTGGGAAATGGCTGAACCAGGGTATAGAGGGCTTGGGGATTTGGGATATGGATTGGATTTGGAATTTGGATTTGTTATTATTAAACGGTTTGGTTTGGTTAAGTATTAGTACAAGGACCACAATTGTAAATATCCAAAAGTTGGGGGTGGCTGTGGTATTTTTCCCAAGTATTCATAAGGACTAAAATCACCAAGTTTCATATTCCCAAGGACCAATGATGAAATTTTCCAATTTAATTCCCAGGGACTATTCTTGCCAAATGAAACTTCAGGGACCAAATATGTAATTTTCTTCAAACTTTCATTTCAAGGACCAAAATTGGCACATGTGACTTTCCAGGGACCAATAATAACTTTTCTTCCAAAAATATTCCACGAGGGACCAAATCTGCCAAATGTGAAACTCCAGGGACCATACTTGTAAATTCTCAAAACTTTTTCACCCAAGGATCATTTTTGATAACTTTTGAATTTTAAAGGACTTGGGTTGATTTTTCTTTCAAAATAAATGCTCAGGGACTGATTTTGATAAATTTTAGAAGTTAAGGGACTGAAACTGCTAATTATGCAAACTTTGTTCGTTTGTCATCTGTTTTTAATCATTTTGCATCTGAAACATATAAAACACAAGTTTGGAATATTTTCTGTATTTTGATGCATATTTGAGTGTTTTTAAATGTTTTTGCAGTTCAGATTGACTAAAAATGATGAGTATTTACACACTCATTAATCCCCCACACTAAACTATTACTAGTCCCTAGCAATATAGAATCTAAAAATAACTTGTTTTGAAAATTTAATGGATTGTGTGTCTCTTTACCAAAAGCCATTACTTCTGGAGTAGCCAAATGTTTCAGTTCAAGTAAGAACTATGGTACACTGATAACCATATGATTTTGAGCAAACCATCAGTTGTCAACGGATTTGATTTGTCTCTACCAGAAGTTGTTTGCTTCTGGACTAGCCAACTCTTCACGATTAAAGATATGGGGAGTTGAATACCATACAATTTTGGGAAAATTGTCAGCCATAAACGGATTTGATATATCTTTACCAATAGCCGTTTGCTCCTGGATTAGCCAGTCCTTTTGTGGTTTAGACATGGTGGACTGATAACCATAAAAATTTTGAAATAAAGTGAAAAAAAATTTAAAATTTTTGCCAAAAACGGGGGTACTAGAAGGTATAATATGATCAAATTCGCTAGAATTCCCCCCCCCCCCCCCCCCACACACTTAGAAGGTAAAGCTGTGTTTGAGGGCTTGTGGGGCCTACACAAAAAATTGCAAAATTATACTGAAGATGGATTCCTAAAGTTGAGGTGGGGGTTTTCAAGTGGTAAAAAGCACAAGGTCTAACTCTAACTACAAAATTCAAAACAATTCCTTGAAAATTTGGGTTTTTCCTGAGATATGCTATTTTCACTTTTGTAATGAACTTGAAATGTTGACTTTTATGACTTTTGATTAAACCTAAGTGACTAATTATGTTAATATAAGCTATCATGAGACTGCATTAATCTACTTTAACAACTAATGAAAGGATTAAGGTGATTATGGACCTTATATACTTAACAGTTAACTAATATGAAGAGATTATAAGTTATTTTGACTTTTTATCAAAAGGGACCTGGCTTTTGTGGTTTGATTGTGTTATTAGGACCTAATGCAGGCTAGATGAACTAAAAAGATCAACAATAACAACATCTATATCAGAGATCTCAACAGATCCAAACACCACTTTAACTGATTTGATTTTTGATTTGTAAAACAATTGGTTCCCTAACACTTTGTAACTGTTTCCAATCAACTTAATATGATCTAATGAACTAATTTGAACACAGAAACAAGGTGTGTGAGTACTAAAACCAAGGAATCCAACATGTGCTATTTGACAGTGGAAATGATAAACGTTGAGAACAATGAAAATAATGGACAAACATATGATTTTAAGCAACACTCTAGCTACCATACACCAAATAGACACAGAACTCCAAAGATAAGCAATATATGAGCATTTGAACAGTAAAATACAAAAGTTGAGAAAAAGGCTTACAAGAGCTTTCCAAGCACAATTCAAAGAACCAATAGATCACAACTATCCTAACACCTCCCCTGAGGTTCTAAAACCAAAGGCAATCCAAAATTAACCTGCTCCTTGCTTCATTCTTCATTTTCACTGATTTTTTTTTCCAATATTTATTTGTATTTTTCTTATTTTTATCTAAACTGAATTAAACTTAATCTAAAGCTTTGAAATCTTTTAAAAACTTATAAATTAACTTAAATAAACTGAATGGAACAGGAATTAACAAGTTTCAACAAGATTAAGTAAATTTGTCAAATTAACTTAAAAAAAGCTAAATCTAAATTAACAAAAGGAAACTTGAAATTAAGGTGAAATAAGGTTAAAATTACATTAGAAATACTGAAATAAAGCTTTTTGAACTAAGGAGAACAACTTAAATTAAAATTACACTAATTCGATCTTAACTAAACTAAGCTAATCTAATTTTTAACTACCCCTGCTCCCTTCTACATCTTCTTTCTTTTATAGCATCCAATTGTGTCTTGTGGGTCCCACAGAAGCTTTCCCACCACCATTGGATCCATGAAACTCATCTTTGCCGTTTGTTGGTTTTGGCGAGAAAATTGGTTAAATACCAATTGGGAGTGTAGTGTGTTGGATGGGGGTTTTGGTTCTTTTATTGGTCTTGGGAGGTGTAATATGGAAGGGATAAGGGTGTAGGGTGAGCAGGGCAAGCGGTGGTGGTTTTTGCAGGTGGTATTGGAGAGGGGGTGAGTGGTTTGGAAGGAAGGGAAGTGGTTTGTTGATTGTTTGACCATGGGGGTGGGGTTTGATGGTCAACGTGGGTCAAAGACCCCGTTTTTATTCAAAGGGTGTTGGGTTTGTTGTTTGGGCCTTGGGAAATTATGGACCAGGGTATAGTGGGCTTGGGGGATTAGGGATATGGATTGGATTTGGAATTTGGATTTATTACTATTAAAGGGTTTGGTTTGGTTAAGTATTAATACAAGGACCACAATTGTAAATATCCGAAAGTTGGGGGTGGCTGTGGTATTTTTCCCAAGTATTCACAAGGACAAAAATAACCAAGTTTCATATTCCCAAGGACCAATGATGTAATTTTCCAATTTAATTCCCAGGGACTATTCTTGTCAAAAATGAAACTTCAGGGACCAAATATGTAATTTTCTTCAAACTTTCATTTCAAAGACCAAAATTGACACATGTGACTTTCCATGGACCAATAATAACTTTTCTTCCAAAAATATTCCACGGGGGACCAAATCTGCCAAATGTGAAACTCCAGGGACCAAACTTGTAAATTCTCAAAACTTTTTCACCCAAGGATCATTTTTGATAACTTTTGACTTTTAAAGGACTTGGGAAATAAATGCTCAAGGACTGATTTTGTCAAATTTTAGAAGTTGAGGGACTGAAACTGCCAATTATGCAAATTTTGTTCATTTTTTATCTGTTTTTAATCATTTTGCATCTGAAACATATAAAACACAAGTTTGGAATATTTTCTGTATTTTGATGCATATTTGAGTGTTTTTAAATGTTTTAGCAGTTCAGATTGACTAAAAATAATGAGTATTTACACACTCATCAGGAATCTATTTCAATAAAGCTAAGAAGAATAACAAAACTTCAATGATTATATTAAAACCAAACTTTGAACCTACTTATTATACAGATTCACTAACAACCCTAATCGCTAAAATAACTCTCTAAATATCGTACGTATGCATATATCTTTAATACCATCATAGGGGTCCTTTTATAGGCATAAGGAAAACCCTAGTCGGTTTACAATTCTTGTACGACAAGTAAACTAATTCTAAGTAAAATACTTCTAGAATATTCTAATCATAACTTTACATAATAATCCTTTAACGATTTGCAAGTTAGTCCTTTAACAATAGCAATACTTTGACTTTCTTCATACGGGCAGTACTTTGACCTTTATCCACAAGCAGTACTTTGACTTTCTTCAAGAGTACTTTGACTTTATATCCCAACAGACATAGAATGATAAACAAATAAACAAACATATATTTGAGTGATAAATATATAAATTAACCAACATATAGTGCATTAAGTCTTCATAAACGGAATCAAATCAGTATAATAGTCATAACATGGCTAATACCTAAGGGTGTTAGTCTATAATATCAATAGCAAACACGAAAGAATATACAAACGATAAGAAAATGAAATTCACGATGCAATTGATAAGCAAACCGAATGAATGTACTTCGTGTGATGATATGGGACCTTCTCCTCTTGATCTCTTGGCTTTGGAACTTATCTCTTGGTGTTACTAAAAGTTGTCTGGTGGTCGTGGAATGGTGTGAAAATACGAAGCTAGGGATCGAATTTATAATTTTCTTTCTGACGCGTCAATACGTCATATTGAGTTCCAATACGTCGCATTCAAGATATCTTGATAGGGTCAAAGAATATCATATTCCAGCATATTCGTATGTCTTCATTTAAATACGGCATATTGACATAGTGTGATACGCCGTATACCTTCAAATCTTGGAAAATAACAAATTTAACGAAACGAAGTTGCATTACTAATAGGATACAAAAGATAAACCACTCTTAAAACAACTGCTATCCAAATCCATAATTATTTACCAACAACCTAGTACAACCATATCAAAAGTTAGGAGGAAAGGTTTCATTGCTTTTTGGCTTGTTCATTCATGAGCTCTACAAGATACTTTGTGAATGCTTGTCGACATGAAGTGCGCCTCTTCCTTAAACACGCGTATTTCTTCACGAAGCTAAAATGTATTTTGGCAACACTGACAATAAGATAAATGTGGTTCTGACATTGTTGGAAGTGGTGGTTCAAGGAGACGAGTGTGATAAAGAAGATAAGAGCCATGTACGGTTCTTTTGATACCATAAGTATCAGTTCTTATATAAAATCATGATAAGCGAGTAACATACACAAGATAAATGATATATAAATGAGGTGAGTTATTTTGCAAACTCTTATTTTGGTAGAAACTAAGGAACAAATCTAGACCATCCATTTTATTTGATTAGAAAGACAAGATTTAAGATTAAAAAAACATAGAGGGACCAAAAGTGTAAATTCATACAAAACTCATCCCAATCACTCACACATACATTATATCTAAAGGTGTCAAATCTTGGTCAAATTAACGGGCTTTTTTGGCATTTTTGTAAGTGATCGTCTGCTTTCATATGTTTTCATCTGTCTACATACGTTTTCGTCCGTTTTCATACGTTTTCGTCTGTTTTCATACGCTTTCAGACATTGTTATATGTTTTCTTCTGCTTTCATACATTTTTCGTCTGTTTTCATACGTTTTTGACCGTTTTCGTCTGTTCACATACGTTTTCGACCGTTTTCATACATTTTCGTCTGTTTTCATACGTTTTCCTCCGTTTTCGTACGTTTTTGTCCGTTTTCATACATTTTCATCCGTTTTTTGCTATTTACGTCCGTTTTCATACGATTTCATCCATTTTCAAACGTTTTCGACCGTTTTCAGCCTTCTTATACGTTTTCATCTGTTTTCATACATTTTTTACCGTTTTCATAAATTTTCATTCACTTTCATACATTTTCGTCCGCTTTTATATGTTTCCATATGTTTTCATCTGTTTCATACGTTTTCATCAGTTTTCTATGTTTTAGTTTGTCTTTTCTATGTTTTCGTACGTTTTCATCCGTTTTTATATGTTTTCAGCTGTTCTCAGTCGTTTTTGTCCATTTTCATCCATTTTATACCTTTTTGTCTGTTTTCATACATTGACATTCATTTTCACATGTTTCGTCCGTTTGCATACGTTTTGTCTATTTTTGTACGTTTTATCCTTCTAAAAACGTAGAAAAATATATGAAAACGTACAAAAGCTTGTGAATACGTATAAAACGTATGAACCTAAAAACAAATTTTGACCAACTAAACCCAAGTTTAACAAATGGGTCTCAAACTGTCACATCTGATATGTTAAGTTCATGATAGTGTAATTTTGTTTAGTAGTTAAGCTGTTTAGTTTAATCTTGCTTTGAACTGCATTGGATTTACGTGTTTTGTTTATGTAATTGCTTCATATTAAAGCTGTATCAGATGTAATATTTTGCATTGATGATAATTTACGATGCTTATTAGTTAAACTATATTATATGACATGTTTAATATCACTTGTGATATTTCATAAAAAATAGTTAATGTCTAATACACTTGTGATATTTTATAAAAAATAGTTAATGTCTAATATCACTTGTGATATTTTATAAACAAATAAGTATGCTTTTTAACCTTTAATATCACCTGAGATATTTTATTGCTTTGTATATTTTATATATATTATTACCTATGTGTTTTCCAATATTTTTATATCTTTCAGGTATAAAATGGTTTTTGTTTATGAAATATCACAAGTGATATTAGACATGAAATATGTTTATGAAATATCACATGTGATATTAGACATTACCTATGCTTTTTATTCATTTTGATATTTATAAGTGACACTTATTTATTTTTTGTGATATAACACTGTAAAGAAGATAAAAAGTATTTAAGTTACTGTTTTAAGTTACTTAAGAGTAATAACTTATGTAATAAAGAAATATAATTTGACATTAATTATGTTTTTCTACATATGAGTAATCTCTCATGTCATAAAGCAATATAATGTGACACTAATTATGTTATTCTACATATAAGTAATATCACAGGTGATAAAGCAATAAAATGACCAAAAGTAGACATCATTTATGTCTGGTTACATATATATTCAAATAACTCAAAAGCATCTAAGTTTGCATCATCGTATACAATAGTTAATATCTAATATCACTTGTGATATTTCATAAACAAAAACCATCTTTACCTGAAAATATAAAAATATTAGAAAACACTATTGTTGGGATCATACTTTTGTATTTTAGTCAAGTCTCGGTCATTACCTTTTGTAATAGGTTGCTTAGTTATTTATTCTACATAGTTTATGTTACAAGGCTTAAAAATGTAAGACCAATGGGACGTAAAGCCCACGTCCAAAAGAAAGGAGGGAGGAAGGGAGTGTTGCCCTACTCCTCCTCCTATAAATATCAAGCTTATGTAACTCTTACATTTGTTGGTTATTTGAATATCTTAGTGAAACTCTTGTTCTTACTTTTCTCTCATTTCTTATAATCAACAAATCTCTTTTCTCATCTCATTTCTATCAATATCATACTTGTGTTTACATAAATGGTGACCTAACAAGTGGTATCATTCGCCAAATAGAGTTTGAAGTGTGTTTCTTTGGATTAACGTGGGGTTATAGGTGTTGTTTTGCTTCTTTTTGCATTTTTCTTTGTTTCTTTCACTCAAATCTTGAAGCTTGGACAAGTTTCAAGGTTGATATAGTGATTTGAAGCTTAGTTTTTGCATAAAGTTTTGATTTTTAAGGTTTTTGTAAGGTTTTATAGCTTCTTTGATTTTGGAAAACTAGTTTTTGGTAGCAAAATCTTTCATTTTTAGTGTTTTCTAAGTATTGGTGAAGTTATTTGATCAAAAGTACCTTATTTCTAAGGATTTCTCTTCACAAATTTGAGATTTTTCAAGCTTCTGACCACCTTACGCGTAACTTTCGTGAATAGTATGATTCAAAAGCTGTCAACAGTACTTTTTGTCCTTTCTACGAGTAACTTTTGGCCAAAACCCTTTTCTTACGAGTAACATAGGTCAAAATCCTGTTCTTACGAGTAACTTTGGAAGTCTACGCCTAAATCCTATGCTCAAGTCTAGTTCCTACGCCTAACTTCCTACGCAGAAGACAGATCCTACGCGGAAGTTGCCTCTACGCCTAAGTTTTACGCATAAGTCTAATCTTACGCGTAAGTTTCAGATTTCTACGCAAAACTTCATCCAAGGTTTTATCTTCGTGCTACGGTGACTCAGTACTTCCCTAGCTTGGATAAGTTAGTGGAATACTTCGACTTCGGATATCTTTCAAGCTTGGATAAGTTTGAAAGATTTGTTTGGTTGTTTAACCTTACGCATAAGTCTAAACTTACGCATATGCCAAAGCTTACGCGTAAAGAGAAAACTTACGTATAAACTCATTGTTTACGCATAAAACTACTCTTTACGCATAACCTAAAGTTTACGCGTAAGACTATTATTACGCGTAAGAACTCAACTTACCCCTGGGATTTTGAACTTAACCAAAGGAACGTGGATTTCAATCTTCTACAAAGATCCATTTCTACACAAGTGTTCAAAGATGTCTCAACCACCACATTACTACTTCTCTAATCCTCAGCAACAACATCAGCAGTATCAGCAACAACAACACCATCAGCAACAATCATATCAACAACCTTCACAGTCACACTTTCAACAACAACTGTTTAATCAACAACCACAATATCTCATGATGCCACAACATCAAATCATTCCTCAACAACAACCATATCAAATGTCCCAACAAAACACTCAGTTTTCCTCCAAACAACCTCACTGGTTTGACAGAATGTATGAAGTTATTACAACTCAACAATCCTGACATGAGGCAGGATCACTTGAAACACCTCCAATGCTAACACCTGGGAACTATGTTCAATGGTCAAGTCGATTCTTACGATTTCTTGAACTAAAGAAACCTCATGGGAAATTCTTGAAGCAAGTGATACTTGAAGGACCATTTGAGTGGCCAACAAGATTTGAAATTGGTGATCCAAATGTTGATCCTCCACGTCCTCCTGGTGATAGACCTCTTCCAGAATCTTCACTAACAAAAGAACAGAAATTACATCGTGAAGCTGATGAGTATGCAATGGCTTATATACTTCAAGGTATACCTAATCCAATTTATCGAAGTGTCGATGCTCAGAAAACAGCCAATGCTATGTGGGAACATGTTCATCTCCTTATGGAAGGCACTCAATTGAACAAAGATGATATAGAATCCAAACTCTACATGGAATACACTGACATCACAATTGAACCAGGAGAGTCACTTGAATCCTACTATCATCATTTCACAAATGTGGTCAATGATCTGGGACGTCACAAAATCACAGTACCAAGGATCGCAGTGAACTCCAAATTTGTTGGTAGTCTTGGCCCTGATTGGCATAAATATGTGACATTTGTTCGTCAAACAAAAAATCTTCATGATGCACCGTATGGTTTGTTGTATGATTTTCTAAAACACCATGAACCTGAAGTTGAAAAAGATCGAGCTCTACGAGGAGGATACACACCAACACCAAAACCAAATACTTTGGCACTCGTAGCTCAATCTCCCTATGCTCCACCACCAATGTCAAATCATGCATATGTTCAAGAGCAAAACTACTTCAGTTATCCACAATCTTCTACCTCGAACCAAATGGTCCCTTATGATTCATCTCCACAGAATGCTTCTACTCAACTTGTTCAATTAAACAACAATGATGCAATGTATTACTCAAACTCCAATGACGATGACGATGATGACTTTAATACGTTGAATCAGGGACTTGCTCTTATTGCTCGTGCTTTTAGCAAATTCTCCAACAAAACAAACAACCATCAACGTTCATCTTCTAACACAAGGAATCAAGCTGTTGTCAATGATGGAAGGGTGGAAATTCAGAATCGTAACTATGGTCGATCTGGTTCAGGAAGTTCTTCAGGAAATTTTGGGAATGGTCAGAGGTTTAATAACAATGGGGGGTTCAGGAACAACTCAGGGTCTTCTCAGCAAAGGTCTGAATCAGTTGTAACTAGGAACTCCAACTCAGGGAATGCAGTATGGTGCTATAATTGTAATGAACAAGGTCATATAGCGACAGCATGTCCCAAACCGAGAACTCGGGGGAGTAAGTTTCACAAGCAGGCATTACTCATGGCTCTTCAAGATGAAAAAGATGGAAATTTCCCTGAACAGGATAACAACTTCATGGCAAATGTGAACAATGATGATGACATGGAAGATCTGGAAGCCAATGCAGCTGTGATGCTTATGGCCAACATGTAGGAACTTCAGTTTAATGATTCAGGTCCAGTGTATGACACTGACGGCTTGTCTCAGGTACATGACCAAAAAGCATGCCTAATACATGAAATAGCTTCACCCTCTGCTTCTGAATCAGATATGGTGCAAATTGTTCCATCTAAATCATCTTCATCTTCTCAAACAGATGAACAAATAAGCACAGTTGTCATATTTGATGATGACACAGCTGTTTCATTTGATGATCCTATTGAGAATGATAAACATGATCATATAGAACAACATGAACCATCATTTGATCCAGACCCTGACCTAATATTGTTATCTAAACAACTGGATGCACAACAATTGCAAATCATAAAATGCAACGAGAAAAACAAAGTTTTAAAAGAACAAAATGCCTCACTTGCAAGAGATATTGAGTGTTATAAAATTCAAATTTCAAATCAGGAAGACAAGACTAAACATGCAAAAAGTTTTGAAAAACCTTTTCAAGATTCGTATAACAAAGAGCAAGATCTTCAACACAAAATGCAAGATTTAATTGAGTCAAACGGAAAGTTGATTTCTAAACTTGAAAGTGAGAAGTGTGAATTGAAAATGCAAGTTGAACGTCTTCAAACAGTACTTTCAAAAACAGAAACAGAATTGTCAAGTTGTAAAAAGGATTTTTGTGAACATAAAATACGAAAAAGGAAGTATATAGATGACTTACTCGGTGAGATTGTTGATCTTGAAAAACAACTCAAAGAATTTCGTAACATTGTTTACAAACACGGGAACTCTGTCACAACAATACAGAAATTTTCTTTAAAACCGAGACCCGATAAAGGATTTGCACTTTGCGATTTCAAATCAATGTTTCTTCACACAGCATTCAAAGAAAATCCTAAGATTTACAGTATGGACCACATGCTTGATAATACGATTGTGCGTGCTGTTGTTTTTAATACTGAGGAAGAAGAAGAACTTGAAGACGAGAGTCGGTCAAAAATGAGTTATGTTCAATATTGGACACCACATGATTATTCACAAGCTCCACACATTTCTAAATCTTTTGTTCCTCAAAAGGAATTACCTGAGAAATCATGGTATGTCACTGAGTCATATGTTTCTTCCTCTAATGCGGCCCCTGTCCAAACTGTAGCACAAGTTAATGGTCCTTTACCATCATCCGGTGAACTTACACCTTTACCGAAAAGTTGTCGTGTCTTAAATTATTTCAAAACTTTTATGGAAGACATCGAAATTTTGGAGGAAACAATTGAACGTAATTCTGAAATAAAAATTGAAACTTTTCAATCCGCTTACGAGCGAGAAAAGAGAGATATTTTTCAAAAACAAATGTTGCCAATTGTCAAACACCTCCGTCTCTGTGCTACACGTTGGGATCAGGAACTTCAAAACGAGGTCAAAAATATGATAAACGTTTTCAACTCTACTGAAAATGAGATTTTGGTTCAAAAGCAAAGAAATCAAATTTTAAAGAATGATGCTGATCGACTCTTGGAACAAGTTCTCAATGCTGATATTTTGTCTGTTATCATGAATGATCTCTATAAATCTGGTACTTCTATGCTTATGGATGATCTTTGTGTTGATAATAACTTATTGAATGTGGAAATTGAGACACTTAAACATGATAATGATAAGCTGAGAATACAAAATGATGATGTGACAAAACAATTTTCTAAAGAAATTTGTCAACTCAAACAAAGGCTTGAATGGTGTCAAGCTCAAAGTCTTGAAACGGAATTGAAACTTCAAAGTCAAAATATTTCAAACTCTTGTCAGCTTTGCAAAAACAATGAGTCTTTCAAAAGTCTGTGTCTCAAATACGAGAAAGAAATTGCGGATTTAAAAAGTGAAAACGTTGCATATCAACAAAACCACGAAGACATCAAATATTGCAATGGTGTACTTGAGTCAAATATTCAGGATAAGAATCACACCATAATAGATTTGAAAGAGAAAATCAAGATACTCCAAAAAGGAAAGTTTGTTAACACCACGGTGATAGCACCAGGATTGTATCAAATAGACAAAACTGATAAAGGAAATATTGTTCAAAATACTAATGTTGATAACTCCACTTCTACAGGACTAGTCTCCACTAATAGCGTTAGCAGACCCAAGCGAAAAAGTAAAAATAAGAATAGGCTCTGGCAACGTAAGAGAGGATCACTAGAAGGACAAGAAGTAGAAGATCAACTTAGGAATTTGAATAAAACTCATGTTGCATCAGATTTAGATTCTAATCTGGCAAATTGTAATCAAAATCTAAATGTAACGAATGATGAACCTTTGAATGTTTTGAATATTAATGCATCTTGTGTGTTTTTTCGTAAAAGCGTATCATCTGGTGATCATACAAAATGTATAGCTAATTCTCTTCTGAATCGTCATAAGAAACGTAGAACACGCATTCCTTCTAGGCCCACTATTGCATCTAAGTCTAACTTAGGAAAGTCGCTTTCTACGGTTTCTAAGGAAGTTGAAGTTACCCCCATAAGTGTCGAGAACAAATCTAGGAATCAGCCAACCACTAGTGAATTCACCATTAAGAAAGCACGAACTAGTTGGAATTGGCAACGTTGGTTACAACAAAAACCAGACTTTAAATGGATTCCTAAATTGTTGAATACATGTGCTTCTAACCAACAGGAACCTGCACTGTCATTGGGTTCCACCCTTACTTCTGTTCCATCCGTGTCTTCTTCTTGTGATGCAGGTGGTACAGATTGTTCTCTGGATTGTTGATAGCGGATGCACCCGACATATGACAGGCAATCTCAAACTGTTACAAAACTTTGTCTCAAAGTTCATTGGTACTGTCAGATTCGGGAATGATCATTACGCTTTAATCATGGGATATGGTGACTATGTCAGTGGGAACATTGAAATCAGTCGTGTTTATTATGTGGAAGGCCTTGGACACAACCTTTTCTCTGTTGGTCAATTTTGTGATGGGGATCTATAAGTTGCATTTCGTGAGAAAACTTGCTTTGTTCGTGACTTACAAGGAAACGATCTAATGTCTGGCTCACGAGGCTCCAATCTTTATACAATATCAATGTCAGATATGATTGCAACATCTCCGATATGTCTTATCTCCAAAGCAGAATCGACTAAATCTTGGTTATGGCACAAACGTCTTTCGCACTTGAATTTCAAAACTATGACTGACCTTGCTCATTACAAACTTGTTGATGGATTTCCAAGATTCCGTTTTACCAAAGATCACTTATGTTCAGCCTGTGAACAAGGAAAAAGTACTCGGGCTCATTTTCCTTCAAAACCTGAGCACAGTACGAATCATGTTTTACAATTGCTACATATGGATTTGTGTGGGCCGATGCGTGTTCAAAGTATCAACGGTAAACGCTACATTCTTGTAATTGTGGATGATTACTCCAGATGGACTTGGGTTTATTTCTTATGAAGTAAAGATCAGGCTCCTTCAATGATCATCACCTTTCTCACTAAAATTCAAGTTCAGTTACGCAACACGGTACGAAAAGTCAGAACTGACAATGGAACTGAATTCAAGAATCAGACACTCAGGTCATATTATGAGAAAGTGGGAATTGAACATCAAACATCTATTCCTAGAAGCCCAGAACATAATGGAGTTGTTGAAAGACGCAACAGGACGTTAGTGGAAGCTGCTAGAACTATGTTGATTAATGCTCAATTACCAGATTACTTATGGGCGGAAGCTGTTTCAACCGCATGTTATACCCAAAACCGTTGCATGAAAACAAAACGCCATCGCAAAACACCTTATCAAATTGTTCACAAAAGAAAACCGAATATCGATTACTTTCATGTATTTGGAGCACTTTGTTATCCGAAAAATGATCGTGATGATTTAGGTAAACTTAAAGCAAAGGCAGACATCGGAGTGTTCGTTGGATATTGTGAAAATTCAAAAGGTTTTCGGATATGGAATCGTCGAACAAGAGAAATTCAAGAAACCATTCATGCTAATTTTGATGAACTCACACAAATAGCTTCTGAGCAACACAGCTTAGGACCCGAATTCAACCGTCTTAACTCTCCAGAATCTTCGGCTGAACCATTACCACTCAACCGCAAAGAATTGGAAACCTTGTTTGCTCCACTGTTTGATGACACAATTGAATACCGTTCTACTGAGGTCTCATCTAATTCCGCTGCTCAACTTGATAACCTTCCAGTACCAAACTCACCTCAACAAACTACAACAACTGTTGAGAGAGACGGTCCTGCCATTGCATCACCATCGACAGCAGAACAAACTGTTTCTAACTCCCGCCAATCAGCTGAAGATCCTACACAACAATCAGTTCCACAACCCGCAGAGCATGATCCTGATGTGTTCTTTAACCCGTTTGCACCGGCTCCTACCTTTCCTGATATTGCTGAGTCGTCTACACGCAATTTGGATCCTGCTAACATGCGAGATACCTATCAACTACACCCTTCGACACACAAATGGACTCGAGACCATCCACTAGTTCATATTATTGGGCATCCAGATGCACCTGTAATGACAAGACAACGACTTCACACTGATGTAGAAACTTGTATCTATGCACTCACAGTTTGTCACGAAGAACCGAAGAACATTAAAGAAGCAATGACTTATGACAACTGGATTGAATCTATGCAAGAGGAATTTCAGCAATTCATAAGATTAGAAGTATGGGAATTAGTTGAAAGACCTGACGGTGTCTTTGTCATCGGGTTAAAATGGATCTGGAAGAATAAGCTTGATGCTGAAGGAACTGTCATACGTAACAAATCACGTCTGGTATCGAAAGGATACTCCCAACTAGAAGGACTTGATTTTGCTGAATCCTTTGCTCCAGTGGCTAGACATGAAGCTGTTCGGATCTTTTTGGTCTATGCTGCACACAGGAACATGGTTGTTTACCAAATGGATGTGAAAACAGCATTTCTTAATGGAGAACTCCGTGAAGAAGTGTATGTAAGCCAACCTGACGGCTTCGTTGATCCTGAGCATCCTAATCGCGTTTACCGACTCAAAAAGGCACTCTACAGACTTAAGCAAGCCCCACGGGCGTGGTATGACAAACTGTCCACTTTCTTGCTGGCCAATAAATTTTCTAAAGGATCGGTGGATCCAACACTATTTACAAAAACCTACGGGGAAGACTTACTTGTTGTTCAAATATATGTCGATGACATTATTTTTGCCTCAACACAAAGAAGTTACTCTAATGATTTTGCAAAATTAATGAAAGATAATTTTGAAATGTCCAAGATGGGTGAACTTTCGTTCTTTCTAGGACTACAAGTTCATCAATCACCCCGTGAAATTTTTATAAATCAGTCCAAATATGCTATTGAAATTTTAAAGAAACATGGAATGATGTCTTGTGATACTTATAATACACCAATGGGCTATACCACAAAACTAGATGCTGATTTACATGGGACTCTAGTTGACCCTACCAAATACCAAAGTATGATTGGGTCCCTCATGTATCTCACAGCTAGTAGACCTGATATAGTATTTGCTGTCTACATGTGCTCTCGCTATCAGTCCAAACCAACTGAAAAACACCTCAGTGAGGTCAAAAGAATCCTTCGATACATAAAGGGAACCATTAACTTGGGAATCTGGTATCCGAAGGATTCTGGTTTTGAACTAATTGCTTTTTAATATGCTGACCATGCAGGATGTTTAGACATACGCAAAAGTACATCTGGTGGATTACAGTTTCTCGGAGATAAACTTGTGTCATGGCAATCTAAGAAGCAGGATTGAACATCACTGTCATCAACAGAATCTGAATATGTAGCTATGTCTGCTTGTTGTGCTCAAGTCATATGGATGAGATCACAACTTAAGGATTATGGCTACTTGTTCAATAAGATTCCAATCTACTGTGATTCCAAAAGTGCCATTGCTATCTCCTGCAACACAGTTCATCACAGCAAATCCAAACACATCGATCTCCGATATCACTTCATCAAAGAGCATGTGGAAAAGGGTACCGTTGAACTTTATTTTGTTGGGACTGAGTACCAATTGGCGGACTTACTTACCAAATCTCTAGCAACATCAAGGTTTGCTAGTCTAGTTCACCAAATTGGTATGCGATGTTTGACTCCAGATGATCTGGAAAAGTTTTTAAAACACAATTGATCGTCAAAACATCAAAACTATCTTTATAAATATTCCTAAAAAAAATGCAAGTATATTCCTTTCTTTTCAACACTAATTTCTTTGATAAACGTCTTGAATTATTCAAAACAAGTGTTGAGGGGGAGGAAAAGTATTTTAAAATTTTCACAAAAATATAAACGTTTATACTTGCATTTTACCAAAAATATTACGTTTTTTCTTAAAAGGATGTTTCAAAAGTGTTTCGGGTTACTTTCCTTGACCTAAATAATAAATTTTCAAGATTTTTTTAAGACTACGGTCCAAGGTCGAGGGGGAGTAAATATCCATAAGTTGTTCTCGTCGTAAGCTTGGTGTAGTTAACCTAAGTTAAATATGAAAGTTATAATGGGCATTAGGTTTGGATGTTACATAAGGTTAAGGGGCCATACTTGTCAAAATATGAAACATGTTTTAACCCTTGGTCAAAACCCATTTGACCCACACCATTAACTGCACCTGCAAAACATTTAGCACTTTCACCTACTCGATCAAATGGCTCACAATCATTCTACTAATCCAAGCATCTATCTTCTAATCTGCAAGTTGTAACATGTTTTGATCATCATTCTTAACAAGGGTTTTAATTTTTACTTCAATCCAACGGCTAAATTCATCATAATCTTTAAAATCGTCTTTGGGTTTTGCGTAGCAATTAAACCCAGAAAACTGTTGTTGTTATGACTAGATTGGTTAGTGGGAAATGATCCTTGTATGACTATTAACATGATTCCATACTCCAATCGTACCCAGATACACTAAATCGATTAATTTGGAATTAGGGTTCATACGAGTCGATTAGGGGTTCTTGATTCTGTGAGTTATACTTGAAATTGATGATGGGGATAGTGTTCTTGTAAGCCTAGGATCATGTTATTATGGTTTAATTGTATCAGAAACTTGTAATGATCAAGAATCATAGGTTTAGGGTTCGAATGCACTTGCAGTTGTGATCTCTTGATTTTGTGGTCAAATGTTGTTATAGTTTGGACCATATGTTCCTTAGGATGTCAGAATCACTTGCCCTTTGCCTATTCTTACCCAGAATCATGTTTGATTGGGATTTTGACTATGTGTTCATGCAAGTTTACGCGTAACTCAATATTTTGTCTCATTTACGCATAATGTTGTGAGTTTAAGTGTGTTGGTACGATTATTGATCAGTGGTTGTGATTTTACACTTTCAGGAATCAAACAACTCAAATTTCTAAAGGTGAATCTCGGAAAAAGGACGTTTTTACGCACAAGTTGTTCATCCTACGCGTAAGATTGAATCATATGCGTAAGATTCGACACGTGGACAAACATTGTCTTGGATAAGACAATGTTTACGCTTAAAAAGATTAACTTACGCATAAGTTGTTTCTTACGCATAAGTCATGATCTTACGCGTAAGTCAAAACCTACGCACAAGTTATATCTTACGCTTAATGTTCAATCCTTTGCCTAAGCTCTAATCTTACGCATAAGATATAATCCTACGCGTAAAATTAAGCCTACGCAGAAGTTGAACTTACGCGTAACATATAAAGTTATGTGTAGACTTTGCACCTACGCTTAATTCCATTTCTTACGCGTAATCTAAGTTATGCGTAGTTTTTCCACTTACGCGTAACATTGTCAAAGTTATGAAAATTTTTTCTAAGTGTTGTAAAATTTCCAATGTGTAATCTCTTGTAATGATAAACTCATGTTGTAACTTAATTGTTATAAGTTTCTACCATGTGATTAAAACACAAGTTTGTCATATAACAAAAGTTTTCACACACACAAACACCCACTGATCAATTCATAATATACACAATCATGAAATCTTATGTCTAAGCTAGCACAGTAAACCATTGCCATGTTTGTATTTGTTTGTGATCTATTCAGATGGCAGAACACAATGACATTCCATATGGACCAGAACCTGAACCAAAACTTTCATGGGAAGAGACCTTTCCAGCTGATTACACCAGGAAGATAGGCAAGAACAACCTACGAATCAACTTCAACAAAATCACTTGCAACGAATCCTCATGTATTGTTGCAGTGGATGCTCTCCTATATCACCCCAATAAGTTGTTATTCACCAAGTCAGCTTCAGTCTCCTGCTTCTACATCCACCAGTTTTGGCATACACTTCAGCTAGATCTTGGGGAGGCTTCCTTCACCTGTATGCTTCATAACCGTCAGGTTACTGTGGATATAGACACACTAAGGAATGTTCTTGGGTTACCAGAACTCGGCCCAGATGAAGAATATGATCAAGTACCCACCGAAGAAGAGCTGATAGAGTGGTTACGGGATATCGGCTATGATGAATCAGAAGAAGTAGTCACAAGACATTCTAGGGTCAACATCAGATTTCTTCCACAACCGTGGAGAACCCTGTATATTCTGATTGCCAAATCCCTATCTGGAAGAGACACTGGCCATGAACACCCCAAGCTCCAACACCTCAAACTCTTCCTGGCAGTGGCAAACGTAAAGAAAGTAGATTATGCCAGCATTATCTGGGAAGACCTTGTGTGGCACATTCAACACAAGACCACCAACATTCCATTTGTCCGTTTCACAAAATTACTCATCGAAAGCTTCCTTCGTGAGTATGACGATATTCCTCAAAGACTTGATGATGAAGCCAAGCACACTTTCAGAAATGAGGACACTCTCAAGATTATCAAGAGACTCGACACCAGCACCCGCAAGCAAGGAAAGAAATTTCCCGACTGTCTCTTGAACAAGAAAGTGCAGCTGTGCAAGAACTACAAGTACTACCTTCAAGCTCTTGAGGAAGAAAAAGTTGGTTTCTTAGACGAAATAAGTCTACCCTCGTGCATGCAGAAGAAGGGAAAGAAAGGCAGTAAGACTGGGAGCTCCGGGAGTTCTACCCAGTCTAAACAAAAGAAGAAGGGTACTCTTAAGAGAAGACTTCCTGCCAAGAAGCCCGCATCCATTCCTGAACCTGGGTGGTTTCCCTCACCACCTTCTCCAAAACCATCTGACTCAGAAACACAATCCGACGAAGGTCCAATGTATAGGGAAGCTTATGCTAACATTGACAAGGATGTGAACCTTGATGACATTGATGACAAAGACTTGACTTTCGAAGATTGGGAGAAAAACATTGATGAGTTTGCTGATAATGCTGAATACCCATCATATCTCAATCAAAGACCGTTCACTGAAGCTGAGTCAATATTAGAAGAAGAAAGGATCAGGAGAGAGAAAATGAAGGAACCCATGACTGCTGAACAAGAGTCTGCCCAATCCAATATAGGCCTTTCAGTTGATGAAGAAAATGAAAGAGCTCTCAAGCTGGGTCTCCTCCATAGCAAGATAGATGCATTCAATGCTGATCTACCTCCACCTCCAGTATTCTCTCAAACTACCGAAGCTGGTGGATCTACCAGCATTCCTGATTCTGACACAGGGATCAACACTGACTTAGTCGCCTACGACAATCCTTCGGTATCTCCCACAGACCTAGAAATGACTAATGCTCCAGCAACGGGAGAAGAAGAAGAGGAAGATCCCATGGATACTGATGCTCCACAGTTGATGTCTATGGAAGAGATGGAGCTCAGAGAAAGGGCTCAAGAAGAAGAATTAAGGAAAAAGCAAGAAGCTGAGGAGGCTAGACTTGAAGAACATGCACAAGCCAAACTGGAAGAGACAATACGTATGGAAGAAAGCAGGAAGGCTGAAGAGACAGCCAAGCTGGCAGAAGAAAAGATCAAAAGAGAAGAAGATGTCAAGCTTGCCGAAGAATTAAGGCTTAAAGCCGAGGCTGACAAACTTGCTAAAGAACAGAGGTTGAAAGAGGAAGCAGCCAAAGCTAAGAATGTTGAAGTACCCGAATCACAGAGAGGAGATGATAAGGACGTTACTACCAACATAGAATCTTCACAATCATCTCCTCCTACATCCGAATCAACCCACAACAAATCAATCAAGAAACCAAGCACCAAAGCCTCTGCTGCATCAAAGTTGCTAAAGTCAGCATTCAGAAGAGTACATGATAAGAAGAAAAGCAGACTGGAAGATCAGGTTGCATTACTAGCAAGCCAAGTCGCTGAACTGACAAAGCTCAACACTAATGTCCAAGAGCTGCAAGACAAGGTTGACACCTTCCTGGCTAAGGACGTGCAAGAGAACTTGGAAGCCACACTAGCTGCTCAAGTGCACCAGTACATGGAACAACACTTAGTCGCTGAGCTGAAAGAGCTGCTGGCACCTATGCGAGATGAACTCACCAAGTTCGCAGAGCAAGCAGTCAAGAAAGTGATCCGATCTACCACGTTCACTCTTCGAGCTGACAAATCTACTGTTCCACTACCGGGATTATCCATGGACGAATTGGAAGCCCAGCTATTGGACAAACTAGCAAGCAAGTTCTCATTATCACAGAAAGAAGCTAAAGTCCTGGAAGCGTTAAAAGCCAAAATGACTAAAGAGACTTGCAGCACAGAGGCCGATAAACTGAAGCGTCAAAGAGATGATGAAGATAAGGATCCTAACTCTCAGGCAAAGAAACAAAAGCAAGCCGAAGGACCCTCATCTCAACCACAAGCACCGGTCAACCCTCCAACAACAACAACATCTTCACAACAACCCAAGGCATCCGGTTCCGCTCCCAAAGCACATGACCACTTTGAATACACAGGTGGTGACGAGATTCCTTAGCCCGATGAAGTACCAGAACCGTCATCTAAGACGAAGAAAGAAAGGAAACGAAAGCATCATCAGCACAAGTCGGACACATCATCAAAAGGCACTGAACCCAAGAAACCGAAAACCATCCTCAAATGGCTAGACCAAGATGATACTGCCGAATACTCCTGGTTTGATAAGATGATTAATTCGCAACCGCCACTTGCAGACAATCAAGAACCTCAAGATGGTCGAACAGTGGACTACGCTCAGTTTATTCAGCATAAGTTTCAGATGAAAAAGATGAATAAGAAAGAGCTGCGAAGAATCAATAATGATGCGTTCAATCTTCTGAAAGATCGGTCTGCTAACTCAATCGAACTTGAGTACCATCTGGAAAATATTGCTCGAGCTATGTCAAGCAATATTGACTGGATCAATCCTGAATCTTATGTCGATCCGGTCACAAAGAAAACCGCACCCTACATTACTGACTGGTCCAAACCACTACCGATGATTGGGAAGCCTAAGGAACCGAAGATCCCTTACAAGTTCTTCTTCAACACGGACTTGGAATTTTTGAAACTTGGCAGCAAGATTGAGAAGAAGTACGTTACATCACTCGCCTTTCTCCCTGCAGCTCTATATCTCAACAATGCCATCGAAGAAGAAGCCTCAGCCTTATCCATCGATAAAGTTGTTGAATATGACCGGAACGCACTCTACGGTATACATCATTGGCCAGACAACCGGGCTCAGTACTACCGAAGCAGCAGACTCAATCAGACAATGGGTGATGTGGCAAGTGATTTGAAGATAGTCTCGATTCAGTTCATTTCGACTGTCACTCACTTTGGGTACCCCTTCCTCAGCAAAATCACACTGAAAAGACTTGATGAAAAGGAGTACGATATGTCCGAGTCAGACTTTCCACGACTACTTCTCAACGACATTGAAGATATGTACCTGCTCAAAGTTCAAGGAAAGATCTGTAACTTGCCTAAAGAGATGCAGCTTGCCTTTATCCAAGCTCTCCTAATCTTCATTAGGCAGATAGTCATCAGAGAAAGAGTAGAAGATCTTCAATTGGGAGTGGAAAGTTATCAGAAGAAGCTAAATCTCACCAAACCTAACATGTTCGACATCCCCGACCTTCAACATCTACCTCAATACACCTTGATCAGGCATCCAGCATTTGGGTTCACCTACCGCAGTGTAAACGGTCGCAACTGCTTCATGGCCTATGGAGAAATACATAAGTTCTGTGATGAAACCTTGAAGTTCGTCAGAGATGGAATCAAAAGCAGATTGGATGACATAGCACTGGGTAAATCTAAAAGGTGGAATACCAATGAGGCCAGGGACGCTCGCAGATTCATTCTAAGGATTGAGAACAGGTTGAAGCGCAGGGATCAGTTTAGGAGATTGGAAAGCTATGTTGGAGGCAGACAAAAGTTTCCGGTGTTGACATTTCAGAGACCTGATTGGTAGAAAGTTGTAAGAGTTTGATTTGATTTGTCAATAATATACTTCATAATGGCTTGTACACGCATTACAGTGTACAACCCGAACTTGTAAAGAAAGGACCCTGAGGTACGCATCAGTGCCTCAATCCTAATATAAGGAGCGAAGGCTTCTTACTTTTGAGTAGAATTAATCAAATGTTTATGAATTTTCATAATTCTGCTCAAAAGGACAAGTATTTCACCTCAATAAGACCTAATCACTTGTTGAGGGAGAGCACTTGTCAAAACAAAAATACTTTGCTCAAAATCAAAAGTTCTTGGTGAATCTCCCCGTAAGACTCAAAAGGCATATTTTAATCTAAAAGATTGTCAAAAAACATCATTTTATATGCTATTTTTGAGGGGGAGAAAATGAAAAAGTGATTAAAATATACGAAGTCAAAGCTTAAAAGTTGTATCATGTGCGAGCTAGACTCAGTATTGACCCAGGAATTGACGAGACAATAAAAGTTAGTAATATCGAAAAGACTTATCCTCGACGGGTAATAACATCAAGTTAGTTACTAGGGCTAGTTGTCACCTAAAAGCTGACAATGTATCTCTTTAACTAACCACGTAAGCGTGTCTCGAAAAGGATTTGTCTTAGTAGAAATGTACCATCTCGAGAAACTTTCTGTGGACTAGATCAGGCCGGGTAATAACTTCAAGCTAGTTTAACTAGTGATGTAAGCGTGTCTCGAATCGGTCTTGTTCACGGAAAGTGGATCAATTCAAAATGCTTGCTCCTCCCGCATGTGCAAATTTATTAAATACTTATGAGCACTTGTGCAGGGGGAGCCCTTCAAAAGTGTACACAAAACTCTCAAAGTGTTAACCAAAATATTTGATTATTACAAACACTTTGCGAGATTTTCAATCAAAGGTTTCTTGGCTACTGTCGGAGTTATAAGGTGATTAAGATAGGAATTACCGTCCTATGATCTCCCATAGTTAGAATTAGAAGTCCTTAGGTATGATACGAGAAAAAAAAAAGGGGAGAAAAGAATGAAAGGGAAAGAAGGAGTTGAAGAATTAAAAAGAAAAGCAAAGAAAAGGGTGAAAAGAAATAGCCCTCCATATGTTCAACCTTAGGGCAGACACCGGGTTCAATACGTATGCTACTGGTTGTTGCAAAAGACAACACCGGTATCGAAGACAAAGTCGTCATGGACCCAGTGACGCAATGCACTAAACCTTCTTAACCACTCAAGTTCTCTTAAAAGGACTTGTTTCATTCTCACGGGAACCAGTGTAATCTATCGACCTATCTCTTAGAGACGGTTGATATTGAAGCAGGAGACCCCTCCCTAGTCTCCGCATAGGAAACCTAGGTGTGCACTTATAGAGTCTAGAGCCTTGAGATACATCAAAGATCTCTTAGGAACACTTAGCATTTCTACAACTGGTGTTCTACATCAATGGACACCAGCTGTAAATTATCGAGTCCTTCGCAGATCTTAGCAATCGGCCGAGAACGTTTATGAGAGAATTACATATGTATTTCTCAATGATTGAACGGAAATTCCTGCCAGGGTCAACATCAAACAGCCCTGACAGCAGGTCACTTCGGTAACCCCACAAGGGTTACGCTTAGTGTTTTCTGTGGTTCCATAGCGGTCTACAGTCATGGAGTGATCCCCAACGACTCACCCAGTCATTGAGCTACTTAGTAGGTCTCGTAAGCTCCTTCGGGAGTATCTGATATTGGAACGGCCTGGATAAGGATTAGAGGGAGTCTTCACAATATGCTGTTGATGAACTCTATATCCTTATCTGTAAGTACCGGGTATTTATTGCTAACTGTTTACTTGCAGGTACCTCACTTCCATGATGGTAGATTCCAACATGCTCATACATACATCTTGAAGCAAATGATAGCTCCCCCAAAGATCTTAGCACCACAAAGTTCAAAGAAAGATTCTACATCAATAAAGAAGAATCTACAAAGTATAAAGACTTAAAGATCTCAGTTTATGAAAAGGAACTTCGTGCACGTGAAAGTATAAGTCCGAAGATGTATGAGTATGTTGGAATGGCGGACAACCACCACAGACGCAGGAGTGACGAATGGCAAACTACTTCATGACACTTTCATTACATCATCACCAAAGAACAAAGACATAGAGCAAAGTACAATCATTATCACTCAACCATTTTGAAGACGTCTAGAGTTTTAACATGTTACAAGTCAATGACAAAGATGAAGACGTCAAGCAACCGTGATGACCGAGCCTTAGGGGGAGATTGTTGGGATCATACTTTTGTATTTTAGTCAAGTCTCGGTCATTACCTTTTGTAATAGGTTGCTTAGTTATTTATTCTACATAGTTTATGTTACAAGGCTTAAGAATGTAAGACCAATGGGCCTTAAAGCCCACGTCCAAAAGAAAGGAGGGACGAAGGGAGTGTTGCCCTACTCCTCCTCCTATAAATATCAAGCTTATGTAACTCTTACATTTGTTGGTTATTTGAATATCTTAGTGAAACTCTTGTTCTTACCTTTCTCTCATTTCTTATAATCAACCAATCTCTTTTCTCATCTCATTTCTATCAATATCATACTTGTGTTTACATAAATGGTGACCTAACAACTATGGAAACGGACATATAGCAATATAAAAATATTACAAAAACGTATGAAAACAGATAAAAACGGACAAAACGTGTGATAACGGATGACAATGTATGAAAACGAACAAAAATGTATGAAAACGGACAAAAACGTATACAACTGTATGAAAATGGATGGAAACAGACGAAAACATTGGAAAACATCTGAAAACGGCAAAAAACGTATGAAAATGGATGAAACGTATAAAAACGACTGACAAAGGCTGAAAATGTATACAACAGATGAAATTGTATGAAAACGTACGAAAATGGACGAAAACATAAGAAAAGGGACAAAAATGTATGAAAACAGATGAAAACAGCCGAAAACGGACGAAAATATATGAAAACAGATGAAAACTAAACGTATGAAATGTTTGAAAGCGGCAAAAAATGTATGAAAATGAATGAAAATTTATAAAAACAAGAAAATGTTTTTATTGTGAAATAGTTATTTGTCGTTCTAAAAAAAATAAAATAATAAATAATCAAAGAAATAAAAATTGTATTGGTGAATAAATAAGAAAGACAAGAAAAATAGGTTATTTGATTAAATATTAGTTTTAATCCTCAATATTATATCAAACTAAATAGATGGTGATGTTATAGATAAATAGTGGATGTCCATATAAGCAAATAAAATCAGTATAAGTAAAACTCATTGTATCGCTATGTTTGCTGAAACCGTAATATCCTTACAATGTGATATATGCTTGTCATGCAGTTTTATTTTATTTGTGATATTTTTGTTTAATTGATTATTCAATGTATGTGCTTCGCAAATAGTGTAACTTGGCCAATAGGAAATATATTTTGTTTGTTGATAATGCTATGGGCTAATGTGAACACTCTTTTGAACTATATAAAAGTCATAAAGAGCTTTTGTAGATTTGATTGGAGAATGTGATATAAATTACTTAAACTATCTGATTTTTGGCAAAAGTCGAGTGATGTTGAAGCACATGTGGTCATAAAATATAAGTTTATGAGCCAAGATTGTTTTATTAATTGGCATGACCGGTTGGACCATCCCGAGTCAATAATGATGTAAAATGTATAAAAGAACCATGGGTTCTTCGAGGTTGATTTATTTGATCGTATTGTTCTCAATGGAAGTTAATGTTTATATATCACCACCATATTAAAGTGAGGACTTTGTCCTATAAAGTTTTTGGAAAGAATATAAAGGGGATGTATTCAGGCCTATACATCCGCCATGTGGATCATTTTGAGTTTTAAAATCGATGGATCGTCAAAATGATTATAAAAGATGCAACTAAAGGTTAGCGTGATTAATGGCTCATCTTATAAAATGCGATTATGGTTTTCCAAATTGTATCTTTGGAAATGGTGGTGAATACTTTCAAGTATTGGGCGATTATTGGAATAAGTGTTGAACATAAAAGTAGCCCATGTTCATACGCGAATTGCTTTTGATGAAACGTTTATTAAACGTCTTCAGTTGATTGCAAAGCCAATAATATTGTGAGAACAAATCTTTTGGTTTATGGGGCATGTTATGAAATATGAATTCGTATCTTGCCAACAATCTTTAATGATCCTCCCCGTTAGAATAGTTTTGGTCAAAAACCATATTTCCCATGTGAGATTTTGTAATTGTGGGATACATAGTAAATCTACCACAACACACAAAATGGGATGCTTAAATTGATAATTCATTCAGGGGGAGAGAATGAGCAGCGAGAAACTTGGAATGAATTATGATGTTCAAGGGACAAATAACATTCCATATCTAGTAACTGCCAGACATGTTTAGTGACCTGAAGAAAGTGACTAGATCATATATATGTTGTTATTGCTCCAATTACACTGTGTGTCGCAGCAGTAAAAACCAATGATTGGTAGTAAGTCTATGGCACGTCCGCAACGTAATAGACTAATCAATTCCAAATAAAAAGTCCTCGAATGAAAAGACAAAATGGATCAATAAAATCGAGATGGTCAAATTGAGGTAATAAATACCCCATAATAGTCTCTTAAAAAGAACCTAGACATGAAGGTTATTGAAAACCCCGGGTACGTGAAAAACTTTGAGATCTCAACAAATGATAGAATATAATGTCTAGTAAAGTATGGTATCGAAAAGTAATGAATCGACGTCGATAGTACTATTGTATATGATAATGGGCATGGCAATGATTATGAAAATATATAAGATAACGCTATAATCATGGTAAGGATCATGGAAGCATACCTGCAGGAAGTGCATATGTATAAATGAATGTCCAAAAGAAGTAAAGACGCAAAGAGCTAATGAAAGATTAAAGTCTCTTATGATGAGACATGGTTACTGGGACTTGAAGTCCGTACATATAAATTATTGGATATGCATTGGTCTTTATGAGAAAATTAAATGAAATTATGCATAAGGTACAAATGATGGCACACGTATATTTTCTCAAAGACTTGTAAATAATCATGGAGATGTATGTTAACATGTAGTGGATCCAATAATGTAGTTTAATATTGTACAAGTCTGGCAATATAAGAAATAAGTATGCGTCTAACATAATAATAAAAGAGCTCGTTTGATGTTGAGATTCCTTAAGGAATATAAAATGCACAAATCACGTGTTATGATTTAAAATTCTCGAGAATACTAATTGATCAAATTGAACAAATCAATGGAATGGAATAATGTAAATGTTTTGATATCTTTAAGGTACAAGAAATGTGGGTTTATATTTTACTAACCCATCAAAACAAGTTTAGTTGGTTTTTAGTAATGCAGGATATATGTCTGGTCCTAACAATGGTCGGTCTTAAAGTGGATACGTACTCACGAGTGACGGTAGTGAAATTTCATGGTGTTCGGCAAAGCAAACAATCGAGGATAGTTCATCCAACCATTTAGAAATTCTGGGAAGGAGGCACCAACAGTTTTGCATGAAGATAATGTACCATGCATAGCTTAATTCAAGGAAGGTTACATCAAAAGCGTCAAGACAAAACATATTTTGCCAAAGTTCTTTTCGAATCATGACTTACAAAAGAATGGTGATATTATTGTTCAACAAGTTCATTCAAGTGACAATTTAGCGGATCTAATTACCAAGGTGCTTCTATCTCAGCATTTAGGAAGCTAAGTTACAACATTGGGATGCTTCGACTCAAAGATCTCAAGTGATATAATCATCAGAGTTAGACAATACGCGCTGCACTCTTTTTCCCTTAGTCATGGTTTTGGCCCACTAGGTTTTCCTGACAAGGTTTTTAATGAGGCAGCATTTCCTAAGCGTATTAACGATATGGACATCCAAGAAGAAGTGTTATGAATAATTAGTTGATGTCCATATAGCCCATAAGAGGCCCACGGCCCATTTATCTATCAGGGTTTTTACCCTACTGTTTATCTTATATATACCCCATGTATCTCTGTCATTATTGATAAAAAAAATAAAAATAAAAAATAAATAAATAAAAAATATTCATTCCCTCAATTCTTATTTACAACGGGTGAGAATTTGTCTCTTAATAGTAGCAAAATAAGGGTATGAAAATAAACTTTTTTCATATTTAAATATAATACTTATTTGACATATAAATATAATGAAATAAGTTATTTTTGTATTAAAACAAGTTTCTTGGTATGCAAAAGTTGCCGCATTTATATTTTATGGGTTTTGCTAACAGGCAGCAGCTTTTAGGGTTGTCGTTAACAAGATGTATTTTATTACATAGTCACAAATGAATGATTATGATTGGTTGATGATTGCGAAAAAAATGGGGACAATCGCGAAAAAAATGAAACCACAACAAACAATTAATTATGATTAGATACTTCAAGTTATTACAATGAATTGTAATGAAAATAAGCTTGTTAACCACAACTCTTAGACTGTCAGCAAAATTCATATTTTATATATATAAAACGTGCAAAACAGAACGAAAAAGGTGGAAAAGGTTGCAACTTGCGTATATAAAAAATATGCATATTCAATTTATTTAATCAGTTCAATTATGAATGTTATTATTTAACCAATTAAGTCCATCAGTCACATATGTATATTGAACATCTAGAATATATTTAGCCTCCATGCCAGCACCGTTGTTGTGGTTATGCATGCATGTAGTTGAATATTATTATAAATTGACTAGGACAAAAATATATCATTTATGATCATTAAAAGGCTACAAAACTTTTTGTTTAGTACGAAGTAGTGTTTTTCATTATGAACGCGATAAAGAGAGATAATAAAGGGGATCATATATGCACATGTTTGCTATAAAGATGGTGGTGGCGGCTTTGCAATGGTTATTTAGTTGATTGATAGGACATTTTGGGCGGCCTTTGGTGTGGACATTGCCACATTGGATCAACGGAGCGTCTCATTGATTTGACTCATAGATTATGAAAAGCTTAACCTTTATGAAAATATAGTTCATTGATATTACGTGAATTGTTTCATATCCCTCTTAAGTCTTTCACTTTTTTTAATACGTATGGTATATGCTTTTATTGGATCAAGTTCGATAGTATTTAAAAAGAACAGTAAAAATTCAAAACATGAAATGATGAACATATACTAAATTGGAGTCCCTTCACAAATTGTGGCCTTGTGCGTCTGCCTTACTTGCATAGGGTAATTGCCACCACTACAACTGAGTCAAAAGAAGTGGTCATCTTTAAATTGAACTAAGCGGTTTAATTACCTTTGTAACTTTCTATTATCGCTTTCTTTGTGGATCTTCTCAAGGCTGTCTCTGAATTTTTGAAGGATCTAGACAAAATTACATACTGAGGGCTTTTGAGAAGAGATGTTATATATAAAGTGTCACTGTTTATAAGATATAATGTAATTAGTTATCTAAACGTTCAACATATTATTCATTTAAGATATTTTCTTATCTAAATACTTTTTTATTCGTAAAAAATATGTGCACACATGCATACAATTATTAACGAGACAAATTTTAAAACCCTAATCGATGACACCTTGCACACCCTCAAAAACTGCCTAATATCTTCTAACGCATTGCTAGCTTTTTTATTAAATCAGTTAAAGGGGAAAAAAAATTAAATCATTTCCAATCCAAACCCCTATTCCAAGAAGTGTACATAAAGAAGTTTCAAGTTTGCTATTTAACTGTAGTTCGAGACAACGCTCGTTTAGTTCCAAAAAGGCACCTAATAAGAGTTCTAGCTAGACTTGCAGTTTAATTAGTTCCTTGTGCCTTTAATTATTACAATTTTTTTTTTTTTGTTTTTTTTTTTTTTTTAGAGAATTCTTTACTTGTTTTATGTCTTTTATTCTCTTAAATTTACGTATCGCATGTTTGGTTAACAGAAATTTATAAATATTTTTTTTAGTTTTTTAATATAAATTTCATAAATATTCTATTAAAAAGTTTATAAAAAAAATTATAAAAAAAGTTTATAAAAAAATAATAAAAAGTTTATAAAATATTTATAAAAAAAAAGTTTATTAAAAATTTATAAAAGAAGTTTATAAATAAAATTTATATAAAAAAAAAAAAAAAAAAAAAAAAAAAAAAAAAAAAGTTTATGATTTTTTTTTTCATAAATATTCTATTAAAAAGTTTATAAAAAACAATAAGAAAAAAAGTTTGTAAAATAAATTTTCAAGTAAATTAAAATTTCTCACTTTTTTGAGGCATTTTAATTCTCTCAATTTTGACAATTAATGAAATTGTAAATTATTTGAGTTGCCAAACAGGATATTTGAAAGGAATTAAAATGAATACCCTCGGTATACCCTAATATTACCCAACCAAATGCATCTAAGAGAGCATGAAGCCCAAAGAAAATAAAATAATTAACTTACAATTGAAAAAGAGCCTACACAAGAAAAACTAATGATTGTCACAAAATTACAAGCCAAGATTCCAAACTATCCAGACCAGTTGTCCATCACATTTGAATATGGGGCGGGTTATAAGGACGGGGTGGTTTTTTTATATTGACCCCCCTTTTTTTTTTTTTTTTTTTTTTAAAAAAAAATTTTGTTTATATCAAAAAACTATAAACCTGAAAGTGCGGAACAAAAAATATAAAGTTTAATATGTCAAACGCTTAAAACTGTCAAAAATACAAAACAGAAACTGATAAAAACTGGACTGAGCTGGAAAAAATAAGGGACAAAAAGGGGAGACAAAGGGCATGCCACCCTTTGTCCCCCCGTTTTTATAGTATAACAAGCCAAGATTCCACACTATTAAGACCAGGCGTCCATCACATTTGATAAATGATAACCAAAAGAACCTTTAATATTAAACCTTAAAGGGAACAACTACTAAGCATGAATAATTGTTGTCGTTTGGGGGAAGTACAGATACGCCCTCGCTATATTTGTTATCCAAGCCCTCCCTAATATGTAGGGTACTTTGTGTTTTTTTTTTTTTCCCTATCTTGTCGTTTTTTTTTTTTTTTTTTTTTTTTTCTTTAATAGAAAGGAGTATGCATGTATAATAATGTAATGTATATGTATAATGTTTGGTATATTTGTGTTTAATAATGTTTTGTATATGTATAATGTTTTGTATAATAGCACGTTAAATATTACCACATTAAATGACTGCAACAACGTATATGTATAATGTTTTGTATGATAGCACGTTAAATATTACCACATTAAATAACTGCAACAACAACTGTTATTATTAAATTAAACGACAACGTTATACATATTATTTAAAAACAACAACATCTACGACATATGAAGATTATTCATCTCATTTAAAAGATCACGGAGCCGGGCACTTGACTGACAAGCGTGATCCTCAGGATTCCTTGCCATTTCTAACTCCATTTCCAGCGCCTTTATTCTTGCCTTCAAAAATTGTTCTCATTTTTTGTAGCAACGCAGTTTGAGCAATGCGTTGAAGAAGAGGGTTGATTAAAGTGCTCTGCTTCAAATTCATCTTTCCACGCGAAGTATCGACACCCATAGTCTTTTGTACCTGGCTGTTACATGTTAAGAAAATAATAAGAAATGTATTTTTAACAAACAAATTATTTACATAACTAAGCAAACGTATAATTATTTACCATTGAAAGAGGACATGCATAAAACAGTCGCCCACGACTACCATCTTGCCAGGATTTCCATTCTACAATAAATCCTCTATTACATCGGCACCAGAAAGGATTTCTTTGACTCATCTGACCAAAGAATTTGCATAATAATTTACATCAGCAATTAATAATGTTATTACTAATTTAAACAAAGTAATAATAACTGGTGCAGAACTAACACTCTACAAAAAAGCAGACTTTTAAGTTTCAAACAATTAACATTTAAACGATGTTGAATAATCATTTACAAATCTGATATGGTTGTGGTTCTGTGTTGATATGGTTGTAGTTCTGTGTTGATATGGTTGTAGTCTTTGTGGTTATGGTTGGTGGTTCTGTGTTGATATGGTTGGTGTCTTTGTGTTGATATGGTTGTAGTCTTGGTGGATTATGGTTGGTGGTTCTGTGTTGATATGCTTGTAGTCTTTGTGGTTATGTGATTGAGCTTTGTTTATAGTCAGCAAAGCTATAGCTTGGGAATCTTACTGTTGGGCTTGTTCGTTTTTTACAGGCATGCAGTTTGGGAATCTTACTGTTTTGCGACATTTGTATCAATTTGTGATTGTGGAAATATGCTTTTGTGGATTGGATGTGATTGTGGATATCTGCTTTTGTGGATTGGGATTGTGTTAACAATCTGTGATATCCAGGCCCTCCCTATTTGGTTATAACCCTTGTGTTTGTGTGGAATCTGCACTTGGATAATGGTTTTAACTTTGTGTTTCACTTTTGCTTATAAGGCGATGACGAATGGTTTCTAAAACCCGAATGGATGGCGAAGTGATATTTTTATCACTTGCGCAACCTTCAAATCCGAACCTAACTAAAAATCTACATTTTTTTTCGATAACGTTTTCAAATCTAAGCCTAAAAGGCGATGACGAAATCTGTGTTGTTTGGAATCTGCCCTTTTAACTTTGTGTTTCACTTTTGGTTTAAAGTGTGTTTCACTTCTGTTTTTGTGGAATCTGCATATGGACAATGGTTTTAACTTTGCTTTGGTGTGAAATCTGCACACTTGGACTGGACAAAAATTACATGAACAAAAAAAAAGTTATTACTTTAACTTTAAAAAATAATAATAAAAAAAATAAAAAATAATAATAAAATAAAATAAAATAAAAACAGCAAAGGACAAAACTAACAAAAAACAGAAAAAAAAAAAAAAAAAAAAAAAAAAAAAAAAAAAAAAAAAAAAAAAAACTAACAAATAGTGCCCTATATCCCACACCCTCCCCATAGGGAGGGTTGGGTTAACACAACCCCTTTCACATATACACATGTTTCAACTTTCAACTGCTAATCATGGAGTATAGAAGAGGACAAAAGAAACTTATACCAAGAATCTAACACACCCACTAATTCCTAGTACAAGCTTTTAGACCCCACATCACAAACGTAATTCCTTATCACTAACTTACACGAAATATATTGACGTAGTAATACCTGAACCATAGTGTTGTTTTGAACCCACTACTACTGTATGAAGATTATGCTGACTATCACTGATGTAAATTATAAGCCCAAAGTGATGTAACCGTTTATGCTAAACCGGATGATTAATGTAAATGAATTATGAGGGTCTCGAAATCATTGTTCCCGATCTACATTACATAAGAACTCTTTTTAGGATTTTATTTTGATCATTTTCAGGCTAAGTCAAACTGCACAACAGTTCTGCCCACTTTTCAGATTTTCACTGATCTACGGATCCGTATTATTCTACGATGCGTCAGTAGAAAATACGGATCTGCATATAGTCAAAAGTGACAATTGTCAAAAATGAATTTGGGATCGTAGAGTCTCTCCAATTTATTCCTAAGTCCAACTTTGTTTAGGATCGTAGAATCTCTTCAACACACTATTATATATCTCCTTGTTACTTATGCTCCTAAAAATCTAAGATTCGCTTTAGATTATTCCTCAATATTGTCATGCCATGTGTATCTTCATCATATATTGCAGCTCTCATCTTCTCCTATGCATTTTATTGCTTCAAATATTTGTTATATGCTTCTTCCCCATATGATTTGCTATTATTATCAATATATTATGTTGTACGGATTAACCCTTGATGTAGGAAAGCCTTAGTAAGTAATTTGATCCATGGATTCGCTAGCAACGAGGGTCAATAAAAAGGGGATGCAATTATCATGGGGAAACAATGAGCTAAAAGGAGCTACAAGGATGGATATATAACTTCACATGGATGATGCAAGCTCACATTTTTGGGAGTGTAAACATGATAAAACAAGTACCTTGTAAAGGACGTTTCGGGGCACCCAGCAAAAACCTTTTGCTTGGATAAAAGTGGGAGAAGGAAGACTAAACAAGTAACTTAACATTTTACTATGTCTTATAGTTTACATAATTTGTCAATATAAAAAAGGAGAAGATTGTTAATGCAAATATTATGATATTTAATCTGAACGGTCTCTTATATTTTAATGATGACAAACATTAGACTTCTAATACATCACGTAAAATGTGCAAGTTACTCGGTTGCACAAATCATCAAAGCATACATTCATCAACACCTCTCGACATGTTTAAACAACAGGTTCAAATATATTTGTTAAGTTGCATCATGATCAAACTATTTAACAAACCATTGAGAATGTTTAATTAAAATACTTTTTAGAGTTTTTTCAAACCAAGTAAATAAATATTTTTAAACATACTTAAAACACTTTTAAGCACATTAAATTAAATGCTTTACACAAATTACACTTAAATAAAATAACTAGACATTTTATTTTAGGTAATTAATTTAATGAAAACTAATTTTATTTAATCTTTAATGCCCAAGTAATCCTAGAAGGATTATTATTAAATTAGTTTTTAGTACAAAGGAGTGAAAGACACACTAGACAAAAGGAGTGTCTCTAGGCACTCCGCGGATCCATATGTTGTATGGGCGGATCCGTAAAATAAGGATTCGCGGATCCTCTGAATGGTCATTTTTAGAGAAATTCGTATTATATATATAACTCATTTCTTTCACTTTTGGCTAAGTTTTTCCAACATTCTCTCCCACATATTTTCACATACTTAAGTTACCATTATAACCAATCCTTTGAAATGTTATAACAAACATTCTCAACCTTTTAAACCTCGCCTAATCTTGATCATGATGCTTCTAACCTTCATTTGTTGAAAGCATGTTTCCACTTGATCTTCCATCCTTGCAAGCTTAGAGATCTAGCCATCCACATCCACCACAAGCACACCTAAATACGAAGATCAATCACAACAAGCTTGGAGCAATTGTGATCTTCATTCATTAAAGGCTTCATATGATGAGAAGTTTATTTAGATTGGGCATTTACATCCACTAGACAAACATGTCTTGTATCATCATCATACACCACCTTGTATCGCTATTATACAACAAACTAGAGGTTAGATGGTTTATGTGTTTAGGCCTTAAAACACAAGGGTATTTGGTTTAGTATGTTTAGGCCTTGAAACATACGGGCGAAAAGTTTTTTATGTTGGGCCATGATGTTGCAAAAAGTGTACCGCTTTTGGGGGGTCATTTAAGGCTAAAGTCGAGATTATTTGATCAAATATTGCCCTAAATCGTTCCTTTTGTCATTTTAGGTACTTTTGAGAGGAATTTTACAAAATGAAGCATTTTGGACATTTATGGAGCGAAAAAGTGAAGAAAATGACAAAGTCTCAAAAGCATGCTGAAAATTGCACTTGACGGCGTCACATGGTGCTAGTGACGGCATCATGAGTTGACAAAAGGATGGATAAATCAATTACACGTGACACGCCAGAATGTTTTGTGAAGGGGTCGTGACGGCGTCACGTATAAAATTATCAAGGCCATCAAGAGTAACAGCAAAGAGTGACGGCCCAGAACCCATAAAGAGTGACGTTGTCAGAAGTGGATCTAGGCAATACGAGTTTATTTTGGCGGCGAGTTGACGGCATCACACATTACTCTTGATGCCATCAGAAGACAAAATCTATATATAGTTTTCTAGTTTTCATTCATTGTGTGCAACTTTGAAGGGAGTAAACCCTAGATGAATTTTACAGCTTTTTCAAGGGTTTCAACCCTTTGTTTCTTCCATGCTTAATTGAAGATAAGTCCTTTATCAAATCATTCAATATGTCTATGTGTTGTTTGATTATATCTTACACTTGCCTTCTCTTTAACATGCTAGGCTAGGTTTTCTTCGTATTTGCTTAGATGTAATGAAACTTAAATATTGATTATGGGTTGATTGTTTGTTTATAATTGTTGTGGATGAATGAATTCGATGTTAGGCTTAAGAAAACTGGCAGACTTTCAATTGGTAACTTGCTTGAACGTCTTAAGAAACATGATCGGAGGTGTACTACGATATTTTGGTTGTATTTAATGCGTAGGTAACTACTAATGAGGCCATGTTAGGAGCTAGTAGTCGGCTCGACATAGGAAGAGGTAGAAGCTTATAGAGTTTAGGAAGATCGTACATGGCCCTACGAATGGTATTAAGGAATATAACCCGTCATCCATGCAATTGTACACACTAGTACAAATTTGGGATTTCGTCACACATGTTCTTTTTTGAACGGCCACACAGTCAGATATTTATGTGACTAAATGTACTAGAATAAAATAAACAGCTACACTTGATCCGACTTGTGTGACCATTGCGGAATTTCATTGTCACACATTTGAATATTTATGTGACTAGAGGTAACTGGTAATTTTTTTTAATTATTTAGTCACTTATAATTTAGGACGTGTGACAGATACAAATAAGTTTAAAACATTAGTCACATTATATATATATATATATATATATATATATATATATATATATATATATATATATATATATATATATATATATATATATATATATAATTGACAAATATACGTCACATAACTAAATAGTGTGACCAAAATTCATATATGGTCACATAAAATAATTGTGTATGTGGCTAAATCAAAAAGTCAAGTTTGTCACACATTATTTAAAAGTGACAAATATATGTCACACACTTAAATATTGTGACCAAATGCTATATATGATCACACTAAACATTTTACATGTCCCGCACTTAGTTTTTCCAAAAAAAAAAAAATTCCCTCTCAACTTTGATCTCAACTTTTCACAAGTCCACCTAAATTTTTCCCCAAAATCAAATTGTCCCTCCACCCATCTTTTATCTTTTTTCTCATATCTCACATCATCTTCATAATAAGTTCTGCCCTAAATTTTCCCCCAAATTCAAATTCACCCTCTACCCATCTTTTTATCTTTTCTTTTTTCTCAAATCTCATATATTTTTCTCATATCTCATATATATTAATCTATCTCACCCCTCTCCACCGCCACCCTTCACCACCTCACACGCTGCCTCCCGACTGACCACCACCTCCACAGCCGCCTCACGTGTCGTTTCACAATGTATAGAGGCCGAAATTTGCGAAGTATGCTTAGAGGTATAACTTGTTTTGGGTATTTGTTATTTTTGTGGGTACTTTAAAGTTCCGTAGAATTTTGTTATTATATTCGCTGCTGTTGAGTTGACCAAACCTAATTCATTATTTGGTCAACTTTGGACAAGTTTGACCATTGACCTTTTGTTCATTAATATAAACAACATTAGCTAATTAATGTTTGATCATTTTTTTAAGAGGAGATTGTTTCTGTAAGTATAAATAATACCACTAATGTTAATCATATTTATATAGGGGAATTAATAAAATAAAATGGTTAAAAAGAAGAATATTTTCCATTATAGAAAGAATTCTTGGCCTACTGAAGAATTCGTAAATCGGAATACTCTTCAATTAGTAATACCCCGTTTCGGCAAAATTTAGTGTTTTTGTTGTTGTTTGTATAGTAAGGCAAGTGTTTTTAAGATATTGTTGGTGATTTTTGTTTACGCAGCTTGATTTCGATAGTGGTGCCCCGCCGGAACACCCATGGAGAAGAAAGTTAATCAGTCATGCTAGTATTCTCAAAGAATTCAGTGTTACTTTCATGGAAGCACTAAAAATGGTAACTTTATACAGTATACAACCTTGATCAAATTAACTATTGTACTATTATTGATGAAAAACTATAACTATCTCAAGCATATGGCCTAGGAGGGAAATTTCCGGTAAACGACCATGGGAGGGATCCTTCCCGTTTACCCACTTAATGATGAAAAATTGTGTTTTAAAAAAATGGGTCTCAGCATGTTTTTTTGAAAACTGTGTTATCTCATTTGGAAAATGTAAATGATCACCTTTTTTTTGGTGAGCATTTGCAAAACTCAAATAATCATATAATATTTTTTCGGCAAACCATAAAAAAAGGTGATCATTTACATTTTCCAAATGAGATAACACAGTTTTCAAAAAAAACATGCTGAGACCCGCTTTTTTAAAACATATTTTTCATCATTAAGTGGGTAAACGGGAAGGATCCCTCCCATGGCCGTTTACCGGAAATTTCCCTCCTAGGCCATATGCTTGAGATAGTTATAGTTTTTCATCAATAATAGTATAGTAGTTAATTTGATCAAGGTTGTATACTGTATAAAGTTACCATTTTTAGTGCTTCCATGAAAGTAACACTGAATTCTTTGAGAATACCAGCATGACTGATTAACTTTCTTCTCCATGGGTGTTCCGGCGGGGCACCACTATTGAAATCAAGCTGCGTAAACAAAAATCACCAACAATATCTTAAAAACACTTGCCTTACTATACAAACAACAACAAAAACACTAAATCCTGCCGAAACGGGGTATTACTAATTGAAAAGTATTCCGATTTACGAATTCTTCAGTAGGCCAAGAATTCTTTCTATAATGGAAAATATTCTTCTTTTTAACCATTTTATTTTATTAATTCCCCTACAAAAATATGATTAACATTACTAGTATTATTTATACTTACAGAAACAATCTTCTCTTAAAAAATTGATCAAACATTAATTAGCTAATGTTGTTTATATTGATGAACAAAAGGTCAATGGTCAAACTTGTCCAAAGTTGACCAAATGACGAATTAGGTTTGCTCAACTCAACAGCAACGAATATAATAACAAAATTCTATGGAACTTTAAAGTACCCACAAAAATAACAAATACCCAAAACAAGTTATACCTCTAAGCATACTTCGCAAATTTCGGCCTCTATACATTGTGAAACGACACGTGAGGCGGCTGTGGAGGTGGTGGTCAGTCGGGAGGCAGCGTGTGAGGTGGTGAAGGGTGGCGGTGGAGAGGGGTGAGATAGATTAATATATGTGAGATTTGAGAAAAGTATATGAGATTTGAGAAAAAAAGAAAAGATAAAAAGATGGGTAGAGGGTGAATTTGAATTTGGTGGAAAATTTAGGGTAGAACTTATTACGAAGATGATGTGAGATATGAGAAAAAAGATAAAAGATGGGTGGAGGGACAATTTGATTTTGGGGAAAAATTTAGGCGGACTTGTGAAAAGTTGAGATCAAAAGTTGAGAGGGATTTTTTTTTTTTTTTTTTTGGAAAAACTAAGTGCGGGACATGTAAAATGTTTAGTGTGATCATATATAGCATTTGGTCACAATATTTAAGTGTGTGACATATATTTGTCACTTTTAAATAATGTGTGACAAACTTGACTATATGATTTAGTCACATACACAATTATTTTATGTGACCATATATGAATTTTGGTCACACTGTTTAGTTATGTGATGTATATTTGTCACTTATGTATATATATTGGGTGACTAATGTTTTAAACTTATTTGTATCTGTCACACGTCCTCAATTATAAGTGACTAAATAATTAAAAAAAAAAAAAAAAATACCAGTTATCTCTAGTCACATAAATATTCAAATGTGTGACAATGAAATTCCGCAATGGTCACACAAGTCGGATCAAGTGTGTCTGTTTATTTTATTCTGGTACATTTAGTCACATAAATATCTGACTGTGTGGCCGTTTAAAAAACAACACGTGTGACGAAATCCCAAATTTGTACTAGTGTGTAACAAACTAATCAACCTGTAAAAGATAGCTAAGGAGTAGTGAAATCTAAGTAAACACAAGTTTCTTTTATTATTGTTTACACCACAAATTAGTTTAAGTTTATTTTATTTTATTTTGATTGCATCTTTAGTTATTTGGGTTAGTTGATTAGCAACTAATTCCGCCCACTCCTTCCAAAACCGAGATTTTTACTTGCTTTCCTTAAAATAAAAAAATACAAAAAGAATCATCCCTCACCTCTAGACCTAATTTTAGTGAGTTTTAACCCTAGCGAACACTACGAATAGGTACCCTACCTGGTGGGGATTGCAAGCTTCTCAAGATCCCTTGAGAGGTAAAACCTTTTGCAATGGCGCAATTCCACCATCTGGCCATAAACATAATGGGTTTGGTTGTACCTGAAGAAGAACTCGATACCTAGCTTAGTATCGGTAAACATTGTAAGCGACGTATATAAGGTTTCCTCCACCGAGTTGATCTAGTGAAGTAACTCTCGAGTTGGGTACTCGAGGAGTGAAGTAGGGCGAGGAAGAAAGCTTCGTGCCGAACGACTATAAATCACCATGTCCGGTTTGCATTTCCTTTTACTTTTCACTTTACCTTTACATTTGCATTTATCGCTTTTGCATTGTGTTTATGTTTGTGCTATGTCTTTGTGTTGTGATTATGTTTATCTTTATGTTGAGATGATAGTCGTAGAACTATCATTAATAATTTTAATATATGTCACACTTGATCGGTCGTTTGATACAAAATATTTAAGTTTTTAATCAGAAACGTTTTCACCCCCCTCCTACGTTTTCCATAATTATATCAACAAAGTTAGATAAATTCACCCTCAATAAGATAACACACACATCTTTTTCTCCTTCGAAATATATCACGCATCCCATTGTCAGTTGAAACAATATATTAATGTAAACCATCTTTGCCCACCTTTTCTCAAAGGTTAATACAACACTTTCCCATCTTATGGAATGATTTTCATTTACATCTAGGTGCATATTGTTATCATCCTTATCCTTTATGTAATATAACTTCTATTGGCATGAATTATCATGATATTAATGACATATATCTACCTCGTTTAGAGAATCTCTTATCAATAAACTATCCTTAACATCAATCATCTTAGGTAGATGATAAGTCGTTCATAAGTTTGTTAAAACTCACATTCCCAATGACAATTTGGAAGAAGTTATTCCCAAAATTTTATGTGTTATCTAATGAATGAATTCGTTACTCATTGATAACATCAAATTATCCTGATATTTTATATATTAAATTTTCGTGTATATTGCCTCTTTGATATTAATATGATACTTAATTCATTCAAATTCATTCATATTTACATTTCAGGTTAATTGAGGCGTTAGAGCGGAAAAGATACAAGAAAAGGCCAAAATAAAAGACAAAGACATATTCAGAAGATAGTTACGGCGAAAGTGGCACGATTGACTTACGTCGTAACAAAGGCCAAGGAATTTTTCTAAGTATCAAGAAAGTTACGCCATAACAAAGTAATGGGTTACGGTGTAAAAACAGAAGAAATGCTAACGAGAGTTTCACAATCATAACCTGCCTTGAGGTTACGAAGTATGAAGGTTGCGGCGTAACCTATTATTTTGTTACGTCGTAGTAGTGGATATACATGTGGATGATCACATGCTGACGAAGACTTATGGCGTAAGTTATATTGGACTTACACTGTAACTTATAACTTGGGAGTAAAGGAGTTTAAGTCCAGGGGCTGAAAGCAGTCATTTGATAAGAAGTTTATTTATTATGATGACTGAAGATAAAAATAAGAAGAACGATGAGGGGCCAAAAGTGTTTAATCCATATAAAGATTTAGTGAAGGCAAGGACCGTGGATGAAACTGCAAGGAATCTTGGGGACTTAATGCGTACAAATCATAATATGAAATAACACTTTCATAGTGTTACTCGTATGAAATAAGAAAAGAAAAGCACAGGGACTTTGTTTGAAAAGTGGTGCAGCTCAGGGAGTCCGGGACTAAATCCGGACAAGGGAAAAGTTTCTATTTACTATATAATGAAATCACATGTACGAGGTAACAAGTCAATTTAGGTTCTGTTTTCTTTGTTGGGGCTACGCATCAGACGAATGGACAAAAAGTAGCAGGCATACGAATTAATTAAGGGGCATACCTTCCGGGGTTTTGCCCCGGTACTCAACTAAGGAGGAATCAAGAGCATTCATCTAACATGATATGTAATCATATTTCGACGCTTATTATTGAATTCAGTTTCATCATTTATATAATAATTTTGATTATGTGTTAATTATCGATGAATTGATGCCTATTGCCTTTAATTGAGTGTTTTAATTTTTAATTAATTTATTATTCATTGGTAATTGCTCGATATTTATTTTTAGTTTATTTATCGCTTTATGTTTGCTTTCCTTGCTTATTCACGGACACCCATGTTTTGTTAGTATGGATGTTTGGTAGTATCTAGTAAGCTAGGAGAATTGATTATCGGACCCTAGTGAAATAGGTTTTGAATAGTGGTAAGATTTGACCATAGGACTACCACTATATTGCGTGAGAATTGATCATAGGATCACCTACCAAACGAAAATGCTAAAGACGTTAGAGAGAACCTAAGTTCCGAGAGGCCGGGTATCATAGAATAAGTCTTAGATTGTAGCGGTACTTAATGACTTTTATATAGGGTAAACCCACAAACTCTTGTAATCATTTTGTTACAGAATAGGACGCTATGGAAAATAGGCTAGACAAGTTTACCTGAGGAGTGTAGTGACTTTAACCTCCATATATTGTGATAGTAAACACCGGTTCTTAATGGCTATGAATAGATTACCAAATGATCCTTGGTAACTAATAATTACCTTGGTGAGGATTCTAGGATTATAGGGTAGACGAATTGATCAAAGAAGTCTACCGCCTTTTACCACACTTTAATGCGTGAGTAGATACGTGTTGAGAATTAGATCATCAACCCCACTAGTTGTTTACCATAGAACCATCCCATTAGATCACGTAAGATAGCTAAAATATAGTCACCATCTTTTATCAAACTATAAACCCCTTTTATTAATTAAAATATCATTTCAATTATACAACTAGAAATCACTAGCCGTTCCTAAGTACGACCTCAGACTTACCATCCACTCTCTTCGTGCGACCGGGTATACTGCCTGTTAGTATATGTGTAGATCAGTAGGTAGCCGAGTTTTATAAATGTAAAACCTAATCTTGTGTATCACTCATATCATTCTTTTTTCTCTTTGTTTTTTTAATCCTTTAGATTGTGAATTTTAAACAATGATTGCATGTGTCTAACTATTATCATGCCTCATTCATTTATGGCATTCGTTTGTCTAACTATGATTGGTTGAACAATTATACCAAAGGATTCGAGTCACGCTATGACCCTCATGCATCTTTGAATTGCAATATGCATTCATTTTTTTTTTTTTGCTTAACTTTCTTGGTCTTTTCCTTTGTTTTTATCCTTCTGGCGTACTTTCAGTAAGTGTCTAACCTCTAGCATATTTTAATATGCTAACATACTTCATCGAAATCATTTTGTTTTACCCTAAATCCTCTCCAATATATTTAGACTCCCTAAGTAGCTACGTTTTAACCTAGTTTAATACTTGCATTTTGTGCTCTGGTGTATTCTATCCCTACAATGTTGCTCATATCCTTTCATATATTACGTTGCACGAAACTAACCCTTTATGTATGAAAAGCCTCTGTAAGAATTTGACCCATGGATTTGCTAGAAACAAAGGTAAATAAACATGTGAATGAAATTATCATAGGAGATCAATGAGCTAATTTGAGTACATAGCTTAGAGTTATTTATATTGGGGTGATAGAAGACTTCACTAGAATGATGCAAGCTTGCCTTTTTTGGGAGAAAGAAGGGTATTGTAAAAAGGGTTAGTAAGAAGTGTAAACTTGGAGCACCCACCTTAGGGGAGCAATGATAGAAGTGGAGAAACTCGGAGCACCCACCTTTTTGCTTCGACAAAAGGGGGAGAAGGGAGTGTGAACAACAAACTTTTAGATTTTACTATGTTACGTTTTATATATTTGTCATCATAAAAAAGGGGAAGATTTTTAGTGCAAATATTACGATATTTAAACTAAATGGTATCTTCGGTTTTAATAATGATACATATGTAACTTGTAATACATAACGTAAAATGCGCAAGTTAATCGTAACCATAAATCATCAAAACATACTTACATCAACATCTCTCGATGTCTCATGTATGATTCAACATAGGTTCGAGTATGTTTGTTACATTGCATTATGATCAAAGCATTTAACAAATCATAGAGAACGTCTAAATAATATTTTGGTGTCACTACGTAAAAGTTGACGTAAACATTTTTATTGAAACATAAGTCTCCATTTGATGAAAATCATTTAAGGTAAAACTAATGGTACCAAAAAACTTGATTTATGATCAAATAAATACTTTTGTCATACACTTTATATTATACAAATAACATTTTTAAAAATGCGACAAAACATTTTTCACAAAAATAACTAGACAAATTGTTTTTAATTATTTAGAAAATGTTTTAACAGGAATGTAATTCAAATTTTTTGAATTTTCCCCCCAAAATGGATACCACCTTCACTAGATAAACAAGCCACAACAAAAAGAGAACAAAAAATTCCTATAAATAGTGTCTCATTCGCACACTCTAAAAACCAATTTTTTTACAAACATTTAAACCAGATTTTCTCTGATGTTTATCACACTTTTCATACTCTTAAAACTACCATGAACCCTTGACCATAATGCTTCTAACTCATTTATTTGATGATCCATCAAAGAAAGCTTAGAGATCTTACCATCCTTACCCACCAGAAGCACACACATATGAAGATCCACCACAACAAGATTAGTGCACTTGTTATCTTCATCTCTTGAAGGCTTTTTATCAATGGAAGTTCAACCTCATCAAGATTAGAGTTCTTGATATTTATAGTAGGAATCTATATCCATTTGACATCCATTTCTTAGATCTCACATTGTATCATCACCATACATCACTTAGATTAGAGGTTAGATGGTTTATGTCTTTAGGCCTTAAAACCCAAGGTTTGTTAGATTGGGCCATAAAACATAACGGATTTGGTTGTACCTGATGAAGGACTAGATATTTAGCTTAGTATCGAAAAATAATGTAAGCGACGCGGTTTATGTGTTTAGGCCTTAAAACACAAGGTTTGTTATGTTGGGCCATAAAATATTGTAAGTGATGTTGTAAGGTTTTCTCCGCCGCGAAGAGAACTTGTTGAATAGTGAAGTAACTCTCAAGTCGGGTACTCAGGGAGTGGAGTAGGACGAAGAATCATCGTGTCCGGGTTGCGCTTCCTTTTACTTATTTCTTTACATTTACATTTGTATATATTTCTTTACATTTTTTAGGTAAAGGGTTCCCTGACAAATGTGTTACTCCAAAAAGCTTTTAAGTACAATGGAGATGGATGAAGTCCAATATCTCAGCCCGTTACATAGGCGGTAAAGCTTACATAACAAGATACATCCTATCCTTTAAACAAGAAAGCAAATCACTATATTACATTTGACACCTACCAAACACACAATTACTTCCTACCATGACCTCTAAGCTTGATATCGTACAGGTCACAAATAGCATCTAATTGCCCTAGTAAATCGTAGACCTGATCCGCATAGTCGTCATAATAATCTTCAAGCTCATACCCTGGTCAAGATTTATTTCTTTATATTTATATTTGCATTGTGTGGCTTGTTGCTTATATTGTTGGGATTATGTTTCAGTCGTGGCTTGATGTTTGTATTGTGTTTGTGTTGTGATTTTCATAATACTATTTGTAGTTGTTGTAGATCTATTATTGGTACTTTTGATATTGCGTCACACTTGATCGGTTGTTTTATATAAAATATTTAAGTTTTATAACAGAAACGTATCCTACGTTCTCCACGACAATTAACCACCAATTAGACAAAACCAACAACTTTCAAGACTGCCCAAATCCTATCCTCCATCAATCGTGACCAACAACAAAAACAAAAGAAATAAAAGTAAAACTCACACCCAAAATTAACAAGTACCAATTTGAGTGAACTGGGAAATGGCTAGAGTAGGATTCCTTGTCTTTCAAGAAGGTAGGACAGGAATTGCCAATCTGTTTCCTCCCACCCAAATAAAATATTCTTAATCTTAAAGGAAGAGAAAAGCGTTACAGTGTAAATAAGAAGAAACAACGGAAGAACAAATCACAATATTCTTAATTCACTTAGTTAAGAGATATTATGACAGAAGAAGGTCCCAATTAACAAGAACAATCACCATAACAAAAATCCCAAATTTTGAAAACTTAGGGTTTTCAAGATTCAAACCCTAAAGTCACAGATCAACTAAAAACCACCATAGAATCAACCTCAACAAACCAAAAACCTGATAAAGCACCAGATCCAAATCCCAAATACCAGATCGGACTGATAACCACCAGAAAAGGCAACTAATTCAACAAAAGTCATTGAGTCAACCTTAGTAAACACACATCTAACACTAATTTCAAAAAGCTCCTAAAATTTTTGAAACCATAAAACTTAATCCAATCAATTGAATTGATGCGGTGGATTGCAACACCAAAGTTTTACAATCCTCCTACGCAGAGTACCTAATCCTTGTAGTGTAGTATAGGCAAGACTCTGGAGATTGATCATTCTCTAGGGGAATAGTAGGTAGGTTCGAAGTGTATATTGAGTTAAGTTTAAGGGTTGATAGATGAATATTTATAGTATTTTGTATTTTATTTGAAAGCAAGTAAAAATCTGGTGTTTGAGAGATTTGGTTTTAACCCATAAATTAAACTACTACTAAACTAATATGCAATAAAATTAAATGAAAAGAAAAGTAAAAGTGGTAATGAACTTCTTATTAGAGGAAAACGTGTTTACCTAGAATTCCATTACTCTCTAGTTATTTTCTCTCTATGTCTATCGAATGTCACTTACTTGACTAATTCCTTATTACTTATTGCGGGTTTGTCAGTCCCAGGTCTATGAACTAGCCTAATTGAGAGACGCCTGTCCAAATGTCAATATCCCACCCAATAACTAGATCACGCAGTAAATACCCTACTCAATTAATCGCTAAGACGTAAGTATTAATTGGACACGTTTTGTGGACGTTCAAGCTACCTATATTGGATTTTATAGCCAGCTTTCCAACTCTAACACATACACCATTGACAAGAGATGATAAACAAGCAATCAATAACTAGGTTTCATGCAATCCAAAGTAAACGCTAATTAGTTTAGCCTAGTAAAGTAATAAAAAGAAAAGAAAATAAACAAATCACACATTTATACATAAACATAATTGAATGATTGAATAAATAACTTATCTCAATAATACATGAGGTCTTCAAGGGCTAAAAAGGCCTAAAAAAGCTATAAAAACCAACTTGGGTTCAGTGGTATTCATTCCTCCAAAGTTGCACACACAATAATGAAACACAAAGCATTTTTATTTATTCAATTCAGGTTGTGAGGGCATCACGTTGTGGTTTTGACGCCGTCAGCTCGTCGCCAATTAGGGTTTTGATATTGCACCTACTTAGATGTGACGGAGTCACGTTGGAGTTGTGACACCGTCGAATGCCTTCTGACGCCTTCTCAGTAGGCCGTCTTCAATCACTGAACCGTCACATACAATGTGACGGCGTCATGTTATATTTGTGACGCTGTAAGGTGAACTTCACTACAAAAGATAGTTAAATTCTCTACAGTTATTTTTACCCGATATAATCAACCATGGATTTTTTTAATGTTTTGCCACACTTATAGGTGTCAAAAATATATTAAAATGATTCACGTATGTAAGTGTGAATAAATTACAAAAGAGCCACACTTATAAGTGTAGGAAAAACAAATTATAAGAAAGCCCAACTTAATTGTAGACATCTTTTGCAATTTTGCCACAATTATAAGTGTGGACATTCAAAGAATGTTTTCACACTTTTAACTGTAGACATTTGGATAATATCTCCACACTTATATGTGTAGGAAAATTTTTCACACCCATTATTACCACACATGAGCAAATATGACTATAATTTTACATATTTTGAACTGTAGACATTTGACCTTTAAAATGTGGACAATTTAACTAACTTTTTGTAGTGTTTTGTCATTTTTCTTCATTTTCCCGTCCAATCGAGCTCAAAACTTGTACTTTCCATCAATTGTTCTCCCAAGTACCTAAAACTCAAATAGAAGCAAATTAGGGTAATATATGATTAAATATGTACTAATTTAGAGGCTAAACGACCCCTAAAATGCGTACGAAATTTCACATCATCGCGAATCAAACTAGAGGCTCTGTCACCATGTTCAAACAACAAACATGTATCAAAGAACCTAGCCAACCACCCTTTGGTTCTTATTTTCCTTATGAAAGAGTTGTTAGTACAAGATAAGATTGAACACAAAGTGTGTACAATCAGGGAAACAAACAAACTAAACAAATCTGGATCAAACACGTTTCACCAGTCGAATGATTACAAGACAATGAGTATGTAAAAACTGAGAGAGCAACTGTACGTGTGATTTGAGAGAAATATATATATTGAAAAGTGATGAAGAAAACCCTAAATGAAGGGTTATATAGTCCATCGAAAAGTGATGAAATCTAGGGTTATATAGTCTGCAATATCTGCTTTGCTCCATAAGCCTTTATGCACTTTCAATCCTTGCACTTTAGTCCTTTAAATATTTGATGACATCAAATAAGTACATTACATTGTCATCATTTGTCTTATTTAATTGTTTTGTTTTATTATATTTTGTATGAGAATTGGTGCTTAATCGTTTACTTTAGTAATTCTCAGGTAAAAATAACCAATTGGTGAAACTTGGCGACTTTGGACGAAATACAGAGATAAATGATCAAGATTGGAAAAGTTTGCCGAATAGATGATATTAAAGACCATTGCCTGACTTTGAAGCATGCGCCGCATCTGATTTTATCATCTGCCGCATATGAAAATTTGGTCAACGAAGAAGAACCAGCTTGTTCTACTCCAGATACGCCGCATCTCATTATCAACATGCGCCGTATCACTATCAAGACATCATCTAATACAATTCAAGACGCTGAAGGACATGCGCCGCATAGAGATTCAAGATACGCCGCATCTGAAGACGGTGTACGAATATTCCAGAATATATTAATCTTGGACCCCACGTGAAGTTAAGTAGATGCGCCGCATCTACTTAGTTAATGCGTCGCATCTACCATCTGACAGAAACTATAAATACCCCAAGACTTATACGAATTTTGTGTGCAACTAAACCCTAAGGAGACGAATTAAGATGACAAGACAATACAAGACACACCATAAACAAAGATTCTAGAGCAGTAAGAAGGTCTGCATGTATTTAATTCATAAAGTAGTATTGTTTTATTTTATTAGTAAACTATAATCCATTAGTATTGATGGGATTTTGGCCGTCATACTGCTCTCTTTAAAATTTCTTTCCCATCGATTATTAGTTTATATGATTTTTTTTGGTGACTTGTATATGTGCTTTGCTAACCTCTGTGTCTAGCTGTGTTTTGCTTGGGCTGCCATACTCCCTCCACGCTTACTTATCTAGCGTCTAGAAAGTAAGATAGGCATAAGTGATCATTATGAGTTTACTCACCAATATTTAGGATCCAATGAGAGAGAAGAGTCTACGATACTCATCACATAAAACTAGCAATAAAACAAGTGACAAGCTACTTAACAAAAGGACGGGACTTCTACTGTATCTATTATCAATCTGTGTATGTGTTAGTCTTTCGCTGTTTCGTTCTTATTAGTTTTATTAGTTTAATTAATTAACTAAATATGTGCTAGTCTCTCAGGCTAAAAACCCCCTTTGCATTAGATTAAATTGTAAAACTAACTTAGTATATTTAAAATACTGATTAGATTAACTAGATATTACATTCCACTCTTAGTGATCGACATTCTACTTACCATTATATACATATTGACCGGGTACACTGTTCATTAGTGTGTGTGTTATAGGATAAGTCGATAAATATAAATGTAAAACTTGCATAGGCAAAATCACTCTATACTACACGTGACATAACCCGCATCAAGTTTTTGGCGCCGATGCTGGGGAGTGAATTGTTAATTATCTATTTTTCTATTAGTATTTTAAATTAGGTTTTCTAACTTTTTAATTTTTTAGGTTTTTAGATTCTAACCACTAATTTTATTGTGTATTAGTTAGATTGCATTCTTTGTATATTTTGCATATTTACTGTTTTGTGTGTTTGTTTTTCTTTATTTGTTTCTTGTAAATTTTTGTTTTTTTTGTTTTTTGTTTTTTTTCTGCATTAACTGCTGTCACTGTACTTTGCTGATACAAACGATACGGCGCATCTATTTTCTAGATGCGGCATATGGCGTTTTAATTTTTATACAACCCATCTAATTTAATAAATCGAGTATGGCGCATCTATCCCCTAGTTGCGGCGTATTCTGTTTTTAATCAAGAACTTAAACAGACATACGGCTCATCTGTTTTTTCAAATACGACGCATTAATTATTTATTAAAAACAATTTTCGTATTTATTAAATTAAAGAGAAGCGACGCATCAATTTTTGTCGATACGGCGCATCTATATAAAAATCAAAAACCTTGTATTCTGAAGCGTAACGAAGATACGTCATATTAGCTTTTGTTTATATGGAGCATATATATATATATATATATATATATATATATATATATATATATATATATATATATATATATATATATATATATATATATATACACACACACATATATCTACTATATTAATAAAACAGGGTTTTGAAAAGCAATCTCACTCTCAAAATATCTTAAAACCTGTCACCTGGAAATTAAACCTGATCTAACGGCTGTGATGCACTTCAACTTTCAAACATTTGACTTGGTTAATTTTTTAGGCGGAATTCCTTTGGCATCCTTCATTTGGTGTATCCCAACATAAGAAACACACACAATTTCTCCATCTCAAAACCCTATCATTACAATTTAGTATCATCCTTAATTTTTTCCTTTGGTAAATCAAACATCAATTCATAAAAAAAAATTGTTTACATGTTTTTTCAATCAATAACAAGTTTTATTACTGAATTGAATTCATGTTTATATTGCCTTGATCAGACTGATCATTCCATTGTCAAAAGCTAATTCACGATTTGGCAATCCATAAGGTAAACTGAAATACTGTATTTTAGGTTTTTTCAAAAGAAATTTATGATTTTCCTATTCGATTGTAATGTTGTTTGTGATCTTAGCTTTGATCCCTTGAAAATTGAAAATTTTAGCTTTTATTATATACATATAAAAAATATTAACAATGATTCTTTATGATTGGCTAATTCGATTTCTAATGTTGATTGTGGTGACACACCAACAGGAAGATCGTGAGTTGAATTGTTAGGGTTCCTATGATAAAATTGAATCTTCAATCTCCAATCAAGTATGTTGAATATCCAATTCAACCTTTGTATATATATGTGATTCATTAAACCTTGAAAGATAATAATGGTTTAATATTTTATTATATATATGTGATTTATTTTTTATTTTGTTTTAGCATCCTCGAATTGGGGATTTGTTTGAGCTCAATAGTTCATTCATGATAACATGTAAAAATTTAATTTGAATATTTTGAAATTGTATTATGCTTAATTGATAAAAAAATCTTCCGCTTATATGTTTGGTTGGGTATATGTAGGTAAGGTGTTTGATGAAACGCTCAAATGAACTTTTATTCAAGCCGGATGCGTTTCAATTTATGCATGACTTGCAGATTGTACTCAAGCTGCCAGATGCAACGACTACAAGGAAATGACTTAAAAGATAAAGATCTTGAACTAAGTCGCTCAATAATTGAAGCTCGGTCCATTGTTTGTAGGGATACCAACAATGCAGCAGGTGCTTTTTATTTGTAGCTTCAAAAAAATTATACACGTCCTGGTTGTTTAAAAAATTATATGGAATCTGTTAACTCACAAGTTTATTTTGTACAAATTTTGCAGGTGCTTTTTAGAAGATATGTTCATGATAAAGAACAAATCTCTTAACTCATAGCTTCATCCATAATTCCCTTTTGATATAAAGGTATTCCTTCTGATATAAAGGCATATGCTCTTTTCCAAAACTTGAAATATTCTATGAAATAGTATAATCAACAAACAATATACTTTATTTGTACGATTCTAAAAATAACATTATGTAGATAAAATAAAAATGTAAATTTAGTTTTGCTAAATAAACTTTAAGTTGCAAACAGACAAGTTAAGAAGTGTAGAAACTACTTGAGCTTTTTATCTATCTTTAATGATTTCATAGGAAGTAAAAGTTGAAAATGTTTTAATAGTTGTACCTGCTTATGTTTGTAGAACCAACTACTCTTTTTAGGAAGTTAATGGAAAACCTCATTTCGTTATGGTATTGTCTCATGTAATACTAACACATACACCTCTAAGTGAAGAATTTATTTATGATCTATCAAACTCGCTGCAATTATAAACATGTGAGAAAATTGGTTTCGGTCTTCTTTTTTTAGTTCGTATGAAGATTGCCACCTCTGTTTTAATATTTGGTTAAAGATTATACAATCCCAATAATGAAATAAAATGTAACTGTTAGATTAATAAGTTATAGAATAGGTCTACTGGATTAATAATTAATCTTTTATTATTTCATACTTGCAAGGCTTGACTGTTCTTTTGCATGGACTCAATCAACACATGTATGCTTTGCTTGCTGACATGTCCACTGGTTATTTCACATAAAATTGTTTTTGACCTTTCAATATAACAGTTGTAGGTATTACGAATTTGCAAAGCAACTGAATGGACATGGGTATAAAGTTTACGGTATTGTATTGGGTTGGTAAGTTATTAAACTTTTACCTCTGACACATTGGTTATGGCTATTACATAAAACCATAAGTTATGTATGAATGTTGGTTGAAAACATGCCAGGAAATCACATAGCTTTATGTAAAACCGTAGGATATAAAAGTTATTTGATTATAATAAGATAAAATAGTTTGTAGTTTTTTAACATCTGAACCTACATATTAGTAGGCATAATCCTAATGACAAGTTTCAATAACATTAGTAACTGTTTTTAATATTGAAGAAAATGAACATTGATAGATATTATTTTGTATTGATCAACTATAAATTGGTTTTCAATTAATTTTAGGTACGCACATCTTGGTCAGTTTGCTCCATTAGGTGGTGAACAAATTGCGGTTTAACTTCCTGGAGATTATGTCGAAATCTTTCAATAAGGTTTCTATCCAAAATGAATGAAATTCGTCTTTAAAGGGTTGTTTGCATTTGTACAAAAAAAATGAATCTTAAAAGGGTGTTTGGCTGCTGTAATATTTGTGCGAAAATGGACTTTTAAAAGGTTGTTCTGTTGCTGTAATAATCTTTACAAAAAAGGATGTTTTAGAAGGCTGTTTGTTTGCTCAAATTTGCGTAGAGACTAATATTGAAGCACAAATTCATTTCCTGGAGCAAGAAGCTTAATTTTCGGTTTTACGAGCCTATAAAGCTGAAGCAGATGCAACTACTTGGGTATGATTTACCATTAGTTTGCATTAGTATGATATCCTTAAGTTTTTCTCATCATGATTTTGATATATGCTCATTAAAATGTACTTTTATAGGAAAAGGAAGGCCTAATAAGTGAGCTATGAACATAATTGAGATTGTCAAATGAAGAACAGGGAGCGTTTGCTTAAAGTATATCCATACGATATTATCAAGAGAATAAGGTCTGATAGTTTTTTCAAAGGTTCACCTAAGTTTTTAGCATCGTGTTTATTAAAAAGTTCACCTAAGTTCCTAAACATCCTTTAAAACTCATATATGCTTATTGTGTTTTCATGCAAGAAATAAGCTGTTTTAAGGAAGTGTGAGACTGTGTATCCAAAATGCTCATGTGATTAGCCAAGGGTAAAATAAAAGCTTATAATGATCATGCTGGGAGTTACTTGCACAAACTGCATATTTGAAAAGGCGTAAGCAGTTTAATAGGCCATCCCAAACACCCGAACAAAGCTTATAATGATCATAAGTAACCAGTTACTTGCTAAATAAGCTTCTTGATTTTACTTAACATGTTTTTAAATGTAGCAATTTTCGAGTTAACTGGTCAAAGTGGTGTACTAAAAGAGTGATGTTTTTATTATTAAAGTACTTTTATTTCTTGAATTACTTTTACGCAAATAATTTATCATTTAAATTATTTCAAGAAAATCCTCAATGGTGTTATATTTTGACCTATTTTAGATAAAGCCATTCCTAATTGATTTATGTAAGTATTTGTGCAGGACTACCATAGCTAACTAATTTAACGTGAGAATGGATCTCATGTGCTCATGTACATCTTAGCTAACAACATATTTGGGAAGTCGCTAAGCGTGATGCCACACAGAGCAGGTATATACTATAACAACACATAAGTGTACTGTTTAGCTCCCAAGTTTCTTTTATCGAATATATGTATCTCTGATATCAAATTTACTATTAATATAAATGAGGATAAAAAGATGATTAAAATCTGTAAAGTTATCTGTAAAGTTATGTATGGTGTTAACAATCGTAAAGAATTAATGTCTATATACTTTTTGATCCTTTTTAACCAAAACTTTATTAGTCTTTCTTTTTATTAATTTTTTTTTTATAATTCTTTATTATTTTGAACTTAGATTTCTACTAATGTTTCCCTATTTGGTGATCCATAATCTAAAGTTTTTAATTATAGTAGAAATGAAGGCAATGTATATATCATTCAATTAAACGTTACAGCCACAACATATAAAAAGAAATGAAGGCAATTGCATGTTAAGGAGAAGAATGCCAAAGTGGTTGTGATTCTTTCTAACAGAAAGCACGAAACATAAAAGACCAAAGTAGCACTTAAGAACCATATGGTAAAACTGCAATAGTGTAAAAGAAAACACTAATAGCTATCTTGCAATAAAGAAGTTAACATGTGTCTGCTTTTTATATTATTTAACGTTATTGTTTTAATGTTACATTATTTAAGGTTATTGTATCAAACATGACTTTTTTTAATGTTATATTATTTAATGTTATTGTATCAATCATTTTACTACTTCTTTCATCTTTTAAAGAATTATTGAAGCTAGCCGCCCATTGGGCGGGCCTTAAGGCTAGTATGTGTGTGTGTGTGTATATATATATATATATATATATATATATATATATATATATATATATATATATATATATATATAGGGTGGAGTTATTCTAAAAAGGGCCTTATAATAAAAAGTGTAGGAAGGATTGTGAGAGTGATATGTGTCACCCCCTTGCCACATCATATGACACGTGTCACCCCACTTCCACCTACCCACCCCCCGCCGAAAAAAAAATTTTTATCGCCAAAAAAAAATTTTTTTTTTGGGGCAAAATTTTTTTTTCCCGCCAAAATGTTTTAGTGCATCACAGTTATAAAGTTACTGCATCACGGTTATAAAGTTACTGCATCACGTTTACTGCATCACAATTATGATTTTACTGCATCACGGTTACTGCATTAATGGTTTTAATGTTACTGCATCATGGTTATAAAGTTACTGCATCATGGTTATAAAGAAACTGAATTATCATAAGTTTTATGCATCATATATGTATGTAACTGCATCACAATTAAAATACGATTCTTTTTTAAGTTTTGGTGCATCTTTATTATAAGTTACTGCATCATAGTTAATAGTTTAGTGCATCAGCTATGTTGCAGTAACTTATAACCTTAATGCACTAAAATTTAAAACTGTGATGCAGTAACTTTTATAATTGTGATGCAGTAACTTTATAACTGTGATGCACTAAAAATTTTTTGCGGGAAAAAAAATTTTTTTTTTGCCCAAAAAATTTTTTTTTTTGGCGGGAATTTTTTTTTTTTGCGGGGGCGGGGGGGGGGGGGGGGTGACATGTGTCATAGGGGTGACACATGTCGCCCTCACAATCCTTCCTACACTTTTTATTATAAGGCCCTTTTTATTTTAACCCATACCTATATATATATATATATATATATATATATATATATATAAATATATATATATATATATATATATATATATATATATATATATATATATATATATATATATATATATATATATATATATGTTTGTAAATATAGGTAATTTTTGAAAACTTAAGAGATACGGTGCAATTAATTTATTTGTGCGCATTATTGATTTCTGATTTAATTTTTAACGTATAAGATACGACGCATCGTTTTCAGATACCAGCAACTTTTATATTTCATAATCCGTTTCATTGTTAATTTTCTGATATTCTACTTTATAAAACATATCCTACTGATGCTTTTGTGATGATTTCAGGACGTGCGTGACCAGAAGTTCAAATAAGCAATTGACCGAACCTTTTGAGGATCCTGAACGAGCTTTTCATTCGCTTAAAAGGCTTTTCAATACAAAAAGATTTGATCTTTCAAGTTCGTTAGAGCTTGATCATTTTTCTGAATAGGAGGAAGCTAGTGAAGAGGAAGAGATACCAGAAACAATGACGGATCCTACCATGGAAGAGTACATGAACAAAACTCGAGCTGACTATGCTTCGGGTATTGAGAAGCTGAAGTTTGAAAAAGATACAAAGTTCGAGCTTAAGGGCCAATTTCTCAAGGAACTGATAGAAAATGCTTTTAGTAGATCTAAAAATAAAGATGCTAATGAACACATTGAAAAGATCCTTGAAATTGCTGATCTATTTACTACGGAGAAATTGACGATTGATTAACTTATGCTTCGAGTTTTTCCTATTTCCCTCACAGGAGCTGCTAACAGGTGGCTAAAGAACGAGCCAACTGGTTCGATAAAAGAATGGGGAGATTTGAAGGCTAAGTTTCTCAAAAGATATTGTCCACTTGCTAAAACAGAGAAGAAGATGGAGGCTATCAATAACTTTAAGAAAGAGCCCAATGAAACTCTTTATCAGGCTTGGGAGCATTTCAATAATTTATTATTGAAATATCCTCAACATTACCTAACAGCTATGCAAGAGATAATATTGTTTTATCTGGGATTAGACGTGTCTACCAGATAGATCTTGGACTCTAAGGGAGTTGTACCTCAGATGAGTGCAGTAAATGCTAGGAAAGCCATCCAAGAAGCTGATGACCATTCTCAAAAGTGGCACGATGGAATCTCTACTAGGTCGAAGAGCAGTACTAATTTTGATGGATTCGCTACTATTCAAGCTCAATTAGACAAACTTAGTAGAGAGATGAAGAAAAGAGATGAAAAAGTTTATGTTGCCCAAGTTGGTTGTGAAATATGCTAAGGACCTCACTACACCAAAGATTCGCTATACTAATTTTGATGGATTCGCTGTTATTCAAGCTCAATTGGACAAACTTAGTAGAGAGATGAAGAAAAGAGATGAAAAATTTTATGTTGCCCAAGTTGGTTGTGAAATATGCTAAGGACCTCACTACACCAAAGATTGCCCTTCTATGAAGGAAGGAGAAACATTTGAAGAGGCATACCAACCTTCAAGAAGATTTAAGGAAGCTGCTCCAGGTTACTATCAAAGGAACAACGCTAACCCTTCATATCAAAAGAGGAGGCAGACTCTAGATGATACTTTAAAGAAGAATATGGCTGATGCTGCTAAGAGACATGAAGAAAACATTGCTATGATCAAAGAAATACGTGCTTCAACATATACTATTACAAGAAATCAAGGAGCTTCAATCAAAGAATTGGAGCAAAAAATTAGTCAAATGAGTAAGGTACTTCAATAGAGGGGAATTGGAGGTCTACCTGGCTCAACTGAAACAAATCCAAGAGATCATGTCAAAGCAATCACCACAACTAAATAAGTCATGCCTAAAGTACCTTTTCCGGGAAGATTGGCGAATGGTATGAAACCCCAATATTTATTTAACTCTTCGATCAGTGTAAGGAGATTACTTAAGGAGAAAACAAGGATTGAAGAAGAGATCAAGGCTGCAATGAAAGAAGAGTGCTCTGCAACCGATTACAACACCTTGCCTAATAAAGAAAAAGATCCAGGAAGTTTTACTTTACCTTGTTCAATTAATGATATGTCTTTCAATAATGCTTTAGCTGACTTAGGAGCTAGTGTTAGTGTAATGCCTTTTAAGAAATTTGCTACCCTAGGCTTAGGAAAATTGATACCAACTAAGCTACTTATTGAATTGGCAGACAAAACGGTGAAACAACCTGAGGGGATTGCTGAAAATGTGCTTGTTATGATCGAGAAATTTGTATTCCCTATAGACTTTTTTGTGCTAGATATGCCTGAGGATATTAAGATTCCTTTAATCCTTGAAAGAACTTTCTTATCTACTGCCCATACTAAGATAGATGTTTATAAAAGAAAGATTTCATTAAAAGTAGGGAATAACAAACTAATCTTTAAATGCGATAATCCTGTTAAGAGCATAATTCGAGGAGTTTATATGCTAGGATTAAGAGAACGCATGGACCTCGACCTAGAAGCAGAATTTATGGGAGAAATTTTAGTCCATAATATATCACTTAATCCCTATAATGGAGACTACATTGAATTAAATGATCTTGATACACCATTAGGGATAAATGAACAATTTATAGTTGACTCTAATTCTGATATTGATGGAGGAGAGATAGTGGATATGCCTAGACTTAATGTTATTAGTACTAAAAATTATTATGAGTTCGAAGGATATCCTAGTTTTTGCGATTATGGTAGAAAGATTCATGTAGATTGCGCTTATAATTTGCAAATTCCTTGCATGATAGGTTACAAGCTTGTTAATGCCAATTTGTTCCCTATTTTACTAATGAATGTTATGTATAGAGATTTCTATACCTCTATTATGAATCGAAAGATAGAATATAAAGGGAGGAATGTATTTGGAGTATTTATGAAATTACCTATATTTGTTGGAACATTACCATTGTTATAGAATTCGCAGTGGTTGAAAACATAGATGCCTATCATGACAAAGAAATGGGAGATGTGATCGTTGGAAAGCCATTTTGCAAGGAAGTTAATATCGATGCCAAGAGATTTGAAGGAAAGATCACCTTGTAGAATGATAGCAACAAGATCACTTACATGATGCCTCGTTCTCACCCAAGCCTTAAACATGCGACTAACAAGTTATGCTATAAATTTTCACCATTTCTTTTTGTAGATGATAAAGACAAACAGAAAGGGATCGAATATCCATACCAAAAGATGCATGGATTTTACAAAGAAGTGTTGAAATTGGGACCTCAGTACATACGAGATAAAAATGTTAGCAAATGGATCACTAGTGAACACGTTGGTGTCAATGATACAAAATGAGGAGCTGAACGTGAGTCTAACTTGAAGACTCTGAAATAAAGAGAAGTGCTCACCGGGAGACAACCCGGATTTATCTTTACTGTTTTTTTTTTGTGTCGAGTCAGTCAGATCTATAGTAGATGTGGTGCATTTCCATCATAAGATGCGGCATATCAACTGTACAGATCATATCTTTTATTTTTCTGCATTTTTATTTTTCTACACTTTATAAACTTTATGTCAGTTTATTTAATGCGGCGCATCCCTTGTTAAGGATGCGACGCATCTTATTTTCTTATCCGTATTAATTCCAGGCTTGATACAGCCCATCTCATTCAATAGATGCGTCGTATCGACTAGCCTGATGATTAATTTTATTTTTAATTTTTTAGGTTTTATTTTTACTAACTACTAATGAATTATGCACTAGTTTGATTTTCTTAGATTCAGGTATGTTAAGTTCTAAAATGGTGGTATATTTTAGTTTCTGTACTTTTTGTAGAGACATCATTCATGGAGGTTTGAACACCTCTCATCCACAAGAAAGTTGATATTGCACAAGTATGCATAATGGAGGATCATACCGAGCAAATCTCAGGGGAGTTCTCCGTTCTAATTCTTTTTAATTTCCCCTTTTTAATTTCAATTACAAACAACGAGGACGTTGTTTAACTTAAGTGAGGGGGGGGGGGGATGGAGAATTAGAACGTTACTTGTCCTAAATTTTTCAAAATATGCTTTAATCTACGCTTAATATGTTAAATTTAAAAATTTTCTAGCATATTTTTGCTAAATCTAAGTTGCATAACCGCACACATAAGTTCTATTATATAAAATTGTGAGAATAGAGCGTATCCGTTTCCAAATATTTATCCAAATTCCACAAAAAATATGAGTGTGTCGGTGACTTGTAAACTTTAGAACTTGGCTTGTATACTATTCGAGACCACCATAATGAGTATTATTGATTTAATTGGAATGACTTGTCTAACTTGGTAAATTTCTAGGATTACACCTAAAAAATTCTATATATGTTATGTTTATTAACTAACAACATTAGTTAGCTAACCCTCGTATTAACCCTTTTGTTTACTCTCATTTTTAGAGTAAGATACCCATAGGAAAACCCTCAGAGTCATTCCTTTCATTTCTTACACCTGCATTAAATGTTTTGTTACACCTTAGCCTACCCTGTAGATGAATGTTCGTGGTTAGTTGCTTTACGCAAAGTGTGTTTTCTTGCGTTACCTGTGTTCGTGTGCGTAAATTCATTATATTTGGCTAGGTCGGGAAATTGCACAATTCAGTTGGAAGTGAAAGTAAATATTGTATATCTTTAGTTTTGATTTTTGTGTGTTTACTACTTTCACCATTATCGTTATTTCTGAAGTCATGAAAAGTATGAAAAAATTATCCAGAGTTATCGTTATAAGTGATGTGGTGAAATTTTACACCATTAGTATTAGTTAAAAAAATTGAAAAAAGATAAGAAAAAGAAAAGAAAGAAGAAGTTGGTAAGTTTGTTATAAACCAACGATGTAAAGGTTTGTATTAAGTGGTTGATATCGCCACTATTATTGTTGTATTATATTTATAGATTGAAAGGGAGTTGGCCATTATGGGAACGCCAACTAAGGATTATTCTTTGATTAAGATTTTATTGAGTATAATTCGTATCTACCTAAAGCGTGAGTTACAAGTGTTAAAGCGTGAGTTATTCAATGATATGAGTCTTATTCATGGGATGGTTGGGAAAGTGATTAACCACACATTAGGACTTAATCCATTTGTTTGTTTATATTTTTATTTTACACCAATTTATATCCTAAATGTTATCTATACCCAACCGTATTATTATATTTGTTGTTAGCTTTCGAGCATCCGGATATAGTGATAGCTATGTAAGAATGTTAATTGTATGAATAAGGTAGTGACCATCCGAGTATTAGATTAATTGACTAACGCACCAGCGATCTGGTGTCCGACTTGGTAACAATCCGTTATGCAAATAACGCGCCAGCGTTCCAAGAAGCACATTAGTGACCATCCGTTAGTTGAAGCATCGAAGACTCGCGTTAGTGATCTACTAAGTTTGTGCAGAAAATGTTTGAACAAAGCTATGTTAAACGAATAAATGTGTATCCTTGCCAAGCATATGATAGAATATTCGTCACGACCGAGCAATTGAGCGAATTAGATTAGTTGAGAGATTGAGAGAAATATTTTATTTCTAGTTCGTTAATGATGCGTGGGAATCGCAACAGGCTTTACCTCTCGAGGGATCTCGAGAAGCTTACAACCCCCACCAGGCAGTGTACCTGATCGTTGTAGTATAGTATAGTGACAAGTACCGGGGGATTGATCGTTCAGCTTAGGAATAGTGTTGCTAGGATTAGAAGACCTAAATACTAGTTCTAAAGGTGAGGGATGATTATTTTTGTGTTTTTATATTTTATAGAAAGCAATTAAAAATCTCGGGTTTGAAGGATTTGGCGGAATTAGTTGCTAATCAACTAACCCAATACTAAAGATGCAATCAAAATAAAATACTAGAAATGAAAATAAACTAAATTATACTAAAGTTGTGACCAATAAGTGGAGAAAATGTGTTTACTTAGATTTCACTACTCCCTAGACATCTTTTACACGTTAATTACTTGTTATAATTGTATGGATGACGGATCGTATTCCTTAATACCATTCATGGGGTGGCACACTTAACTCCCCAATTCTATGAGCTCTTATCTCCTCCTACACCATGCCCAACACAACTATAGGGATTGTAAACAGTGGCTCATGCATTAAATACAACCAATAAAGACCTAGTGCGCGTTGGTTTATGTTTCTTAAGACGTTCAAGCATGTTACCAATTGGAGATCTGCCAGTTTTCTTAAGCCTAACATATAAATCATTCGTCCAAGACAAGTATAAACAAGTAATCAACACATAATTAACATCTAGGTTTCATTAGATCCAAGCAAACACAAGATACATCTAGCCTAGCATGATGGAATTAAGACAAGAACAAGATATAGACAACCAACACATAGACATATTAATTGAATTAAAAGAACACTTATCTCAATTACACATGAAAGGTATCAAGGGCTTGGAACCCTTGAAAAACCTGTAAAATTCGCACCAAAATCGTACTTAGGGTTTCTCCAAAACTTCTCCCTTTTTAATGTGAAAATTAGAAAACTATATATAGGAAAAGGGGTCTGACGGCGTCAAGACCAAGCTTGTGACGCCGTTACCTCGCCGCCAAAACTATTCTCGGACTGCCTTGATCTACATTTGATGCCTTCAAGACTTAATCATTTCCAGGCCGTCATGACTTTTACTCTTGACGCCCTACCTTCGTGACGCCGTCAAATCTCTACTGGATTGTCATGGAATTTTGCTCTTGACGCCGTCAGGGAATTACTCTTGACGCCGTCACCTACTGTTCCCAGCATGGAAAATTAAGACTTTGGCGTTTTCTTCACTTTTATGCTCCAAAAACGTCCGAATTGCTTCCTTTTCCAGATTTCTCTCCCAAAGTACCTAAAATCACAAAAGGAATGATTTAGGGCAATATTTGATCAAATAAATTCGAATTCGGGCTTAAATGACCCCCTAAAAACGGATCATTTTTCGCCTCATCATATACCCTTACACTTGAGATTTGCTTGTCCTCAAGTAAATGCGCTTTTATTCTACTCAAAAGACAAGTTAGGGGTCATTTAACACTAATATAAAAGTAATTACAACAAATAATCGTTCCACTAAAGACCAATAGACAAGCACGGAGGTCATACACAAGCACCTCACAAATAGTGTTTAGATACTCACATCTCTCGGGTGTAATAAAGTGTAAGTTACAATATGGAAACGGAAGATATCTCTCACTACCTGTCATAGCAAAATAGATTACCATAGGCTTAGGAAATGATCAAACCTCCACCACATGGCGTAAGCACCTAGGATAAACTATCAAAGAGGTCTTTTAAAGGGTTGTAACGTTAGGTGTAGGGATATGAAATACACGGTTTTGTTGGATAAAGGAAGTTTTACTGGTGGCGAGTTAACAATCTTGGTTAATTACATGTACAATGTGGCGTTGCTAAGCCAAGACTAGACTCGACTTAAGCTAATAAATGAAAAATAACAAAAACATAAAATGAACATAGAATAAAAAGGGATGGTAGTCCGTATGTTTTTTCTCTTTTTCCTTTTTCTATTTTTTTTTCTTTTTCTTGATTTTTTTTTTTTTTTTTTTTTTTTTTTTTTTTTGCATACACTCTTACCCTACCATCCAAAATAATACATCATAAGGAATGAAAATTCCCCTTACACTTGAATCTTTACATACTTTACATTAAACTAATCTAATGACTCGAATTAAGAAAATCAAAACACTTTGAGCACTTTTAAGATTAACGTACATATGGGGGTAATAAATGATGTTCTTCCCCATTACTCCATAAAATAAGTACTTTACCCATGAGTCCCAATCGTCCCAAAACAATATGTACAAGGATATGACTCGACTTAGCAACCATGTAATCAATTAGATAGTTAACTTAGGGTTTAACAAATAACAATAATGCACTAAAGATGAGCGCATACACGGAAGGCTAAGGCGATTTGGTTGTACATTTAAGTGGGGTGTAACAAATTCTTCCTTTAAGTAAAATGCTTAAAGTTAGAAACGAAAAGATAGGCTCGGAGGGGTGTACTAGGGGTTTCGTGTACTAAAAATGAGTACAACGCTAAGGTGTGGGAAAAAATTAGTTGACTTAACTAGCCAAGTAATATGACTTAAATGGTCAAGTAATTATAATACGGGTTTAACACAAGGGTGATCCTAATGCCTCTTATCATGTAGTAAATCCTACTACACGAATGTAGTCTCACTAGCGGTCTCGGGATGCATCACTAACGCAAGTTCTAGAATCTAAATGCTACCGGTACACTCATAAGCACTAATAGTAAATGCTTTTCCTATCAAATCTAAAGGCGAACCTCACATATTTGGGTGGAAAATTTTTCTGAATATACGGTTATGTGCTAGTCATACAATCTCCTATCCATGAGACGCTTGCTATGGCTAAAGTTTCACTCCTAAATGTTGTAAAAAATTTTAAATTTGACGCTAAAATTGCACTAACAAGTATTTCTCATAGTTTTATTACACATCTACCATTAAACAAAACAAACTCAAGCGAAAGTGCATATGTAAGGTATCATCTTTTTACCCTCCCCTTACACTTAAGATGAACATTGTCCCCAATGTTCAAGTAAAGAATGTAAAAGTGAAATAAGTAAAAAGAATGAAATCAAATATTCCCCTAATTCGCTCGGTATGGATAATTAGGTGGCCAGGTTAGATCTTCCTTCAAGAAAATGAACAATCAAAGCTTCCCTTCCAGAATATAAATCATCTTCTTGTCATACATAACCTGTAAAACCTGATAAAATAGACAAGACAACCTCGCGTAAAATCGGCGGCATCCTATATAAGTTACTAAATCCTAGAAAACAAGATAAGATATAATGCTTGTGGAATGAAGTTTGCAGATTTCCTGGAGATTATAAAACTTAATAATTCACAAAAACCATAAGACTCCGTTAGAAAAACAAAACTGGTAAAATTTCCAGATTTTTACACTTGACGCCGTCAAGAGTAAACTCTTGACGCCATCAGAAGTGACCTGCATAAATTCTTATGTTAAGTTTCCGGAAAATTTCTGGAAAAACTTAGTCCTACTTCCTGGAAAATCCTGCAAAACTTCATTATGACTCAATACAAGCATTTGACTCTAACAAATACGAATATACATGTTCATTTAATATTGTGGAGAATCATGATCGGTTTGTTTCTTGAAAACATATTTGGGGTTTCCCCTTACATTTATCTTTTGCAAAGATACCTTTGAGTGGAGTTAAGACTAAGCCAAAACAACAAAGTAAAGTATTTCCACTATTTAGTTTAGAAACATGATCTACCAACAATAAAAATAAAACATGCATACGGAAGCAAATAACAAACAAACAAATAAAATCACACAAAACATGGGTTGCCTCCCAAGAAGCGCTTTTCTTTATTTACGAGTCTTGTAGCTAGACTCAAGGTCATGGGTTACTACGTGATCTCATCATTGGTTCCACTCTCTAGGTTGTCTTCTAAACTAGTATCGCTTTCATAGTGTAAGTACTTCGGGTCTTCGAACTCGAAGATATCTTTTCGATACTTAGAACCAAGCTTACTGACATCCTTAAAGAATCCACATGATAGATCAGAAGTGTTCTTACACCCTCTCCGAACATCTTCATCGCACAAAATAAGTTGGGAGCTTATCTTATCAAGCCCGTCACAATCAATTTCCTTAAGGTCTCTTCTCTTGTATGGCGTTTGGTATGAAACCCTCCTAATCCCATCAGCGAAGGTCATAATACCGTTCCGATCATCAATTATCAGATTAGTAATCTCACAAAAGGGTGCCCCAAAAATAATCTGTGATAATCGACATAGTCTTCGATGTTGTCCACGATCGTAAATTCCATAGTAAATGCCATATTTCCTACAAACACCTGAATTTCATGATCCTTACCAACCACTTTCTCTCCCTTGTAAATAATTCCCCATCTGCAGATATTGTTATAATGGAATAAGGACATAAAATTCTTTGGCAGGAATACGTTAATGTAGATGTTATCGAAGTACTTATGGCCGATCATGCAGGGGATCTTGAGATTATTCGGATCACGCCGTCTTATCTTCCTCGATTCTCCATCCTTTGACCCATATAGATTCCCTTCAAGGGAAGGACGATACTCGTACACCTCCTCATTTCCCTTATGAAAGATTACCTTCTTAACACCATTGGTGAATAATGCACTACCATCTTTCTCATCAAGGATCACTCCTGATTCATTGATAAATGGTTTTCCAAGAACAAGGTTGGTTAATGTTTGATTGGTGAAAGGGTCCACGTCATCGACCACAGTGAGGTCAGTATTGTAAACAAGCTCTCCAATATTGATTGACAAATTTTTCATCACTCTCTCGCACGCAATGTGTCCTGGGAAGGCTTCGTGGTATAAGGAAAGGGGGACTATGTTGACTGGGAAGCTAGGATCTATTTGACTATCGGTTAAGAGCTTTTCCTTAATGGTGCAGGAGATCTTGAAAACTTTAGGATTACTTTCCTTAGTCCTATCGTTATTCCCACTAGTAATATCCTCCATTTTTCTCTCGGGTTTTTCTATAATAGACTTACCCAAATTGGTTGGATTTCTCTCATGCTCTTCCGATCTCTCTTTCCCTTCATTCGATTTGCCAGAGTCTTGCGCGGTGTATTGCTCGGATGAGTTGGTAGGTTTTCTGGCCAAATCATGGTCTACCCTTAAGGTCTCATCTTTAGCTGTCTGACTAAATTTGTCAGTTTGTTGTTGGGTTGGGTTGGGTGTAGAAGCAGATATCGTGGTGATGGTGTTTACGAAATGGATTGGTCCTAAGGGGTTGACAGGTTCTTTTCCTTTGGGGGATAGATGTTTGAATAACTTGCTAGGACTTTTTATTTTCACAGGTGAGGTTGGTGGACTCATGATGGTAACAGATTTAACCTCATCAACGTGAACGGGCTTGTTAACAACATGCTCTTTGATAGCAGTTAACAGATTACTAATCTTATTGTTCACATCAGCCTGCTGTTGTTTAAATTTAGCCTCGAGCGCAGAGAGCTATAATTCTTGAGATAGAATGAATTTTTTTAGGGCATCTTCACAGCTCTGCCTGGGAATGCCTTGTGACGGAAAATGCTCGGACCAAGTGAGTGGTGAGGAGTCATTGAAAGATACGCTCCGCGTTTGGTACCCTTTGAAATTAGGTTTATCCTTCCATGCCTCATAGGCCTCGCCAGAAGTTCGAGGACCTTGACCCACGTGTGATGACGTGAATTCGTTATAAGCACGTTTTGGAAGCTCCATGCAGTTATGAGTCTCGTGAGGGCCACTACATAATTTACATGTAGAAGCGATTCTGCTAACTTGGCTTAAGGATTTTGGAGCTTCGTAAGATTTCATGAGAGACTTGACTCGACCTTCAAGTCCCATGATCCTACGGTCGGGAGTGCTAGAATTGTTCGAAGGCAAAGATATTGCCTTGACCGTTTTGTTCAAGTCACGGGGATCATTCCAACTTTCGTTGTCATAGAGAGCAAGATCTTCTATGAGTTCCCATGATTGTTCCGCACTTAAATCACGTAGCTTACCACCGGTCGATTGGTCAATGGCTCGCCTCATGGAGATGTCGATATGGTCATAAAAGATTTGGACTTGGAGCCAAAGATCTATGCCATGATGAGGGACTTTTTGGAGTAAGTCCTTGAAACGAGTCCATGCTTCATAAAGAGATTCATTTTGACGTTGTTGGAACATCAAGATGTCATTTCTAAGCTTAGTAGTTCTCCCCGGTGGGAAAAATTGAGCAAGGAAACGAGTGGTGAGATCATCCCATGTGGTGATGGATCCCGCGGGTAAACGCTCAAGCCATTGACTAGCTTGATCCCGTAGAGAGAATTGGAATAGGCGTAATCGGGTTGTCTCTCTAGTTGCAACATCTAGGTCTATGGAATCTACGATTTTGAGGAAGTCCTTAAGATGTTGGTTTGGATCTTCGGAACAAAGTCCATGGAATGCACATCCGCTTTGCACCAACCGGATGGTGTCGGATCGCAAGGGGGTCACATTGGCTCCGGTGAGCTCAATGGTGTTTCGGTAGCCTTGGTGGCTAGGTCGGGAATACTCTCCTAAGGTTCGGGGCCTAAGGGGTTCTAATGGTGGGTTTTGTTGTGGTGGGATGACGGGTTCAAAGATGTTCCTTTTGTCCATGATGTCGGGTGGTTACGAACAAAGGCACAAAGAAATAAGATAGACTAAAGAGAACAAAAAATAAAAATAAAATCTTACTAGAAAGGAATCTAGCAAGTAGACCTAATAAAAAGAAATTCTAACCTAGACAATAACTATTCCCCGGGCTGCGGCGCCAAAAACTTGATGCGTGGGAATCGCAACAGGCTTTACCTCTCGAGGGATCTCGAGAAGCTTACAACCCCCACCAGGCAGTGTACCTGATCGTTGTCGTATAGTATAGTGACAAGTACCGGGGGATTGATCGTTCAGCTTAGGAATAGTGTCGCTAGGATTAGAAGACCTAAATACTAGTTCTAAAGGTGAGGGATGATTATTTTTGTGTTTTTATATTTTATAGAAAGCAATTAAAAATCTCGGGTTTGAAGGATTTGGGTGGAATTATTTGCTAATCAACTAACCCAATACTAAAGATGCAATCAAAATAAAATACTAGAAATGAAAATAAACTAAATTATACTAAAGTTGTGAGCAATAAGTGGAGAAAATGTGTTTACTTAGATTTCACTACTCCCTAGACATCTTTTACACGTTAATTACTTGTTATAATTGCATGGATGGCGGATCATATTCCTTAATACCATTCATGGGGTGGCACACTTAACTCCCCAATTCTATGAGCTCTTATCTCCTCCTACACCATGCCCAGCACAACTATAGGGATTGTAAACAGTGGCTCATGCATTAAATACAACCAATAAAGACCTAGTGCGTGTCGGTTCATGTTTCTTAAGACGTTCAAGCATGTTACCAATTGGAGATCTGCCAGTTTTCTTAAGCCTAACATATAAATCATTCATCCAATACAAGTATAAACAAGTAATCAACACATAATTAACATCTAGGTTTCATTAGATCCAAGCAAACACAAGATAGATCTAGCCTAGCATGATGGAATTAAGACAAGAACAAGATATAGACAACCAACACATAGACATATTAATTGAATTAAAAGAACACTTATCTCAATTACACATGAAAGGTATCAGGGGCTTGGAACCCTTGAAAAACCTGTAAAATTCGCACCAAAATCGTACTTAGGATTTCTCCAAAACTTCTCCCTTTTTAATGTGAAAATTAGAAAACTATATATAGGAAAAGGGGTCTGACAGCGTCAAGACCAAGCTTGTAACACCGTCACCTCGCCGCCAAAACTATTCTCGGACTGCCTTGATCTACATTTGAGCCGTCAAGACTTAATCATTTCCAGGCCGTCATGACTTTTACTCTTGACGCCCTACCTTCGTGATGCCGTCAAATCTCTACTGGATCGTCATGGAATTTTGCTCTTGACGCCGTCAGGGAATTACTCTTGACGCCGTCACCTACTGTTCCCAGCGTGGAAAATTAAGACTTTGGCGTTTTCTTCACTTTTATGCTCCAAAAACGTCCGAATTGCTTCCTTTTCCAGATTTCTCTCCCAAAGTACCTAAAATCACAAAAGGAACGATTTAGGGCAATATTTGATCAAATAAATTCGAATTCGGGCTTAAATGACCCCTTAAAAACGGATCATTTTTCGCCTCATCAGTTAAGTGTTTGGTTGTGTGATTATGATTAAACGAATAAATGCTTAAATATAAAAATACATCATAATCTCTTTTATGATACATTTTCATAATTACTTAAGGTTTACTTGGGGACAAGTAAAGTTCAAGTGGGGGGATATTTGATGACATCAAATAAGTACATTATATTGTCATCATTTGTCCTATTTAATTGTCTTGTGTTATTATATTTTGTAAGAGAATTGGTGTTTAACCGTTTACTTTAGTAATTCTCAGGTAAAAATAAGCAATTGGTGAAACTTAGCGATTTTGGACAAAATATGGAAATAAATAATCAAGATTGGTAAAGTCTACTAAATAGATGAAATTAAAGACCATTGCCTGACTTTGAAGCATGCGCCGCATCTGATTTTATCATGCGCCACATATAAACTTTGGTCAATGAAGAAGAACCAGCTTGTTCTACTCCAGATACGCCGCATCTCATTATCAACATGCGCCGTATCACTATCAAGACTTCACCTAATACAATCCAAGACGCTGAATGACATGCGCCGCATAGAGATTCAAGATACGCCGCATCTGAAGATGGTGTACGAATATTCCAAAATATATTAATCTTAGACCCCACGCGAAGTTAAGTAGATGCGTCACATCTACTTAGTTAATGTGCCTCATCTACCCCTCTGACAGAAACTATAAATACCCCAAGACTTAGACGAATTTTGTGTGCAACCAAACCCTAAGGAGACGAATTCAGACGACAAGATAACACAAGACACACCCTAAACGAAGACTTTAGAGCAGTAAGAAGGTCCTGCATGTATTTAATTCATTAAGTAGTTTTGTTTTATTGTATTAGTAAACTATAATCCATCAGGATTATTAGTTTATATGATGTTTTTTTGGTGACTTGTATATGTGCTTTGATAACCTCTGTGTCTAGTTGTGTTTTGCTTGGGCTGCCATACCCCCTCCACGCTTACTTATCTAGCGTTTAGAAAGTAAGATAGGCATAAGTGATCATCAAGAGTTTACTCGCCTATATTTAGGATCCAACGAGAGAGAAGAGTTTACGATACTCATCATATAAAACTAGCAATAAAATAAGTGCCAAGCTACTTAACAAAAGGACAGGACTTCTATCTGCATCTATTATCTATTTGTGTACGTGTTAGTTTTTCGCTGCTTCGTTCTCATTAGTTTTATTAGTTTAATTAATTAACCAAATATGTGCTAGTCTCTCAGGCCAAAAACCCCCTTTGCGTTAGATTAGATTGTAAAACTAACTTAGTAATAAAATACTGATTAGATTAACTAGATATTACGTTTCACTCTTAGTGATCGACACTCTACTTACCATTATATACATATTGATCGGGTACACTGATCGTTAGTGTGTGTAATATAGGATAAATCGGCTAAATATAAATGTAAAACTTGAATAGGTAAAATCACTCTATACTACACGTGACACCATATGACACAAACAACCCTTTTTGATAGAAAAGGGTTAACAAAATAAGTTTCATTTGTCCACGAAAAGCCCCTGAAAATTGTAAAGTTTGAAGTAGTTTAATCCAACAATAATCATACTATATTATAAAGCATGAATGACTACTATTAATACAATATTTAAAATTAAACATTACACATTTCATTGCTAAAAGTACAAGTGATTCAAGACAATTAGACATTTAATACAATAAATGAGATAGAATTAGACATGTACACACCACTTTGTCTTTGTCATTAAAGTTTAAAATTAATGACTTAAAATTGAATTATGTAAATTAAATACAATTAATTAAATAGTCAATAAATACAATTAATACACTTATTAAAACATCCCTTACATAAGAAATACAAATTATCAAACATATTGTACAACCAACTTAAACATAATTCTTACAATAAATGTCACTAATACAAATAATAAAGCATATTATACAAATTTTTAAGTCCGAACGGGCAATAGGCCAAATGGGCTCGAGCCCGAACGGGCACGGGTCAAACAGGCTCGAGCCCGAACGGACACGCGCTAAACGAAATTTTTGATACCCGTAAATTTATTGTCAAAAAAATATAATAAATTAAAATATGTTCACATGTTGTACAAACCAAGCAAACTACTAAATAAAAACATAAAATAAATAATCAATAAAATAATATAAACTAAGCAAAATTTCATCAAACTTTTGCCATAAAAAACTAATCAGTAAAGCTATTGCCAAAAAACGTACAAACAAAATAAATTATTAACCGAAAAAATTAAATTACAGGGTGCACGAAACTGCATCGCGCGAGGACCCTTCTAGTAGATATTAATGTATAATGTATTATTAAATTACTACACGCAAGTCTTGTCGTTCAAAACATATATGCGTATTATTTAAACCTTGGAGTAACATAATTAGATCGAGGTGTTTTACATAATATTGTCTATGATCACCGAGCATATAATAATATAACTTTGTGACTTAAAAAAGTACAAACGACTCAACAACGCATTACAATCATCACAGAGTATAAAAATAAAATCTTTACTCTACAGTCTCCAACATATAGTAAGAAACTATATGTTGTGTTTGTATATATACGGGTTATCGTATGTGCATGGCTCACATGTCCCAAACTCACAACCCAACTCAAAATGCTACAACGAGCTCTCTTCTTTTCCTTTCCCTTTTTTGTTGTCATTTTCTTATGCTTACCCGTTTCCGCCCAAAACTCCAACATCTATGTCCAGTGCTCTCAATCATGCTTTACCTCAATGACGCCTTATGAGTCGAATGTCAACTCACTATTTACTGCTATAGTTGACTCAGCATCAGTGTGCAAATTCAACAAATTTGCAATCTCGTCGCCCGGATACTCCGAAAGTGACAATATTGCTTATGGCCTCTTCCAATGTCGAGGCGACCTAAGCTCCTCTGACTGCAAAGTATGTGTGACCAACTCTGTTAGTCAACTTAAGGCAATATGTCCCTTGTCAACCGGTGGAACCATTCTCTTAGATGGATGTTTTGTGAAGTATGATAATACAATGTTTTTCGGAGATGATGACAAGGTGGAGACTTTGAAGAGGTGTGGCCCTTCGGTTGGTTATAATTCAGAAGTTTTAAACCGTATAGATAGTGCTTTAGCAACTCTAATTGCTGGAAATGGACAATATTATCGTGTGGGTGATTATGGGAGCGTCCACGGTGTGGCACAATGTGTACAAGATTTGAATGAAACCCAATGTCAAGATTGTCTTTCAGAGGCATTTGGACGGCTCAGATCAGAATGTGCCACCTCGGCTTGGGGTGATATGTACCTAGGAAAATGCTATATTCGATATGATGATCAGGGTAAGGTTTAAATTTGTTCACTCAACTCACATTTAATATTACATGCTATTGATTATTGGAATCAAACAAGATTAATATACAAACTCATGCAGATATTAACAATGATGATGATAATGATCGTGATAAAAGACGTAATCAAAAGAAAAAGAAAAGAAATAAGAAACTAAGAAAAGTGGAAAGAATAGGAGTTTCCGTTGGAGCTATAGGTGGGGGGATTACTTCAACCACCAGTTTAGGTATCACCGGATATGTCTGGTACAAAAGGAAGAAAGAAAAGAAGTACGTTTTTTCCTTTCATTTTTTTCTTAATTAGACACGCAAACTTTTGATGACAAGATATGATACGTACAAGACGAAATGGTGATTACCAAATTAAATATCACGAATTTTACAAAAAGAAGTCCGAAATAAAAGAACTAGTTAACAAGTACCCGCAACAAAACAATCTCACAATATACATAGTTATATACACAACAAATTAATCTTACATGTGTTAAGTATGACTTGAACTCACAAGAAGTTGTTTAAAAACCTTCTGACACAACAATAATTACAATTAAGACACAAGCCCTTTATCTACATTAGGGAGTAATTAAATACTAGACGATATAGTTTTGATAACATCTATTAATTGATACGTAGTATTATCTTTCTGTGTGTACGTGTTTATAGGTAATATTAAATAATGTATCATTTAGAAAACTTAATTATTGAAGAGAAAAGAAAGTTGAAAGAACATAAATGTGATGTTTAAAAAATGTTATTCGTTGGAAGTAAACATTTGAAAGTTTTGACTTAATACCATTTTTGTAAAATAATATTACTCATTAATTTAGAAGTTTTTAAAATGGTTTTGAGTAAACTCCAAAGTACATTCATTTGGTTTACCCCGATTCGCACTATATATTCTTTTCGCAAAAGTTTCAACAAATACATCACTCCGTTAGTAAAAGTTAACATATATACATCACTCCGTTAAAATAAGGACAAACAGCGCAAATTATTTCTCCGTTATCTCCTAATTAGATAGAAAATATTTACATCGTTAGACCTCTGGTTTAACTACATTTGCACCGTTAGTCATTTTTTTACGTTTTCGTCTATTTTTTTACGCTTTCGTCCATTTTTTTACGTTTTCATATGCTTTTTTACGTTTTCGTCCATTTTTTACGTTTTCATATGCTTTTTTACGTTTAGTCCTCTTTTTTATGTTTTCGTCTATTTTTTTACGTTTTCGTTCATTTTTTACATTCTTGTCTGCTTTTTTACGTTTTCGTCCGTTTTTTTACGTTTTTGTTCGTTTTTTATGTTTTCGTCCGCTTTTTTACGTTTTCCTCTGGGTTTTTTTATTTTTACATTTTCATCCGCTTTTTTACGTATACGTTTTCATCCATTTTTTTTATGTTTTTATCCGCTTTTTTACATTTTCATCCGTTTTTTAGGTTTTTGTCCGATTTTTTTCATTTTCGTCTATTTTTTTATGTTTTCGTCCGTTTTTTTGTGTTTTTGCTCGTTTTTTTTTACGTTTTCATCATTTTTTTTGTGTTTTCTTCAGTTTTTACGTTTTTGTCCTCTTCTTTTTTTTGTTTTCATCTGTTTTTTACGTTTTCGTCCTTTTTATTTTACATTTTCGTCCGTTTTTTTACGTTTCTATCTATTTTTTTAAGTTCTCGTCCATTTTTTTTTACCTTTTTGTCTGTTTTTTACATTTTGTATGCTTTTTTTTAACGTTTTTGTCTTTTTTTATATATATATATTTTTTTTTTACCTTTTTGTCTGTTTGTTTCCTTTTTTCTTTTTTCTTTTAATGTTTTCGTTCGTAAAAAAGCAGATGGATATATGTACACTTTTGGATGTGAGGGTTTTAATTATAACATAAAGTTTGTTCCTCCCTAAAAGAAGATAGAGTTAGACCAAAACAAAAAACGAAAGTGCAATTTACATATAATCTATTGTCTTACATGTGTGAAATCAAATGAAAGAACTTTCTGTGAGAGAAAAGTATAGTATCCTTTTATGTATTGATTTTCTTAACAATATAATGTAAAACTAGATAGATAGTTATATAGTCAAAACCTCTGAAAGGTAAAAAACAAAAAAAAAAAAAAAAAAAAAAAAAAAAAAAAAAAAAAAAAAAAAACCTTGATATATCCTTCGACTAAGAAGGCCTCATATTTGCCTAATCTTTAAATAGACAATATTAAAACATTAAAAAATAAATAAAAATAAAATAAAATAAAACATAAAGAATTAAAGAAAACGTAAAAAAAAGCAGATGAAAACGTAAAAAAAATAGACGAAAACGAAAAAAACAGACGAAAACGTAAAAAAATGGACGAAAACATAAAATAACAGACGAAAACGTAAAAAAACGGACAAAGTTGATGAGAACATAAAAAAGCGGATGAAAACGTAAAAAAAAAACATACGAAAACTTAAAAAAGCAGACAAAAATGTAAAAAAAGACGAAAACGTAAAAACAGGTGAAACGTAAAAAAGCAAACTAAAAGGTAGATGAAAACGTAAAAAAAAGCATATGAAAACATAAAAAACCGGACGAAAACATAGAAAATCAGACGAAAACATTAAAAAGGACTAACGGTGCAAATACAATTAACCCAGAGGACTAACGGTGTAAATATTTTCTATCTCGTTAGGAGATAATGGAGAAGTAATTGCTCCGTTTGTCTTTATTTTAACGGAGGGAAGTAAGGATGTATATAGGTTAACTTTTACTAACGAAGTGATTTATCTGTTGAAATATTTATGAAAGGGATGTATAGTTCGAATCGGGGTGAATCATAAAAATGTATTTTGAAGTTTACTCTTTGGTTTTTCTTATATGTTTTTCTAACAACATTTTCTTTTTTATATGTAGTATAGATTGAACTATTTAAATTGTTTTAAGTAACAAGCTACTTTGGTAGATACACCATTTGAATGATTATACTTTTCTAGGAACTGTTTAAATAGGTGAAGTTGCATCTTATATATTAAACAATTCATGTTACGGTTTTATAACTTTAGGGCCCGTTTGGTTAGGTACTTTTAGATTAAAAGAATCCTTTCAAATCCGATAAGTATTGTTTAGTACAAATTAAGAACGAATTTATGTGGGCCATGGTAGCAAAAAATGATTTCACACTAATATGGTGTCTTTTGGTCAATTCATACTCAAGATAGGCCCTACTTTTATTTACTCTCTCACAACACTCTATCATTAATTTTTTATATAATTTTATTAACTAACTTAAAAAATTTTATTTTTTTTATTTATATATTATATTTTTTTCTCTCTTCAAATTCAAATATTAAATTAAATTCAAATCAAAATCCGAATCCTAAATCTTCAAGAAACCAAACGGCCCATACATGTTAAAAGGAATCATTTACATCGTACATGAGATAATTAAGGAGCCGTTTGTTTAGGTACTTTCGGATTCAAGTAATCGTTTCATTTCCATAAATAATTGTTTGGTACAACAATTGAATCAAAAAAGTGGGCCCTCAGATTATAAAATGAATCCATGCAAGATGGAGTGGTTTTGGTTGATTCCTACTTAATACGGACATTACCTCACTTTACTCTCTCACATCAAACACTTCCATCAAGTATTTTAATATTAAAAAATTAATTTAACTCTCATATTTTCTTATTTTCTTGATTAAAATAATTATTTTAATAAGTTATTATTATTATATTTTATTCCCTTCTCTTTCATACTTAAACCAAATTCAAATTTGATTCTAAATCTTCTTACAAACCAAACGACACCTAAATAATTATAGGTATTCCCGTATTCACAATTATGGATCCTTTACAGGAAGCAGACGAAGCAGTCAGGCAAAGGCAAACCCAAGAAACCAGGTTAGTGCTAATTAATACTTCGAAGAAATTTGAAAAATTCTTTCATTATTAAAATACCTTTTTAACTTATACTCCCTTCCTCTCATATTAAGTGTCCACAATGAAATCTTTGTATGTCCCAAATTAAGTGTTCACTTGTACCTTTCAAACAATAAGATGAGAGTTTAGTGGGTAAAAGTAATATTTGATTGGTGGAGAGTTTAGTTAGTGGAATCTTCTAAAACTTTGTGCATTATTAAAATGGACACTTAATATAGGACGGAGGTAGTATGTGTTTTGCAGACTACAAAAAAGACAACAAAAAAGGTACGATTTACACTCTCGAATTTAATAAATTGAAGTGACTAAAATTTTGAGTATAAAATTTTAATATAAGTCGAATCTACTAAATATGGGTTAAGTCTATTATAAATTAGAAGAGATGTGATATATGAACCTAATAAATAGGCTTAAAAATAGACTTAATGCATTAATGACATCTACATTTAATCAAACAAAAATGATAGAGGGCATAATAAATAGGCCTAAAAATAAACCTAATGCATTAATTACTAGTACATTTGATCAAGAGATGTAATATATGGACCTAGTAAATAGGCCTAAAAATAGACCTAATGCATTAATGACATCTACATTTGATCAAATGTACAAGTAATTAATGCATTAGGTTCATTTTTATGCCTATTTATTAGGAAACAAATCAACCATCTATAGTTAGAAACATTACCGACTACCTCCTCTATATTGTTGCAATACCGTACTGATATTCTACAGTTTTAGTTTTATATTGCTTAAAGTTATTCAAACCTAAAATTTTCTTCATCCTTTAAGTTAATGTATCGGAAAACCTAAAATTGCTAAACATTCATCGCCGATTTTTTATTATTATTATAAGGTACTCGTAACCGTAACACGCGGATACTCTACTACAATTAAAATACCTTTTAACTTCTATGTGTTTTGCAGAGTCTGAGTCCGAGTCCGAGTCCGAGTCCGAGTCCAGTGAAGAAAACGACGACAACAAAGGTATGATTTACACTCTCGAATTTAATAAATTGAAGTGACTGTAATTTTGAGTACAAAATTTTGATATAAGTTGAATCTACTAAATATGGGTTAAGTCTCTATAATTTAGAAACAAATCTACCAACTTTTATACTCCGTAATAGTTAGAAACACGGTCGGAAATGTATCTATCTAGGTATTGTAACTTGTTGTTTTGTGTATAACAACATACCCAATCCCGTCAGGGTGAGGTATGGGGGAGGTGAAATGTAGATAGATTATACCCTACCTTAAGATAACATGTTGTTTTTTGTAAATGTGACAAATGTTACAAATGTAACTTGCTAATTACTCACCTCATTAAAATAATTTCCACTTCATATTTATTATTTTCCACCTCATTAAATAATTGTCTTGATGATGTAATTTTTCGTTTAGCGATTAATGATTTAATAAATATTAATTTCTAAAAATAAAGAAAGTGAGTTTATTACTCAATATGAAAATGAGTGTCTACACTAATCACTTATCTCTTGATATGCAAAGAAAATTTTAGTAAGTAAATGATCTTAATATTTATATACAATATTTAAATACAGACAAATTATTCCTAAGCCTTTTTTCCAAAAGCCTAGCCGTCATCATTAACTTGGTATGTATATAAAAAAAAGTATATTGTTATACACGTCTTATATAAGGCTCCTCTAAAACTTTCCTTTTTATACATTGTAAAATACTAGTTAATGCATTTTTAAGTAACACAAGTATTAATGCATCATTTACGTATTATAAATCTTTTTTTTTTCCCTACAAAGATAGAGTATTCTTCACAACATTTTTGTACCTCACTTGTTATACTTTTGAAATTGTATATTTTTTAATTCAAATATAGACACTGAAATCGATATAAATTCAAAATGTATACGGAGTACTAAATTGCAAACTTTAATATCAAAGGACTTGTGGTCTAGTGGGTGGGGCTTAACTTGTTAAGCGAGCCACAAGTGAGAGTAGTACCGGGTGGTTGACCACCCGGGAAGTCCTCACTTGTGGTCCACTTGTAGACCATATTGTACCGGAGATATATTGCAATGATAAATTTGAACCTTCAAGCCACTCGTTGCGGGGGTTCAAATCTTGAGAATGGTCCGGTTTTCATCCGGCTGTTTCTCCAGCAAGGTAAACTTGTGTGGAGGCAGTACGGTTTTCGGGGAAAACCCGTTACCACCTGAGATCGGCGTGGACCCGGTTAAGACAACATAGTCTGGCGGGGGTGGCGATGAGGCCTTCGCTGTCCGCGAAGGTGGTCGTTTCTAAGTTGAAATTCACCTTTAAAAAAAAAAAAATCTAATCAAATAGTAAGAGTGTTAACGAAAACCAGTTAAGACTTAAGATATTTTTTGGAATTCTAAGACAAAATCTATGACGAAAAAAAAATAATAATAAAAAAATAAAAATAAAAATAAAAAATCCCCTACTATATTGCCCTACAAAAACTAAAAGCCCGTTTGGTTTGTGGGATTATCAAGGGTTTTGGGTTATAAACTTAATACTAAGAGCATCCACTATAATGTTTCAAGAATAGGTCTAAAATGTTTTGAAGAGGTCCAAAAACTTGTGTACCATAGTGAGAAGCCAAGAGGTCTAAAATTTATGTATTTTGAGAATGTTGAGAGTGTTTTATGATATGAAAATGTTTATGAATAAGTTTATACATAGTGAAAATAGGTTTATAATTTGAAAATGTTTATAAATTAATGGAGTTTTAAATGTATAAACCTTTTTATAGATTCATCATAGTAGATGCCCTAAAATTGGTTGGTTGTATTTTTGGAAGTTGGGTTTAGGAGAGTTGAAACACAAATTTGAGGGGATGCCGGGATGGTGTAAACTAGGAGAGTTGAAGGTTTTATGACAAATTATAGGGCCACATTTTTTTATTATTATTATTTTTAACTCTCAAACTCTTTTTTATTATCTTTATACAATAAGTATATATAATTTTAATTTATATTTTAATATACAATATATAATTTAATATTATTTTCTCTTTTATTTTAAATCCAAATCTAAACCTAAAGTCAAATTCAAATTCAAATTCTAATCATAAACTCATCTACACACTAAACGGACCCTATGTTTTAATATAGGTTATATTACTCATATCGTTACAAGATTTGTCATTTCTTTTCAAAGTTACATACACATTTATTTTTAACCTTTGAGTTTTTTTTATATTTATAAGCACATGTTCACTTATATCTCACATTTATGTATTGCAAATATTAAAAACAAGATTATGAACAATACCAACAACTTCAACAAGAATAATAACATACAAGATGTATATTTGCAGTATGAATTGTTCTTGTCTAATACTTTTTCAAATCGAAATTGTGATAAAATTCTAAAATAAAACATCATATTTAGTACGAGTAACTTAGAGATTTATTTTTTTATACAGTATAAATAGTATAAATGTAATGAATTAACATACTCTGCTGTCGACTTACGACAATAAATCATTTAACCACTTTAACCTCTTACATCCATAACATTACCATTTTTTTATTTATTTTTATTTTTTTTATTTTTATTTTTTTTAACTTAGCCGAAGCTAAAAAAAACACTAAACAATATCACTCCTTACAATAGATGTAATTTCAACAGGAAAATTAGAATCCCACATGAAACTAACGAGTGAATTAAGAGCGAACTTTGCAACATGATAAGCCACTCGATTACACCTACAAGAAGTCCATAAAAGCTGGAATTTCATATGAGATATCCAGTAGCGAATGTCCATAACAAGAGCCGAAAGCGCCCAATGAGGGCCATTCTGATGTAGCAAGCGTAATGGCAGATTGTGAATCAGATTCAATAATAGCGATAACATTACCGACTACCTCCTATACAAGGGCGGAGTTAGAAAAATTTTCGTAGGAGGGCCGAACCAAATTTTTTTGGGAAATACATTAAATGGGAAGACCGAAATAGTTTTTTTTTTTTTTTTTTTTTTTTTTTTTTTTGAAATACAAATGAAATCGCAAATAAATACACTAAATGGCTTAGACCTAGGGGGCCGGGACCCTCCCCGATCCTCACATAGCTCCGCCCCTGCTCCTATATATTGTTGCTACACCATGCGGTTATCCTATAGTTTTATACGCTGTGTATAAATTAGTTTGATATTGATTAAAGTTCTAACTAGTTTGATATTGCTTAAAATTATTCCAACCTATAATTTTCTTCATCCTTTAAGTTAATGTTCGGAAAACCTGCCCATTAAACATTAAAATAATTTTCACTTCATATTTATTATTTTCCACCTCATTTTTTATTTTCTATATTATCTTCAACCTTTTAATATTTCTTGAATTTTCGTTTTTTTCTTTAAATAGCAATCAAGAACACAATTTCTATTTCCGTAAAGCACATTCCCAAACACCCACCAAACCATGAAGAAACCGTTATTATTACTCGTAGTACTCATAAGGCTACTCGGCAAGGATAGGTGAAGGCACCACCATTTTGCCATGTCATTGGTGATCTTCCTTGCTATCTTGCCACTTCACGCGGGAGCACAAAAACCAAAACAACAATTGGTGATCTATTAACCAAATGAAAAAAAAAGGCCCCATTTATATTGTTTTACATTTTGTGTGTGAGTGTGTGTGGGGTATATTTGTATAAAGTGGTTATTTAATAAAAGGTGAAGTTAGAGGTAACCTTGACTACTAATTGGTGAAGGGGGTGAAGGGTGGTAAAGATAAGTGAGAGGAGAGAGAAATATGAGGTGTCAGATGAAGCCACCACCTCCTTGCCCACTAGTCTAACCATCATCTCAATTCACCAAACCCAACCCCAAAAAACCACCACATATCTATCCTCCGACCGAGCCGCACTTCTCACACTCCAATCAACCCTCTCCGGCCGTACACTCCTCTGGCCCATAACCCAACCCACCCTTTGCAACTGGTTTGGCTTACGATGCGACCCAAATCTCAACCGTACGCATATTGTTAGTCCACACCTCCCCGCTAACTCACTCTCCAGGGTTATCCCCACTGGGATATTCACCAACTTGACCTAACTCAAAACCTTAAGCCTTCTTTTCAAGGAATTTGTACTTGCAAGGGAATCGGTTTAGTGGGGTTTTCCCCGAGTTTTTTTTTTTTTTTTTTTTGGGAGTTTGAAGGGTTTAGTCAGGGTTAACGTTGGTGGGAATAGGTTGAGTGAGGGGATTTCGAGTGGGTTTGTGAATTTTACGTGGTTGAGGACTTCGTATCTGGAGGAAATTTTGATTTGAGTTAGAAAATGGTGTCTGAAAAGTTGGTATGTGTTTGGCATTGTAGGTGTTATCCGGGTGTTCAAAAGATTTTGATTTGAGTTAGAAAATGGTATCTTTTTCAAGTCAAAGGTCTCCGACGACGGAAGAATGGTGGTTTCCGGTGTCGGAGACATTGGCGGCGGTGGTTTGTGGGAGGAAACAGCAGGTGACGTGATGCTCAACTAGGAAGAATGAGTAGGGACTAAAATAAGTAGTACTAAATCTGCAAGGACTAAATGTTATTAATATAAGTATAACAAGAACTAACTTTGCAACATGACAAAACTACAAGGAAGGTTTTAATAATTTACTCTTACTCTTTTTTGAAAATCAGTTTACAAAAAACAACAAATTTGAATACCTATGAGTATATTTCCAATCATGTTTCTAACTATTATAAATGTTGATAAGTTCGTTTCTTAATTTATAGACTTAACCTACTAAATATTTATACATATACTTTAATTGGTGACATAGTGATACGCCACTTATTACAGATGTTGATGGTGCCAAAGGGACAGGTGATGCTGGATCTATTAAGGGGCCAGGTTCGTGGGATTCTCGATGCCCTCCACGTATTACAGATGGTCCTGGATCTATTGAGGGGCCAGGTTCGTGGGATTCTCAATGCCCGCCACGTATTACAGATGGTCCTGGATCTTTTGAGGGGCCAAGTTCGTGGGATTCTCGATGCCCGCCACGTATTACAAATGGTCCTGGATCTATTGAGGGGCCAGGTTCGTGGGATTCTCGATGCCCGCCACGTATTACAGATGGTCCTGGATCTATCGAGGGGCAAGGTTTATGTTGGTTTGAATTATATATGTTAGAGAATGGGTTTTATACCCATAGACCCAATGTTTAAAAATGTACTTGTTGCAACGGATTTCTTGGCCCTACTTTATATTTCTTTTTAATTTTCATATTACTCTTCTTCCTATTTTTAAGGTTCTTCGGACAACAAGACATAAACTACTAATTCCTGGATTATAACTTCTTAAGATCCAAATTAAGGTTCTTCATATTACAACCTTTTGATTTCTATTGCAAAAATAACAACAGTAAGAATTGAGTCACACGAACTTTTAAGTAAAGTACCTTTTTTCATAAGTTAGACAGTATTGCTATTTTTTGTAAAACTTTTCATTTTGATGCCATGACCGACTAGGTGAAGAAAACAAAAACAAATTGGTAAACTAGTAATGATACAGATTCCACATTTTAAAAAACTAAATATTGGACAAAAATACATCGTTGGTCCCTAAACATTCCACAAAGCATCGCCATTCACACTAAGTTTCTAAAATCGTCGCCATGCGTCCAAACCTTAGGATTTTGAGTCCGATTGCGTCCCTTGATCCATTTGGGCTGGGTCAACGCACGTTTTTTGTTCTAGTTTCAGGGCATAATAGTCTAATCACTATTTAACTATGATCTACCCCAAGCTAAACCCGACAGTTAACTTGAATGACCAAATGTGAAAACTCAACTTAATAATTGGCGGGAGTTTAAGTATCACAATGGCAACATAGACAAAATGGGAGACCAACAGTGAAAACAAAGTCATTAATAAAACCCTTGCACTTCTCTTCCATGAGACGCTAGTAACTTTTGTGCTTTAACCAATAAACCCATCCAACCGCTCAAATTTCTCACACATTTACCAATGGAAGATTTTCCTTTGTTGGATGAAGTACTGGAAGATGGTGGTTTTTTGAAAATTGAAACAATCACCCTTCCAACTTCCTACATTCATTTCGCATAACCCCTTATGATTCATGAGGTTAGCATCCGAAACAAAGGTAGAAACATAAATAAGTTTGAAAAATGGAAGAATCATCTAATGCAGTTTTAGTTAACAATGTTGAGAAAAGGAAAGATAAAAAGCTTGCAGAAGCCATTGCTTGGTATTTTGAAGAAAAAGCAAAGGCTTATGTAAATAAAAGGACGGAGTAGGAAGCAAATGAAAAACGATGCATGAAAGAAATACGAAAGACTACAGTGTTAAGGCGTAAAGTCAATTAGACAATAAGAAAATGGGAAGACCTTCAACAAGTGGGCATCGAGCATGACAATTCAGAAGTCGACCACGAGGATATCTTGGAAACATTAGACTACGACACTTTACATCTGGCATATGATCCAGAATCATCCACTTAGTTTAATTGTTAGATATGTGTTGTCACTTTATGAGTTTATGTTAATGTAATTTTATGATCTTCCCTGCAATGCACTTTATTTATTAATAGTTTTGATTATTTATTTATTTATTTATTTATTGAGGCTTTACAAATGCAGTTTAGGGTTTAGCTTGTGTTAGATCATAGTTAAATAGTTATTGGACTATTATGCCCCTGAAACTAGAACAGAAAACGTGCGTTGACCCAACCCAAATGGGTCAAGGGACACAATCGGACTCAAAATCCTAAGATTTAGACGCATGGTGACGATTTTAGGAACTTAAGGTGCATGGCGATGCTTTGTGGAAAGTTTAGATACCAACGGTGTATTTTTGTCTAAAAATTGATATTAATAAATGTAGATTTCATCATATTCACTGTCATACCGCTAAATACCAAATCCGATATCAATAGATTATGATAATGTTTTTCCTCATTGGAATTAGATCTTTTATATATTTTTATGGTTTTTATTGTCATGCAAATGGAATAAAGGATTTTTATTTTTCTATGGGCCTAAAAAATTATTATTATTATTATTATTATTATTATTATTATTATTATTATTATTATTATTATTATCAATCGTGGGACGGATGGCTTGATGTATGTGTTGATTTGACTAGGTCATCGCCTTTGACGAAAACTAGTATGGTTGATTTTGTGTCAGGTCATGTGGTGATTGAGGCTGCACAACGTAAGCATGTCAAGTATGAGGCCAAGTGCACAAATATTGAGTATGGGTTCCTCCCTTTCTCTTTCTCTTCTTTTGGGGAACTTGAGAAAGATGCAGTGACCTTACTGAAGCGGATCCGAAAGTTATCAATGACCCAAGACATTGGAGCACATGTTGCTGCTCATACTTTTAATAGAATTAGCTTTTCTATAGCTAGAGGAGTGGGAACCCAGTTAGTATCTCAGCTTCCCACTAATTTCTTGTAAATCTTATGAGTTTCTAATAAAGTAATGTTTATAATAAAAATTATTATTATTATTATTATTATTATTATTATTATTATTATTATTATTATTATTATTATTATTATCTATACTACATATAAAGCATTAATGGCTCTCTCTCCAAATTTTAAGACTTACAAGAAATTAAGCATGGTTTACAACAATTTAATGCACCCAATTTTTATAATTACAACAAAGTAAACATATTGTACAACAAAATAAAGCGTGGTGTCATTTTAAGACCAAAATTTTATTAAACAACATTAATGCTATTAAAAACACCCTATAGAAACTAGAAAGGGGGTTGAATAGTTTCACCGCTTATTTTAAACTTTCTAAAGCGTTTCGCCGTTTTAGGTCCGGTTAATATACATTTGCAAACTTGTTGAATTCTACTAGTTATGTGATATCAATTTAGCTACTAGTAAATATAAACAAACAAGTAATATAAAAGTAATGAAAGAACACAACCAAAGAGACGCGGCGATTTATAGTAGTTCGGCACGAAGCTCACTCTTCTGTCCTACTCCACTCCCCGATACCACACTCGAGAGTTATCAATCACTATATCAACACACTCCTTCAGGCGGAGTAATCCGTACACAAGCTTACACAATGTTTAACGCCACTAAGCGGAATGTCGAGTTCTAATCCTAGCTAGAACCAATTTATTTCAAGGCCCACGTGGCCACACGAACAAGCACTCTTGTCCCACTTAGATCGACACACAATCTAAGCCTTCACATGAACGAGCACTCCCGTTCACAAGAATCTTCACACTTAGACATACTTGGATTATCACCCAATTCAAGTCTTCACACATAGACACACTTGGATCCTATCCCGATCCAAGCCTTCACACAAGACACACTTGGATTCTATCCCGATCCAAGCCTTCATACAATGACTCGACTAAGTCCTAACCTAACCACTAGTACTTCACTCTCCTCACGACAAATACATAAACTAATCTAGTTACAAGACTTCTTGGATATTCATCTTCTCCAAGTCACACACATATATCACCATCCTCGACTCACACACACAAGTTAGAATTATTACAATGATTACAAAGCCTATGATCGTAACACTTGTTACGTTTGTGTGTGGACACCTATAATATCTCGAATCTTCATCTTCGTCGAGAGTTCTTCTCTTGCACTTTGGCGGAAGAGGAAATCAATTATAAACATATATCGACATTTTATAGTGATAAAGATAAAAATGAACATAGACCAGAAAGTTTTTGTGTATGTGGAAGAACATTCTGAACGAGAACAGTTCAGTATTTATAGATGTTACAAAAGGAGCAGACGGTCCTTTATCACTAAGGGACCGTCCACCACTTTAAGGGACCATCCTGACAAACGCTCCCATTTTTGTCTAGACGTGGTGAAAACTTATCTGGTGCAGGCTGAACTGATTTGGGGGGAAAACTAGCTGTTATAAGGTTTGAATTTGAATTTATTTTCTTAATAAAACATTTCTTTAAAAACACAAAAATACTTTTATGAAAATGTTTTGTCAAACTTAAAAATGTAAGTTTAGGAGAAAATAAAACTCTTTGATCACTTAACTAATGACTGTATAATGTTTGTTCATACCTGAAGTGATGTTGTAGCAGCTACGTAGAAGAAAGGAGTTTCCTCGATTAAAAACTTATAAACCATAATTTTACGTAACATGTCTTTATATTTTGTGATTATCAAAACACGAGAAGACCGAATAATGCGAATAACGTTTTTGACATTATTTGTTTTAACAATCTCTCCCTTTTTGATGATTACAAAATATAAACTCATTTTAGGTAAAATTATGTGTTGATAAATTTTTAATGAGTTTTCCCGTTACTTCTCTCCCTTTTTGTAGAATCAAAAAGGTGTCGTCGATGTTGAGGAGAGGTAAAACGAGCATCCTTGAAAGGGAATCGTTGAAGAGATCAACGTAATACAAGCTCCCCCTAGCTAAGTGCTCCCCCTTAATGAGGGCATCGGGGAATCGAGCTATGATGATGTGCTAAAAAACAAGTTAGAGGCAAAACACATGCATATATATGTATATATATATATATATACATATATGTATATACATATATATATACATATATATATATATATATATATATATATATATATATATATATATATATATATATATATATATATATATATATATATATATTGAAACGTTCAAATGAAAAGCCTAAATTTTGTGAGAACGCGAGAAGCAATCTTAACCACTCATTTTTTCTCCTTTAACTTTGATCTAATGCCTAATATTAGTTAACCAACTTTTTGCAAATTTCTAAAATAAATTTTCAAAATTTTTTTAAAAAAATTTCAAAAAATTTAAAAAAAAAAAATTTAAAAATTTTTTTCAAAAATTTTTTTCCGAAAAATTTAAAAATTTTCGAAAAATTTTTTTACCGAAAATTTGTTTTCGAATTTTTTTTTACCAAAAAGCTTTTTTCCAAAAAGTTTTTTCCGAAAAGCTTTTTTGACTCATCTACTTGTTTTTTAGCTATAGGTTGTTAATTCAAATTTGGTTCAAAAGTACTCAATTTCTCATGTTTACCTATAGGTTGTTAAAATAGTTTGCTTCCTGTTCTATTAAGCTAAATTGAGTTAATATGACTCATCTAAACTCTAGTATCTCAGTTTAGTTATCTTTATTCAAATATCCATAAATAAATAAAAAAATAGGCTTTAATTCAAAAATCAGTTATATGAAGATGAAGGCAATGGAGCAGGTTGAATATGCATGCACTTGGGTTAAATGCTTCATGGGAAGCTTAGGATTAGGTTAGTGGTTAGAGTTCTTGGTTCCTAGTGCTTTGCTTGGGAGCAATTTGTAAGCATTTTTCTACTTTACTTGCATTTTACTATAGGTGTGTTTAATTCCTTGTAACTCAGTGATTTTATGTTCTTGTGATGTTCCTGAGTTCAGTTTAGGTTAGAGTATGCTTGTTTATTTGTTTAATCTCAGTTCCATATAAATTACTTGTTTGACTGTCCAAAATGGCCCCATGATGAATCCTGGGAAAATGTTGTTAATAGTTGTTCTTTTATGCTTAAATGAACTAACCTCATCATATTAGACCCTTGGGAATAATTTTCATAGGCTAAATCAGTATAAATCTTTGAAAATCATGTCAGACCCATTTTAAAGGGGTGTTTGGTTTGGGTAGCTTCTGCATGATATGGTTGGCATATTGCTTGCTCATCTGCATTTGTAGTCTCCTTAGGTCATATTAGAGTTAGATAGTCCATAAATTTTGCATCTCAAACACCAAAAGTCAAAATCCACATCCAAGTCCCTTAACAGTTAACTGTTAAGGACTTAAGACCCACAAATCACCATCTCATTGTATAAGTAGGTAATTTAGCCTAATTTAGTTCCATTATAGCTTAAGATAGCTTAAATAATCAGTAAATTAGCATCAAAGTTCAAGAAAGTCAAAATTCCATGTTTAAGTAAAAAGTCAAATGTGCATTTTCTTAGTTTTTGCAAATATGGCATGATTTGTTCTGAATTTTGTGTTACGAGTTAGACCTTGAAACTTGTTTATACTTAAAACCCCCCCAACTCATCTTCAAAATCCCATAGTTTCTATAATTTTGGAAAATTTTCACTGGGCCCCACATAGGATCGAACACACCTGCAGGGGGAGTATTCTCCCCTGCATCAGCAGACCTCAGCCACACCACCACCTTTGGTGGTTGCTGTAGACCACCACAGTGGGATCCACTACCCCATTTCTGGTCCCTTCAACCCCCCTCCTACCCCTCTTCAAGGTTTGACCATTAGTTTGACCTTAGGCATTGTGGACCCCACCTGAAATCAGCCCTTAACCTTGTCCCAATTCTGTCTCAGAAAACAAATATACAAGTGCTTAATTGTGCTTATTTGCTTATTCTGTGGACCCCAGTGGCTTTTTCCAGCTTAATTTTGTCTAATTAACTCATTTGAACCAGAATCACCCATAGTGGGTCCCACTTAAGCTCATTTGAGCTTATTTCTTGTTTTGGTCAACAATAGTCAATTGTCTAGCAAATAAGATTCTACAGTGCTTATTTTTAAGTTCCAAAAAAGTTGTTTTTACAAAAGTTAGTTGTTTTTAGTTGTAAAATAGTTTTCTAAAAGAAAAATCCAGAAAAAAACAAATTAATTTCAAGTGATAGTTTCTATTTAATTTTATTTATCTTTTTATTTTCATTTTTAAATTTTTCATAAGCACTTAGCATTTTTATATTTTTCTTAAATTCCTTTTACCTTAAAGTATTTTTAGTAATTTTATCAGATTTTTATATTATCATTTGGTATTTATTAGATTTAATGTTAGTTTTATTAGTAATTAATTAATATTTAAGTAGTAAATAGCAAAATTAGTTTTTATTAAGTAAGACCTAGTTTTTATATTTTTCCTAGCTTTTATATGTTATAAAATAATTTTAGGAATTTTCTTATAATTTTTACTGTTCATTTTCTATTTTTCTTAATTTAAAATAGTTTAAATTAATTAATAATTAGTATTTAATTAATATTAATTATTAAAAAGTAGGAAAAATATATTTTAAGTTTGAAAATTAGTTTTATAATATTTTAGATTTTTCAAAATTTATTTTTCATATTTTTAGTGTAATTTCATAATTAGTTGTAATTTAGGTTAATTTAAATAATTAATAAGTAATTAGAAAATAGTAATTAATTAATAATAATTATATAATTAGTGTAAAAATTAATTTTAATTTTCTAAAAATTTTCTTTTATCATTAGGATTGTAAAAATGCAATTTTCATATCCGTAGGTATTTTATTTCCTTAAAACTCGCGTTTTATTTTGTACGTTTACGTTATTTAAAACGTGAACGTATGCGTTTTTAGGTTTTAAACGTTTCTGGTTTTTTCAAACTTCTAGTCTTATTCATATAGCTTATTTAATCTATTTCATTGTATAAATCAGTAGTGTAATCAATCTCAAACCCTTTCCGTCTAAATTCACCCGATCACAACCCCGTTTGATAACCATCCACACCTCGTCGGGAAATAACGACCCGGGGAAACCCTATATTCCACGGAGCATTGAGCCTAAGCTGTTTGATCTTGTTGACCATTTACTTGGTCTATTTAGGTTGACTGTTTTGAGCCAATCAAAATTTTGGCGCCGCTGCCGGGGAGGTGTGCGCGCTTTTCTAAACGGTTTTGCGTATTGGTGAATCGGGATATACATCCATTGTATATTTACCACCCTTGTTCATATTATATTCTTATTTTCATATAAAAACAAAACTGTTCCCGAAAACATTTTAAAATCAGTTTTCAATGAACACAAAAACACAAAAACATTTTCATTCTTATTTGTACAAAATGTTTATCCAAAAACCCAAAAATATTCACCTTTACCCTCTCACATCTTTGATTCTTCATTCCTTACCCTCCCAAATCTTTTGATTCTTTCTATGTCTCATCCACACCTTCTTATTTGCCATTGGTGTGGTAATCCTTATAATAGTGGCAATTGCCCCAGCTGTGGCATGGTAGAGTCAGGAAACGGGTCTGTCTATAACCAGAATCCCTATTCCTACCATGACACCACTGATTCATTCCATCAGCTACCACACCATGAGACTCAGCAGTTTTACTGTTGTGAGTACTGTGGTGGTTCACATTACAGTTTTGATTGTCAATCGAGAAACACGCTTGTCTATGAGCAGTTTCCTGATAACAATTATGACTCAAGCACATACAACCCACAGCCACATCAGTGTTACTGTTGTGATTACTGTGGAGGTCCACACTCTAGCTCGGATTGTCAAACAAGGAATCCATTTCCTTGTAACAATTACGACTATTCGTTTTCAGACCCACCTCCACAGTACCAAATGATTCACACAACTCCTCATGATACTGAGCAAGACTTTTTACTAAAGGCTCTTGATATATTGAAAGAACTTAAGGAGGAGTTGGTTACTACATCGTTTCGAGACTCTCGTGAGAAATCTATGGCAGAATTACTTGCTGAAGAACGAGATGCTAGAAACGAATTGAGCATGGAAGAATTGCTAGTCTTAAAACAAGCAGCTATAACACGTGCCAAATTTCGTAAAGCTGCTCTTCTCGACTGTGATGATGATAGTGATAATGAGGACACCCTTGATATCCTTCAATTTTATAAGGGTTCGTCAGATTCATCATTTGTGATTCCTCCCATTGAAAATCAGGGAGAAAATAATGTGATGGAGAAATTACTAGCAGAAGATCAAATGGAACTTGTACAATCCATGAATGCTAGCTCCTCTCATCTCCCTCAGTCTGTTGTTATCACACCCGAAGTTCACACCCACTCTCTAAACATGGGGGATGAGCATCTTAGCACTGTTCCTGATAAGGAATCGGGCGAATTAATAAAGTCTAGTGTTGAGATCCTTGTCCCAATCCCGAGAGAGTCACAGGGAACTTTTGATCAAGTGTGTGATATTCCTTCACCCCGTGATAATCCAAAAGATCAAATTGAGAGTGTCTCTGATTCCAGTGATGATTGTTTATCTTATGGAGACATTGAGTATGTTGATGCATCCCTTCCCCACTCTAATGTTGACTTTCTTCTCGAGGAGTTTGCCGATGAACTCACTCACACCAATCCACTTCCATCGGGATGTGATGATAATCTCTTTGATTTCAAAGATGATATGGAAGAAGTCGAAGCATTCCTTGCCCTAGATAGTTCAACTTCGTATGAAGTTGATGATAACTATCTTGATTCTGAGGGGGATATTCTTTTCCTTGAAAGCTTATTGAATGATGATCCATCACTCAATTCCTATCTCAATACCGGGCTTAGTGATTCAAACACTGATGAAAAGTCTTTATCTTATGAAGACATCAGTGATGTTGATGAAATACCTTCTGAGCCCATCATTGATCACCTTATCATGACTCCTCCGGAGTATGATGGCAAGAAACATCATGATCGGGGGGAAAGATTCTCAATCATGAGAATTTGTATTTCTATGACAAATTATCCCACCCTCCCTCCCGGGATGTTTTCTAACCCTAAGAGCTTAACCAACAAAATCCAAATTCAGGAAACTAAACCTGATCATGAGGATGAGCATCCTTTCATGATTATTCTCATGACCTTCTCGGTGCCTTCCTCTCTTCTTCACTCCTTCGGGAATGAAGATACCATCTTTGACCCCGGCATTTTCATTTACCATTATCTTGAGCCGGGATTATATCTCATCGGTGTGGAACTTTCACGTGCTTCAAATGTTTGTCCAAACATCTTGAATGAAAGTCCGATGGAGATTGTTTCTTCCACATCATGCTTCCCCAAGGACAAATGAATTCGGGGTCGAGTCAAGCGAGCGACTCGGTAAACAAAAACAGTAGCATGTACATAGGGTTTTCACCCTAAGTGTGGGGGAGTTACCCCTACAGTGGTTACTTATGAAGTGAATAACAAAATGGTGTTTTCCACATTTAGCTTGTAATGTTGCCCTTTTACTTTCAAAGAGTCGGCATAATAGCCGAGACTTTGAATATTGAGGACAATATTCATTCTAAGTGTGGGGGGGGGGGGGGTATTCTAGCGAATTTTATCACATTTTACTATCTAGTACCCCCGTTTTTAGCCAAAATCTCAAAAATTTTAAAAAATTTTTTCACTTGAGTTCGAAATTTTTTGTGGTTATCAGTCCGCCATGTCTAAACGACAAAAGGATTGGCTAATCCAGGAGCAAACGGCTCTTGGTAAAGATAACTCAAATCCGTTGATGGCTTGCAATTTGCCCAAAATTGTATGGTAAATCAACTCGCCATATCCTAAAAAGTGAAAGAGTTGGCTAGCCCGCAAGATTATGGCTTGTGGTAAAGGCAGTGGAAAAACCATAATTGGTAATCAGCTCACCAAGATGTTGACTATTCCATCAAGAGTTGGCTAGTCCAGGAGCAAACGGCTTTTGGTAAAGACTAATCAAATCCGTTGACAGCTGGTGGTTTGCTCAAAATCACATGGTTATCAGGTGGACCATAGTTCTTACTTGAATCGATACATCTGGCTACTCCAGAAGTGATGGCTTTTGGTAAAGAGTTTAAAATCCATTAAATTTTCAAAACAATTTATTGCTAGGGACTAGCAATATTTTAGTGTGGGGGATTGATGAGTGCTCAAACACTCATCATTTTTGGTCAAATCTGAACTGCAAAACATACAAAAACACTCAGAAATGCATCATAATACTGAAAATATTTCAAAATTGTGTTTTATATGTTTTAGATGCAAAATGAGTAAAAACAGATGAAAAACGTACAAATTTTGCAAAATTGGCAGTTTCAGTCCCCCAACTTTCATAAAATGTCAAAACTAGTCCATGGTCATTCAAAATATGGAAAATTATCACCAAAGGTCCTTTTAAAATCATAAGTTATCATAATTAGTCCTTTGGTGAAAAATCTCAAAAGTTTTGGAAATTTACATTTTGGTCCCTCAAGTTTCAACAATTGGCAGTTTTGGCCCCTGGAGTCCAATTTTTGTGAAAAAAAGTCAAATATGGTCCTTGGGAATTCACATGTGTCACTTTTAATCCCTGGATGAAAATTTTGAGAAAATTACATGTTTAGTCCCCACAGTTTGAAAATTGACACATTTGGTCCCCGGGAATTTTAAAAGTGGAAAATATAATTTATGGTCCTTGGGTTATTTTGAAGTTCGCAACTTTGGTCCTTATTACATATTTGGGGGAATTTCAGTTTTAGTCCCTCATTTTTGGAATTTTACAAAAATGGTCCTTGTGCCTAATAGTATACCAAACGGACCCTTGAAGTTATTTAAACCCAACAAAAACAAATCCAACCCACACCATAAACCCTATACCCTTTCCCAAGCCCAATCAACCCTGGCCCAATCCCTTTTAAAATAAAAATCCCACCTCCCCGTTTTATCACTATTCCCTCCCACAAACAGATAAATAAAACCTTCTCCTCTCCACTTGGTCCCTGCAAAACTCACCCAATACTCCACCCCCTCCTCCAGCTCACTCAACCCATACTTTTTCCCTTGACCTCACACTAAACCCCAAACCCCATTAATTACTCCTCAATATCTCCAAGTAACCCCAATTGCTTTTACCTGTTTTGCCGCCTAAACCATTTTTAATGGTTGTGATCAAATGAAGACCATCTGATGGTCCAAGAGTGGTGGGAAAGTCATAGTGGGACCCACTGAGCCCTCATCATCCAGTATAAAGGAAGGAGAAGACAGAGAGTAGTAGTAGTATAGTTTTAATTTTAGTTATGTCGAATTAAGAATAATTTCAATTTCAGTGTTCTTTTTAGCCTTACCATTTGTAACCTCAGCTTATTTAATGTAATTTGAAGTTCTATTAATAAAAAATTCCAGTTCATTCTTGTTAATTCAAATTTGGTTCAAAAGTACTCAATTTCTCATGTTTACCTATAGGTTGTTAAAATAGTTTGCTTCCTGTTCTATTAAGCTAAATTGAGTTAATATGACTCATCTAAACTCTAGTATCTCAGTTTAGTTATCTTTATTCAAATATCAAAAAAAAAAAAAAAAAAAAAAAAAAAAATAGGCTTTAATTAAAAAATCAGTTATATGAAGATGAAGGCAATGGAGCAGGTTGAATATGGATGCACTTGGGTTAAATGCTTCATGGGAAGCTTAGGATTAGGTTAGTGGTTAGAGTTCTTGGTTCCTAGTGCTTTGCTTGGGAGCCATTTGTAAGCATTTTTCTACTTTACTTGCATTTTACTGTAGGTGTGTTTAATTCCTTGTAACTCAGTGATTTTATGTTCTTGTGATGTTCCTGAGTTCAGTTTAGGTTAGAGTATGCTTGTTTATTTGTTTAATCTCAGTTCCATATAAATTACTTGTTTGACTGTCCAAAATGGTCCCATGATGAATCCTGGGAAAATGTTGTTAATAGTTGTTCTTTTATGCTTAAATGAACTAACCTCATCATATTAGACCCTTGGGAATAATTTTCATAGGCTAAATCAGTATAAATCTTTGAAAATCATGTCAGCCCCATTTTAAAGGTGTGTTTGGTTTGGGTAGCTTATGCATGATATGGTTGTCATATTGCTTGCTCATCTGCATTTGTAGTCTCCTTAGGTCATATTAGAGTTATATAGTCCATAAATTTTGCATCTCAAACACCAAAAGTCAAAATCCACATCCAAGTCCCTTAACAGTTAACTGTTAAGGACTTAAGACCCACAAATCACCATCTCATTGCATAAGTAGGTAATTTAGCCTAATTTAGTTCCATTATAGCTTAAGATAGCTTAAATAATCAGTAAATTAGCATCAAAGTTCAAGAAAGTCAAAATTCCATGTTTAAGTAAAAAGTCAAATGTGCATTTTCTTAGTTTTTGCAAATATGGCATGATTTGTTCTGAATTTTGTGTTATGAGTTAGACCTTGAAACTTGTTTATACTTACAACCCCCCAGCTCATCTTCAAAATCCCATAGTTTCTATAATTTTGTAAATTTTTCACTGGGCCCCACATAGGATCAAACATACCTGCAGGGGGAGTATTCTCCCCTGCATCAGAAGACCTCAGCCACACCACCACCTTTGGTGGTTGCTGTAGACCACCACAGTGGGACCCACTACCCCATTTTTGGTCCCTTCAACTCCCTTCCTACCCCCCTTCAAGGTTTGACCATTAGTTTGACCCCCCACCCGAAATCAGCCCTTAACCTTGTCCCAATTCTGTCTTAGAAAACAAATATATAAGTGCTTAATTATGCTTGTTTGCTTATTCTGTGGACCCCAGTGGCTTTTTCCAGCTTAATTATGTCTAATTAACTCATTTGAACCAGAATCACCCATAGTGGGTCCCACTTAAGCTCATTTGAGCTTATTTCTTGTTTTGGTCAACAATAGTCAACTGTCTAGCAAATAAGCTTCCACAGTGCTTATTTTTAAGTTCTAAAAAAGTTGTTTTTACAAAAGTTAGTTTTTTTTAGTTGTAAAATAGTTTTCTAAAAGAAAAATCCAGAAAAAAAATTAATTTCAAGTGATAGTTTCTATTTAATTTTATTTATCTTTTAATTTTCATTTTTAAATTTTTGATAAGCACTTAGCATTTTTATATTTTTCTTGTATTTTTAGTAATTTTATCAGATTTTTATATTATCATTTGGTATTTATTAGATTTAATGTTAGTTTTATTAGTAATTAATTAATATTTAAGTAGTAAATAGCAAAATTAGTTTTTATTAAGTAAGACCTAGTTTTTATATTTTTCCTAGCTTTTATATGTTATAAAATAATTTTAGGAATTTTCTTATAATTTTTACTGTTAATTTTCTATTTTTCTTAATTTAAAATAGTTTAAATTAATTAATAATTAGTTTTTAATTAATATTAATTATTTAAAAAGTAGGAAAAATATATTTTAAGTTTGAAAATTAGTTTTATAATATTTTAGATTTTTCAAAATTTATTTTTCATATTTTTAGTGTAATTTCATAATTAGTTGTAATTTAGGTTAATTTAAATAATTAATAAGTAATTAGAAAATAGTAATTAGTTAATAATAATTATATAAATAGTGTAAAAATTAATTTTAATTTTCTAAAAATTTTCTTTTATCATTAGGATTGTAAAAATGTAATTTTCATATCCGTAGGTATTTTATTTCCTTAAAACTCGCGTTTTATTTTGTACGTTTACGTTATTTAAAACGTGAACGTACGCGTTTTTAGGTTTTAAACGATTCTGGTTTTTCCAAACTTCCAATCTTGTTCATATAGCTTATTTAAGCTATTTCATTGTATAAATCAGTAGTGTAATCAATCTCAAACCCTTTTCGTCCAAATTCACCCGATCACAACCCCGTTTGATAACCATCCACACCTCGTCGGGACATAACGACCAGGGGAAACCCTATATTCCACGGAGCATTGAGCCTAAGCTGTTTGACCTTGTTGACCATTTACTTGGTCTATTTAGGTTGACTGTTTTGAGCCAATCAGCCGTGTACGCCATTCTTTCTCTACTCATTGCCATGCGTAGATAATATATATATATATATATATATATATATATATATATATATATATATATATATATATATATATATATATATATATATATATGTATGAATGCACATAACCTAGATACGTCATTAGTTGACTTTCTAGAACTCCAGGAAATTGTTCGTTTTCGAATCTTTTCCTTCCCCTCTTTGGCCCTTTTGAACTTTGACGTTCAACTCGAAAAACCTTTATGTCCACTATTAGAAGACTCATGATGATGAAGGGATGTGAGTTAAGTGGATCAACATAAAGGAAGAACGCCTTCGCACAAGAATGCTATGGATGAAACAAACTCCTTTCTCCGACAAAAACTCATCTACGTCATCATTTCTCAACTCCACCTAATAACCCACCACTTATTCACACCTACACATAATATATATATATATATATATATATATATATATATATATATATATATATATATATATATATATATATATATATACACATATCCACATATTCCCGAACATCTCTCAAATCCTCCATTATCTTGACACTTTGATCATTTTATCCGAAATTGTCAAAAGTACATTTTAATTAACGAAACGTTAATTAAAAATTGTCAAGTACTTCATCTTCGTGCCAATAAACTCTTACGTATTTTTGATATATTAAAAATCTAATTATATACGTATAAATATGTTTGTTGCAGAAACTAAAACCGCGAATATTCAAAATTTAAAGGGCGGCCCCCTTAAAGATTAAGATGACCGGCTTGTTATCGAGGGCGGTCCCCTTAATGTTTAAGGGGGCCGGCCTACTGTAACTTTCAAAATCGTTTTCCATCTTAAATCCTTTCCCAAACACTCAATTTGTTCATATTTTCTCCACTCACCTCTGCTGTGAACGAACCAAAACAACCAAAACCACTAAAATCCTTCACCAAATCACCAATCCAGGGTTGTTTCGCAAAGGGCAATGTGACACCCCCAAAATTTTACAACGCAGCGGAATACCAATTTGGGTGTCACTTCATAGTTCATACACACAAGTTACATAAAAACGACCTCAAAAGAGACGTTTAATAAAATGTCACATTCAATTTGATAAATCAGAGTACAAAGGTCCCAACAATTTCTATTTAAAAGTTAAGTTACAAGAATTAAAAACATGACACATATGTATATTTTAAAGATAAAAAGTTATCGAATGTGTAGAAAACAAGTCCTTCAATATTTGATATCCACGCGACTCCGATTGCTCCCAATGCTCAGCTAGCAAATAATACCTGAGAAAATACATGCTAAAAAGTCAACATAAAGTTGAGTGAATTCATAGAGTTTAATATGTAATCAGTTGAATACAAGTATAATTCATTATAAAAGACATATAACAAATACATGTCGGGAAATAAGATTTATAGCATTGAGCTCATGAAACCGAACCTTGACCTAGTTTAATAGTGCCCCGAAAAGGGTAAGATTTGCCATTTACCACAACCTCTCAATATTATGTGACCGTTGAAAGGTGAGCGCTACTCACTCGGCCAAGCCCGCCAAGCCTAATATGCATATTCATAATACCAGCATTTCCCTACGGAATTAACGGTTCATGATGGGGACTTAATTGGCAAGAAATACTCAATGTCTGATGTCTATAAATCATGTAATTGGGTCAAGCATACCAAAAAGAAAACTACTTGTATTCGGTTTGTAAAACTAGCATGTATCCCCCTCGCGAGGTTTATAAAACGTTTAAATAAGTAAAGGCGAGGCTATGAACTCACCTTAAGCAACGAAACAAGGATATGATACAGATGTCGGAAGAAACAAGAAATCCTAAGTACCACCTAAAAGAGATGGCGTAACTTAGAAAAGTAAAGAAATACTTAATATATAAAAATAACAAGTTATAAGTTATGTTTCGTAATGAACTATGGCATTGCACTAATTTTTATCAATACAAATTTACCCAAAATGTGATGAGGACCTGGTCTAATATACACCAACACATGTATCCACTTTCAAAACTTATAATCCAACTTAGTTAGTGTTTATACATTCATTCTTAAGTTTAAAACGATGTACTTATTCAAATTTCAGAATTTACCCCGACTACCCGAACCTATAGTTTAAAATCCGTAAATGGTATAGACGTGAGGTTTTCGTCTATTAATAGCTTATTGAGTCCACTTTCCAGATTTGTGGGTCTCATTACCCAAAAAGTTGCAAAACCTAAGTGAAAACACCAAAATGCCCTCCATTGTCAATACCGTTAATTTCTAGATTTTTACCGCTTCACCAAATTGGTTCTAGGTCCTAAACCGTACCTCCTGATACGTCAAGACCAGTTAAAATTTTTAAGTTGGCTCAATTCCTAGAACTTTCATGTTTACCCAAACATAGCTTACTGTGCAAAAAATTTGACTTATACCCAAACCAAAATCAGTGTGCAGAATTCGACTAGTTGAGGCAAAATGACCGTAGCTCGCTAACCGGACATCGTTAGACCTTGATTCCGGCGGCCACGCGAAGCTAAAACATATTCCTACAACCCCATTAACTTTCCCAGGCCTTCATAAGCCAAAAATATTTCGTATTATGCTAAAAAATGTACAGGTCAGAATCTGTCTTAAATACCTCATTTCAAAATCAATCAAATCAAGTTTCTAACTTACAATCATTTGTACAATGCCATATTTGATCACTTCTCACACTTATAACATTAATAAAATGTATTTTTCCAGAATCAAGATCAAAATTGCATTGCCAAATTAAAGAAGAAAAATGAAAAATCAAGAGATTAAACTTACAAAAAGTGATAAATCACTAATAACCTTTCTAGGACTTGGATTGAAATCGACCCTAATGACACCAAGACTAGTGAAATCTTCAATTCAACCTTCAAAAATGATTACCCACTTGATTAAGCCAAGCCCTAATCAAGTATTGAAGAAAAACACCAAGAAACTCTATGGAAACTACAAGAAAATGTTATAAACTTCGAATCAAAACACCATCTTTTGCAAGGACCTTCAAGAGGATGTTGTGGAGAATATTTTAGTGTTGAAAAATCACAGAGATGAGGGTGTGGTGATGGTGATTCGTGGCAGCAAGTGAGGAGGAGAGGGAGGAGAAGTTGGATGGTTTAGTTTGGTGAGGTTTGCATGTCTTGGGAAGTAGAAAAGAAAGGTGTAATATTGGTTTTGACATAACCAAGGGAGTCTTATGTGTATGTCCGGTTTTTGGTTCAAAAAGGAGGGGAAAAACATTTTATTTATTGTAAAAAGTTAAGTAAATAAAGTGTGTATGATATGTATAAGTGTTGGAGTGATTATGAAAGGTAATGAGTAGTATTTAGGGGTTTTAAGTGGTAAATTGGAAAGGTGAAGAGTGGTGAACGACCAAAGCTTGAAAAATAAAGGTAAGGATCAGCGTTTATTAATATTTGATTAATATGTGGTGTATTAGTGTGTTTGTGGGGTTTAAATTAGGCGTACGGTCTTAAAACCGCGAATTACGTAGTACCGGGTGACCTGAAAACGTGAACTTTAGAAAAGTGCTATAAAAATATTATGAAGTTGTTATGAAGTGTTAAAATGGCCAATTTTAATATTTCATGAGAGCCTTGGGTTTATCGGAGTGTTTAAACGTCATTAAAAATGAAACCGTGAGTCGAAAACACGTTTGGTGACACCGGTTCTTGATAAAAGTGATGTAAGCTATAAAAATGACACGGCAAGTATAAAAATCATTTGTAAACATGAAATAGTTTAAAAATTCATAAATATGTAAATTATCATAGTCTATGGTTGGTTCACTTTGTTAAAACCTTAAAACGTAAATTTAAATCGGGTAAAACGTAAAGGTGCAAGGTTTACGTAAAAATGGAATAATTGAAAAGTGACTTTTAAAATAGGGTTGTAAGAAAACAATGATGCATAAAATGTGTAGAATGGACGTAGTCTAGTCGTGGTTGAATGAATTGAACGTACACGGATAACTTCCGACGAAGTTAATTAGTTAAAATCGAATCGTTGAATAATAAACTATTAAAATAAATGACATGAACTTTTAGAAATGTCACAGGCAAATACTAACCAAATGTATAGCAACATATTTTGTAAGTTTTTCAACATACATTTCATCACATTTCATTCAATTTAGTGTCAAATCAATAATTAGGTATTTTATTAAAATTCATTTTAATCCGAATTTTAGTTAAATTGAAGTTAGGAATTGTATAACCAAATGCTTCCCATAGGATTAGAATGTAGAATTGCAACACAAACTAAGTCTAACACATCATATTGTCAAAATCTTTAATCGCCCATAAACCCTTGTTAATATCATTCTTCAAAATGCACATTGTTGATATAACTCTTAAAAACTAGTTAAAACTTACCACATTGTAATGGTTTAATGTTTTAAAACTATCAAAACATACTTTTCAAATCATTGCAAAAAGTTTCATGAAGACAACATGGGCGTTTGGTTCATGAACAAATCATACTTATATGAATTTATTTAAAACTTAAAACTAGTTCATTAAACTTACTAACATAATTCGAGTCTATAGAAGTCATTAAGATATATAATCAATATATATATATATATATATATATATATATATATATATATATATATATATATATATATATATATATATTGATGTTTTAGGCGATATTCATCTAGTTAAGGAAGCGTTTGGTTTAACTTGGAAAAAGATATTTTGAAAACTAAAATTTATATTTTCACTTTTAAACAAGCTTTATATTAGTCAAACTCCTAAGAGATAGTAAGATATATAACCTAATATATATCTAGCCAAATTTCGAAATGAATTATGATATCTAAAGTGATGTTTGGATAGTATTGATATTATATCGAACCTACTCCACAACTACACTTTGACATCATAAGATACATTTTAAACGAGTTTAAAATTAAAAACAAGGAACATTGTGAAACTACTTCCTAGGATATTTTTTTTGGGTAGAAGTAGACTTCCGTTCCACATGTATTGCATATAATTTTATATATATATATATATATATATATATATATATATATATATATATATATATATATATATATATAACATATGCATGTTAATTATTTTTGTCTTAATTTTATTTTTCTTGTTATATTGTTTAGGTGAAAATGCCTAAAACCACGGTTGGTGATGTTTCAAAAACCAAACAATACATTCCTCAAGTTTCCTCTACTCCCGGCATGTCTCCCGCCGTTGCATGTTACTATCGTCCAATTGAAAATAGAAACATTCACGAGGGTAGAATTGTCGATCCATCCTACTATGAATCTGATCAAATCGAACGAATGTTCACCAATATCCGTCTTGATTGTCTTTTCAAAATCAACGAACCAATCATTCCTCGTTTTGTTCTCGACTTCTATAGCCAAGTGACGGTGCAAACCGATCCCTATGGCCATCTCCTCATTTCTTTCATGATCCAACCTCAATTTATCACTCTTACTCTTGCTCAATTTGGAGAAATCCTCAGAATCCTATACAACGGCCAAGCCGTATACTCTAATGAATGGGATCTTTCCTCACTTGAGCGAAATCATCCTCAGGATGGTCCATACTATTCTGAGATTCCTAGTACTGAAGACATTCGTCGACTGCTTGAACTAGAACGTGGTACGACTAGTCGCAAAATCAAGTCGAAGAATGTCGATATTCATAAAAATCAAATTCTTCTCAAAGAGCTAAGCCCCGACATGAAAAATTAGGAAGAACTCATTCGCGAAAATGCGTTTGGTACCGGCGGTCGCCGTGATCATCTCATGGCTAGCATCGCTCACATGTTGTATTGTGTAGTTGCAGAAGAAAACTACAATCTGGCTTATCTCTTTGTCCATCGAATCATGACTGCCAAAAACACCCCAAATGCCAATCTTCCTTATGGTATGTTCCTCACTCGACTTTATCGTCATGTCATGGAACATTACCAAGATCTTCGAAATGATTACTATGTGAAAATTCATCCCACTTTGAACCAACTCACTCTTGTTCGTACTCGTCGTTCTCGAAGTGACAAAGGAAAATCTCGTGGTCCTTTGTTTTCTATGCCTCGTGTGATGATAAGGAGGAAAACACCTCGCGTGTTAGTATCCCATATCCCACTACCTTTGTTGATGATCTCCCTGATCTTGATTATACCGATTATCAAATTCCTCTTCCTCATGAGCGTACCGATGAACTCCTTTTCACCCGTCAAACGTCCATAATTAACTGACAACAACAAATGCATGAAGAAGTTAGAGGAGGATTCAAGTCCGTAGGAAAGATGTTCAGGAAGATGATGGGCAAGAAGAAGAAGTAGAGTTGTTGATGTGTTGCTACTTTATAATATTATTGCTCTATTAGACATTTGCATGTTTTATTTGTCCGATTTATTCGGAAATACTTGTGCTCCTTCATGTTTGTCTCTTGATTGTTGCTTAGGCTTTAACTATTATCATGCTTGGACCTTGATTATAACTTTATGCTAAATTTATGATTCTTTTAATTTGGCTTATAATATATTAGTTTGCATGCATGATTTGTTATTTATGCTTATATTTCATCATTTCTAGAGTATATGCTTCAAATAGAGCTTGCTGGAAACACACATTTGAAAAACCACCAATTTCTGCAAATTTTTGGTTTCTGGTCACCTGGGAAAACACCAGATGGGCGGCCCCCTTAATTTTCTTAGGCGGTCCTCTTAATCATTAAGGGGGCCGGCCTATAATTAAGGGTACCGGCCATCTGGAACTGTATTTACTATTTTCTTTTTGGATCTTGTGACCTCCTTCTCTAGTATCAACTACCATTTCTCCTTATAACCCAACTGATTTTAGAATCTCCTTAAACCATTTCAAAAACATACCTAAATCAACCATTTCCATACTATAAATTCCCTCCAAATAAACAATCTTCATCTCATCATCCATCATCTCTTTCAACCTAAACCATCATGTCTCCACCAAGCACCTCCAACTCTAAGGCCTCAAAGAAACAAAAGATTGTTATCATCCCTCCAGAACAACTCTTCATTGACTTAACTAATGAAGACAACACAACTCCATCACCTCCACCTAAATGCTTATCTCCAAGTGCACCTAATGCACAATCCAAAACACCTTCCACTCATGGAAATTCCTCATCCTCCATACCTTCAACCTCCTCAATCAATGACTACATAAACTCACACTTTTCATCACCACAAGCATCATCACCAAATCCTACACAAGAACCTCTTTCCACCCATCTTACCATCTCACTTTCACCAATAACACAACTTGATGCTCATATCTCATCTCCACCAATTACACCACCATTCTTTGTCAATCCTATACCTTGGAGCTTACTTGAAGCTCATGGTGATACTTGCCTTTGTTGCATCCACAACCGAATCATAATCTTTGGTCTTAGAGATGAAATTCAACATATGTTTTCATATATTGAACACTTGCTTACCAACCCACCACCACCACCTCCTCCACCATCCTCACCAATTATTCCACCACCACAATCTTCACCCATTTCTCCGCCATCACCATCATGCTCTCCAAATTAAGCATATGCTATGCTTAATAAATAAAGCTTTTACCACCCTTTTGTTTGCAAGCTCTATGAAGCCCATGTACTCTTTGCATGATGGAGTACTATTCTAGTTATTATTTCATCTAGTTGTTATTCTATTTGTAATCTCTTTTGATGCTACATGTATTGTTGTGTTTTTACACAACTTTAGCTTTAATATGTATGCTTTTATTTAATGATGCTTGTTTATATTGTTGTTACTTTATATATAATTGCATGTATATACTTGTGATTCTAATATTTTTGTCTTGCAAGCATTCAATAGCTCGTCTTCTTGGTGCCCCCGAACGAGGGGGAGTACACATCAAGGGGGAGTTTTCATCCCGTCAATATTTCACGATTGAAAATTGTCGGCAAAACCTTTTTGATTCTACAAAAAGGGGGAGAAGTAAATATAAACTCACTAAAATACTTGTTTAAAAACTAATTTTTGATTCAATGAGTTTAAGTTTTGTAATCATCAAAAAGGGGGAGATTGTTGATATAAATAATGCTTAAAAATGTTATTAATATTTCTCAATAACTCTACGTTTTGATAATCACAAAACTAAAACTAAATTAAGTCAAGATTATGACGTAAACAAGTATTTAGTAACAAATATTTACTTATACAACTAATATCACTTAAGGTATGCATAAACTAAGCATCTTATGCATTACATGATTAAAGGAAGTATTTTCTTAACACAAAACATTTTATAAAATGACATTAACATTTTATATATTTTAGTAAATCATTTTTGGTAATGTTTTATTAAACCACAAAGATATGATTTCAAATTTCCAACCAAAAAGGCAAAATCTCTCCAGAAAAACCTTCCCCACAAAAAGACAAACAAACCCAACGTTCTGGAGGGGGCGGCCCCCTTAATTCCTGGGTGGCCCCCTTAATGATTAAGGGGACCGGCACGCTCCAGAACAGTATTTTTGAGCCATTTAAATACTGGTTCATTTCACAAATTTTTCTCACCTTTTTGCACTCAAAACTTTCTGATCTCATCTCCATTTCTATCCCAAAATCCTTTGATCATATAATTCATAAGTCTTTGTTTCCAAGTGATCCAAAGCTTCATTCACACAAGTGCAAAAAGAAGAACACTCCTCAACATCCACAAAATTGTAGTAGTGTTGTGATTAGTTAGTATCATCTTGTAGTAGTGCTAGATATTTGTAAAGTGTTGTGTGAATTAGTTGATTGTAGACATTAGGTGTATTGTAAAGTAGTGTAGAAGTTGTAAATTAGTTGTGCATAGAAGAAGGTGTGAGGTAGACAAGAAGTAGAAGTTGTGAAGCCATCGTGAAGAACTTGTGAAGGTGTGAAGTCGTGAAGAAATTGTGAGATTGGTTCTAGCTACGATTAGAACTCGACATTTCGCTTAGTGTCGTTAATAGGTGTAAGCCAAGGTGTGTAAGGTTTCTCCTCTATAAGGAGTTTGTTGACATAGTGAAGAAAACTCTCGAGTGTGGTATTCGGGGAGTGGAGTAGGGTAAGGAAGGTGTCCTTGTAGCCGAACCACTATAAATTCACATGTTGTGGTTTGATCTTTCTATCTCTATCTTTATTTCATTTCATTACTATACTTTCATTATTTGATTATACTTGTTTAGACTTGCTCACACTTGTTGACATTTGAATTCACGTAAGATCGAATCAAAGTTTTTATAAACTACAAAAGATTTTGAAAATAAATTTAAAAAGAGAGTAAAACTATTCAGCCCCCTTCTAGTTTTCCACAGGTTGAATAATATTAGCCATTAGATCAAAGCTAAAGAAGGATAAAACGAGTGGCTAGGATTAGTTCTCGCGTTCTCACAAAAATTAGTTTTCTCACATGAATGGCCTTATATATATATATATATATATATATATATATATATATATATATATATATATATATATATATATATATATATATATATATATATATATATATATATATATATATATATATATACTACATATAAATCATGAATGACTCTCTCTCCAAAATTTTAAGACTTACAAGAAATTAAGCATGGTTTACAACACTTTAATGCACCCAATTTTCAGAATTACAGCAAAGTAAGCATATAGTACAACAAAATAAAGCGTAGTGTCATTTTAAGACCAAAATTCTATCAAACAACATTGATGTTATTAAAAATACCCCTTCACTAAAAAGTACAATCATTTAAGCACTATTTAAAATAGCTGCAACCAATTTTCAGATTTACAACAAAATAAGCATAGTGTACAACAAAATAAGCATGATGTAATTTTCAACTTACAACATTAATGCTATTAAAGTGTTCAATGTTATTAATGACTATAATGACTACTACTTACAAGAAAAGAAACATAGTGTACAACACATTAATGCACATAATTTTCAGACGTACAAGACAAGAAGCATAGTGTACAATAAAACACCACATTAATGCTATTTAATGTAGTCAATTATTTAACTGATTAAGAACACCCCTTACATAAGAAATACAAATTACAGCCAAATTAAACAAATTATCAAGAAATACAATAATAAAGCACATTATACAAATATTCAAGCCCCAAGCGGGCAACGGGCCAAATGTGTTTGAGCCCGAACGGGCGCTGACCAAACGGGCTCGAGCCAGAACAGGCACGGGCCAACGAGTTCGAACTTGAACGGGTACGGGCTATACAAAATTCTTGATCTGTAAATTTATTGTCAAAAAAAATAATAAACTAAAATACATTATTCATCGAAAAAATTTATTTCAGGGTACCCGTCGTTGCAACGCGCGGATACCCTGCTAGTGTGTGTGTGTGTGTGTGTATATATATATATATATATATATATATATATATATATATATATATTTAAAAGAATATTGAGAAATGAGATGAATGTAAATGTGAAATCAAGAAGGTAGAACATGAATCACATAGACAATCAGAAAAAAAAATCTAAATTTTGACTCTTACTAGGGACGGTCCCTTAAGGATTATGGGACCGCTGGTCCAATAAGGGACCGCCACCAGAAGGTGACTAGGTTGGCGGATGTGTTGTGATTTCAACAACTTCCCATTTTTAAGGTTGAATAATTTTAGTCCATTTTCAAGTCAACCATGACACATATCACAACATGTTAATCATAATTCAAAACAAAATCGTTCATTCATTCATAACAAGTGCATACAAGAGCATCCACTCATTAAAAAGCATGCAAGATGAACCATAGTCATCACATTACTAAGATAACATTTAAACTACGTTAATTAACCATCAACTAGTACAACAATCTATTTCCCAAAGCATATCATTCATGAATAACACATAGTTCTAATACATCTCATTAAACTAACTTGGAGTTCTATTTTCCTGGAGCATACTTTATCCATGGCTTAACCCTCCTGAGTTATTAAACTAGGCATGTGGGAATAACTAGTTGGATGATGGTGATTGAGGTGGTGGCGGAGCCAATGGTGGCATTGAGGCAAGAGGAGTTGGTTGAGTTTTGTTGGGATAGAAGGTACTCAAGATATCCAAACATGTAGTGAAGATCATGTCTAAGAGAAGAGATGAGATGGAAGTTATGATAACAACATGAACAACCCATGGTGTGGTTGTTTACAAAGTTGTAAGGAATGGAATTGTTAAGGATTGAAGATGATGGTGGAGTTGTAGGAGTGTTTTCCAAAGGTCCATTTGGTGAAAGAGTTAGAGAGGTATTGGGTGGTGGTGGATGTGATATCCTTGGAGGAGGAGACATGTTTCCAAGGAGGTTTGGAAGTTGGGATGATGAAGCAATTTGTGGACTAGGAGAGTTTGATGTGTTGATGGAATAAGATGAGTTACTCACAAATGGTGTGCAAGCACCCGAACTAGATTGAGTGAATAAGAGTGATGAGTTTTTGATGAATGATGTGAATGGTATTGAATTGGGTCTTGATGATGATGTTGAAGTGCCTTTGATGGAGGGAGTTTCAAGAGATGCATTTGGTGCTTGAGAAGATGGGTTATCATGAGTGAGGTCAGTTAGGTTTCTTTGTGGTTGTGTAAGGTTGAGTTTAGGTCTTTTGTTTGGTAGGGATAAAGATGTTGAAGGAGACTCATTGTGGAAGATGAAGATATAGATGATGGAGATTAGTGTGATGCATGGGTGTTTAAATAAACAAGAGGGATTATGGAATGGGTAAAGCATGAATTAGGAGATTGTAAGCACATACAAATGTTTTGCTAATATAAGAAATGGTGATGAAAATCATGCAATAGGGGATCAGGTTTGCAAGAAATGAGAAACAGTGCAGTAACCCGTGACCTGAGGCTGACGGTCCCTTAAATGTTGGACTGTCCTTTATTGTTAAGGGACCGCCATTTTGATAAGGGACCACCGGCAGTAGGATCTCAAGTTTCAGCCCAGTTTTTCCTTTTCAGCAAAACGACACCTTCAGACTAATCTAGTGAAATACATATCAGCATAAACCTTTGTAAACCTATCTAATGTGCTAGTTTAGCAAGTAGGCATGCAACAAGTAATTATATTAAGCTAACAATTGATACAAAGATCTTATTTGATGATGAAGTAATGAAACGATCACCTAGTGTCATCAACAAACAGTTAAAGAACAAAATAGCAGTTATACAAATACATGATAAAGACGTTCTCCACAAACAAATGATATATTATGATAAGCTTCTACTTTTTCTTCCCCAAAAACTTGCGAAAACCCTTACCAATTGACTTCCAAGCAGCTCGACTTTTATCCCTTAACTGATGTTGCATGTTCATGATTTGGGTTTGGCGTGCAGAAAAGTTGTCAAGGTTTCGATCCTCAGGAGGAAGATCATGAAAGACTTGTGGATACCCAGATGGTAGGGAGTTGACATAGGTGACTGGAGATGGGGTACTATCATGAGAAATTCCTTCATCAGGGAACACATCATCGTCATCGTTGGGATTAGATGATGGTCTATGAGCGAAGGAACTTGAACCTACCGACCTTCTTGACCTGTAGTTTGACCTAGTCCTAAGTTCTGGACCTGCTGATCTTCTTGACCCATGATCGGATCTAGTTCTACGTTCTAGATTGTGGGTTAGAGGAAATATGACATGGTCAACTCTAGCATAATCAACATTCCTAAGGTGAGGGTAGTGATGCATGACATGACGAAAAAGACGAGTCAACAGCATGCCGTACGGCAAGATCATAGGGGGTTTGCTACGAACAAATTCCATTTTCTTGGCCATGTAATATGCAAGGTTATAGGGGACGGTGAAGGCAACACAGTAGAGTATGTGACTAAGACAAGCAGGGACGTGATCACGATTTCCTCCAAGACAGAAAACATTCTCGCGAATTATTTCAGTCATAGGTTTCATGTGATCAACAATTTCCTTTGTTAGGATTTGATTTTCACTGACAAGAACAAGAGCCCCTCGGTACAGTCGATATTCAGGTCCACTTCCATCATTTTGAACTAAGGCTCTTATCTGTTCTCGAGATGGAGGGATGGTGGCGAATTTTCCATAAGAAGGAGAGCTCCTAGCAAGAGCATCAAGGTTCCATTCAGGAGTGAATGTACAGTGTCCTTCAGTGGGAACGCCAAGGGCTTGACCGAATACATGGAGAGAATATGAAATCAATTGATTTTGGATGGTGAAGTTAACGTAAATTTCACCTTCAAGATCAGAAGTTAAGTTAAGAAGACTATAAAACTCAAGGAAAAATTGTGGAATGATTTTCTCATCGACTTTATAGATACAGTCAAGGTTGACAAGCTGGAACATAGAATTTAAGTAGTTCATGTCGTTATAGTCTGCATAGACCCGAGGACACTCATGAAAATATCTAGTTTCCACATTTTCAAAAGCTTCCTTAATGGGTGATGGATAATAATCTGAAATTTTAGGAATGTAATCACGTGTGTTTTGGTGGTCAAGACCGATGGGTTTGGGCATGTTTCACCTATCAACAATAAATATATAATTAGCTTGAATCTAATATTGATTTGGTTTTGACATTTTGGAAAACAAACATTAATCATTTAGAGTTCATATTTGACTTCATTAGTATGTATTAACAATGTGAAACTAAGAGGTTGTTTCAAACCCATTTTCCTATACGGGGATTATCATGTTTTTAAAGTATTATATGAAGTTATATCTCATTTATTAATGTAAGCATCAATAAGTCAATTATTAGTAATGTAATGTTGAGATTAGAAAGTGAGAAGTAAACAAAATTGATAATCCCCTTAAATCTAATGGAATGATCCCTAATTATGAAATAAGAAAAGATTAGATAAGGGTGACTTACAATTAGTGTTTAGGAGTGATTATTAAACTTGGATTTGAAACCTTGAACTTTTATGGTAATTTTGGAAGTGTTCTTCGTTGCCTTTTTAGAGATAAGGGTTAAAATGAATTTTGTTTGGCTATGAGCAAAAGAGAGAACTGTATAGTTTGATAGAAAATCCAGACGGTCCCTTATTGATGAGGGACCGCCTAGAGATCGGGGACCATCGGCAGAATGTTGTGTGGTTTTGACGATTTTTGTTGTTTTTGTTAATAAGAGAAATCTTTGGTTCCAAATCATTTTAAAAAATGACTCTTTGTATTTTAAGACACGAAATAGACTCAATACTCACGAGTAAGCTTAAGGAATGGGTATGGAATTGAATTGAGACAGAAGAAAAGGAAATGACTCGATACACTTGAATAAGGAGTGGATTTTGAATAGAAACAGAAGAAGTGGAAGTGTAGCATGTAATCTGAGGTTCAAGGACGAGACTTGCATCGAGGTAGCTAGAAGTCAATCATGTCATTTATAATAAAAAGTCATAGACGAGAACTAGACGAAAGATAAAGAGTGAAGCTAGTGTGCATTGTCTATAGTGATTGATTGACGAAAGTTTGATATTAATAATGGTTGTGGTATTGGCATACAAAAATCATCTAGTATGCAAGCAAGTAATACCTAATCACATAGTCACATAATCATATAGCAAACACTCAAATAGCAAGCATGATAGTCAAGGTTGTAAGAAAACTTATCTTGGCCTCTAGCTATCCTTAGTAACACACAACTGTAACACCCCCATTTTTCACTGATCGCAGTGGATAAAGTGTTTGGGGTATTACTCATAGAAACAAAGACAAGATAATAGAAAACGACTCGAAAAGAGACGTTTTTGAAAAAGGTGTTATCATTCATTTATTCATCAGAGTTTTTACAGTAAAAGATGTACTTTTACCAAAAGAGAGGTCCCTAAGATATGTTTTATGACACAAAACTGATGAATGATAACTATTCTGGACGTCCTCATGTCCAGTAGTTCTCCGTGCCAGGGTTCCTATAGTGCCTAATTACCTAGGATAACATGCTAAAAAGTCAACACGTATGTTGAGTGAGAGTCATAGGTTTAAAAAGTTAAAGTATAAATACAAGTTCCATAGGGTTCAGCTTACCCTATGTGTGGAAAAGTGTTAGTGTTAGAAGGTATATTGCACTAAGCTCATGAACCACACGTTAATGATTCGGATCATGGGGTCTGCAGACCAAACTATGAGGGGATGAGCAGGATAACTTGCCCAAGTTAAACCTTCAGTGAGTTCAAATATAGTACTTATTGGTACCACCTAGTGGGGTGTTAATACCAACGGAAGTTGTCAAACTCCAATAGATCTATCAACTATATTCGCGTTCGCGTTGGAAAAATATCCCAAACGATTAGATTCATGAATTTTGGTTATGTAATGATGGCAGTTAGTTTACTCGTGCAATAACCAGAGAAAAGACTTGTATTTGGTTTTAAAGCATGTATCCCCCTCACAAGGTTTGTAAATCATTTAAAAAGCATTTAAAAGGTGTGAGGCTATGAAAACTCACCTGAGTCTCTAGATAATTAAAGTAGGGGTTTAGACAATTCACTCACGTATCCTGGGGTAGTGCGGGTGTGCGTATGTCAAGTCTTGGTCTAGGTTTTCTTAACTAATTACTATTATGTTTTTATATATAACATAACACCGTTCGGGCCATTGTAATTCAGAAGTATATGACTTCTCACATGAAGCTCCCTACTATTGTATTATGTGATCAGCATAATACCGTTCGGGCCATCATAATTCAGAAGTTAATAATCCTACACAAAGCTCCCTATTATTGAGTTATGTTGTTATTAGGGTTTAGTTATAACATAACACCGTTCAGGCCATCATATCGCAGAAGTATATGCAATAATCGTTCGAGGAGTCAGGGCACTTTAATTCGTAAACCCAACAAACTCGTCAAAACAAAATATCCACATAGTACTCCTCGCATGAAGCTCCCTAGTATTGTGTTATGCTTCTAACTTAAATAGGTTTTTATATTTTTATGAAAATAGTCCATTTTTACCCTTTATATATATATATATATATATATATATATATATATATATATATATATATATATATGTATATGTATATGTATATATATATATATATATATATATATATATATATATATATATATATATATATATATATATATATATATATATATGTATATATATATATATATATATATATATGTATATATATATATATATATATGTATATATATATACGTTTTCTACCCTAAACTTATAAACTTATAGCAAATAAGCATATAACTTTCTAACTATTGCATATTTAGTCCCTATACTAACATATTTTAAAGAAATGATATATATGGTTCCTAAATTATACTAATTTTTAGTATTTACTCTATTTACCCTTATATTTACAATATTTGCAGTTTTAGTCCTTTTAGTTTAATATTTGTTTTAATAGTTTATTTTAGGGTTTAATATATTGCAAATCTAGTCCTTACACTATTATCTTCTAGGAAATGTCAAAAACAGTCCCTAGATTTTATAGTTTCAGGAATGTACAATATATACCCCTATGCATGTAATATTTTGCAAAACTAGTCCTAAATGTGTGTAATTCTTATTCTCGCATAGAAATCTAGTTTCTAAGCTTATAAATAACTCATATAAGTTCAAATAAGCCACATAATTCAGATTATATCAAGTAAATATGCTATGTAACACATAAGCATGCAATTCGACTTATAACTAGGGCTACGAAAGAAAACATGCATACAAGGCAATTTAATGGCTATCCTAGGGTCTCTAAGTCTTATACTATGTATCTAGGTCTATTCTAAAACTATTTATATGTAAATTAAGGGTTACCTAGGTCGGGGGAGGGCTGAACGAGGGTTTCTAGGGTTTCTAGGGCTCGCTCGACTTCAAACCACAACACAACTCGACCAGAGCTTCGTTATTCACTTCCTACTGCTTCTAAAGGCTTGTTACTATAGAAATGTGAGGTAGAGAGGAGAAGGAGAGGTGTGAAGAATAAATGAGGGAGGGAGTGGGTATTTATAGCCCGCGTAGAGGCGGTTTGGGTGAAAACGGGGTGTAGGTGTCATGGAGGAGGAGGGGGAGTAAGCAAGGCTAGGTGATGGTGTGGCAGGTCTATAGCGTGATGAGGACGAGCTATAGTAGCTAGGGGGCGGAGCTAGGGCCGGTTGTGGTGGATAGAAGCCGAGAAAGGCGGTTAGGAAGAAAGGGGTGACAAGGAGGTGATGCACCTCCTAGCTTGGGTTCTTGGAGGTGCTAGGGTGCTAGCTTAGTATTAGGGAGGTGCTAGGTTGGTTGCTTGTTCATTTTAAGGTGCTTAAGTAACATGGTTTAGGTGTTTAAGTCTAATTTTAATCTAGTTTTGTTTAATAAGTGTTTAAGGTTTTATCTATGTTTTAGTGTCTTATTTAAGGTCCTAATGATGTTTAGTAACTATTAGTAGCTTATACTAAGTGATGGTAGCTTATGGTAAGGATTTAACCTAGTTTAGACCTAGTTTCGGGAAGTTATGACCTAATTAAGGTTTTGGGCTTATATGACTTGTACCTAAGTTTCTAGTGGTTGTACTATGTCCTAAGGGTTCTAATATATTAGAAGGCAACTATTAGAACTTATATCTGAGTCCTAGGCACTTTTCATGTAAGTTCAGATAAGCAGTTAGGGTTTTAAAACTAACTGGAAACACATAGGTGCATTTAGGGTTTTCTAGCAAGTATGGGGTATTATAGTACTAGTTTTCTTAGTGAAAATATGTTTATTACCTTGACTTGACATACCAGGATGTTTACCTTAAGTAAACATAGTAGTGGTTGGCATAGATGGATACGTGAGCTTGTCTGAAGGTTAGTTAGGTTATAATAATATATTAAAGAAAAAATTTAGCTCGGGAAAATCCTATAGGCATTTCTAATCCTAGTATGCTCTAATAAGGGCCTAAGTTAAGTTAATAAGGCATTTCTAATCTTAGTGTGCTAGTGAGGGACTAAGTTAAGTTAATAAGGCATTCCTAACCTAAGGGGAAGTTAGTAGATTGTGACAACAACCAAAACATGTGTTGTTGGTGATGCAAGACTAGATGATACTCATTTGGTAATTCGACCTTATGGATAGTTATGCATTTGGTTTGGTAAATCAACCATTTGATTAGCTTCATACTTAAGGCGCGTAATGTCTTCTTCGCTAGCTATCCACATTACACATTATAACCGCACATTGTCTTCTTTATTATCAATACTTCGAAACAAGTAGATTGGTACACCAACTAGGTTTCTTAAGAAATCCTTGTCGGCAACATTACCTACAATAAAGACATTCAAACTAGTAGTACATGATTATACTTAAACTAAGTGTTTTTCTAATAACACATTTTCATCATCTTTTGCTTGAACATTTCCTTGATGCAAGTTTAAACCATTTTACAAAATATCATTTGTCACTTGACATACAATTGTTTTATCAAAATCAATTTTCGGCAAAGATTCATAAATCAAAATTTTTGCTTCAAATATTTCGCATAAGTTTCTCATGAAAAATTTATTAGCGAAAATTCCTTTCATTAATTATAAATCATCAATATAAATGACAAGCCAAAGATTATGATCTATTGATTTCACATAACTTTCAAATTCATTTTTCCAAATGACAAAATTTTCATTTTCGAAAAATGGTGACACATTCAAAGAACGCCCTTCTAGATATCTTTTTGATTTCAAAGATCGATTCAAGTTTTAAAGTACAGTATACTCTAAAGATCTTAATAAACGAAGCTCTGATACCAATTTTAGAAACTAGAAGGGGGGGTTGAATAGTTTCACCGCTTCTTTTAAACTTTCTAAAGCGTTTCGCCGTTTTAGGTCTGGTTAATTTACATTTGCAAACTTGTTGAATTCTACTAGTTATGTGATATCAATTTAGCTACTAGCAAATATAAACAAACAAGTAATATAAAAAGTAAGGAAAGAACACAACCAAAGAGACAAGGCGATTTATAGTGGTTCGGCACGAAGCTCACTCCTCCATCCTACTCCACTCCCCGAGTACCACACTCGAGAGTTATCAATCACTATATCAACACACTCCTTTAGACGGAGCAATCCGTACACAAGGTTTAAAGACACTAAGCGGAATGTCGAGTTCTAATCCTAGCTAGAACCAATCTATTTCAAGGCCCACGTGGCCACACGAACAAGCTCTCTTGTCCTACTTCGATCGACACACAATCTAAGCCTTCACATGAACGAGCACTCCCGTTCACAAGAATCTTCACACTTAGACACACTTGGATTATCGCCCAATCCAAGTCTTCACACACAACACACATAGACACACTTGGATCCTATCCCGATCCAAGCCTTCTCACAAGACACATTTGGATTCTATCCCGATCCAAGCCTTCATACAATGACTCGAGTAAGTCCTAACCTAAACACTAGGACTTCACTCTCCTCACAACAAATACATAAACTAATATAGTTACAAGACTTCTTGGATATTCATCTTCTCCAAGTTCACACACATATATCTCCATCCTCGACTCACACACAAGTCGGAATTATTACAATTATTAAAAAGCCTATGATTGTAACACTTGTTATGTTTGTGTGTAGACACCTATAACATCTCGAATCTTCATCTTCGTCGAGAGTTCTTCTCTTGCAATTTAGCGGAAGAGGAAATCACTTATAAGCATATATCGACATGTTATAAAGATCAAAGATAAAATGAACATAGACAAGAAAGTTTTTGTGTGTGTGGAAGAACATTTTCTGAAAGAGAACAGTTCAGTATTTATAGACGTTAGAAAAGGAGCAGATGGTCCTTTAAATAGGCGACGGTCCTTTATCACTAAGGGACTGTCCACCACTTTAAGGGACCGTCCCGACACACGCTCTCATTTTTGTCCAGACGTGGTGAAAACTTATCTGGTGCAGGCCGAACTAATTTGGGGGGAAAACTAGCTATTATAAGGTTTGAATTTGAATTTATTTTCTTAATAAAACATTTCTTTAAAAACACAAAAATACTTTTATGAAAATGTTTTGTCAAACTTAAAAATGTAAGTTTAGGAGAAAATAAAAATCTTTGATCACTTAACTAATGACGGTATAATGTGTGTTCATACCTGAAGTGGTGTTGTAGCAGCTACGTAGAAGAAACGAGCTTCCTCAATTAAAAACTTATAAACCATAACTTTACGTAACATGTCTTTATATTTTGTGATTATCAAAACACGAGAAGACCGAATAATGAAAATAACATTGTTGACATTATTTGTATTAACACACACCTTCACCAAAAATTACAACCATTTAAGCACAATGTACAATAGCTGCAACCAATTTTCAGATTTACAACAAAATAAGCATAGTGTACAACAAAATAAGCATGATGTAATTTTCAGCCTTAAAACATTAATGCTATTTAAGTGGTCAATGTTATTAATGACTACTACTTACAAGAAAAGAAACATAATGTACAACACTTTAATGCATATAATTTTTAGACGTACAAGACAAGGAGCATAGTGTACAACAAAACATCACATTAATGCTATTTAATGCAGTCAATTATTTAACTGGTCAATAAATACAATTAATACAGTTATTAAAACACCCATTACATAAGAAATACAAATTATCAAGCATATTGTACAACAAAATTAAACACAATTCCTACATTAAATTTCACTACTACAAATAATAAAGCACATTATACAAATATTCAAGCCCGAACGGGCAACGAGCCAAATGGGCTTGAGCCCGAACGGGTGCGGACCAAACGGCTCGAGCCCAAACAGGCACGGGCCAACGGGTACCACCCGAACGGGCACGGGCTATACGAAATTCTTGATATCCGCAAATTTATTGTTAAAAAGAACATAATAAACTCAAATACATTATTTATCAAAAAAAATTTATATCAGGGTACTCTCCGCTGCAATGCGCGAGTACCCTGCTAGTTATTATCAAACAAAGAGTGACTTTTAGACTTTTGTCATGCATCACCGAAATAGAAAAGTCAATGGGTCAATCATATTGCTTATTTTCGTCATGTCAGAAAAACTAAATAGTATGATTTTTTCTATCATTTTCATTCTTTCTCAATAAGCTTCTACATGTGTTTTTTCTTATTATAACATTCGGGTTAAGCGTGATTATGTGGTGATGAGTGTGTAAATACTCATCATTTTTACCTTTTCTGAGCTGCCAAAACATCTAAAAACACTCAATATTGAATCAAAATAGTGAAAATATCCTAGGAATGTGTTTTATATGTTTCAAATGCAAAACAATAAAAAACAGATGAAAAACGTACAAAGTTTGCATAATTGGCAGTTTCAGTCCCTCAACTTTCAAGAGTTGTCAAATCTAGTCCCTGGTTGTTCTAAAAACTTGAAAAAGTCACCAAAGGCCCTTTTAAATCAAAAAGTTACATAATTAGTCCTTTGGTGCAAACTTTCACAAAATGTCAAGTTTAGTCCCTAAAGTTTGGAAAATTGTCAAAAATGGTCCCTGGGATATTAAAACTTTGAGAAAAACAAATTTTGTCCTTATACTAATATTTTATGGAAGGTTTGGTCCTTGGTTAGAAAGTTTGGTGAAATTACATAACAGGTCCCTGAAGTTTCAAAGTTTGGCAAAAATAGTCCCCGAGTATTTAAAAAGTGGAAAATATCAAAAATACCCCCTGAACTATTCATTTATGGCAACATAGGTCCTCATGATTACTTTGGAAGGTTTACATTTTCAGTCCCTATGTTTTCACCAAATTACAATTTTGGTCCTTGTGTTAATATTACAAACGGACCCTTATTATTATAAAAAACCCACAAAACCAAATCCAAGTCCAAACCAAAACTCCCCAAGCCCAATCCTTTCTTTTGGCCCACTCCACAAACAGCCCAACCCCCGTTTTTATTACCAGGGTCAAACCCAAGTCAAACCCACCATACCTCTCCTTCCCTCCCACTCCACCAGAACCAAAACCACCCCTGGTTTTCCCCCTCCTCTTGCACCACTTGCCCTGTCCACCATCAACCCTTATCCCTTCCCTAATTACACATCCCAAGGATATTAAATGCCACCCCCCTATGGCATCTTTCACATAGCAAATTGCAAGTTTGATCTTTTCCCGCCAAAAAATGGAAAGAGAGCAAAGGTGATCCAAAACACAAGCAAGTTGCTGGGATTTGAAGTGGGACCCACACTGGTCTATAAAAGTGAAAAGAAAAGAGACCAGAAGACGTATTAGATTAGTATTAGTTTTAAGTTTAGTTTTTATTATGTCGTTTTAATATAACTTTAGTTATAATTGTAATTTTCAGTTAAATCAGTTGTAATCTATAATTTTAGTTATTTTGTCAAGATGATTTAAGTAATATAAAAAGTAAGGAAAGAACACAACCAAAGAGACAAGGCGATTTATAGTGGTTCGGCACGAAGCTCACTCCTCCATCCTACTCCACTCCCCGAGTACCACACTCGAGAGTTATCAATCACTATATCAACACACTCCTTTAGACGGAGCAATCCGTACACAAGGTTTAAAGACACTAAGCGGAATGTCGAGTTCTAATCCTAGCTAGAACCAATCTATTTCAAGGCCCACGTGGCCACACGAACAAGCTCTCTTGTCCTACTTCGATCGACACACAATCTAAGCCTTCACATGAACGAGCACTCCCGTTCACAAGAATCTTCACACTTAGACACACTTGGATTATCGCCCAATCCAAGTCTTCACACACAACACACATAGACACACTTGGATCCTATCCCGATCCAAGCCTTCTCACAAGACACATTTGGATTCTATCCCGATCCAAGCCTTCATACAATGACTCGAGTAAGTCCTAACCTAAACACTAGGACTTCACTCTCCTCACAACAAATACATAAACTAATATAGTTACAAGACTTCTTGGATATTCATCTTCTCCAAGTTCACACACATATATCTCCATCCTCGACTCACACACAAGTCGGAATTATTACAATTATTAAAAAGCCTATGATTGTAACACTTGTTATGTTTGTGTGTAGACACCTATAACATCTCGAATCTTCATCTTCGTCGAGAGTTCTTCTCTTGCAATTTAGCGGAAGAGGAAATCACTTATAAGCATATATCGACATGTTATAAAGATCAAAGATAAAATGAACATAGACAAGAAAGTTTTTGTGTGTGTGGAAGAACATTTTCTGAAAGAGAACAGTTCAGTATTTATAGACGTTAGAAAAGGAGCAGATGGTCCTTTAAATAGGCGACGGTCCTTTATCACTAAGGGACTGTCCACCACTTTAAGGGACCGTCCCGACACACGCTCTCATTTTTGTCCAGACGTGGTGAAAACTTATCTGGTGCAGGCCGAACTAATTTGGGGGGAAAACTAGCTATTATAAGGTTTGAATTTGAATTTATTTTCTTAATAAAACATTTCTTTAAAAACACAAAAATACTTTTATGAAAATGTTTTGTCAAACTTAAAAATGTAAGTTTAGGAGAAAATAAAAATCTTTGATCACTTAACTAATGACGGTATAATGTGTGTTCATACCTGAAGTGGTGTTGTAGCAGCTACGTAGAAGAAACGAGCTTCCTCAATTAAAAACTTATAAACCATAACTTTACGTAACATGTCTTTATATTTTGTGATTATCAAAACACGAGAAGACCGAATAATGAAAATAACATTGTTGACATTATTTGTATTAACACACACCTTCACCAAAAATTACAACCATTTAAGCACAATGTACAATAGCTGCAACCAATTTTCAGATTTACAACAAAATAAGCATAGTGTACAACAAAATAAGCATGATGTAATTTTCAGCCTTAAAACATTAATGCTATTTAAGTGGTCAATGTTATTAATGACTACTACTTACAAGAAAAGAAACATAATGTACAACACTTTAATGCATATAATTTTTAGACGTACAAGACAAGGAGCATAGTGTACAACAAAACATCACATTAATGCTATTTAATGCAGTCAATTATTTAACTGGTCAATAAATACAATTAATACAGTTATTAAAACACCCATTACATAAGAAATACAAATTATCAAGCATATTGTACAACAAAATTAAACACAATTCCTACATTAAATTTCACTACTACAAATAATAAAGCACATTATACAAATATTCAAGCCCGAACGGGCAACGAGCCAAATGGGCTTGAGCCCGAACGGGTGCGGACCAAACGGCTCGAGCCCAAACAGGCACGGGCCAACGGGTACCACCCGAACGGGCACGGGCTATACGAAATTCTTGATATCCGCAAATTTATTGTTAAAAAGAACATAATAAACTCAAATACATTATTTATCAAAAAAAATTTATATCAGGGTACTCTCCGCTGCAATGCGCGAGTACCCTGCTAGTTATTATCAAACAAAGAGTGACTTTTAGACTTTTGTCATGCATCACCGAAATAGAAAAGTCAATGGGTCAATCATATTGCTTATTTTCGTCATGTCAGAAAAACTAAATAGTATGATTTTTTCTATCATTTTCATTCTTTCTCAATAAGCTTCTACATGTGTTTTTTCTTATTATAACATTCGGGTTAAGCGTGATTATGTGGTGATGAGTGTGTAAATACTCATCATTTTTACCTTTTCTGAGCTGCCAAAACATCTAAAAACACTCAATATTGAATCAAAATAGTGAAAATATCCTAGGAATGTGTTTTATATGTTTCAAATGCAAAACAATAAAAAACAGATGAAAAACGTACAAAGTTTGCATAATTGGCAGTTTCAGTCCCTCAACTTTCAAGAGTTGTCAAATCTAGTCCCTGGTTGTTCTAAAAACTTGAAAAAGTCACCAAAGGCCCTTTTAAATCAAAAAGTTACATAATTAGTCCTTTGGTGCAAACTTTCACAAAATGTCAAGTTTAGTCCCTAAAGTTTGGAAAATTGTCAAAAATGGTCCCTGGGATATTAAAACTTTGAGAAAAACAAATTTTGTCCTTATACTAATATTTTATGGAAGGTTTGGTCCTTGGTTAGAAAGTTTGGTGAAATTACATAACAGGTCCCTGAAGTTTCAAAGTTTGGCAAAAATAGTCCCCGAGTATTTAAAAAGTGGAAAATATCAAAAATACCCCCTGAACTATTCATTTATGGCAACATAGGTCCTCATGATTACTTTGGAAGGTTTACATTTTCAGTCCCTATGTTTTCACCAAATTACAATTTTGGTCCTTGTGTTAATATTACAAACGGACCCTTATTATTATAAAAAACCCACAAAACCAAATCCAAGTCCAAACCAAAACTCCCCAAGCCCAATCCTTTCTTTTGGCCCACTCCACAAACAGCCCAACCCCCGTTTTTATTACCAGGGTCAAACCCAAGTCAAACCCACCATACCTCTCCTTCCCTCCCACTCCACCAGAACCAAAACCACCCCTGGTTTTCCCCCTCCTCTTGCACCACTTGCCCTGTCCACCATCAACCCTTATCCCTTCCCTAATTACACATCCCAAGGATATTAAATGCCACCCCCCTATGGCATCTTTCACATAGCAAATTGCAAGTTTGATCTTTTCCCGCCAAAAAATGGAAAGAGAGCAAAGGTGATCCAAAACACAAGCAAGTTGCTGGGATTTGAAGTGGGACCCACACTGGTCTATAAAAGTGAAAAGAAAAGAGACCAGAAGACGTATTAGATTAGTATTAGTTTTAAGTTTAGTTTTTATTATGTCGTTTTAATATAACTTTAGTTATAATTGTAATTTTCAGTTAAATCAGTTGTAATCTATAATTTTAGTTATTTTGTCAAGATGATTTAAGTAATCCTTCAAGGTTTTCTGTTTATGATAATTTTAATGAAAATTGCCTTTTTACTAAAATATTGTTCAAAAGTGTTGGTTCCTGCTTCATTGGTTTTATTTCAATCTTGTTTGTAAGTTCCTTTGAATGGTTTGAACAGTAGAATCTGTTCACTTTCAAATTTCTAAAAATCATCAAAAACTATAAAAATATTGAAAATAAGAAAATTAAAAAGCAGAAAAAGAAGAAGAGAAGCAGTTGGAGAGAGATTGGTTTAGAGCTTTTGGAAAGCATTAGGATGATTTAGAAAGCAGTTGGGGTGTTTCACTCATGCCTTTGGTTGTAAGTTGAATTTCACCACTTTTGGCATAAATTTTCCCTTAGTACTGTTCATTTGCTTATTAGCTCTTAATCTTGCTTATTTCTGGTGTAGAGTAGCTTAGTCATGTTGATTTTTGTGCTTAGCATGCTTGTTGATTAGTTAGTAAGCTTTTAGTTTATGTCCTTGTTATTTAACTGTGTAATTTAGTGATAATCAGTTGCTTCATGATTCCCTATTGAATTGCTCATTTTCTGGATCATTAATGCTTATTGAGTCCCTAGTTAACCTATTTTGTCAAATACTTTCTAGGCTAGTGAATAAGATTGCTTTTTCCCTTGTGAAAATCCAAACAGTCCCATCATAAGGGGTGTTTGGCTCAGCAGAACCCATTGAGCACCAGGGGGTGCTTGGTGTTGGTTGTTGTTTCTGCAACTCACATTAGATAAAACTAAGTTATTTTGACCTTTTGTTTTGCCACTTTCATTGAAAAAAGTCAATTTAGTAACCAAACACACCAACATCTTAACTGTTGGTGTATTGTAGTGTCAATCCCTTGATTTGAGGTTAAAACCTATTGTAGTTGCTTTAAGTAGTGTTATCTAGGCTTAAATAACATAAATAAATCATCTAGGCTCAATCAAACCTCATTTTAGTCAACTTGTGTCATATTTCTCAAAAAGTCAAAACCATTTGTTTTCAGAAATACCAAAAATTGTAGGATTTTTGTAGAATTTTGTAATGAGTTTGAGACTTTGTGCTTTTGAGGACTTGTAGTATTCCAGCTCTTCTTCAAGATCCCATAGTCATTAGGTTTTTAGGAATTTTTCTGTGGGCCCCACTCTCACCCAAAGTCAGCTGTAGGGGGCATCACTCCCCTGCTGCAGCAGCATAGTAGCCCACCACCACCACTTTGGTGGTGGTTTCTGCCCTTCAAAGTGGGCCCCATGGTTCACTTCTTGGTTCTTTGCACTCCCTAGGTGGGTGGCTTTCTAATGCACCCAAGCTTGTGCCCCCAATCATCCTAGTGGGCCCCCTGGACAGCTCTTAAGTTTGTCCCTTTTCTGTTTTGGCTTTGGTATAAGCCGAGTGCTTATTTTGATCCATGTGCTTATCCAGGGTACCATTCTAGTTTTTCTAGCTTATTACATGTCCCTTTAGCTTATTTGAACCTTAATCCACTACTGTTCTCAACTCAAAGCTTATTTCAAAGCTTAATGCTTAGACAGTTGACCAAAGTCAACTATCCATGTAATAAGCACATGTTGTGCTTATTTTTGAGTTCCACAAAGTTTGTCTTTACAAAAGTTTTTCAGTTTTAAGTATAAATTAGTTTCCAAAAAGAAAAATCCAGAAAAGTCAATTTAATTTTAATTGATAGTTTCTATTTAATATAATTTAAATTTAAATTTTCATTTTTAAATTTTTTTAAGAACTTAGCTTTTTTATATTTTTATTAAATTTATTTTATATTAAAGTAATTTCAGTAATTTTTCTAGATTTTTATTTTATCATTTGGTATTTATTAGATTTAATGTTAGTTTTATTAGTAATTAATTAATATTAAGTATTAAATAGCATATTTAGTTTTTATAAAGCAAAACCTAGTTTTTATATTTTTCCTAGCTCTTATATAATATAATAGACTTTTAGAAAATATATTTTTAATTTCTACTGTTCATTTTCCAATTTTCTTATTTTAATTATTTAAATTAGATTTAAATTAATTAAAAGGTAAATAATTAGTGGAATAGCCTAAATATAATTTTTAGAAGTTTTATAATTTTTTAGGATTCCTGTGATGGTTAAGTAGTTTTATAAATTTTCTCATAATTTTCTAAGTTAATTTAGTATTATTAGTAATTTAAAATAGTTTAATTAATATAAATAGTTTTTAATTAATAAAAAACTCATAAAAAGACAAAAATATTTATTTTTATTTTTTATACTTTCTTCAAGTTCATTTTTAAGTTTAGAAATTAGTTTTGCAAATTTTTAGTTTAATTTGTAATCTTTACAATTTTTAGTTAATATAAATTAGGTATTAATTAGATTTTAAATAGTTTTATTAATTAAATAATATTAAAATAATCATTTTTATAATTTCATTTTCATTTTAAGTTTTCTTTTAATTTTAAGTTTTCAAAAGTTCACTTGCACCCCCTATAGTTTGTAATCTGTCAAAACCCACTTTTCTGTCTGTTACGTGATTCCAAATTGTAAATTTGTGCATATATCTGTATATCTGTTATTGTGAATATTATATCATTGTACAAATACCAAAATATCAGTAGCAAAATCAATTCCCAATCATCTTGGCTACTGTCCTCAGTGCCACTCATTCCCAAAAACGATTTCCAAAGCACCATTTCAATCTCGTTGGGATTTAACGACCCGGGGACACACTGTACTATCCACGGAGTATTGGTCTAGGTAGCTTGACTTTGTTGACCATTTACTTGGTCAATTTTAGTTGACTGTTTAGCATCGATCAAAATTTTGGAGCCGCTGCCGGGGAGGTTGTTGCGTGTTTTTAAAATCGTTTTAAGTTTAGTGGTTTTCAAAAACCCTCCCTGTACAAATTTCACACAATTTGTAAAAAGTTTTTGTGAAAATATAATCATATCAAAAAGTTCATTAACACTTTTCCTAAAGTGTTAACAACACCAAAAAAATCAAAAACAACAAAACAAACTGTGAAGTTAAATTACTTCGTTTTCTTTAAGATTACAACCTGAAACAGTTGGTTTAAGGTAAGTTCTGACATTAAATTGCGAACTGACGAGGAAACCTATTTACTTCCTCCCGCCAGCCTGCGAGTAATCTTAAAAGAACGATTTCGGTTAACGAATCAGTTCCAAAAATAATTCAAAAGTTTTCTGCACACACACCCATAAGCCTAAAAACAAATTTTTCTGTTAATAAATACATAAAATCTTACCACCGCAAACCAAGGCAGAACACCTACCAACTGGGGGTGTGGACATAATAAGTTCCCAAACTTAAGATTAAAACTTGCCTTTGTATCCCTGTGAGTGGTGTACCTTTTTTAAAGAAGTTATTCACTTGTGATTATTGGTTTATGTTCACTGTGGTTTTGCCTCGATCTTGTTTTGAAAAATTGTTTTTGGTGCATGTGCACTAAGCATGTTTCTCAAAAATACCAAAAATATTCACCTTTACTCTCTCACCTTTTTGATTCTTCATCCCTTTACCCTCTATCCTTTTGATTCTAACTTCTTTCACTTATCCTGTAATTAATGGCATCTCTCGATGACGATTTCTTTGAACAAAAGGCCTTTGAGATCAACATTGAAAAACTTCAGGCCTTGTCAAAAATGTCGAGATGTCGTGTTGATTATGATGGACCATCGATTCCTATTCCCTCTCCGATGAGGGAAATGGAACGAGAAACCGGGGTGACAAAGGACCCTATACTTTCCTCTGACTATGGAAGTGGTAAATACGTCCAACCTTCGGTTGTCCAAAAATCTAAGCTCACAATTGCTCCTAACCTTTCACGATATACGGTTATAAGCAAAAACCAAGAGCTTAGAGCTGTGACTGAAAATAATGACTTGCCTAATATTCACATTCAAAAACCCAAGACCATAACGGAAGTGGTGGAAATTCCTAGCTCTCAGAGCACACCACTTGTTCCACCTCCGGATTTTGTTCCTTGTGTCGGTTGTGGTGAGCCGCTTTTCGGTTTTCCATGTCGTTGGTGTACATGTGAACAATGTGGTAATGATATTCGAGACGGGAGTTGTTTGTTTTATGGGTCGAGGAATTCATTTGCTTATGATCCTAATCAGAACTCATTCAACAACTCAAATTTTTCCAACTACCCATCACATTCATACGAGCAAGAATCATATTATCCAAATCTTAACAATGCTTTGTATCAAAATACACCAAGTCAAACTCAACAGTTTTTCTGCTGTGAGTACTGTGGTGGCCCACACTACAGCTCTGATTGTCAAATTAGGAATCAGTTTGTCTATGAACAGGTTCCTTGTAACAATCATGAATTTGGTTTTAACCAGCCCTCACAATACACAAACCCTCACCCACCACCTCAGGACGAGTTAGCTAGAGCTGAATTGATTACTAAAATGATTATGAATCAAAATCAAGTCAACACGACCATTCAAGATAGTATAAACTGTCTTAAGGATTTGATTCTTAGAAAACAAAAGCCTCCTGTTAACTCATTTTATCTTGAGGATGAAAGTGATGAGGATGAACCATTTGAAGAGGAAAACCCTAAGGAAACTTCAGATATCTTGCCAATGGGGGACAAGGAAGTCAAAATCAATCCTCTTGAGGAAATTGATGACCTTGTTCCAATCCCAAAGGTATCTGAGAAACCTTTTGATTCAACTTCAGTTGAAACTGCTTCAGTAGAAATACAGGGAGAAAAGAATATGATTGAATCACTAGCAGTAGAAATCATGGAACTTGTAGAAACCATGACTACTAGTCCTTCTCAACTCCCTCAGTCTGCTGTTATCACACCCGAAGTTCACACTCACTCTCTGATCATGGGGGATGAGCATCTTAGCACTGCTCCTAAAAAGGAATCAGACGAATTCATAAAGTCTAGTACTGAGAACCTTGTCCCAATCCCAGGAGAGTCATAGGGAACTTTTGATCCTATGTGTGATATCCCTCCTCCTCTTGTCTTCCCGAATGATGATGTTGAGATGTTCTCCGATTCAAATGATGACGATTCGTTATCTTGTGGAGACATCAGTTATGTGGAAGAATTACCTTCTCAGCTAGTTAGCTTAGAAGAAGAGAATGATGAGATTGACACTGAAATCAAAGATGAAGCACTTCGTGCAACATTAGTGAAAGTCAATCTCCCCATTTCTAAAATCGAGGCTTTCAAAGAGAAACCTATTTCATCTCCTATCCCCAATAAGGATAGTGACATTCTCTCCGATGATCCTATTCCGGAGTTTGAAGCCTTTACCATTGATCCAATGGGAGAGAAGATTAGTGTCAGTACCACTTCTCGTTCTCATATTTCTCTCCCCGATTATGAATCAGTTACCTTCGATGAGTTCTCCTGTAAACTCACGCACATCAATTCAGAATATGATTCATTCACATTCGATGAGTTCTCCTGTGAACTCACTCATATCATGACTCCTCCAGAGTATGATAGCCCGGGGGGAGATGCACTCAATCATGAGAATTTACAAATTAGGCAAAATCAACATTGCACTCAATCAATTGGCTTTGGGTACGGTCCATTACTTATGGGAAAAGATAAGTATCTTATTAGATAATATCAAATCTTTTAATTAAGTTATTTATTTATTTATAATAGTTAATGTACATCTTTTATTTTAATATAAGATATTCTTTAAGAGTATTATAAATATGCTAACTTATGAATTAGTGGTCTTACTAACAACCACCTAACAATAAAATTGTCCCCCTATTGGATTCTGTTAATAAAATTATCGCTTAAAAACGTTATTTATATTTTACGATCTTTGCTAATATTTTGTTGTCAACAAAGTGTAAACTTTATTTTTAGCAAAACATAAATATAGTATAAGTCTTACATATAAAATGTTTATTTCAAAGTAAACATTTCATTTAACACATGGTTCACAAATTGAACTTATAAATGTTGATAGCTTATTTTAAGTCAAGATTTATTTAGTAAGTTTAACTAAATAATGTGTCTTATTATGTTATGAGTCTTCAAACATTTTTAGTAACAAAGTTGCTTACAAAACACATCATACAAACATTTCCAAGTTGCTACATAAATTCTTTTACAAGTTCACTTTCATGTTAGTACAAGTCTAAATTTGAAAATATATATTTACATCATGCATTGCATCATACATGTCTTTTCAAGGATCTTTGTAAGATATATTTTGTGTAGATTTACACACTACATATCTTATGGTTGACTTAGAATGATCTTGATTATGCTTGTCATAGATATGGAAAGATTTCTTGGAAGGGATTCTGTCAGTTCTGGCGGAACCCTTGATTTGGTTCCGCTTGGTCCATGGCTTTGCTGTTTGGTTTTCCCTATAAATAGCAAGCCACATCCAAGAAATCCTTTATCACTTATAGTTAGAAATTTCATATACACTCTCATTTCATTCATCTAACTTTGTAGTATTTCATTTGTGTGACATTCTTTTGTTGCAAAGAAGTTCACAAGTTCATCCGAAAAGTTACAAGTTTCAACACAATGTTGTAAGACTTGTTAGCTTAACATTGTGTAAACTCCTATAGTTTATACTTCATTTGTTTGTATCTTTTCAAGTAGTGATCGATTAGTATTTTAGTCCTCAAAATACATAGTGTGACGGGAGTAGTTTATACTTCATTTGTTTGTATCTTTTCAAGTAGTGATCGATTAGTATTTTAGTCCTCAAAATACATAGTGTGACGGGAGTGGTTGTACCCTTGTAAAAGAACTCGACATCTAGCTTTATGTCGGTAATCTTGTGTAAGCGACGTGTAAGGTTTTCTCCGCCGGTAGGAGCTTGTTGACTAGTGAAGAAAACTCTCAAGTTGGATACTCGGGGAGTGGAGTAGGGCAAGGAAAAAGAGTCCTTGTAGCCGAACCACTATAAAAATCCGTGTTGTGGTTTGATCGTTTCTTACTTTACTATTGCATATTGCTTATTGTTTATTAGTTTTAGTTATCAATTACACGCAAACTTATCAAAGATAATTAAGTTAAAAAGTGGTAAACCATTCAACCCTCCTTCTAGTTTTCCATAGATTCTTTGTTCACGGGACTACATATAACTATTAAGGTCGGATACTCTCATTGGCCTATAAGGTCCATGCCAGCACGATTAGAAATCTTATATATATTTATTGAATGCATATTTGTCACAGAAATGGTTATGAGAATTTAGTACTTGGGAACTTGGACTTCACACATTCGACTAACGAGTACTTAACTAAACAAATCTAAGAACTAACCATGCAAGCATGGTTAGCCAAAATTTGGGCTAGGCCCTATATAGGTTTGGGTTTTAATTAAAAGACATACAGTCTCTTTTATTTATGGAAAGATTAATGTTAAGTATTATATAAAGAGAATGTAATCAACTTTTACACATAAGTTAACATAAACAACATTATCCCTCACTAAACCCAACCATGGTTTGTTCTCAACTTAACCTTTCCCTCTCACACATTCAATTTCAAATTCAAATCTTCCCTCTCTCTATCTCATCAAATATCCACACTTCCTTTCCAAGTAAATGAATATTACATGGCATATTCTTTCTCACTTATCTATGCCATGAGAGGAATATCCAATATACCCCTATCCAATTATCTCTTCTTTCTTTCTCTCTTTGATAATTGGTTTTCACTTAAACACTTCAAAAATGATTTTTACCAAATGGCTATTTGAGTTGGTTGAACTTGAGGATGAAAATATAGGTCTAATGTATGAAGTACAATTGGGGGTTTAGCAAGGTTGGATATTTAAAAGACCAAAATTCCAAAAGTAAAAAGTACCAGGTATCCTGGCGTGCCGCTGGCGCTCCGACATGCCAGCAACGTGCCTACATCAGTAACTTTTTGTAACACCCCCATTTTTCACTGATCGCAGCGGATAAAGTGTTTGGGGTATTACTCATGGAAACAAAGACAAGATAATAGAAAATGACTCGCAAAGAGACGTTTTTGAAAAAGGTTGTTATCATTCATTTATTCATCAAAGTTTTTATAGTAAAAGATATACTTTTACCAAAAGAGAGGTCCCTAAGATAAGTTTTATGACACAAAATTGATGAATGATAACTACTCTGGACGTCCTCATGTCCAGTGGTTCTCCCTGCCAGGGTTCCTATAGTGCCTAATTACCTAAGATAACATGCTTAAAAATCAACACGTATGTTGAGTGAGAGTCATAGGTTTAAAAAGTTAAAGTGTAAATACAAGTTCCACAAAGTTCAACTTAAACTCTATGTGTGGAAAAGGGTTAGTGTTAGAAATAAGGTATATTGCACTAAGCTCATGAACCACACGTTAACGATCTGGGTCATGGGGTCTGCAGACCAAACCATGAGGGGATGGGAAGGATAACTTTCCAAAGTTAAACCTTCAGTGGGTTCAAATATAGTACTTATTGGTACCAGCTAGTGGGGTGTTAATACCAACGGGAGTTGTCAAACTCCAATAGATCTATCAACTATATTCGCGTTCGTTTGGATAAAACCTTCCAAACGATTAGATTCATGAATTTTGGGTTATGTAATGATGGCTGTTAGTTTACTTGTGCAATAACCAGAGCAAAGACTTGTATTTGGTTTTAAAGCATGTATCCCCCTCACAGGGTTTGTAAAACATTTAAAAAGCATTTAAAAGGGTGTGAGGCTATGAAAACTCACCTGAGTCTCTAGCTAATTTAAGTAGGGGTTTAGACAACTTACTCACGTATCCTGGGGTAGTGTGGGTGTGCGTATGTCAAGTCTTAGTCTAGGTTTTCTTAACTAATTAATATCTAGGTTTTTATATATAACATAACATTGTTCGGGCCATTGTAATTCAGAAGTATATGACTCCTCACATGAAGCTCCATACTATTGTATTATGTGATCAGCATAATACCGTTCGGGCCATCATAGTTCAGAAGTTAATACTCCACACACAAAGTTCCCTATTAATGAGTTATGTTGTTATTAGGGTTTAGTTATAACATAACACCGTTCAGGCCATCATATCTCAGAAGTATATGCAATAATCGTTCGAGGAGTCAGGGCACTTTAATTCGTAAACCCAACAAACTCGTCAAAACGAAATATCGACATAGTACTCCTTGCATGAAGCTCCCTAGTATTGTGTTATGCTTCTAACTTATATAGATTTTTATATTTTATGAAAATAGTCCATTTTTACCCTTTATTTATATATATTTATGTTTTCTACCCTAAACTTATAAACTTATAACAAATAGGCATATAACTTTCTAACTATTGCATATTTAGTCCCTAAACTATCATATTTTAAAGAAATAACACATATAGTTCCTATGTTATACTAATTTCTATTATTTACTCTATTTACCCTTATATTTATATTATTTGCAGTTTTAATCCTTTTAGTTTTATATTTGTTAATTAGTTTATTTTAAGGATTAATATATTGCAAATTTAGTCCTTACACTAATATCTTCTAGGAAATGTCAAAAATAGTCCCTAGACTTTATAGTTTCAGGAATTTACAATATATACTCCTATGCATGTAATAATTTGTAAAACTAGTCCTAAATGCATATAATTCTAATTCTAGCATGGCAATCTAGTTTCTAAGCTTATATCTAACTCATATAAGTTCAAATAAGCCACATAATGCAAACTATATCAAGTAGGAAAGCTATATAACACATAAACATGCAATTCGACCTAAAACTAGGGTAACGAGAGTAAACATGCATGCATGGCAATCTACTAACTACCTATGGCATAAACTAAGTATCTAAACCTATTCTAAGACTAGTTGGACATAAATTAAGGGTTACCTAGGTCGGGGGAGGGTTGAACTAAGGTTCTAGGGTTTCTAGGGTTTCTTTTTGGCTCGCACGACTTCAAAACGCAACACAACCAACCAAGGCCTAGCTACGTGTTTCCTATTACTTCTAACCACTTAGTAACACAAAAATATGAGGTAGAGAGGGAAAGGAGAGGTGTGAGGAAGAATGAGAGGGAAGGGGGTATTTATAGTTGCGTATAGGCGGTTTGGGGTGAAACGGCTGCCTAGGTGTCGAGCAGGGGGGCTGAGCAAGCATGGCTATGGGGTGATGTGGTGAGGCTAGAAGGTGACAAGGACGGGCTATGGTGGTAGCTAGGGGGCTGAGTAGGCCGGTTGTGGTGGTAAGAAGCCATGAAAGGCGGTTCGAGCCAAGAGGGTGACAAGGAGGTGATGCACCTCCTTGCTTGTGTGCTTGGAGGTGCTAGGGTGCTAGCTTATTCATATTAAGGTGCTAGGGTGGTTGCTTGTTCATATTAAGGTGCTTAAGTAGTATAGTTTAGGTGTTTGGGTTAAGTTTTATTCTAGTTTTGTTTTATAAGTTTTTAGGGTTTTATTTATGGTTTAGTATCTTAATTAAGGTCCTAATGATGTTTAGTAACTATTAGTAGCTTATGGTAAAGTTTTAACCTAGTTTTGACCTAGTTTCGGGAAGTTATGACCTAATTAAGGTTTTATGCTTATATGACTTGTTCCTAAGTTTCTAGGGGTTGTACTATATCCTAAGGGTTCTAGTATATCCTAAGGTATCTATTCTAACTTATATCTAAGTCCTAAGCACTTTGCATGTAAGTTCAGATAGCCAGTTAGGGTTTTAAAGCTAATTGGAAACACGTAGGTGCATTTAGGGTTTTCTAGTAAGTATATGGTAGTATAGTACTAGTTTTCTTAGTAAAAATATGTTTATTACCTTGACTTGACATACTATGATGTTTACATCAAGTAAACGTAGTAGTGGTTGGCATAGATGGATACGTGAGCTTGTATGAGGGTTAGTTAGGTTATAGTGATATATTAAAGCAAAAATTTAACTCGGGAAAATCCTATGGGAATTTCTAATCCTAGTGTGCTCTAATAAGGGCCTAAGTTAAGTTAGTAAGGCATTTCTAATCCTAAGGTGCTAGTGAGGGCCTAATCTAAGTTAGTAAGGTATTCTATCCTAAGGGGAAGTTAGTGGTTTGTGACACTTTTTCTCAAGTTGGGATTTTGGCCTATAAATACTCACCTTAGCCTCTTGTATTCCTCACCCCTTACCATTATTTCTTTCTATCTAGTTTCTCTTCTCTCAATCCTCTAATTCTTTCTTGTGTTCTTAATCTATCACATAACATCTTTGAAAGAATACATATCCTTACAAGGTAAGAATCACAAGAACCTAATCCACTTTTGTGATTGTGTCTAAGGTCTTCTTATCTATACACTTTATATTAGATCAAGTCTCTAGGTTTGGTTAGGACTTGAATAAACAACCAAACAGGTTAGGTTAGGACTTGAATAAATAATCAAACATTTATTCATTCGATCTAGTTGTAAGGGAAGTCTTGTGTGTGGTGTGATGAGTCTCGTATTATACATATTTATACCCCCGATATTATGTAAATTACATAGTAAAATAACCTTATTTGTAGGAATTTTGGTACTTAATACATGAATGAATATGCAGGACTAAGGATTGAAGGAAAGACACGAAACAAATGACTTTAAGGAACTTAAGATAATTATACATAGTTTGGACAAAAGCACACCAATCTCATGGAGAAAGCGCGCCGCTTACAGGCACCTTTTGTTAACTATGCAACTACAAATCAAACAATGAAGTACGTAGGTTATTTGTTATATGAGCGCCGGTTACGCGAACAAAAGCCTGTCGGTTTTACACTAGTTGTGCGGCGTACTTCTCATGGCAGTTGTACTTCTACATTAATGAGCCACATCAATGATGAGGACGATCACTTGCTTGTCATAACTCTCCGGGGACGAATTAGGGTTGCAATTTCACTATAAATAAGAGCTCAAATCGGAGTATTACACACACCTCAATCAAGAAACATCTCTTGATCATAAGAAGCAGTTTAGTAATGGTTTTGCACCAAAAACCACTAGCTAAGGAGTTGGAGGAAGTAGCAACTTTGGGAGAGAAAGTTTGGAACGTGGCATACTTGTCAACTTCGGTATAACTTCGTTCTAAATGATGATAATACTTGTGTACTTTTTTTACTTTGTTATGAATATGGAGTAGTACCTTTATGTTTGTTTAAGGCACTTATGCCATGAGTTTAACGTAGGATTTATATCATGAATATTGAATCTATTATATATGCGTTTGATATGTCATTTTTTAGTCTCTTATCATTTGTCTTGATTAATCACTATGATTGTTTAAAGGTCGAAAGATGCAATTATGTTGATTACATTATGAATCGTTTGTCTATAAAGAGTCATTGCTATGCTTGTGAGAATTGGATAGTAAAACAAATGATAACCTTGACTATGACATGTTTAACGACTAGTCTCATGTCTAACAACTTGACTAGAGGAAATGCATACTTAATACTTCATACTTGGACCATACTTTATGCACTTTATGTATCTAGGATCAAAGGCCGAAAGGAGATTCTTTTACATAAGGTAGATATACTAGTTTACATGATCACCCATCATGCTTTACTTCTATACCTTGTCCACGTATTCTTTTTGATACCTATGCTTGTTTATCTCATGTGCTCAGCCTTGGACAAACATATCTTTAGAATAATTTGGCAAAACAATTCAACAATCTTAAATCCAACAAAAACAGTTTTAGTGATAAGTGACAATCATTGGAATCTAATTTTATTACTCATAGATAAGATAAGAAACAATTACCTCTCTTTGGATGACCTGGTCTTGCCTCAAAACCTTTACTATAAACGGGGGTTATACTTTTACCCATGTGTTTTGTATATTAAGGAATCAGTAGAACTAGTCTTATAAATTTAAAACTTTCGAAACACATCAAGGTGAACAAGCCTAGGTCATGAGAAATCTAGTTGGGCATCAGTTCCAGACACACTGGTACAGATATGGCCTTTCGTCACACATAGCGTATTTCGAATGGTCACACAGCAACATATTTGCGTGACTAAATGTACCAGCCTTAAATAAATAGCCACACTTGATCCGACTGGTGAGACCATTTCGTAAAATATATGTCACACATTTGTATATATATGTGACCAGAGGGTAACTGGTAAATATTTTTCGACATTTTAGTTACTTTTAATTCGGGACGTGTGACAGATACAAATCAGCTCGAAACATTAGTCACACTATAGATCTACATATGTGACAAATATATGTCACATAATTGAACAATGTGACCAAAAAGATATATGGTCACATGAAGTACTTGCGTATGTGGCTAAATTATATAGTCAAGTTTGTCACACATTATATAAATGTGACTGCTATTCTTTGCTGAATAGTTAGCCACATATGAATTTGAAATGTGTGACAACTAAAAACTCAATTTGAAGCGTTAGTCACGAAATGCATTTAAGAGTGACAAATATATGTCACACACTTGAAGAGTGTGACCAAATGTCATATATGGTCACACTAAAACATAGAAACATGATTAAGTGTAACTAAAATTCGATACATATGGTCACGTAAGTTAATATGTGTGTCTAAAGTTTAGTGTGTGTTTGTTTGCCAAATCCTAATGTGTATAGCCACACTTAATTAAAGCACGATCATGTGACTATAGGCTTTACAATAGTCACACCATATCACACATGTGTATCTAAATGATTTTTATGGCCACATCATAAGGGTATTATATGTGACCAATACATTCAAAATAGTCACATTGTGAAATATTCATGTGACTATTATTTATAGCAAAATGTGAAGTCAGTTATCATTAACCTTTATATTAGTCACATTGAGTTTTTGTGTGACTAAATTAAAGATGCTATATATATGGTCACATAAAGTATTTGTTTAGGTGTCTAAATCATAGAGTCATAGTTTGTCACACATTATTTAAGTGTAGTCATAAATTGATACATATGGTCACACATTTTTGATAACTTATGTACATTGTAACCCCTATAAGAATAGTGTTACTTGACTTTCTAAAGTCAATTTTCAACTTTAATGAAGTAACATGTTACTAAATTTCCTGCAAGTGCATATACATGATAAATGGAAAATGCAAATAGAATAAAGCTTGCCTACAAGTAGATATACTAGTGAAAAATGCAAATTCTTTCATTGCCATAGAAAAGCTTGACTTTTTGGAGTCAAAATCCATTACAATAGGCTAAATTACACAAACAACTATTATAATAGCAGTAGTAACTTAATAATAGCATTAGTAACTTTTGTACAAACAACAGAGTTGTAATCTCACAAAAGGTGAATTATATTACTTACCAAAAGGTTTTTTGAAACACAAGCAATTGCTGATATGGGCATTCCAAAGATCAGATACAAAGAAGAACATACAATTCGCTGTTTAATGAAAACAGAGAAGCTACACTCCTGCTACCTCCAAACACCTTATCTTCTTTTATTCTGTTCTTGAATTTGTCTCTCATACTGAGCACGAATTCTTTCAATGATATCTTTAACTACCTCTGTACTTTCTTCACAAATGATCTTTATAGATATCATCACAGCAAGTAAATTAGCACTCAAATGATACTCTTTTTCTGTAAGCATAAAAACATCAACTCCACTTTGTGTTGATAACTGATGTACATTGCAGCTATCATAAAACTTCCATGAAGTTGAGAGATCATGAATTGGGAAGTTCTAATACATATCAGCTGGATCAGGTTCATATAACCTGTGTAACTCAACCCACAGCTCTTGCTCGTTCACATTTGGATTCTTGATTGTTTTGAGTTTTTTTTAACCAACTACCATAATCTGTCTAAGTCTTCTCTATCACTTCTTTTTATCTATTCCTGAAAACTTTTGCACATTGCTGATCCTCCACCAAGCCTGATTATCTTCCAAGCCTTTCCAAATTTATCTTTGTAAATCTCCCAGTCTATGATTGGATGTCTAGATTGAATAGGATCAACATATAATGTTTCAGGAACAATCACTATCATCTAATCAAGAGAAGAGTTGTCTTAATTTCTTTGTGAATCATTCTTGTTCTCAGCATGCTTGTCTTCAATGATCTTTTGTTTCTTTGATGGTGTTTCTTCTGTACCCATGGGGATAAACTTTTCTTCAATATATCTCTTGCAGTGGTAGTATAGATGTGCAATTTCGTCATATATCTTTCCCCTGAGTTTATGAGGTTTATAAAAACCTTGATTCTTTATGCATGCATTCATTACACTCATGAGCAGAGACTTTGTGGGATTTCTTTTTATCTTCTGACTTTGACCTTGCTTCATTGACTTACTTAGCTGACTCAAAGCTAATTCTACACCTCTTTCATTGATGAGTGCTCAAACACTCATCATTTTTGGTCAAATCTGAGCTGCAAAACATTTAAAAACAATAAAAAAGGCATCAAAATACTGAAAAAATCACAGGGATTGTGTTTTATATGTTTTGAATGCAAAATGAGTAAAAACAAATGAAAAACGATCAAAGTTTGCATAATTGGCAGTTTCAGTCCCCCAAGTTTCTAAACTTGTCAAAATTAGTCCCTATGCATTTATTTTGAAAGAAAAGTCAACCCAAGTCCTTTAAAAGTCAAAAAGTATCAAGAATGGTCCCTGGGTAAAAAGTTTTGAGTATTTACAAGTTTAGTCCCTAGAGTTTCAATTTTGTCAGATTTGGTCCCCGGATGTCTAAAAATGGGAAATTAACTTTTATGGTTCTTGGATTATTGGAGATTGGCAAGATTGGACCTTATGAGTACTTTAGGGAATTTACATTTGCAGCCCCTGGAATTTCAGTTTTACATAAATGGTCCTTGTGGTTTTTTAAGCTTAAATAAACAAACAAACCCAATCTAAATCCAATCCACCAATCCAACACCCTAGCCCACTCCACTCCAGGCCCAACTCACCAAAATATATACTCCCTCCCGTTTTAAATAAATCAACCCAGTCAACCCCCTTTTGACCATCTTCCTCCCTCACCCACTTGCTCTGCTACTCCCTGCCAAGCCCCCTCCTTTTCCACAAATCACTCACCTTCCCACCTCTATTGTCCCCTACATCCCCCCTCCTCATTAATTGCCTCAACTGCCTCACCAACCCCCACCAATGTGCACTTTTCCTTTTCTAGCCAAAACCAAGATTGAAGACTGTGATCAATTAAGGCCATCCAACGGCTCAAAATGAGGTAGGAAAGAAAGAGAATGTCTCCAGGGCTTATAAAAGTAAAGAAAAAAGGAGAAGAAAGTAGTAATTAGAGTAGCAGTATTAGTAGTGTAGCAGGGCTTATCCATCTTAGTGTAATTTAGTTTTTAAAGTTGTAATTTTCAAGCTAAAAAGCTTTTAATCTACTCTGCTTGTATTTTGTAAACTTTATGACAATTAAATTCAGGTTCTCTTATTATAATTAAGTTTTCAATAATTTCAAGTAAAAATTCCAAACTATTTGTTAAGTGTTGAAAAGCTGTTGATCCTTGTTTGTATAAGCTAAAATATCATTTGGATAAGCTCAGTAAGCTCTCTCTCATAGCTTATCTGAGCTTATCTCATTCATTCACATAACAACTTCCTTGGGCATCCTATTTTCAAGTAAGCCTTTTGTTTTTGCACTCTTCTCTACAATAGCTTATTAATGTAGTTCTTTGCTTATTTGTGATAAGCATTGCTTATCATGGTTGTTGGAGTGTTTTTTACTGGCTTGAGCATGTTCTAAACATAAGTGGTGATTCCACTGTCTTTACCTAGTCAAAACTACAAACACTACAAAAAAATGACCATCTAGTGACACACAAAAAGTGTCACTAAAAGTGAAATAAGTGTCACTAAAGACCCGACAGGGAATCGGTAGCAGAAAAAAAATGTCACTAATGTCGCTGCCACTAAATGGTTTTAGTGGCACTTTATACTTGTGTTGTTGCAGACCTTATGGGTTTTAGTGGCACTTCTGTGTTTTGTTGCTATTGACCATTCTAGCTTTTTAGTGGCACATAATTATGTATCCACCATTCTAAATTTAGTGGCACATAATTATCTATCACATGAAGCTGTAAGGATTTTGTGACATTTACTTTGTGTCATTATACTCTTACTATGATCACAAAGTAAACTGACTTTAGCGACATAACATATGCCACTAATATTTTTTACAATATTGGTTTTTGCAACTGTAATGTTTTCAAATTGTAGCACAATGTAATATTAATTCTGAATTACTTAACAATTTCATATTCAAGAAAAAATGCAATTACCAGTAAACAAGGTTTTTATATTATTAAAACAAAAATATCTAATAAATACAAAGCAAACAATATTCATGAACATCTAAAAAAAAGCAATCTGGGTGTAAATCTCTAACTGAATATCATAAAAGACACCTAAAAACTACCAACTTTATTATAACTTCATCAAAGATTGCAAGCATTGTGATAACTCTTGACCTTTGTCGTCGATAGCAAGCATTGTGATAACTTTTGACCCTTGACGCCCCGAGAATCTGTAAGCCAACACAAACAAAATTGTAGAAATTAATATTCAAGATGAAGGCAACAAAACATCTCCATGAACATACAAGATTTTCGTTGTTTCTTGATATAACCAGAATATGTGACAAACTTTCTAATTCGGATCAAGAAAAGTGTTAAAAAGTAACTTCCAATAGATGAAGAGGAAGTGTACCTGTGAAAAGTATGCTCAAGAAAGATTCGTTGGAGTACCTGCGTAAAAAAGAAACAAAATCTTAGCAGTGAACTAATGTTACTTAGCCATACTTAAACAAAAAAAGTTAGTTTGTTACCAATGTTTTGATCTGCAACAGAAGATCCTTGATTTGATGATCCTTGATTTCCATTAGTAGAGTTGTTTTGACCCAGAGAAAAGTTATCAGGAACCTATAAAGATTGGGAAATTAATATTACTACAAAAAGTACGATAAGAATAAAAAATGTGAATGAAAATATATACCTCTATATTCATACTCCTAAGGACGTCAGATAAGTTAGAATTCCTTGTCGGGTCCTTCAAAAGGTTTACAAGGGTGTATAAAACATCTTCTATTTGAGCCAATCGTTGTTCCACAGTTTGTGAGCTTGTAGATGATGAGGCACCATTATTCCTATGAGAAAGCATCTTTCCTACGCATCGAACATATCCTCTTTTCTCTGGCCCCTTAACTTTGGATAAGTCGTCATTTGACCAATCATCTTCTTGAATACCTTGGGTATTAGTGGATTCATTTTCACCAACTTGTATTGATGCCTGCATAGCAATAACATGTTCCACCGTTAGAAAATGTGACTAATAACATGTGGTATTTAAGATATTAAGAAATCACATTACCACAACTTGAGCAGCTTTGTCATTGACAATACTACCATCTTTACGCGTGCGGCTTATTTGGTATAGTTTCCCTCGTGTTGGTCGCACACCATTATTTTTAGTAGCCTATAACAAGAATCATTTCACTCACATGAACTATGTTCTATTAATCTAACACTATTGGAAGTAAGTGCTTTGATATCTAACAATAACTATGTTAATAATTTATTGGCAAATTACCTCTTCTTCGGCAAGCCTAGCAAATGATTTTGTTCCAGTGACGTGAGGCTCTTCCATTTTTGAGCGGCTAATTCTCTTTTTTTCACAAACGGCCTATGCAACCAATAATAATAAATTAGTTAATAAGCAACATAAAAAATAATAATTGAAAGTATTAAACATTTGGTACCTGATATTCTGGTTTCATCCAACGATTCACAAGATTTTGAAACTGCTCTGGATTCACCCTACTGTCGGTTTGTCTTTCCATAATCTCTTCAACACTAAGACTCGGATCATAGTTTCGTGATTTTACTAATTTTCTCCAAGTGTTCAACTTTTTTCCCATGCTAGAAAGAATCCATTTCTTGATAGCACTTGTTTCAGCCGGATGGAAAACAAATTTTTCCTATAATGGAAGCTGTAATAATTAGCAAAGATACAAAACCTGTGTATGTTGACAAAACATTCATCTTTACTTTGTAATACAAATACCTTCACAATTGAATACATGTCTTCTTTCTTTTCCTTGTCAACCTCTCTCCAGTCTTCACAATGTAGCCCGACATTTCCAGCTATCCTTACAACTGATCCTATAAATTGTGTTAGCTCATTCCCTTCAATTCCCACAGGTTGTCCATACTTGTTGAATTTGACAACAATCTTATTATTCTGCATATTCCATAACTCGTTCTTTTGAGTAGGACCTCGAACCTTCTTTGGAGGACCTTTAATATAAAATATATTATCAATCAATGGACTAGATAAACTCAAAACAAGGGCTGTTCACTAATCAGTTTAACCTATTTGATAAAGTGAGCATGAAACTAATATGTGATGGCGTAGATTAAAAAGAAATACAAGTTAACAACATTGTATAGTAAATGCATCAGCTAAACACTTGTTAAGCCAAAATCCTAAACTGAGCATCAGTTAAAAATTATACTTTCTTCATTGAGGATAAGAAACTTGCAATCTATGAGGTATTTATTTTCCAATCAGCATTATTTTACAGTGTTCTATCTAGTTGCTGGTTTAAAAATATGGAGTGCTAGTCTCACTTATAGATTAAATGTTAATTATGAGTAACTAACTATTATGTACAACATATTAAAATTTTGGCAGGAAAAACATATACGAAACATAATCAATTAGCAAGATTCAAATGTTGAAAAGGCACATACCCCCTACTTCATTCTGATTATCAGAGTGTTCATTAGCTGCCGTGTCGATCTGAGAGGAATTTGCGTCATTTGTTTCATTAGTTGAGTGCCCATTCGACTGAGCTTGTGCTTCATCTTGTTGGTGTTCATTTGCAGCTTCAGTAGAGATCATGCAGAGTCTCTTGCGCCTAGCCATGCTGGAGAATACAATAAATAAAAAAATCATGAGCCCAATAACACAACATATCATAATATGCATATATTCATTACTGGAATACATGAGCTTAATAACACAACAACATAAGTAACCAAAGGATATGCATGGAGATTGGGGTAAAACTAAAACTTAAAAACTATATTTCAAAAAGGACAATACTAATTGCAAAAGTTGTTTTTATTGTAAATAAAAATATATCATTAAAAGCATTATCTTTCCATCACTCTACTTCGTCCTCTTCATCGTCTATTCCATCGTGTTCCATATTTGACGTAACATCTTCCCCATCATCACCATCATCGCCTATTCTATGCAGATGAGTCACATTAGTTGTGCCATCTCTTTGGTCTTGATCAACACTTTGAGCAGTGTCACTTCCTATATCAAAAACATCTTTGAGTTTAATATGTTTCACGACTGACCAGCCTTTGTTCTTTGGATCCTCACAAGAGAACACTTTGTCAACTTGTGACCCAAAAACAAATGGATCGTCCAGTAAGTTAGCCCCACTATGTGACAGGTATGAGAAGTTAACCAACGTTGCACCAAATTTATCTTTCTTGCAACCCCTATTAATATCTACCTGTTCACCTTTAAATAAAACTACTCGTATTTTACCAGAGTAGTTTAACTCGATAATGTCATTCAATTTCCCATAGTAGTTGATGACTCCTTCAACAGGCCTTCTATCTCGGCTACTAGCATAATTTTCACATTTTACACTAACAACAATCCCACTATTTTGAGATTTTCTTTCTTTCTCACGGTCTTTAGTGTGAAACCGATAACCCTTTACAATGTAACCTGAGTAATGTTGCACACTTTTCAGTGGACCACGAGCAAGCCATTTAATTTCTTCAGTTAATGTTTGATCACGTTGCTCTTCCATGCGTTCAACCTACAATATAGCATAAACAGCAATCACATGGCTATCTAGTTTATAAATAAATAAAGTATATGACTATATATGTCTTATTACCCGTTTCTTAAACCATTCACTGAACAGTTTGCTGTGAATCTTATCAATTTCATAAGCAGGTAACCGGCGTGATCGGTTTTGACCCTTTACTAACCTTTTATGTTCCCTACAAAAACAACAACCTGATATATGAGAAATTTAGTGCAAATGAACAAATTAGTTATTATGAAAAACATATATCTTACTCTCTAAAAATTGTGACTGCATCAACATTAAACAGCACGTAACGGTGTGCTTGTGCTAAAGATTGGTCATCGAGTGAATAATTTGAGGATCTGTTCCTTTTTCCAATTGAGAACCGAAGATCCAATTTTTTACCTAATGGCCGACCTGGGCAAAATAAGTGGATGAGCTCTATTATGCACGTATGACTTCAGTGTTAGCAAATCCCTGCAGAATTATAATCAAAATTTAGCATTTATTATTTAGAACAAATATATTCTATGCAAAGAACTACAGAATCACATTTACCTTTCAATAGGGTACATCCACCGAAAAGCTACATGACCACCAAGCCTAACCTCCTCAACTAAATGGACCACTAAATGTACCATGACAGTGAAGAATGAAGGAGGGAATATTTTCTCCAATTTGCATAAAGTGATACCAATATGAGATTCAAGAAATTGCAAGTCAAACTCATTTAGATCTTTGTAGCAAATTATTCTAAAGAAATTGCATAGATCAAGTATTGATGAGGTTACGTGATCAAGTAGATTTCCTCGTAACGCGATAGGTAAATATTCTTTCATTAACATGTGACAATCATAACTTTTCATCCCAATGAGTTTCTTGTCTTTTAGTTGTACACAACTAGCAATATTGGATGAAAATTCATCAGGGGGTTTAATCAACTTCAGGGTGTTTAAGAAGTCGTCTTTCTCTACCCGGGTCATCTGATAACATGCTTTTGGTAAGAAAGTAGTGTTACTTCTTGGTCTTTGTTTTGGATGTAATTCTATTCGTATACCCATTTCTTTTAGGTCAAGTCTTGCATTATAGTTATCTTTCGACTTCCCTTTTTGTCCCAACAAAGTCCCTATAATGTTATCGCATACGTTCTTTTCGATATGCATCACATCTAGATTGTGACGCAATAATAAATGTTCCCAATAAGGCAACTTAAAGAAAATGCTTTTCTTTTTCCAGCGTTCGCCATGATCAATGTCTATGAGGAATTCAAAACCCTCTAATTGTCTTAGTACTTCCTGGCCAGTAGAAGGAATAGGTGCCGCTCTCCTTTCCTCGCGTCCAACAAAGGATCTAACATCACTACGCCATCTATGGTCAACCGGAAGCCATCTTCGGTGACACATGTAACACCATTTTTTTCCATGCCGAAGCCATTTAGAATCAATATCGAAACCACATGAAGAGCATGCGAGTTTCCCCTTGGTGCTCCATCTAGAAAGATTACCATATCCAGGAAAGTCAGATATAGTTGAATGAATAGCAGCCTTTAACTGAAAGTTTTCTTTTACTGAGGCATCAAAAGTTTCAACTCCATCTTCCCATAGTTCAATTAGTTCTTTTATCAATGGTTGCATGTACACATCTATCTTATTTCCAGGACTTCCAGGACTAGGGATTATTAAAGAAAGAATGAAGTTTGGTTGTTTCATAACCAGCCATGGCGGCAAGTTATAAGGAATTAGGACAACAGACCAAATACTGTGTGCCACATTCTTTGTCTTGAAGGGTTTGAAACAGTCACTAGCCAGAGCTAAACGAACATTCCGAGGATCACTTGCAAAAGCAGAGAAATTTTGGTCAAAAAACTTCCATGCTGATGCATCAGCTGGATGTCGTATTTTTCCATCTTTTACACGTTCTTCGTGATGCCACTTCATAAGGGCTGCTGTCTTTGAAGACTCGAACAATCTTTGAAGACGCGGCTTTAATGGAAACCATCGCAAAATCTTTGATGCCTTCTTTTTAGTTTGACTCATTTCAACTTGTGAGTTACCTTCGGCCACTTTCCATCTAGATGCGTTACAAATAGAACACTTGTCCTGTTTTTCCTTATCCTCATCCCCCCAAAACAACATACACCCGTTAGTACATACGTGTATTTTTTCATAACTTAATCCTAAATTTGCCAATATTTTTTTCACTTGATAGGTTGTTTTAGGCAAGAAATTTCCTTCAAGTAACAAATCTCGCAAAAAGTCCAATCACATTGAGAATGATTTGTTACTCCAGCCATTAAGACACTTAATATGATAAAGATGCACTAAACACGATAGCTTGGAATACTTAGACTTTGAATACACCTTCTCTTCAGCTTCCTTAAGTAGATCTTGAAACTTCTTTCTACCATTAGTTTCCCCTGGATGAGTGTTCAAGTTAGATTCTCTCATTTGTACCTCACCTGCACCACTACCACCACTACCGATATTTTGCTGTGGTGGGGTTGGATGGAAAATATCATTTAACAGCTCGTGCATATCATGGTCAAACATCTCTTGTTCTTCATTGTTTAGCTGTTCTTCATTGTTTAGCCCACTTGATGATGATGACGTCGGGCATTCACCATGAAGATTCCATTCCGAGTAACCTTTCCGGAAATCCCCAACACACTAGGTGATCAAAAACATCATCTCTTGTGCGATGGAAAATGTTTACACAATGTGAACACGGACACAATATATTCCCTTCACTATTTGACGACCTCTCAAATGCAAAATCTATAAAATTTTCTACACCAGTCACAAAAGATCTACTTGACCTTCGTGCATTATACATCCACGATTTATCCATTACTAAATACCTAATGTAAACTACATCAAACAAATTAGTGAGTTGATGCCTATTTGTTTTAATGGAATTTTTTTTACTAATATCAAAAGTACCAATCAGAAACTCATTTGACCAAATTTTCAATTATCACATCAGAACCTAACAAAGAATGTTCAATTTTACATGTAAAGACATCAAAAGTACTAATAAGAAACTCACTTGAATGCAAAGACATCACAAAATACCCAACTATACGAGTAACATAAGATAGCAAATAATAACAATTGACAACAACTCATCAACGGCAAACATATTTTGATCCAAAACCCATTTTCTTGATCGAAGAATATAATAACAATTTTAAAGCAAAACTACAAACTAGTAGCAGGCAAACATATTTTGATCCAAAACCCATTTTCATGATCGAAGAATATAATAACAATTTTAAATCAAAAATACAAACTAGTAGCAGGCAAACATATTTTGATCCGAAACCCATTTTCATGATCGAAGAATATAATAACAATTTTAAAGCAAAACTACAAACTAATAGCAATCAAAAAATATAATTATTAATAATATAAAAGGTAGATAAAAAAAATTCATTTAGTTACCTGCCTAAAAGGATGAAAATAGTGATGAAGAAAGTATTTTTTATTGAGAAAACTAGGTGTGAATGAGAGATGGGGATGGTGTTAGAAACAGTGATCGAGATCTACAATTAGTTTAGGGATATATACTCTCAACAACGGGAGGGAATTAATAAAAAAAAAAAGGCACTCGATACAATTAAATTAGGGATATATACTCCCAACAATGGGAGGGAATTAATAAAAAAAGGCGCTCAATTTAATTTATTTTCGAGTGCAAAGACCGGGTAATTTTTAGCATTAGTGACATGTATCAAAATTAAATAAAGGAAAGTAATAACTTTTAATGGCATAATATCAAGGTGTATGTCACAACTCGTAATTTTAGGTCATTTTTCCAAACCTCGACAATTTACTATTCACAAATTACTATTCATCGACAACTATTCATCCTTTTACTATTCACCGTTTTTTAGGGCAATTAGACATTCCGAGACACATTCAGAAATTTTACTATTCACTTGACACTATTCATTTCCGAGAGAAAACCACTATTCACGTGCATTACTCATGTTGTCGTAAATTTAGTTTACGAGTGTTCAAATTCGCGTAACCGTATTGGTTCAGGAGCGAATTCATGCATTATTATCAGGGACATTTCATACGGACTAGAAATAGTCTGCATATCATCATTAGGGCACTTGCATACTATTCCACTCGTAGGATAACTAAATTTATACTTTCGGTATAATTAACGATTTACGTAAGTTTATTTTAAATAAACGCTAATACGCGAACTATAATTGTGTCTAACATGTCCGACACTCCCGACTATTATCCCAATGTATTTTTATATTCATTTCTATAATATAAAAACTATAATATTAATTTACCCGGTATTTTGGAGATTTATTTATTACGTATCGTACGTCAAACTTTTTAACGACGGTTTTCACAAAAATTAAACGATAATTACTCAAACTCTCCGTACTTGTACCCGACATATTTTTACAATTTTTACGACTTTATTACGTCCCGAATAACTTAAATAAAATTTATTTCTAACAAACCCGGTACCCGATTAAACCTAAAACTAACATAACTACACTTTACCACTAACTATCCCTAATTAAACCCAAGACAACCCCCCCCCCCCTTTCCCTCCTTTATGGGCCGGCCAAAACCCCCCCCCCCCCCCCTGGTCCTAAAATATCTAACCTCACCAACCTAATTTAATGCCCACCAAACTATTGTCTCTAAGTATAAATTAAACCTTTTCATCCATTATTACCACAAAAATCATTTTTCTAGTCCAAGTAAACTTTTTCCTCTCATTTCTCTTAAGGTGTATTCGAACTAGGGTGATCAAGGATCAAGAACAACAAGATTTTACAAGATCTAGGCATAAACTTGTTTATATAATCGTCCTTGTTGGAGTTTTGAAATAAAAACTCAAGGATTAGTAGGTTTTTCATCATCTAAACTCCCTAAACCATCAAGTAAGTTAACAAACTCATTTTTATGATTTTTTACAAGTTATTATTATGTTTATATATTTTTCTTACAAAGAACTCATGCATATAATAGTTATACCACTCTATTTTGTATATATATTTAACTTTGAGCCCTAGAAATAAACACATGAGAAACCCTTGTTAGACCTAGTGGATTGATGATGTTTAAGGACCCATGACACCCTAAGAAGGTGTATGGTAGGATTAGATTAGCTTTGTGGTGTTTGAAAGTGGTTTGATGGAAGATGGAACTAGTTTGGAGACTTGAAAATGGTTTTTGAAACATTTGATATACCTACTGTCCCTATTTTGATTTCGTGGGAAAATCAGTAGAGGGTGGCTAAGTTTTGACCAAAGATTTAGAAAATACATTCAAAAACGAAACTTTAAGCGAAAGAACGGATTAAAACGAGTTTATAACGAAGGAGATATGATTTTTGTAAATTTAACGACGAAAACTATTTCTTATAAAAACTGCTTGCTGTTTGGCAGAATACGATGGGTAAATAGAGGCATTAAACGTAACCTAGAGGAGCCGAGTTATCAAAAATATATTAGTATATACAAAAACGAATCGGTGGACATTAAGAACAAGGAAAACGAGCTTAAGACGACCAAGTTATAACCATTCTAACATCGTCAAACTATATATACATATATGGACACAAATAAAAATAATAACTTACGCACTAAACGGTATATTTTCTAGAAAATATTACTAAGGACTATTTTCTTATCAAATGAATACGTATGACCCAAGAGAATACTTATACGACTTAACGACGTATTTCAAGGTTTTCAATACAAGGAATTTAACGCTAACATTTTCTTATGAGATAACACGACAAGTTATATACTCCTATATATGGACATATTTTTCCTAAGTATGGAAACTATTTTACCATGACGATAACTAGTATTTCCAAATTACGAGTGGTATTGGTATCATGTGCATGTGCATTCATTACATCACGACATGATCTAAATTAGATCACTATCATTCATTTTAGGTTGCGGATAGTGTTCGCTCCTTGTTGTCCATAACATTTCGCATCTTTGTATCTTCACTCCAGGTGAGTCATAGCCCCACTTTTACTCTTTATACTTGTTTTAACTCTTTGGGGGAGATACATGCTCAACTACTTGCTTACTAGTATAAATACTCAAAACATACTTTCTTGATACTCGAAACATTTATACTTGACTTCTTTATACTTGATGTCATACATACGTGATTGTGCTATACTTAACTGTGTTATACCAAACTGTGATGGTGTATTCTTGAGACTTCCAATGGCCCCAGATTAAGTTGCTGGACACAACCATTGAGACATACATACATACTTCCAATGGCCCCAGATTAAGTTGCTGGACACAACCATTGAGACATACATACAAACGTGAGGTCTTCGGAGATGAAGTGTAGACTCACGACTAATTGCTTAACTGTTGTGATGAACTTATACATGTTTAATCTTGCTATATATATATTAGCAGTGGGTTGTGAACACACAGGTTACAAGTCTCTTATGGCGGGACTTGTAACCGAGTGGATTTACGATGCCTTTGCTGTATGACCATTTTTCTATAAACTTTATTTATTAAACAACTCTATGAACTCACCAACCTTTGTGTTGACACTTTTAAGCATGTTTATCTCAGGTTAGAAGGGCGATAGCAGGTATGTGGAGCGGAGAGTCTTAGGGCATGCATTTTGAAGACTTTCGCTTTTATCTTTTACCATTCGATACTTTTTTTAAAAACTTATGTACTATTCTAATTTGGGATCTTTTGGTTTGTAAACTATGACTTTTATCTATTCGAATGGTAACTTTTTAAAAACGTCTCATTTAGAGTTCGTTTTCTATATCTTGTACTTTGTGCCCTGAAGTAGCATCCCTATGACACAGTCTTCCGCTGCGGTATTTTGGGGGTGTTACAGTGTATCACAAATTACACGGACTTTTAATAACATGTCTATTTTTATGCCACAAATATCGTGTAAAATGGTGGCATTAACCGTAAAGTGCCATTAAAGCTATAAAAAGAATTATTAACAAATAAAATATGTCACTAAAAATGCAATATAGTGACAAATGTAAATCTGTCATTAAAAAAGTGTGCCACTAAATGATCTTTTTTTTGTAGTGAAACTTGTGTACTAAGTGTTCTTTGCTTAATTTAGTTGTTCACTTAATCTTTAATATAGTTTAGTAATATAGGTAGATAATTAGTTTGGTTAGATTAAGCTTTAAACTCACATAGTTAGTGAAAACAGTCCATTAAGGAGTGTTTGGATTAGTAGCATATGGGGTGAACTTGTTGTTGTGTTGTTGTTAATTTAGTCCTAGTAGACTGCATTAGGCATTATTAGGTCAAGTAGAGCTTTAGAACCATACTCCATTTGAAAAATAGTCAAAAGGCTCTTTAATTCACCCTCACAGACCACTGTTGGCATTTCTTGTTCCAATTCTCATCACAATGATGCATAAGTTTGTTCCATAGCTTAATTTAGGTTACTTGCATCTTTATATTGCATTTAGGTTCAGATTAGATTCATTAGAAGCTCATTAAAGTCAAAATTAGGTTTAATGTAAAAAGTCAATATTGCACCTTTGGCAGAAAACCCACTTTTTGTGGGAATTGTTTAGATTTTTGTGTTGTGATTTAGGCCCTAATCTTTTTACATGTTGTAGTCTACCACCTAGAATCCCACCTTTGGCTTAATTTTGAGTGCTTATTTTGGTGGCTTTAAGTGGCCTGCAGGGAACACTATTCCCCTGCACCAAAGCTCAGTCCAAAGCCCCATTTTCAATTGGCCAATTCCTGGTTCATTAGTGGACCCCACAGGGAGCTTATTGGCTTTTTGAAAAGCCAATAAGCTCTTCTTTTAGTACCAATGCTTATTTTCTAGACTAGAGCTTATTTCATAGGGCTGCTTGCCCCATTTTGTTTTGTCCATTTCCTGACCCATGCTGAGTCATCAGCTTTTGTGCACATCTTCCATGCCCCCCCTGATTTCATTAGTGGGCCCCATAGGTTGAGTCCTAGCTTTTTGTAAAGCAATAAACTCAGCTTATTGGTTCCACCATTAGTTTGGGATTCCAATCTCTCCTGTGGGCCCCACTAAGCCTTGAAGTTGGTCATTTTGGCCTATGAGGTCTGTGGTGGATTTGGATGTGCTTATTGCTTAATTCCAGCTTATTGCTTGTAGTTTTCTATTTCATATTGATTATTTCAAGTTCCCATAGATCTGTTTTGGCTTATTCACCTCTGTGGTAGCTTGTGGTTGGCTCTTTCAAAGTTTCACAAATCCTAATAAGTTAAATAAGCTAACTGTTAAGCACTTGAGCTTGTCAAGTGCTTATTTTTAAGCTTAAGCCTAAGTTCCTTTGTTAAAGTTGTTCATTTTGAGTATTTATTTAGTTTTGAAAAAAGAAAATCCAGAGAAGACAAAATTTAAATTAAATGATAGTTTCTATTTAATATAATTTAGCTTTTTAATTTTCCTTTCTGCTTATTAATAACCATTTTTACATTTTTATATTTTTCTTAAATCTCTTTTATATTAAAGTAGTTATATAAAAAAATTCAGATTTTTAACTTTTCATTTAGTATTTTCTATAATTAATATTAGTTTAAATAATTATTAAGTAATATTAGTATAATAAATGGTTTTATTAATTTTTATTTAACAACAGTACTTTTTTATATTTTTCCTATGTTTTATATATCATAAAATAATTTTAGGAAAATTTTCTTAATTTTCACTGTTAATTTCTATTTTTCTTAATTTAATTTAGTTTTAATTAATTAATAATTTGTTTTTAATTAATAATAATTATTTCAAAAGTAGGAAAAATATATGTTCAGTTTTAAAATTAGTTTTATATTATTTTAGACTTTTCCAAATTTAAATTTTATTTTTCTAGGTTAAATCCTAATTATTTTTATTTTAGTTTAATTTAAATAATTAAAAGTAATTAAGAAATTAGTAATTAATTAATAATAAATAATTAAATAGTGTAAAAATTAATTTTCTTTTTCTAAAAATTTTATTTTATCATTAGGATTGTAAAAATGTAATTTTCATATTCGTAGGTATTTTATTCCTCAAAACCTCGCGTTTTATTTCGTACGTCTACGTAAATTTAAATCAGACGTACGCATTTTTAGTTTTAACGTTTCTGGGTTTTCTAATTTCATGTATTTGTTAATAAAGCTTGTTTAAGCTATTTTCTTTTATATTTTCTTAGTATAATCATTCACAACCATTTCTGTCCAAATTCACCCGATCATAAACCCGTTTTTGATACCATCACACCTCGTCGGGATATAACGACCCGGGGAAACACTGTACTCCTTGGTGAATTGGCACAAGCTGTTTGACCATATTGACCACATCTGTGGTTGACTTTAGTTGACTACTTTTGCATCAATCAAAATTTGGCGCCGCTGCCGGGGACGACCCCTTCTTGTTCAAAATCTGCGCATTGGTGGGGGTTGGTGAGGGGGGATGTAGGGGACAATATAGGTGGGAAGGTGAGTGATTTGTGGAAAAGGAGGGGGTTTGGAAAGGAGTAGCAGAGCAAGTGGGTGAGGGAGGAAGATGGTCAAAAGGGGGTCGACTGGGTTGATTTATTTAAAACGGGAGGTGATGAGTGCTCAAACACTCATCGTTTTTTATATATTTAAACTGCCAAAACGCACAAAAACAATCAAAAAGATATCAAAAGACTTAAATTATCCCAGGGATTGTGTTTTATGTGTTTTAAAAGCAAAATGTGCAAAAACAAAGAAAAAACGTACAAAGTTTGCAGTATTGGCAGTTTCAGTCCCCCAAGTTTCAAAACTTGTCAAATTTAGTCCCTAGGCATTTATTTTGAAAGAAAAAGTCAACCCAAGGTTTTGAAAGTCAATTTCACAAAATATTACATTTGGGTTGCAAGTTTTCCAAAATTACATAATTAGTCCCTGAAAAATCCAAAAATGGCAAAAGTGGTCCCTGGGAAAGTTTTGGAATTTTGAAAATTGGAAATATGCCAAAATGGTTCTTGAAGTTATGATTATTGGCAACATTAGTCCTTGTGGGTACCTTGGATAAGTTACACTTCAGCCCCCTCAACTTTGAAGGATTTACAAAAATGGTCCTTGTGCTAACTATTACCCAACCGGACCCTATTTTTATTTAATCCAAAAACCAAACCCAACCCAAGCATTGGTCTGATCCAGCTACACAACCCAGGCCCAAACAACATTAGCCCAACCCCTCCTAACCGTTCTAAATAACCCCCAACTTTGACCCGCGTTGACCATCTCCTTCCCCCCAACACCAGACCGCAAAACCAGGGCATACATCCCCCCTCCTCACCTTTTCACCAACTTTCCCCCCCATAATTAATAACCTCACCTAACAACTCCACCACCATAAATGCATCACCAAACCCCTCACCAACACCACTCAGAATTGCCCGACATGGTTTTGGCCCCAAAGTGCCAATCAAAGGCTAGGATCAATCATAACCTAATTGAACGATGGGGATTTGGTCAGAGGGTCAACAAAATGACATTGGGACTCTCAGTTTTCAAATTGAAGCCATGTGGAAGACCTTAGGCATTATTTTAGGTCGTTATATATAGAAAAGCTCATAGAAGCTTATGAGTGTGTAATTTTCTAGTTTTTATATAGTTTCAGCTTATTTTCAATGTATTTGTACCTTTTATTATTAATGAAAGTTTGGTTTTAAGTTAATTCTCATTTTTCACTTTTCAAAATCTCATTTCAAAATCTCAAGTTCTAATCAAGTAATCTAATGTATGTTTAATCTACTCAGAAGCTCTCACAAACTCAGATAAAAAGGATTTATAAGCTTTATCAGCTTGTGTAAACTATCTTTAAGCAGTTTTTAATAATTGCTAAAAATCAAGGAAAAAATAAAAAAATAAAAAAAAAATTGGTGATCACTTAATGAATGAGCAAGGAGCACAGTGAATCAAGGATGGATGTGGGTTAGAGGTTTGTGGAAACCACATAGGTTTGGTGTTTGAGGTTCCTTGGTTCTTGGACTGAGCTTGGAAGGCTTTGTAAGATCTCAATATTTCATTTTTGTCATCTTAACTTAAGAAGTATTTCTAGTGTTTTATCTGTGCTAAAATTAGTGTTAGAGTTGTTTATTAGATAGTAGTAATCACTAAGGTGTAGTTTGTGATGATTTGAACCAAGTTCCATAGCTTTATGTGTTGATTAGGGGTGTTTGGTTATAGATTGTTTGTGTGCATTGCTTGTTTATTTGAGTATTTCTCTGGTTCATCAGTTCTATTAGTTGTATACAAGCTCAGGGAAACATTTTATTTGGTCATAAACTCTCCCAAAGTCAAAATCACAAGGTATTGCTCACCACAGTCAACTGTGGTGAGTTTTGAAGTGAAAATTCCATCAAACCAATTCATAAAGTGTTTTGTTTACTTAAATTAACTTGCACACAGCTTAATATATCATTCTAAGTCATTAAATCAGTCACACAAGTTCACTAAAGTCAAACCTTGCAATTTCTCCAAAAAGTCAATTGTGCATTCTCAGATTTTAGTCAAACTTTGGAGGTCTGTAATTTGATGGATACTAGGTTTTAGAGTCTGAGTTTTTACAAGTTTAATCTCTACCACTTTGTTGATTTTTGAGAATTTTTCTAGATTTTATGGAATTTGTTTAGGAAGGCCCACCTGGCCTCAAAGTTAGTTGCAGGGCAAGAACTTGCCCTGTATCAGCAGACTTGTCTCACAACCCCAACTTTGGTGGCATTTTGTGACTGACCCAGTGGGTCCCACAGATCCTAATTTGCACCATTCAACCCCCCTCCTACCCAGGATCAAGGGTTGACCCTTTATTTGACCATAAGATCAGTGGACCCTACCTGGTTTGACCCCAAAAGTCTGTCCCTCAACTGTCTCAGAACCAAATAAGCCAAGTGCTTATTTTGGTATTGTGGCTTATTTCTTTGGCTTATTTGTGTGATACTTGTTTAAGTTTGTTCTTTATACTTGTTTATATATGTTTTCACCAGAGTGGGCCCCACATTAGCTCATTTGAGCTTATTTCACTCTTGGTCAACAAAAAGTCAACTGTTAAGGTAATAAGCACTTGTAGTGCTTATTTCCTTGACCTCAGTCAAAGTCACTTCTCAAAAGTTGTTTAATAAGTTGTATTAAGCAGTTTGGAAAAAGAAAATCTCAAATAAGCCCAACTTAATAGAAGTGATAGCTTCTATTTAAGCCATTTGGTTTATTCATCAGCTTATTTATAAGCAAATTCCATTTTTACAATTTTCCTAGGCTTCTGGTGTGTAAAAACTATTTCTGTAAATTTTTCAGATTTTTCTTTTGTCATTTAGTATTTTTCTTAATTAAAAGTAGTTTTTAGTAATTATTAAATAGTTAATAATTAATAATAATTAATTAGTAAATCAGAAAAATATAATTTAAATTTTATAATTAGTTTTTAATTATTTTTAAGTTTTTCAAATTTTATTTTCACTTTTCTAGTGTAATTTAATAATTAATTAGAATTTAGGTTATTTTAAATAATTAAAAAGTAATTAATATTTAGTTAATAATTAGTAATAATTAATTAAATAGTCTTAAAAATATATTTTCATTTCTAAAATTAGTTTTATAGTATTTTAGATTTTTCTAAGTTTAATGTTGATTTTTCTAAGTTAATTTCATAATTATTTAGAATTTAGGTTAATTTAGTTAATTAAAAGTAATTAGAAAAATAGTATTTAATTAATAGTAATTATTAAATTAGTGTAAAAATTAATTTTAAATTTCCAAAAATTTTCTCTTATCATTAGGTTTGTAAAAAAGTAATTTTCATACCAGTAGCCTTTCCAGATTACCGTTCTCATATTTTGTACGTTTGTCCACGTCTTCGGCAAATGTACGGTTTTTAATTTTTAGGTGATTTCTTCTCGACCTAAGTTCAAGTAATCATTCAAATAGCTTTCCTAAGCTATTTTTGTTAATAATATCCAAATAATTCTCACAACAAACCCTTTTCCGTGAATAACTCCCGATTACGAATACGCTAAAGTCACATTTCACACCTCAACGGGATTTAACGACCCGGTGATACATTATATTACCCGGAGCATTGATCTAGGCTATTTGACTTAGTTGACCATTATTTGGTTAATTTAAGTTAGGTGGTTTGGTATCAATCAATTTATGGCGCCGCTGCCGGGGAGGTGTGCGCGTTTCTGTAGCGTTTTTCGAGATTAGTGTTATCTCACATCACTCATTGTACAAATACCATCACTTGTGAATATTTTCAAAATCAAAACACATAAAAATGTCATTGACACTTTTCCTAAAGTGTTAAAACACCAAAAAAAGTAAAAAACAACAAAACCATATCGTAACGTTTTCTGATTCGGTTTTCCTTTAAGGTGATTCTTAAGGAGAAACGAGTCTGGATTACGGGACGATAACAAAAATATTGTCCAAAAAGTTTTTATCCTTAGTGCATGCGCACTCGTTCTTCAAGGTCCACTAGCCCATTACGTGAGCTGGTTCGGAAACCTCGAAGACCTCGTAGACGTTCTGCACCAACAGTCGGATTTGAGATCCGTACTGTTCCACCTCCAGCTGTCATCATGGCAGCTGAACCCACTATGAACGAGCTTCTCCAAGCACCCGTCGAGGGTTACGGAGATGCTATCGTTGTTCCAACAATCATGGCCGATAATTTTGAGCTTAAAACAGGATTAATAAATCTGGCCACATCACGTCAATTCTACGGTTATGAGAGGGACGATCCTCAAGATCACATTCGATGGTTCAATAAAATCACTTACACCATCAAATGCAAAGATGTCCCCTCTGATGCAATCAAACTTCTTCTCTTCCCATTCTCCCTGGAGGGACAAGCCCGGATTTGGCTTGAAAAACAACCTCCACGATCTATTGAGACATGGGAAGATCTTGTGAAAAAGTTCGTGAATGAATTCTTTCCTCCTTCCAAAACCACAAGTCTCAAGAACGATATCATGAAATTCACGCAGAAATTTGATGAATCCTTTAGTGAGGCATGGGATCATTACAAGGAATTGCTCCGAAAATGCCCTCACCACGGTTTTTCTGATCTCATGACACTTGATACTTTCTACAATGGTGTAAGCCAATCTGATCAAGACTCTCTAAATGCCTCCGCTAGAGGTAACTTCTTGAATCGCACCACAAAGGATGCTTTAGAAATCATTGAGAATAAATCTAAGGTTCGCATTCCCCGAAGCAGATCGGTTTGTTCCCAAAGGGAAGTTGTTCCTTCTTCATCACCCGTGGCTCAGTCTAGCACTGATGCTAGACTTGATAAACTCACGGAAGCTGTCCATGCATTTGTTCTCGCCCAAAGCAAGAAAGATTCTTCTCCTTCTCCACAAGCTGAAATCAAAAAGATAGAAGTTTGTGTCACTTGTTGTGGTCCACATTCATATTATAATTGCACTGCCACTAAAGGCAATCCATTCGAAGTAAATGCAATAGCCGGCAATTCCAACCAAGGAGGTAACCAACACCGTCCTCAAGTGGATCCAAATTACCGGGCTAGCAATCAGGGTGGACCACCCGGTTTTCCTCAGAATCCAAATAGGTTTAATCCTAATCCACCAAGGGGGCCTAATTTACAAAATCAAAACCCTGCCCCCGTCAATCAGTACCCACCCCAAAGGGGTAATCAAGGGTATTCAGCTCCAAATTATCAAGATCCCCTCCCAAACGAGCTCAATAACTACATCAAAGTTAATGAGACCAAAATGAGGGCAATGCAAAATCAAATCTCAAATTTGAAAAATGATTTCCAATCATCAATAACCAAACAGGGTCAAGAGCTGAAGTGTGAGTTGATGCAAACAAACAACAAAATTGATCAAAATCAAGGCAAGATTGAAAATATGCTTGCCAGTCTTATGAATCATCTCACTCCACCCTCTACATCAGGAGGTCTCCCGGCTAATACAGTTGTTAACCCCAAGGGTGAACTCAAAGCTATTACTACACGAAGTGGTAAGGCTTATGAAGAGCCGCCAGTCCCTCCTATCCCTCCTATTCCTCCTCCTCTTTATCTCGAGGAAGTTGAAATTGAGCCTGAGGCAACCACGGACAAGGTGCAATTTACTAGCCCACGAAGTACCGCACACGTCCACCCTCAGGTTGTTCCGGAAATTGTACCAAAATCTGGACTTGTACCAAAACCGGGAGTTGTATTTGAACCATCAACAACTCCTGGAGAGAACCCTAAATCCAAACCTTCACTACCATACCCGTCAAGACTTAATGAGCAAAAGCTCCGCGAAAAGGCTAGTCACCAAATGGATAAGTTTTATCAAATCTTTCAAGATTTGCACTTTGACGTTAGCCTCGCGGATGCTATCATCCTGATGCCCAAATTCGCATCAATGATCAAGAACTTGTTAAGCAACAAGGAAAAATTGTACGAAATGGCAAAGACTCCTCTGAACGAAAACTGCTCAGCAGTTATCTTAAAGAAGCTTCCGAAGAAGCTTGGAGACCCTGGGAGATTTCTCATTCCATGTGTTTTCCCTGGGATGGTTGAGTGCTTCGCCTTAGCTGATCTTGGCGCTAGCATCAACCTGATGCCTTACTCAGTGTGGGAGAAACTGTCTCTTCCTCAACTCACTCCTACGTGCATGACTCTCGAGCTTGCCGACCGTTCAATCTCTCATCCTCTAGGCATTCCCGAAGATGTATTCGTGAAAGTAGGAAAGTTCCATTTCCCCGCTGACTTCGTTGTTGTTAAGTTCGATGCTGACCCACGAGTTCCTCTCATTCTTGGGAGAGGATTCTTAAGGACGGGTCGTGCGTTAATTGATGTGCACGAAGAGGAAATAACTCTTCGTGTTGGTAATGAAGCTGTAACCTTTAACCTCGATCAAACTTCGAGGTACTCCTCTAACTATGACACCGAAACGGTTAACCGAATTGATGTCATTGATGTCGCGTCTGAGGAGTACGCTCAAGAGGTTTTAGGTTTTGTCGATGATTCTTCGAGTGAAAACTTCACTCCATCTTCTCACCCCATTATTGCCAATTCTTCTCCTTCCCTCACTCCGTTTGAGGGAAGTGACTTCATCTTCTTAGAAGAAATTGAGGCCTTTCTCAAAAGTGATTCGATTCCCGATGGAATTGATAACCAAGAGATCGACCTCGAGAGGGATATTCACCTGCTGGAAAAATTGTTAAACGAAGATCCCTCTCATCTTCCTGTTCTACCACAAACACTTCATAAGGAGGAAGTCAAAAATGTTGAGAAAACTGATGACTTTCCCGCAGTTGAACTTAAGGACTTGCCGCCTCACCTTGAGTATGCATTTCTGGAGGGTGATGATAAATTACCCGTCATTATTGCTAAAGACTTAAGTGTTGAGGAAAAGGCTGCTCTTATACAGGTTTTGAAGTCTCATAAACGAGCAATTGCTTGGCGTCTCTCCGATATCAAGGGCATCAACCCTGAGTTTTGTACTCACAAGATATTAATGGAGGATGACTTCAAACCTGTGGTCCAACATCAAAGAAGGGTGAATCCGAAAATTCACGAGGTTATCAAATAAGAGGTTTTAAAACTTCTTGATGCCGGATTGATTTACCCTATCTCGGACAGTCCTTGGGTCAGCCCAGTTCACTGTGTTCCAAAAAAGGGTGGCATTACTGTTGTCACAAACGAGGAAAATGAGTTAATTCCAACTCGTTTGGTTACGGGGTGGCGCGTCTGCATTGATTATCATAAATTGAATGACGCCACCCGTAAGGATCATTTTCCTCTGCCCTTTATGGATCATATGCTCGAGAGATTAGCGGGGAATGAGTACTATTGCTTCCTTGATGGTTTCTCGGGTTACTTTCAGATTCCCATTGACCCGCAAGACCAAGAAAAGACCACTTTTACATGCCCCTATGGAACCTTCGCATATAAACGTATGCCATTTGGCTTATGTAATGCTCCGGGCACGTTTCAAAGATGTATGATGGCCATTTTTTCCGATATGATCGGGAAAAGTATGGAGGTCTTTATGGACGATTTCTCGGTCATTGGGGATTCGTTTAAATCATGTCTCTCCCATTTAGACAGCATGCTAAAACGTTGTGAAGACACAAAGTTATGTCTAAATTGGGAGAAGAGTCACTTTATGGTCAAAGAGGGCATTGTCCTCGGCCATAAAATTTCAAAGAATGGGATGGAGGTTGACCGTGCCAAAGTGGACGTCATTGCAAAATTGCCTCATCCCACGACTGTGAAAGGTGTTAGGAGCTTTTTGGGTCACGCCGGTTTCTACCGTAGGTTTATTCAAGATTTTTCTAAAATCGCCCGGCCTATGACCCATCTCCTCGAGAAGGATGCTCCTTTTATCTTCTCCCCTGAGTGCATCGAAGCCTTTGAAACATTAAAGAAAAGGCTTACCGAGGCACCGATTCTTGTTGCCCCCGATTGGGACTTGCCCTTCGAGCTCATGTGTGATGCTAGTGATTATGCTATAGGGGCAGTCTTGGGGCAACGCAAAACAAAACATTTTCAGCCTATACACTATGCCAGCAAGACTATGACCGAGGCACAAAGTTATTACACCACCACTGAAAAAGAATTATTAGCTGTGGTGTATGCTTTTGAAAAATTCCGGCCATACCTGATTCTGACTAAAAGCATAGTGTATACGGATCATTCGGCTTTGAAGTATCTATTTGCAAAACAAGATGCAAAGCCGAGACTCCTCCGATGGGTTCTCCTCCTTCAGGAATTTGATATCATTATTCGTGATAAAAAAAGGAGCTGAGAACCTAGCTGCTGATCATCTCTCCCGTCTTGAAAACCCTCACCAAAATGCTTTCGAGAAAAAGGAAATAAATGAAACATTTCCTCTCGAAACCCTCAATGTGGTTTCATTTCGTGGAGATTCGATTACCCCATGGTTTACCGACTTTGCAAACTATCTTGCGGGTAACTTCATTGTGAAAGGGATGTCGTCCCAACAAAAAAATAAATTTTTCAAAGATGTTAAACATTACTTTTGGGACGACCCCTACTTGTTCAATATATGCGCGGATCAAGTCATCCGGCGGTGTGTGTATGGTCAGGAAGCCACTGAAATTTTAAAGGCTTGCCATGCTGGTCCCACGGGGGGCCACGACAATCCCAACTACACCGCCAAAAAGGTGTTTGATTCCGGCTTTTATTGGCCCTCAATCTACAAAGATGCTCAAGATTTGGTCAAGTCCTGTGACGCTTGTCAACGTCACGGGAATATTTCACAAAAGAATGAAATGCCTCAGAATGCAATTCAAGTTTGTGAAATCTTTGATATTTGGGGCATCGACTTTATGGGGCCATTTCCATCCTCTCACGGCAATAAATACATACTCGTGGCAGTTGACTACTTGTCAAAATGGGTTGAAGCGAAAGCTTTACCCACAAATAATTCCCGAGTAGTTGTGAAATTTTTAAAAGCTCTTTTTGCCCGATTCGGAACTCCACGTGCTATTATTAGTGATCGTGGTACGCACTTCTGTAATGACAAGTTTGACAAAGTCATGCAAAAGTACGGTGTGACTCACCGTCTTTCTACTGCATACCACCCTCAAACGAGTGGACAAGTCGAAGTGTCCAATCGGGGCATTAAAAGAATCTTGGAAAGAACTGTAGGTGAGAATCGTGCATCGTGGTCGGACAAATTAGATGATGCACTTTGGGCTTTCCGTACGGCTTACAAAACACCCATTGGGTGTACGCCTTATAAACTTGTGTACGGGAAAGCGTGCCATCTTCCGATCGAGCTTGAACACAAGGCCTATTGGGCCCTCAAGCATGCCAATTTCGACCTCAGAATAGCGGGTGATCACAGAAAAGTTCAACTCAATGAATTAAACGAACTTCGTGATCAAGCTTACGAGAACTCTTTGATCTATAAACAAAAGATAAAGAAGATTCATGACTCAAAAATCAAAAACCGCGTGTTTAACGTTGGTGATCGAGTCTTTCTTTTCAACTCTAGACTCAAGATCTTCTCGGGAAAGCTCAAAACCCGATGGACTGGTCCGTTCACTATTACAAAAGTTTATCCTTATGGTACCGTCGAATTATCTCAAAATGACGGTCCAAATTTCAAAGTGAATGGACATCGGTTAAAGCACTACTTTGGAGAAGACATACCATCCATCGTCGTCCCGGATCTCCAAACTTTCCCCAAGGACAATTGAATTCGGGGATAGAGTCAAGACTAGCGACTCGATGATCAAAAACTAGCAACAATACGGGTTTTCACCCGTATCTCTGATTCTTTCTATTTTCTACCACTAAGTGTGGGGGAATGGCCAACCCCCCCTCCCCCCCCCCCCCCCCCCCCGCTGTTTGAAAAAATGTATATATGTAAAAAAAAAAAAAAAAAAAAAAAAAAAAAAAAAAGTTGTATATATATAGAAATAAAGTGAAAATTGGTATTTCCGCAGTTAGATTCGAATCTTGGCTTTTTACGTTCATAGCTTCGGCATAATAGCTGGGACTTTGAATATTGAGGACAATATTCATTTCTAAGTGTGGGGGGAAATTCTATCGAATCCTATCAAAATATCTTTCAAGTACCCCCGTTTTTGGCCAAAATTTTCAAAAATTTTTCACTTTATTTCAAAACTTTTGTGGTAATCAGTCCGCCTTGTCTAAGCGACAAAAGGGATTGGCTAATCCAGGAGCAAACGGCTCTTGGTAAAGATAAATAAAATCCGTTGACGGCTGGCAATTTGCCCAAAATTGTATGGTTCATCAACTCCCCGAAAACAAATGAGTTGGCTAGCCCGCAAGATTATGGCTTGTGGTAAAGGCCGTGGAAAATCCATAATTGGTAATCAGCTCACCAAGATGTTGACTAGGTCCATCAAGAGTTGGCTAGTCCAGGAGCAAATGGCTCTTGGTAAAGACTTAACAAATCCGTTGGAAGCTGGTGGTTTGCTCAAAATCACACGGTTATCAGGTGTGCCACAGTTCTTACACCTGGCTACTCCAGAAGTGATGGCTTTTGGTAAAGAGTTTAAAATCCATCAAGTTTTCTAAAAAGATTGCTAGGGACTAGCAATAGTTCAGTGTGGGGGATTGATGAGTGCTCAAACACTCATCGTTTTTTATATATTTAAACTGCCAAAACGCACAAAAACAATCAAAAAGATATCAAAAGACTTAAATTATCCCAGGGATTGTGTTTTATGTGTTTTAAAAGCAAAATGTGCAAAAACAAAGAAAAAACGTACAAAGTTTGCAGTATTGGCAGTTTCAGTTCCCCAAGTTTCAAAACTTGTCAAATTTAGTCCCTATGCATTTATTTTGAAAGAAAAAGTCAACCCAAGGTTTTGAAAGTCAATTTCACAAAATATTACATTTGGGTTGCAAGTTTTCCAAAATTACATAATTAGTCCCTGAAAAATCCAAAAATGGCAAAAGTGGTCCCTGGGAAAGTTTTGGAATTTTGAAAATTGGAAATATGCCAAAATGGTTCTTGAAGTTATGATTATTGGCAACATTAGTCCTTGTGGGTACCTTGGATAAGTTACACTTCAGCCCCCTCAACTTTAAAGGATTTACAAAAATGGTCCTTGTGCTAACTATTACCCAACCTGACCCTATTTTTATTTAATCCAAAAACCAAACCCAACCCAAGCATTGGTCTGATCCAGCTACACAACCCAGGCCCAAACAACATTAGCCCAACCCCTCCTAACCGTTCTAAATAACCCCCAACTTTGACCCGCGTTGACCATCTCCTTCCCCCCAACACCAGACCGCAAAACCAGGGCATACATCCCCCCCCCTCCTCACCTTTTCACCAACTTTCCCCCCCACAATTAATAACCTCACCTAACAACTCCACCACCATAAATGCATCACCAAACCCCTCACCAACACCACTCAGAATTGCCCGACATGGTTTTGGCCCCAAAGTGCCAATCAAAGGCTAGGATCAATCATAACCTAATTGAACGATGGGGATTTGGTCAGAGGGTCAACAAAATGACATTGGGACTCTCAGTTTTCAAATTGAAGCCATGTGGAAGACCTTAGGCATTATTTTAGGTCGTTATATATAGAAAAGCTCATAGAAGCTTATGAGTGTGTAATTTTCTAGTTTTTATATAGTTTCAGCTTATTTTCAATGTATTTGTACCTTTTATTATTAATGAAAGTTTGATTTTAAGTTAATTCTCATTTTTTCACTTTTCAAAGTCTCATTTCAAAATCTCAAGTTCTAATCAAGTAATCTAATGTATGTTTAATCTACTCAGAAGCTCTCACAAACTCAGATAAAAAGGATTTATAAGCTTTATCAGCTTGTGTAAACTATCTTTAAGCAGTTTTTAATAATTGCTAAAAATCAAGGAAAAAATAAATAAATAAATAAAAAATTGGTGATCACTTAATGAATGAGCAAGGAGCACAGTGAATCAAGGATGGCTGTGGGTTAGAGGTTTTTGGAAACCACATAGGTTTGGTGTTTGAGGTTCCTTGGTTCTTGGACTGAGCTTGGAAGGCTTTGTAAGATCTCAATATTTCATTTTTGTCATCTTAACTTAAGAAGTATTTCTAGTGTTTTATCTGTGCTAAAATTAGTGTTAGAGTTGTTTATTAGATAGTAGTAATCACTAGGGTGTAGTTTGTGATGATTTGAACCAAGTTCCATAGCTTTATGTGTTGATTAGGGGTGTTTGGTTATAGATTGTTTGTGTGCATTGCTTGTTTATTTGAGTATTTCTCTGGTTCATCAGTTCTATTAGTTGTATACAAGCTCAGGGAAACATTTTATTTGGTCATAAACTCTCCCAAAGTCAAAATCACAAGGTATTGCTCACCACAATCAACTGTGGTGAGTTTTGAAGTGAAAATTCCATCAAACCAATTCAAAAGTGTTTTGTTTACTTAAATTAACTTGCACACAGCTTAATATATCATTCTAAGTCATTAAATCAGTCACACAAGTTCACTAAAGTCAAACCTTGCAATTTCTCCAAAAAGTCAATTGTGCATTCTCAGATTTTAATCAAACTTTGGAGGTCTGTAATTTGATGGATACTAGGTTTTAGAGTCTGAGTTTTTACAAGTTTAATCTCTACCACTTTGTTGATTTTTGAGAATTTTTCTAGATTTTATGGAATTTGTTTAGGAAGGCCCACCTGGCCTCAAAGTTAGTTGCAGGGCAAGAACTTGCCCTGTATCAGCAGACTTGTCTCACAACCCCAACTTTGGTGGCATTTTGTGACTGACCCAGTGGGTCCCACAGATCCTAATTTGCACCATTCAACCCCCCTCCTACCCAGGATCAAGGGTTGACCCTTTATTTGACCATAAGATCAGTGGACCCTACCTGGTTTGACACCAAAAGTCTGTCCCTCAACTGTCTCAGAACCAAATAAGCCAAGTGCTTATTTTGGTATTGTGGCTTATTTCTTTGGCTTATTTGTGTGATACTTGTTTAAGTTTGTTCTTTATACTTGTTTATATCTGTTTTCACCAGAGTGGGCCCCACATTAGCTCATTTGAGCTTATTTCACTCTTGGTCAACAAAAAGTCAACTGTTAAGGTAATAAGCACTTGTAGTGCTTATTTCCTTGACCTCAGTCAAATTCACTTCACAAAAGTTGTTTAATATGTTGTATTAAGCAGTTTGGAAAAAGAAAATCTCAAATAAGCCCAACTTAATAGAAGTGATAGCTTCTATTTAAGCCATTTGGCTTATTCATCAGCTTATTTATAAGCAAATTCCATTTTTACAATTTTCCTAGGCTTCTGGTGTGTAAAACTATTTCTGTAAATTTTTCAGATTTTTCTTTTGTCATTTAGTATTTTTCTTAATTAAAAGTAGTTTTTAGTAATTATTAAATAGTTAATAATTAATAATAATTAATTAGTAAATCAGAAAAATATAATTTAAATTTTATAATTAGTTTTTAATTATTTTTAAGTTTTTCAAATTTTATTTTCACTTTTCTAGTGTAATTTAATAATTAATTAGAATTTAGGTTATTTTAAATAATTAAAAAGTAATTAATATTTAGTTAATAATTAGTAATAATTAATTAAATAGTCTTAAAAATATATTTTCATTTCTAAAATTAGTTTTATAGTATTTTAGATTTTTCTAAGTTTAATGTTGATTTTTCTAAGTTAATTTCATAATTATTTAGAATTTAGGTTAATTTAGTTAATTAAAAGTAATTAGAAAAATAGTATTTAATTAATAGTAATTATTAAATTAGTGTAAAAATTAATTTTAAATTTCCAAAAATTTTCTCTTATCATTAGGTTTGTAAAAAAGTAATTTTCATACCAGTAGCCTTTCCAGATTACCGTTCTCACATTTTGTACGTTTGTCCACGTCTTCGGCAAACGTACAGTTTTTAATTTTTAGGTGATTTCTTCTCGACCTAAGTTCAAGTAATCATTCGAATAGCTTTCCTAAGCTATTTTTGTTAATAATATCCAAATAATTCTCACAACAAACCCTTTTCCGTGAATAACTCCCGATTACGAATACGCTAAAGTCACATTTCACACCTCAACGGGATTTAACGACCCGGTGATACATTATATTACCCGGAGCATTGATCTAGGCTATTTGACTTAGTTGACCATTATTTGGTTAATTTAAGTTAGGTGGTTTGGCATCAATCAGGAGGGAGTATATATTTTGGTGAGTTGGGCCTGGAGTGGAGTGGGCTAGGGTGTTGGATTGGTGGATTGGATTTGGATTGGGTTTGTTTGTTTATTTAAGCTTAAAAAACCAAAAGGACCATTTATGTAAAACTGAAATTCCAGGGGCTGCAAATGTAAATTCCCCAAAGTACTCATAAGGTCCAATCTTGCCATCTCCAATAATCCAAGAACCATAAAAGTTAATTTCCCATTTTTAGACATCCGGGGACCAAATCTGACAAAATTGAAACTCCAAGGACTAAACTTGTAAATTCTCAAAACTTTTTACCCAAGGACCATTCTCGATACTTTTTGACTTTTAAAGGACTTGGGTTGACTTTTCTTTCAAAATAAATGCATAGGGACTAATTTTGACAAGTTTAGAAACTTGGGGGACTTAAACTGCCAATTAGGCAAACTTTGATCATTTTTCATTTGTTTTTACTCATTTTGCATTTAAAACATATATAACACAATCCCTGGGATATTTTCAGTATTTTGATGCCTTTATTATTGTTTTTAAATATTTTGCAGCTCAGATTTGACCAAAAATGATGAGTATTTGAGCACTCATCAATCCCCCACACTAAACTATTGCTAGTCCGTAGCAATCTTTTTAGAAAACTTAATGGATTTGAATCTCTTTACCAAAAGCCATTAGTTCTGGAGTAGCCAAATGTTTCAGTTCAAGTAAGAACTATGGTACACCGATAACCATATGATTTTGAGCAAACCAGAAGCCAACTCTTTTACTTTTGATGGACACAGTCAATATCTTGGTGAATTGATTACCAATTATGGCTTTCCACTGCCTTTACCACAAACCACAAACTTGCGGGCTAGCCAACTCTTTTACTTTTTAGGATATGGTGAGTTGAGTACCATACAATTTTAGGCAAATTATCAGCCATCAACGGATTTGAGTTATCTTTACCAAGAGCCGTTTGCTCCTGGATTAGCCAATCTCTTTGTCGGTTAGACATGGCGGACTAATAACCACAAAATTTTTGAAATAAAGTGATTTTTTTTTTTTTTTTTTTTTTTTTTTTTTTTTTTTTTTTTTTTTAGGCCAAAAATGAGGGTACTAGAGGGTATAATGTGATAAAATTCGCTAGAATTTCCCTAAGGGGTCGTCATCCGGCAAACGCACCTTAGGGAAATTCTAGCGAATTTTATCACATTATACCCTCTAGTACCCCGTTTTTGGCATAAAAAAAAAGAAAAAAAAAATCATTTTTTTTCAAAATTTTTGTGGTTATCAGTCCGCCATGTCTAACCGACAAAGGGATTGGCTAATCCAGGTGCAAACGGCTCTTGCTAAAGATAACTCAAATCCGTTGATGGCTGGCAATTTGCCTAAAATTGTATGGTACTCAACTCACCATATCCTAAAAAGTAAAAGAGTTGGCTAGCCCGCAAGTTTATGATTTGTGGTAAAGGCAATGGGAAGCCATAATTGGTAATCAACTCACCAAGATTTTGACTGTGTCCATCAAGAGTTGGCTAGTCCAGAAGCAAACGACTTCTGGTAAAGACAAATCAAAACCGTTGAAAGCTGGTGGTTTGCTCAAAATCATATGGTTATCGGTGTACCATAGTTCTTACTTGAACTGAAACATTTGGCTACTCCAGAAGTAATGGCTTTTGGTAAAGAGATTCAAATCCATTAAGTTTTCTAAAAAGATTGCTAGGGACTAGCAATAGTTTAGTGTGTGGGATTGATGAGTGGTCAAACACTCATCATTTTTGGTCAAATCTGAGCTGCAAAACATTTAAAAACAATCAAAAAGGCATCAAAATACTGAAAATATCCCAGGGATTGTGTTTTATATGTTTTAAATGCAAAATGAGTAAAAACAAATGAAAAACGATCAAAGTTTTCATAATTAGCAGTTTCAGTCCCCCAAGTTTTAAAATTTGTCACAATTAGTCCCTATGCATTTATTTTGAAAGATAAGTCAACCCCAAGTCTTTTGAAAGTAAAAAATTACAAAATATGATACTTGGGTCTAAAGTTTCAAAATTTACATGTTTAGCCCTTCAAGTTTCAATATTGGCAAAATTGGTCCCTGAGAATTTTAAAATGGAAAATTGCAAATTTTGGTCATTGGAATAACAAGCTTTGCATAATTGGTCCTTGTGAACATTTTTTGGGAAGATTACATTTCAGTCCTTAAGTTCCATCCAATTACAAAAATGGTCCTTGTGATACATAACCAAACGGACCCTTTTTATTACTACCCAAAACCAAACTAATCCAATCCAAATACAAAACCTACCCTTAAGCCCAATCCACCCAAGCCCATGTCCATTTTATTAATAAAAACACCCCATGGTCAAACAGTCAACCATGGTAAAAAAAAACCGGGTCAAACACAGCCATCTTCAACCCCCGTACCACTTTCCCCCCAAACCTGTAATCATGTCTCCCCCCTCCTCCCACCTTTTCACCAACACACCAACTTTCATAAATGCACTCACCAACCCAAACCAACCCCCCCCCCCCCTCTTCATTAAAAGCCCCACCAGTTCCACTAATCTTATTAGGAACTATTTTAGCACCAATTTTCAATCAAATGGTTAAGATCAATGGGGCTTTAATTCAATGGCTGGGATTTGGTCATGGGTCAACAAAGGAGACATAGGAACTCTTAAAAGGTAGCTGGGATACACATGTAAGAGAAGAGAGCTTATCTTGGTATCATAGTATAAGTAGTAGTGAGTAGTAAGCCTCAAAAGCATGTATTAGTTGTAGCTTAATTGTAGTAGTCTTAAATTATCATTTGTACTCAGCTTTTAGGTTAATGAAAGTTTATTTCAAAGTTACATCCTGTTTTGAATTTCAAGTCTTATTTAAATATTTCAACTGCTAGTTTAAGGTTCTTCGGTGTTCATAAGCTATCCACAAACTCATATAAGCACCTTGTGTTTGCTTTCAGAAGCTTTTTAAGCTTGTGAAATTATTTTAATTAAGGTTTTATAAAAATAGGTAAAAATATATGAAAAATCAAAATAAAAGAAAAAATTATGTTCAAGGATTGAAGAATACTGGAGCACAGTTAATTATGGAAGGCTGTGGGTTAGTGGTTTATGGAAACCAATAGGTTTGGTATATGGTTCATCGTTAATTTGGTTTGAGCAGGAAGCACATTGTGAGTCTATTGTACCATTTTCAACTTTTCACTATTCAACTGCTTATTCTAGTTTATTTTTGAGTTAAGTGTTCTTATTAGGGGTAGTTAAGAGTAATTAGGGATTAAAATTAGTTGGTTGTGTTTTAGATTGTATTGAACTTTGAAATTCTAGGTTAACTGTCATTTCAAGTTTATTAGTAAAGTTTGGTATTTGTGGTTTCTACCTGTGTCTTTGTGCTTATCAGAGCTTATTGTATCATAATCTTTCATTGTAAATCAGTTCCTTAAATCTTACATTTCATTTGTTAGTTAAATCATCAAAACTGCTTTTATAAGGGGTGTTTGGATTTGGAATTTTAGGTGAGTTCTATTGTGTTTCTGTGGTTGAGTTTGGACTAATTATATCTCACTAGATACTATTAGGTCACTTGACTCATAATAATAAGTGTTCATTTGTAAAAAGGTCAAAATTCAAGTTTAGCCTCATAGATTTGCTTACTGTTGAGATTAGTGAGATCATGCTCATGGTTGATAGTACTCTCTTCACTAAGAAGAAAGATTCACATATTATCATAGTCCAAATCTATGTTGATGACATTATATTCGGATCAACTTGTCAAGAATTATGCGTAGATTTCTCAAAAATCATGCATGACGAGTTTGAAATGAGTATGATGGGAGAACTCAACTTTTTCCTAGGACTTTAAATTAAAAAAATAGAAGATGGTATCTTCTTTAACCAATCTAAATATATTAAGGACATGCTTAATAAATTTGGATTAGAAGATTCGAAACCAATCAAAACGCCCATGTCCACGGAAACAAAACTCACCAAGGATGAGGAAAGTGAATTCGTAGATAGCACTAAATATAGAGGTATGATTGGAAGTCTACTTTACCTAACGGCTAGTAGACCCGACATTATGTTTAGCGTTTGTCTATGTGCTCGTTTTCAAGAAGATCCTAAGACAACTCATCTCGAAGCCGTTAAAAGGATTTTTAGATATATTAAGGGCACTACACATTTAGGTTTATGGTATCCCAAAGGAACGGGAATAGACACCATAGTGTATGCCAAATCAGATCATGTCGGTGACTATGTTGATAGAAAAAGCACTTGTACTTTTGTTGGACATTGTCTCACCTCATGGTTCTCTAAGAAGCAAACGGCTCTCGCTATCTCAACAACGGAAGCCGAATACGTTTCGGCCGCAAAGGCATGTCAACTAGCTCTTTGGATGAAGCAAGCTCTTGTCGACTATGGAATTCAACTTAATGACATCACCATCCTTTGTGACAACAAAGGAGCCATTGATCTTAGCAAAAATCCAGTTCAACATGCTCGTACCAAACATATTGAAATCCGTCATCATTTCCTTCGTGATAACATTCAAAAAGGAAACATCTCAATTGAGAAAGTTTCTTCCGAAGACAATATAGCCGACATTCTCACAAAACCTCTTAAACGAGAACCTTTTAACCTTCTTAGGCTAGGCTTAGGACTCATGGAACCTACATTGTAGTTCTAGACATTAGACAAAAATCACAAAAATCAAAACAAATCAATAAGTCTTTTTCTCAGCAGAGTCGGCGGAACCCTCAGCCATAACGGGCGGAACCCTCTTTTTGGTTCCGCCGTATCCGCCGACCTGCAGAACCTTTTTCTTAGTTTATATTAAACCAAACACCTATTATCTCATACCACCACTTCGAAACTGCTACTATTCACTTCACCACTCATCCACAACTACGAATTTTTGGTCTTTCCTTCATTCACATTGCTCATCAATCATCATTGTAAGTATTCTAAACATGATTACACTCCTGATCTGAGTCTAGGAATTCTATTTTTGCACAAAACACAAAAACCTGGGGTTATGCATTAACTTGAGAAACTCATGCATGAAATTAGGTGTTTAACAAAACTAATCATGTTTCCCATAGTTAGGAATTGCATAATTATAAGTTATTAACATGTTTACTAAAACACCCCATGTCAAATTCTTGCAAAAATTCCTCACAAATAGGACAAATATTTTTTCGTCTCACATTGCAAATACAAAATCAAAACGTTATGTTCAAAAACATCACTTGCATAATGTCTCTTGAATGCTAAAGAGAATTCATAACCAATATGTATTTTCGGGTACATTCAAACGAAGATACATTGAACTAGGAGCGCTTGGGTTATCTTTTGTTGTAACCGCACCTCCACATTATTTTCATATAGGCACACACTAGAACATCCATATTATAGTAGTCGTTTACTTAGACTAAAATGTGAAATTTTGTTTTTCTAGGAATCATCATGCCTCCTCTAACCCATTACGACCACAAGGACACCATTAAGTACCTACCCAATGATGAGTGCTCAAACACTCATCATTTTTGGTCAAATCTGAACTGCAAAACATACAAAAACACTCAAATATGCATCAAAATACTGAAAATAATCCAAAATTGTGTTTTAAATGTTTTAGATGCAAAAAGAGTAAAAACAGATGAAAAACGTACAAAGTTTGCAAAATTGGCAGTTTCAGTCCCCCAACTTTGATAAAATGTCAAAACTAGTCCCTGGTCATTCAAAATATGGAAAATTATCACCAAAGGTCCTTTTAAAATCATAATTTGCCATATTTAGTCCTTTGGTGAAAAATTCCAAAAGTTTTGAGAATTTGCAATTTAGTCCCTGAAATTTCACCTTTTGGCAGTTTTAGTCCCTGGGCATTTTTAAATGGGAAATTTATATTTCAAATCCTTGGGAAATCACAAATTTTCAACATTGGTCCTTGGATGAAAAGTTTGAAGAATTTACAACTTTGGCCCCTGAATTTTCAATCTTGACAGATTTGGTCCCCGGATGTTCAAAAATGGAAAATCTCATTTATTTACATTGGACTATGAAAACTTGGCAAATATTACCCATGGATAACTTTGGAACAGTACCTAAACCTACCCCTAACTTTTCAGTTTTACACAATTGGTCCCTATGATTTATATACCACTAACCAAATGGACCTTTTGATTTTAAAACCCAACACCACCCTTATTCCTACCCAATCCAACAAATAACCCTGGCCCAATCCCTCACACCCTGGCCCAATCCACAAAAAAAAAATAAACACACAAACCGTTTAATAACCTCACCAGGGTCAAACCCCCTTTGACCTCCACCTCACCCTCTCTTTTACCCTTAGCCTGCTACACACCCTGCCACACCCAACATCCCATCATCATCCCTACTATTCTCCTCCACTCCACACTCAACCCCTACACTCCCTTTCCACCACAAAGCTCCAAATAACACCCCTGCCAAGAGCTAACAGCCAATTGCTTATCTCTAATTCTTCCCGCCAAAAATTAAAGAACGGCTAAGATGAAAACTACTGATCCAATGGACCAAGATAGGGGTGGGAAAGCTCAAGTGGGTTCTGAAATAACTCAAGAATATAAAAGGAAGGGAAGGACACAGGAGGGAGGAGTTAGTTTTTAGTTTTAATTTAATTAATGTTAGAGTAGAAATTAGTGGTTAGAATCATATAATCCCATCTTAGTTTATCTTTCTGTTATCTCTCTTATTTTAGCATTGTAATCCTAAATTCAAGTTTAAATTAAAGTTTAATCTCAGTTTATTTCAAATTCGTATTTTGCCTCAAATTCTTAAATTATTGTATTTTGTTTAAAAGTTAGTATTTTTAGGTAACAAGTGTTCCTTATGAGTTGTTGAAATAGTTTGAATCAAAAGAAAGTGAAAACTCAGGAAAAATAAAAAGATAAAAAAAAAGAGAAAATCTGTTGAAAATACAAAAAAGGAAAATAAATAAATAATATCATAAAGAAGACAAGCTGGAGCATGGTTAATCATGGAAGGCCATGGGGTAGTGCTTCATGGGAAGCTATAGGGTGGTAGTTTGAGTTCTTGTTCATCCTTGACTGAGCTTTGGATAAATTTATAAGAATTTTCTATATTATTTTGGTATAGTCTGTTATGAGTAGGCTAGGTAGTTGTTTGTTGTTCAATATCACTCATTTATGCTTGCTTAGTTTCAGTATAAGTCACATTAGAGATTGCTTAGATCACTTTCTTGTATTGCTCATTTTTTTTCCTTTAATTAGTCTTGATCAGGGGTGTTTGGGATAATCAGATTGACTGAGTTGTGAGTATTGTTAGTGGCCAAATGCTGTTAAAGCAACTCACCTAGGACCAAACTAACTTCAAACAAACACTACTTTGTCAATTTTCATAAGGAAAGTCAAAATTGCAAGATTGCAATCACAACAGCCTAACTGTTGTGATTTGGTTTGCCTAATCTTTCAAATTGCTTCAAAACTAGTTAAGCTTGCTTGCTTTAGGTTAACTTAGGGCTAATAAACATTAATTGATCAATCAAAGTCAGCCAAATCTCATAAAGGTCAAAATTCTCAAAAATACTTAGAAAGTCAAAAGTAGCATACTCAGATTTTTGGCAAACTTCAAATCAATCCCTAGGGTTTATTTGTGGAAGAAATCAAGTAGGGTTTGTTAATTTTGGATCATTGGCAGCTTGTTTATCAATTTCAAAAAGAAAATTCGGATTTGGAAGTGATTTGGTCATTAAAAATTGATGTGGAAGTTGGGGGGTTGACTGAAGGAACTCCACTGCATCAGCTTTTTGAGAAAATTGAATTGAGCATAGAGTGCTCAATTCTGGTTGAAATTACTTGTTCTTTGTCGAATTTGAAAGCTTTTCAGGTGGTATTTAGGGTTTAGGAGTTAGTTCTCCTATAGTGCTTATTACACTGCTTATTTTGAGCCACTTTTTAGGCTCATTTTTCTTGTCTGCTGCTGTTTGTTCTCAGTATAGCTGAGCTTGATCTTGATTTTGTTCTTGTTGATTTTTCTTTTTTTTGTTCTTGTTAAGTTGTTGTTGTTTATCCTTGTTGAAATTATTGTTGTTGCATTGCTTAAGCTTAACAGCTTATTAGCTTATTTGCTTGGAGTGAAATTTCAAACCTTGAACTAGAAAAAAATTCAAATCTTGAATCTGTTTTTGATCTTGTAGTTTGAATTGGATTTGTTTAAGTTTTTGCTTCCAAAATCTGTTTTTCAAAGTTGTTTTTAAGATTGTGTTGTGTGCTAGTAAAGAGCAAAGAAAGAAAATAAAAAAGTAAATAAATAATAAACTTTGTCCAAAAAGAGAAGGCTGGGATTCGAACCCCAGACCTCCCCTTCATACACGACCATAACACACAACACCAATTCCATCTGCCCTTGGGACTTTTTTCAAACACACTTTGCATTATTTATTCTTTAACCCTTTTTCTGTTTTAGCTTAAGTTAACTCACCAGGTCTTATTAGCTTATTCCTAACTTATTTTTGTAATGTACCCCCACCTTTTATATTTTTCTTAGGATCTTATTAACTTGTAGTATTATCTAAAAATGTTTCAGAATTTTCAAAATAGCTTTAGTATTTATTAATACTTAATTAGTGTTAAATAGATTTAAATTCATAATAAATAGAATTTTTGTAAAAAAAACAAGTTTCTTTTTTCTAAAATTTTCTTTTGTCATTTAGTGCGTAAGAAAATTATTCGTATACCCGTAGGACCTTTGTAGCTTAAAACTCGCGTTTTATTTTGCGCACTCGCGTTTTATTTAATTAACTTTCGTGTTTTTAATTTTAGGTTACATTTTAGGGTTCCCTAACTTTCTATTATCATTCCCATAGACTTTTAAGTAGTTTTTGAGTTTTAATTTTCATTCCTTGTTCGAATTCATGTTTTAGTTGCGTTAATTTTACTTTTCGTACGTTATTGGCAACTCGCGTTTTATTTAAATAACTTTTTCATTTTTGAATTTAGATTACGTAAGTAAAAGTAGTTTGTAAAAATAAAGAAAAACAAAAAATATAAATAAAGTGATAGCTTCTATTTAAGCCGTTTGGCTTATTTTTCTTCTTATCTTTAAGCAAATTCTAATTTTAAATTTTTAGCTTACGTTTTAGGTTAATTAGGTTTCACGTTATTGTTAATATAGTGTGTTTAAATCGTTCTCATTCGTATTTCCTTAGTGTAATCATTCAAACCCTAATAAACCCTATTCCATTCAAATTCACCCGATCACAAACCCGTTTTGATTACCATCACACCTCGTCGGGACATAACGACCCGGGGAAACCCTATACTTCCGCGGAGATTTGGTCTGAGACGTTTGACTTAGTTGACCATTCACCTGGTCAATTTAGGTTGACCGTTTGGGACCAATCACCCAAACACCACAAAACCAAAGGTCTTACTCCAAATCAAATCGACGTTTTCAAAGCCTTAGAAAAGCGTTATGTCCACGAAGGTAGAACCATTGACCTATCTTCTATAGAAGGTACAAACCTACCCACAGAACTTGCCACCATCAACTTTGAGTGTCTCTTAGAGATAAATGAGCCTATTTGTCCTAGGTTTATTTTTGAGTTCTATGCATCCGTCACTCTCTCCATGGATGAGTATGGTCGCATGTCTAATAACTTCTTGGCTAGTGGTCATCAATACTCCTTCACTCTCGATGAATTTGCTCAAATCCTAGGTGTCCCAAACCGTGGTACTTGCATCTACTCTGACAAGCATTCCCTCTTAACTCTTGACACACTCATTGACTGAATCCATCTCTATGATACCCCTCTTGTATCCAAGGATGAACTCTGTGACCACCTCTTCATTAGGACCACCAACACTAGGAGAACTAGAACCGGAAATGAGGTCAACAAGGACCCATATGGAATGGAACTCAATGAACTCAAGCCCCAATTAAAGAAATGGGAAGAACTCCTTATAGCCAATTTCATTAGCACCATAGGAAACCGGGATCATATAAATGTTTGCCTTTGCTACATGCTCTACTCCTTGTCCGTTAGGAAACCCTTCAACCTTGCCTACTACATGGCCAAGAGAATGGCCGACATTCCCGTGCAAGGCACAACAGCTATGCCGTATGGAATGCTCTTGACCCGTCTCTTTAGGTTCATCTCTCCCATTCCGGAAACTCCTAGAGGTCTTCGCCTAGAATACTCTCTCATTCCACACACTTTTATCCCACTAAGTGATAGGAGAGTCTACAAAGCCCAAGGAAAACGTCCTCATCCTCCTACCTCCTCATCATCATCCTCAATGAGTGAAGATGAGACTTTGCCAACTCTAGGCTCCCGCTTCTAGAATACCTTTCCCAACTTCCGGATATTCCAAATGAGTCGGCGGAGTTCAAGCAAACAAAGGGGATGTTCAAGAATCTTGGGAGATTCCTTGGAAAGCTCAAGAACAAGATTGATCGTCAATGAGAGCGGGTGTGTAGGAGTGTTTGGCACAAGGTGCTATTTGAACAATTTGGTCGTTTCAAACAATATGTGTTATGTATTTGTGGTTTGGTAGGATATTTGGTACAATTTGGAACATGTTTGAACTAACTATGATGCAGGACGACAACATTTGGCATGTTGTCAAATTTTCAAGTTTATGAAAATTTCATTAAGTATAGTGAAATTCGCTAGCCCCCGGTCAAAGTCCAATGGTATGCGTGTTTACATGTCCAATTTTTGCATTTCCTAACCAGATATGAATTATATTTTTGCTTTTAGGAGTTTTCGAAAAATTTGAAAATTGTCTCGCGGGTTAAATATGGGGACTGCCTACTTTTTCAGGCCTGGCGGATCTGGCGGCACCCTAGAATGGGTTCCGCCAGTGCATTTTTCTGGAATTCCAGAAATGGCCCAACGGATCAGACGGAACCCTCAGATGGGTTCCGCCTGTGTAGTCTGAGGGTTCCGCCAGTGCACCTGCATTTTTTTTTTCGACATTTCAACTTCCACTCAACAACAAACCATCCTTTTTAGATAGAAACCCATTCCCTACTATTTGCTAAGCACATTAGGGTCTTTCTCATCCTCTAGAACTCATAGAAACCAATTTCCCGCCAAATTTCAAACTTAGCCATAACCACCTCAAGGAACCTTCACTTATAAAGGAAGGAACCCTTCCAAAGGTTCCTTGCAATCCGTGAAACATATACCTTCAAAAAATTTGCCAAAACCACTAAGCATTTAGTGCAAATCATTGTCTTCTTCCTTCACCATTTTCATTGGATTGACTTCCAATGATTTGACAACCCTCATTAATCTTCAAAATCATTATCAACCTCCATTTTTGTATGGCTAAACATCAAATCCAAACACTCCTTTCCATATTTCGTCACCTCTATAAATTTAACCATCTTAGAACACCCTCAAATCACACCATCACCATCACAATCTCTGATTCTAAACCTCTAATCAACCATTTCTACAATGACAAAGTCAACAATAACCTCTCAACCATCTCAACCCGTTCGGAGAACAGCACGTATAAGTGTCAAACAACTTTGGTCCAACCACACAATCAACTTGAGTTCCTCATCCTCGGATGAATTCTCCTCACCCATCAAAAATGAACATTTTCTAAACCTTACATCTCCATCTCCAAAACCCAAAGGACCTAATGAGCTCACTACTCCACCACCAACAAAATCACCCATTGACCCAACTCCACCAAGTGCTCCAACCCAACCATGGTACAATTTGGAACATTTATGAACTAACTTTGATGCAGGACGACAACATTTGGCATGTTGTCAAATTTTCATGTTTATGAAAATTTCACTAAGTATAGTGAAATTCGCTAGCCCCCGGTCAAAGTCCAATGGTATGCGCGTTTACATGTCCAATTTTTGCATTTCCTAACCAGATATGAATTATATTTTTGTTTTTAGGAGTTTTTGAAAAATTTTGAAAATCGTCTTGCGGGTCAAAAATGTGGACTGCCAACATTTTCAGGCCTGGCGGATCTGTCGTCACCCTAAAATGGGTTCCGCCAGTGTATTTTTCTGGAATTCCAGAAATGGCACAACGGATCCGACGGAACCCTCAGGAGGGTTCCGCCTGTGTTATCTGAAGGTTCCGCCAGTGCACCTGCAATTTTTTTTTTTATTTTTGACATTTCAACTTCCACTCAACAACAAATCATCCTTTTTAGATAGAAACCCATTCCCTACTATTTGCTAAGCACATTAGGGTCTTTCTCATCCTCTAGAACTCATAGAAACCCATTTCCCGCCAAATTTCAAACTTAGCCATAACCACCTCAAGGAACCTTCACCTATAAAGGAAGGAACCCTTCCAAAGGTTCCTTGCAATCCGTGAAACATATACCTTCAACAAATTTGCCAAAACCACTAAGAATATAGTGCAAATCTTTGTCTTCATCCTTCACCATTTTCATTAGATTGACTTTCAATGATTTGACAACCCTCATTAATCTTCCAAATCATTAGCAACCTCCATTTTTGAATGGTTAAACATCAAATCCAAACACTCATTCCCATATTTCTTCACCTCTATAAATTTAACCATCTTAGAACACCCTCAAATCACACCATCACCATCACAATCTCTGATTCTAAACCTCTAATTAACCATTTCTACAATGACAAAGTCAACAATAACGTCTCAACCATCTCGACCCGTTCGGAGAACCGCACGCATAAGTGTCAAACCACTTTGGTCAAACCACACAATCAACTTAAGTTCCTCATCCTTGGATGAATTCTCCTCACCCATAAAAAATGAACATTTTCTAAACCTTGCATCTCCATCTCCATCACCCAAAGAACCCAATGAGCTCACCACTCCACCACCGACAAAATCACCCATTGACCCTACTCCACCAAGTGCACCAATCCAAACATCCAAAACTCCATCACACTACTACAAAAAATCTCACAGAAACTGGTCAAAATGGCCCATGAAGAGTGGTTTTAGAACCACTCTTTGAAGGGTGGTATCTCCATAAAAGAAACGTATAGAAACCGGTTTGGCAACCTATCTCTATTAGAAGCATCGACACTGGTTTTTTCCTTAAAAACAGTTTTCATTATAGAGTAAACAAACATATTTTTATTGTATATTGACACCAGTTCTCCCATAACCTGTCTTTATAGAAGCATCTAACCTATCTTTATATATATTTTTAACTAAAAACCTGTCTTTTTGGGAAATCAATTTTATTAAAAAAAAAAAAAAAAAAAATCATTTTTGAAATTTTCCGATAAATTGGAAAATTTTAGAAATGATTTTTTTAAATAAAGAAATATATATATTTAAATGAAGCAAATATATATAAAATGATTAAAATACACCACAAATGTCAAAATCAACAAAGTAAATTAAGATAATACGTCAATTCAACTAAACATAAGACAAAATCCGAATTAAAACACTATAATTCAACAAGCGATAAACAAAAACACTATAATTCAGCATAATTGAACATCGTTATCTAGGATTAATCGCGCCACAAAGTAAACCATGCACCAATGATGTCGTTCAACTCTTTGTTCTCTAACGGACGCTCATCACTCCGAGGTACCTATACGTTAATTAATAAAATAAAAACATCAGCAATCTAAAAAACAAAAATTTCTAGAAAGGATAAAACTATCGCACATCTAGTGAGTTATTTAAGAATAAAATTGTAAAGAATACTCTAGTGATTTGGATAATTTCAAGTGTCCAAACAATCATTTTCCTAGCGGGTGCTCGAAACTATATTCTAAGAATGATTATCTTATAGAAATTATCTAAATCAAATAACCATTACAAAAAAAAAATAATAATAAAAACAAAAAAAAAACAAAAAAACAAAAAAAACCAAAAAAAAAAAAAAAAAAAAAAAAAAAAAAAAAAAAACTGCAAGTGACTTTGCTTTAAAGTCATTACAATGAAATAAGTTGAGGTATTTACATATAGGGGTGTTATCGGGTCGGGTTTTGATTTTTTTTAAAGGGGCCCGCAACCCGACCCGATTAAGAATCGGGTTATCGGGTTCGGGTAGAATTTGGGTCGATTTACGTCGGGTCAGGTGATTCAGGTTATTAAGTACAAAATAATAATTACATCTTGTGTTAAAGTTAAACAGTACGGATCAAACATATGACCCACAAAATAGAACCACGCAATATGATATATATGTAAAACATTCAAATGTGTAATTCATATACTGTATAAACTAATAAACATGTGCACTAAAGAGTAAAGATATTCATTTTAAGTAAACTAATAGTATCAGCAGGCTACTAAAACAACATTCTTTGACACAAAAAGACTAATACTAGCCATTCACACTTGACACAACATTCTTGACACAAAAGAATAGTGAAAAATCATATTGCAGTACCACCAGTAGCATAACATTCTAGTAGCCATGCACAAAAGACTAATGAAAAATAAAGCAAAGTACCAGTAGCATAGCTGTGAATCAAATACAATCTTCAGTAAGCCTTTCTATCATCAATCTTCAATCTTGCAGTACATACACATTCTAGAAATAGTAGGAGAAAAAATAAATAAAGATTTCCGAGTCTCATCGGGTTGACCCGATAACCCGATAGCATTAATTTTCTAACCCTAACTCGACTCGATAACACTATCGGGTTCGGGTCAAAACAGCCGGCAAGATTTTTTAACCCGATTTAACCCGACCCGATAACCTTTTAACAGTATCTACATTAATTTTTCATCCAGCCTTTAGTCAAATAGCCCTACTTTTTAAGCAAAGAAATATATATATACTAGACGAGTACCCGTGCATAGCAACGGGATTTTATAGCGATAGATAGTTTATTGATAAAAAAAAGTTTATAGGTTATAAACGAAAAATAATAAAAGTTTGAAGATTTGGGAAATAAATATAATGTTTTGAAACCCGGTTCGACCCGGGTGGTTCAACCGGTTGAACCGTTCTGGTCGAAAAATGGGTCGATTTAAACCGGGTCAACTTGCTAGGTTGGGTCAAAAACAGGTCAAATTAAACTGGGTCAACCCGCCGGGTTTGAAGCATCTTGGGTCAACCCGGTTTGTGTTTTAATTGGTTGTATTTAATTTGGTAGATGTGGAAAACTAGAAGGGGGGTTGAATAGTTTTACGTCTTTTTAATTCGTTATAAAAGATAGTTTTAGTGTTTTCTTAGTTTTTTAAAATTTAGATTCGATAATATATGATCTCAAGTCTTGCACAATATAAACAACTATCAATAAGTAAGATATAGCAATGATAAGTAAAGAAATAAATGAGAGATGGAAAGATCGAACCGCGAGACAAGAGATTTATAGTGGTTCGGCTACAAGGACACCTTCCTTTCCCTACTCCACTCCCCGAGCACCTAACTCGTGAGTTTTCTTCACTATATCAACAAGTTCCCTTATGGCAGAGAAAACCTTACACACCAATTTACACACCACAACTTCTTCACAACTAGATCATAACTTCTACACAACTTCTTCACACCAATCTACTTCACGACTAACTACTTCACGCCTATCTTCTTCACACCAATTTACTTCACAACTAACAACTTCACACCTAACTTCTTCACTACAATCTAATTCCTAACTTTTCTTCTTCACACCAAAAAACTAACTAATCACACAATCAATATACCTGGCACAACTATCTACAATCAAATATTCACAACAATCTTCACAAAGAATTATGTAAATAATCTTGATGATGTACCAACAACTTGGACGTGGAGGTCACAACAAGTTGTAATACTTCTTGTGTTGGAGGATAGAAGTATTCTTCTCTTGCACTTGAGAGGATGATGTTTGAATCACTTTGAAACAAAGAATTATGTATTTATGATCAAAGGATTAAGAAAATAAAAATGGGGATCTAGAACAGAAAGTTTAGGAGTGCAAAAGGTGAGAAAATTATGTAGGATGAACCAGTATTTATAGGGAGAAAAATTACTGTTCTGGAGCGTGGCCGGTCCCCTTAATGATTAAGGGGGCCACCTAAGGAATTAAGGGGGCTGCCCCTTCAGAACGTTGGATTTTCTTGTCTTTTAGTGGGAAAGATTTTTCTGGATAAAATTTGCCATTTTTTGTTGGAAATTTGAAATCATATATTTATAATGAATTAAACATATTCTTTTAATTCCAAAAGTAATTTTGTAAAAGATATAGTTTAATACATTTTATAAAAATTCTAGTGATTAGAAAATTTTCCTTTGATCATGAAATGCAATAAACACTTTGTTTATTCATACCTTAAGTGATTTGGATGTAAAGAGAAAATGTTAATCACTAAATACTTGTTTAAGTCACAAGTTTTAGTTCTATGAGTTTATATTTTGTAATAATCAAAACATAGAGATATTGATAAAATATTAATAATGTTTTTAGGCATTATTTATGTCAACAATCTCCCCCTTTTTGATTATTACAAAACCTCAAACTCAATAACTCTAAAATTTGTTTCTAGACAAGTATTAAAGAGTTTACATTTCTCTTCTCCCCATTTTTGTAAAATCAAAAAGGTTAAGCCGAGTAAGCTTCGTGAAAGAAGATTAAACGGGTAGAATGCTCCCCCTTGATGTATGCTCCCCCTCGTTTGAGAGCACCAAGGGAATGAGCTATGGAAATCTTGGCTACACAAAATATTTGAAGAGAACAAGACACATATACATGCAAAGCAATAATTATGCAAATAAAAATAGATTCATTCAAGCATCATAGAAATGATTAGCATTACAACATTCAATATGCTTAAAGCATATTGATTACAATAAAACAAAAGAAAAGACATAGTCCTATATTGCCTAAGAGAGCACTTGGACTTGCTTGCAACCCATGGTTGGTTGTTTTATTTGCTTGAAGGAGAACATAAGCATAAAGCTTAGTTGTTAGATGGAGAGGGATATGGAGTGGGATATGGAGTGGAAGAAGTGGATCTTATGATGTTGTATCGTGTTAAGGGTGGTATGGGATGAGGACGAGTGAGGAGATATTCAATCCAGGAAATATCTTCACTCAAGTATAGGGGTTGTTTTTGAAGGAAGATGCAACAAGGGCAATAGTGAGTGTGGTTTGTAACTTGATCCAAGTTGAGAGAGTGAGGTAGGCAATTGTTGTAGGGTGATGATGGAGGTTGCCCTTTGTTGTGTTGTGCAAGATGCATGGCATTGAGATCACTAAGATCATGGATTTGGGATATTTCATCACGAAACTTTTGCTTTTCCGTGGCAATGCAGAGAGAGTCATTGTGTTGATATGGATGAATTGGGTTTGTGTAGTTGGAATTGTAGTTGGATGGTTGATCAAACTTGTATGGATCATTATAAATGGTTGGAGGATGAGATGAGTGGTTTGGCATGAAGGAAGATGTTTGGCCAATGTTGTATGGTTTGTAAAGAGGATCAAATGAATGTCCTTGTGAATTTGGTGTAAAGTTTGGGAAGTAAGTGGTTGGAGGTGTTGAGTGATTTCCAACTTCATTGGTTATAATGGATTTGTTTCGAGGACTTTTTCTTCGCCAAACGGGTTTTTTCGTCATTCTTGCAAGCCTTGAGGCTTTTGGTTTTGGTTTGTTTAAAGAAGTCATGAAGGGATGAATGGAGAGTGTGGAAGATTTGGGATATTTATAGTGTAAGATTTGTGTGTTTATGGATGGATAAAGTTTGTTTGGGAGATTAGGACAAAATGTGTTGGTGAAAAATGGGAAATGTAGGTGGAAATGGGCTAAAAAGCATAAAATATTCTGTAAATCCGTCCAGCAGATGGCCGGTCCCCTTAATGATTAAGGGGGCCGCCTTACAAAATTAAGGGGGCCGCCCATTTTGGCAGAAAATTTGCAGAAAGGTTGTGTGTTTGGATTAGAATTCAAGCAAGTTCAACTCTTTGAGACAATATAGCATCTAATCTAACTATAATATAGCATGCATGCAACAACACTTAAGTAAAAGAGCAATCAAGCAATTAGTAATAAGCAAGAGAAGGCAAACAAAGGCAAGGGCACTTAATCTTCCTAGAGCAACTATCTTAGATCAAAGGCAAAGGCAACTAGTGAGTCAAGCATCTAGTGATGAAACAGGATGATAACGTTATGAGTGATTATGTCCTAGTGTGTGCCTATATGCAACAAATGTGGAGTTGTGATTGTTTCGACTTCTAAATGAAAAGGAAATTCTTAAGAAACAATCCAAAATCTCCTTGATTCGATTTTTGCTCGATCATGAATGTCAAAGATATATATTAGATTATATACCTTGACAATTTATGTGAGAGTTTATGCATGATTTTGGAAGACAATGTTTTTAGTATTAGTCAACAATGCAAGGAAAATGATGTTCATGTGATTCCTATATGTGAGAATAATTTTTAAAGAAAATTGATTGGGTTTTACAAAAGAGTTTATGCAAAGAAAATAAACTTTCCCAATCATTAATTTTGTGCAAAATAGATTCCTAGACTCAGAAATGGAGGAGTGGAAGAAAAGAAAAAATTTTTTGTCTAAATGCAATAAAATTTAGTCAACTTGTTCCATCATTCCTAGTCCTAAACGCAAATGATTGAATAATTCATGCTTAAGGGGTTTAGTGAATATATCCGCAATGTTATCTTCCGATGCAACTTTTTCTATAGATATATTCCCTTTTTGTACATTATCCCTAAGAAAGTGGTGGCGTATTTCTATATGTTTAGTCCTAGAGTGTTGCACCGGATTTTTACAACCTAATGCCATAGTCTATAAGAGCTTGTTTCATCCATAGTGCTTGTTGGCATGCCTTTCCAGTGCTTACATATTCGGCTTCGGTGGTAGAAATAGCAAGAGCGGTTTGCTTCTTCGAAAACCAAGATGTTAGACAACATCCCATAAACGTGCAAATACCGCTAGTGCTTTTTCTATCTACGTAGTCTCCCGCATGATCTGAATCCGCATAGATGATGGTTTCTATACCGGATCCCTTAGGATACCATAATCCTAAGTTTATAGTGCATTTAATGTATCGGAAGATACGCTTAACCGCTTCTAGGTGAGAGGTTTTGGGATCCTCTTGAAAACGGGCACAAAGGCAGACACTAAACATGATATCGGGTCTACTTGCCGTCAAGTATAGTAAACTACCTATCATTCCTCTATACTTTGTGTTATCTACGGACTCACCTTCATAATCCTTTGTGAGCTTTACTTCCGTAGACATGGGAGTCTTCATGGGTTTTGAGTCTTCTAGGCCAAATTTCTTAAGCATTTCCTTAATGTACTTAGATTGGTTAAAAATATTCCATCTTCTAATTGTTTTATTTGTAATCCTAGGAAGAAGATAAGTTCACCCATCATACTCATCTCAAACTCATCATGCATGATTTTGGCAAATTCATCACACATGTCTTGACAAGTCGATCCAAATATAATGTCATCAACATATATTTGGACAATGATGAGATTTGGGTCTTTCCTTTTAGTGAAAAGAGTGTTATCTACCATTCCCATGGAATAATCATGTTTAATAAGAAAAGCTTTTAATCGATCATACCAAGCTTTGGGAGCTTGTTTGAGTCCATACAAAGCTTTCTTTAACTTATAAACATAATCAGGTTTTGCAAAGTCAATGAATCCTGGAGGTTGTGCCACGTATACCTCCTCATTGATAAAACTATTAAGGAATGCACTTTTCACGTCCATTTGGAATAACTTAAAATCTAGGGCGCATGCATAGGCAAGTAGTATCCTAATTGATTCTAATCTAGCTACAGGGGCATAAGTTTCGTCATAATCAATTCCTTCTTGTTGATTATAACCTTGGGCAACTAACCTAGCTTTATTCCTAGTAACTACTCCATTTTCATCTAATTTATTCCTATATACCCATTTAGTTCCTATGATGGTCATATTCATTGGATTTGGAACTAATTACCAAACATCATTTGCCTTAAATTGATTTAATTCTTCTTGCATAGCTATAACCCAACTTTCATCTTTTAAAGCCTCATTAATATTCTTAGATTCTATTGCTGAGAGGAAACAAAAGAAATTATTTTTATCTTGAGCTTGTGACCTAAGGGTTCTTTGGTTAAGATGTCCTATTATATTATCTAGTGGATGTGACCTAGATTCTTTAATATTTACAATTTCGTTATTTCCTAAATTAATGTCTTCATTGTCATTTCCTATGGGTTTTGTTTTACTAACCTCAATAGCTTCTTCTTCAACTAAGTCATCATCTTCTAAAGGTAAGGTTTTAGGAGGTGGTGGTGTTTCATCAAATGTTACATTTAGTGATTCTTCTACTTTCATGGTGTGTTTGTTAAGTATTATATATGCTTTACTATTTTGTGAGTATCCTAAAAATATTCCTTCATATGATTTTGGATCAAACTTAGTGAGGTAATCCTTAGTGTTTAGAATATAGAATTTACTTCCAAATACCCTAAAGTAGCTTAAGTTTGGTTTTCTACCTCTTAGTAACTCATAAGGAGTTTTTCCTAGAATTCTCCTAATTGATACCCTATTAATAATATATGTTGAAGTATCTACGGCGTGACACCAAAATTTTTGTGGTATGGATTGTTCATTTAACATTGTACTACTCATTTCTTGTAGTGACCTATTTTTTCTTTCTACTACGCCATTTGATTGAGGAGTACGAGGAGCGGAGAAATTGTGAGATATTCCATTTAAATCACAATATTTTCCAAATTGTACTTCATTGTCAAATTCCCTACCATGGTCCGTCCTAATGGCTACTATTGTGCATCCTAATTTATTTTCAATCATTTTACTAAATATTTCGAATTTTTCAAAGGCTTGGGTCTTGTCACTTAAAAACCTAGTCCACGTGTATCGTGAGTAGTCATCTACTATTACTAAGGTATATTTGTTTCCTCCATAGCTCCGCACAGCGGATGGACCAAAAAGATCCGTATGTAATAATTCTAGGCACCTAGTAGTGGATACTATATTCTTAGCTTTGTGACTAGCATGAACTTATTTTCCAATTTTACATGCATCACAAAAATGCTTGTCATATTTTAGATTAGGCAAATTTCTAACTAATTCCTTAGAGGCCAAAGATTGTATTTGTTGCATGTTAGCATGTCCTAATCTCCTATGCCACAATGTAGAGTTTTCATCTAGGGTCGTTAGGCATATCCTATCCTCAGGCTTGTTTCCTAGTTTCATAACATATATGCCACCTTTCCTAATTCCTCTACCTATAATTTTTCCATTCTTAACTATTTCGCTATCCTCTTCAGTAAAAGTGACTCTACATTTATTATCACATATTTGTCCTATACTAAGCAAGTTATATGTTAAATTATCTACATGCTCCACATTTTCAATAGTAAGTGAGTCTTGAGAAATCATACCTTTGCCAATGATTTTTCCACGTAAGTCACTACCGAAAATAACGTTACCTCCATTATATGCCTTGTATGTAGAGAATAGCTTGCGGTTCCCCGTCATGTGCCTCGAACATCCGCTATCCTTGATCCATTCGTCAGGCTCCAAGTCAATTCCTAAACATATTTCGTCGGTTCCTTTTGCGATAAAACACTTTTCATCTTTTGGCTTTTCTACTTCTTCTTTCTCACTATCACTCCATGTTCCACTAACAAATGCGCCTTGATTTTCATAACCCGGCGGCTTTAGACATTCGCCAATGAGATGATTTGGACTTCCACATCTAAAGCATTTTCTTTTCCCGTAGTTGTCACTTCTATTTCTTTGGAACGGTTTTCTTTCGTCTCGTGATGATCTAGTGAATCTTCCTCGTCTCTTGAAGAATTTCTTGAATTCTCTTACGGCCATTGCATATTCTTCGTCTTCACTTTCGTCGCTTGAATCATCATCATCACTAGGTTCCTTTTTGGCTTTTAGAGCGATGGATTTGGTTTGTTCTTTCTTGACTTTGACCGTTTCCGAATCTCTTCTTATAATTTCTTCATGGACCTTCAAGTTGCCAATAAGTTCATCTAGTGATAACGTCATCAAGTTCTTTGATTCTTCAATGGCCGTGACCTTAGCTCGCCATTTCGGATGCAATGCCCTAAGAAATTTCCTGACATAATTTTTACTAGAAAATGTCTCATCAAGTGCTTTTAAACTTGTGATAATAGTGTTAAATTTAGCAAAATCATTATCAATTGATTCCTCTTCCGGAATCGTCAATTGTTCATATTGTTGTACAAGAAGATCTATTTTGTTATCTTTAACTTGACTATTACCTTGGTGAGTAATTAGTAAAGAATCCCAAATTTCTTTTGCGGTTTTACACATAAAAATTCTTTCATATTCTTTGCGTGGTAACGCATTATAAATGACCATTTTAGCCTCATTATTTTTTGCTAGTTTCTTTTTCAAATCATCATTTTGTTTTTCAAAAGATACAATTTCATCCATTTTAGTTTCAACATTATATTGAATAGGGGGAAAATCACCAAAGGTAACAATAAGCCAAAGATCAAGATCTTTTGATTTCACATAAGTTTCGAATCTATTTTTCCAATATAAAAATCAATCACTTTCAAATAGTGGTGGTCTTTGCATAGATTGCCCTTCTAAATATTTTTCAGATTCCATAGATCGTTACAAGTTTTAAAATACAATATATTTTAAAAATCTTGCTCGACGTGGCTCCTGATACCAATTGTGGAAAACTAGAAGGGGGGTTGAATAGTTTTACGTCTTTTTAATTCGTTATAAAAGATAGTTTTAGTGTTTTCTTAGTTTTTTAAAATCTAGATTCGATAATATATGATCTCAAGTCTTGCACAATATAAACAACTATCAATAAGTAAGATATAGCAATGATAAGTAAAGAAATAAATGAGAGATGGAAAGATCGAACCGCGAGACAAGAGATTTATAGTGGTTCGGCTACAAGGACACCTTCCTTGCCCTACTTCACTCCCCGAGCACCTAACTCGAGAGTTTTCTTCTCTATATCAACAAGCTCCCTTATGGCGGAGAAAACCTTACACACCAATTTACACACCACAACTTCTTCACAACTACATCACAACTTCTACATAACTTCTTCACACCAATCTACTTCACGACTAACTACTTCACGCCTAACTTCTTCACACCAATTTACTTCACAACTAACAACTTCACACCTAGCTTCTTCACTACAATATAATTCCTAACTTTTCTTCTTCATACCAAACAACTAACTAATCACACAATCAATATACCTAGCACAACTATCTACAATCAAATATTCACAACAATCTTCACAAAGAATTATGTAAATAATCTTGATGATGTACCAACAACTTGGATGTGGAGGTCACAACAAGTTGTAATACTTCTTGTCTTGGAGGATAGAAGTATTCTTCTCTTACACTTGAGAGGATGATGTTTGAATCACTTTGAAACAAAGAATTATGTATTTATGATCAAAGGATTAAGAAAATAGAAATGAGGATCTTGAACATAAAGTTTAGGAGTGCAAAAGGTGAGAAAATTCTGTGAGATGAACCAATATTTATAGGGAGAAAAATTATTGTTCTGGAGCGTGGCCGGTCCCCTTAATTAGAGGCCGGTCCCCTTAATGATTAAGGGGGCCGCCTAAGGAATTAAGGGGCCCTCCCCTTCAGAACGTTGGATTTTCTTGTCTTTTAGTGGGGAAGATTTTTCTGGATAAAATTTGCCATTTTTGGTTGGAAATTTGAAATCATATATTTATAATGAATTAAACATATTCTTTTAATTCCAAAAGTAATTTTGTAAAAGATATAGAATGTTTAATACATTTTATAAAAATTCTAGTGATTAGAAAATTTTCCTTTGATCATGAAATGCAATAAACACTTTGTTTATTCATACCTTAAGTGATTTGGATGTAAAGAGAAAATGTTAATCACTAAATACTTGTTTAAGTCACAAGTTTTAGTTCTATGAGTTTATATTTTGTAATAATCAAAACATAGAGATATTGATAAAATGTTAATAATATTTTTAGGCATTATTTATGTCAACAGTAGATATGTTTTTAATTGGTTGTACAATGTGAATAAATCATTGTACTTTTAAGTAATGGGGTGTTTTAATAAGAGTGTTAATTACATTACTCGTTTTCATCAATAGCAGGTTGAAAACTCAACAATTTGACATTGACCATTTCTCCTTTATAAGTAGTATATATATATATATATATATATATATATATATATATATATATATATATATATATATATATATATATATATATATATAATTGAAATCAATACATATAAAATTACTTGGTATTTTCCGAGAAGAAGGGTAATGTTTGTGTTGCTCAGGAAGAAGACGAGATGAGATGGCGAGGTGGAGCGGCAGCGGCTGTGAAGATGGGGGTTAGGGTTCGGAGGCTGATGGGGGTGATGGTGGCTATGGTATGATTTATGGAAAAGGTAGTTACGGTTCTATTTTAGTTGAAAATTTTGGTTTTGTTTAGAGTGGGAATGAAATATTAAGATGAAAATTCAACTTTTCAACTCCCGCCGGTGATTTAATGGAAAAAGGGTCTTTTTGAGTCCTATCCGTTGTTTTGAAAATCGGGTTTTTAATCGACCCGATTGAGTTATCGGGTTACCGGTTCGACCATCGGGTCACTCCGGTTTTCTATACATAAAAAAAACTTTTTTTTTCAACAATACGAAAAAATACATATATATAAATCATGACTAATCCATATATTGCGCCTAGAAAAACATTTAACAATAAAGATAACATTTAAAAATACAATTACGTCACAAATATATATAATTAACTTGTTTTATTAAAAAAAAATCAAACCCGGTCGGGTTTCGAGAACCAGGTCACTTAAAACCCGGCGAGTCTAACTAGGTTTCGAGAATTAAAAACTCGGTTCAATATGACCCTGTTTTTACCGGAACCGGTTCAACCAGTTGACCCGGTGGGGTCGAACTGAGTTTCAAAACATTGGTCATATCCCTACTGATTCTCAAGTAATTACAGTTATCCTTATACTTTTAATCATATCTAAAGTCAAACAACTTAACAGATTATTTTTTCGAAATAATTATTTGCACAATCTTTTATAAGTGTTTATGGTGTGTTTTAGATTTTATTCAAGTAAACGACTATTTATTCGAAATAATTATTTGCACTTTATTTTCGGAAGTTCAAAATAGAGAATACTCACATCAATTTTTTTTTCCCTTTTCAAAACATTGTCTAAAACATAAATACATAGAAACATGTTGTTACCTACACACCAGTGTCTTTTATTGTGCAGAAAGACCAGTTTTTACCCGCAAACACAGTTTCTATGCGTTTTGTATTATGAAAACTGGTTTTTTTTCAAGAAAACCAATCTAGGTTCCTTCCATTCCAGCTAGATTTTTATCATAGGAATAGTGTTTTATATAACCAGTCTCTATTTAGGGGTGTTTATAGCCTTTTGTGTAGTAGTGTCACCATCTACACTATCTAAACTTGAACCAATGGAGTTATTTGGGTCTACTCTAACATCACCACATCCTTTTGTCCAAGATCTCAATGATCTTCCACCAAGATCAACAAATCCACCACCTTTGATAAACCAAAATGAGCCTTTTGTCCACAACCAACCACCACAACAAGAGTACCACCACCCAAAACCATTGTTGTTTCACCCTATCTTCAATGACATCCATGGTCCTCTTTATGGAGAACCTAACTTTGAAAACCATGATCACCCAATTCCACCAAATTCTCAATCTCAATCCTTTGACTCTCTCTTTCCTTCTTATGAGGAAATTCAAAGCATGGTAGAAAATCACCTCCATCAAGCAATGAAATTTCAAACCACCTTGTTTGACTCCATACCAAACCCATCCTCCAATCAAGAACCCAAAACCAACCCACCACCACCATCATCATCAAATGACCCGTTTCCACCCACTCATCACCATGTTTGCTCACAATGTAAGCAAATGCTCAAACAAGGTGAAAGCATCAAGATGTTGCTTCACCAATTTCAAGATAAAACCAGTTTTGCTATACAACACATGATCGAGCGTTTGGATTCTCTTTCCCACCCAAACCAATCCTAGACCAAGTTTGGAGGCCTTTTGCCCCATTTAGAAAATGTGTTGAATGACTTCTACTTATAGAAGTAGGATTTTATTTTTATTTTTTATTTCTTGGTTATTTTTTATCTTTTATTTTTATTTTTAGAAGTAGGAGGATATTTTTCATTTCTTGTCTTTGACTTTTTAAAAGTCAAATTTTACTTGAAATGACATCTTTTACTACTTTCTTATTTGCATTGTTGGTTGATCATATATGACTTGTGAGTGTGGTTGCTTATATTCTCATATATGTGGTGACTACAAGCTTGATTTTGTGTCATTATCACCAACTAACCATTTTTTTGTAGGTTCAAAATCCATGTTTCCTATCTTGGCACTCCTTTTAGGGGGAGTATCGACCAAGGGGGAGCAAGTGCATAGTTCCGCTTCACTACTCTTCTTTTTGTTTCGACAAAAAGGAGGAGAAACATATATTAACTTATAAACTTAAAATGATTTTCATCACTTAAGTAAAACAAGTTTAATATAACATTTTTTTAAGTCTCAACACTAAAATTTGTGAGTTACTTAAAAACAAAGTTTATGTTTTGTCATCAACAAAAAGGGGGAGATTGTTAATACAAATATTGCCTAAAAACGTTATTTATATTTTACGATCTTTGCTAAGTTTTGTTAACGACAACGTGTAAACTTTAGTTTTTAGTAAAACATACTTTTAGTTTAAAGACTTGCATAATTAGACATTTGCTACATTTACATTTCTTATAAAACACAACACTCTTTATATTTCACTTTTAACATAACATTGTTTTTATTTCTTAAATAAGAAAGTGTCACATCATATCAATAAGCATTTATGGTAAGTTTGTGTGTTTGACTTACCATAACCTCTTACACATTTTTGGAAGCTTTCTCTTTGATTCAATGTGTATTTGACTAGAATTTAGTTGATATGACTTTGGTTGGTTTGGAAAGATTTATTGCAAAACCTTCTGTCAGCCTGGCGGAACCCTAGAGGTACACGGGCGGAACCCATCTGAGGGTTCCGCCGTATCCGCCAGATCTGCTGAAGGTTTTGCTATAAATACCAAGCCATTTTTTTGAATTTTGGTTTTATCACTTCTCATTTACATTACACACACATACATTCATATCATTCATCTAACCCCTTAACATTTCATTTTGATGTGAAGTTTCTTTTGTAGCAAAGAAGTTCACAAGTTCATATAAAGTTACAAGTATTCAACACAACGTTGCAAGACTTGTTAGCTTAGCATCGTGTAGACTTTGTGTAGTTTACACTTCATTTGATTGTGTGTTTTCAGTTGTGATCAGTTAGTATTTTAGGCCTTAAAATACATAGTGTGACGGGAGTTGTTGTACCCTTGTAAAAGAACTAACGGGAGTGGTTGTACCCTTGTAAAAGAACTCGACATCTTGCTTAGTGTCGGTAATCGTGTAAGCGACGTGTAAGGTTTTCTCCGCCGGTGAAAGGAGCTTGTTGACTAGTGAAAGAAACTCTCGAGTTGGATACTCGGGGCGTGGACGTAGGGCAAGGAAAAAGAGTCCTTGTATCCGAACCATGATAAATACTCGTGTTGTGGTTTGATCATGTCTTTCTTTATACTTGCATGTTATATATTGTCTTTGTGTTCATATCTTTGATTAAACGGAAAGTTTCAAAAGATAATTAAACGAAAAACTGGTAAGACTATTCAACCCCCCTTCTAGTTTTCCACATATGGTATTAACAAAATTCTGGTCTCAAATCAGGGATATACTGTCATGTGTGTGCTTATGTTTAATATGGGATGTCAATATGTCATTGTCGAGCAAACATTAGGTGTGTATGGGATATATGTGAATTTTGTGATGTAGTTGGGGTTCAATATGGATTAATTACTATATAAAAAACTTGAGCTTATAATTGTTCAATTTTTTATGTAGTTTTTTAATATCGTTATATGCTATTTGATGATGGTGCTTGTTTAGTGTGTGATTGTTTGGAATTGAAACTTTGGTTTTATTGTCTTTGAGTCATGAATATGTTGGATGTAGCCTTTTTTATGATGGAGATTTTGTTTATTGAGATGTGATTTACGCGCAAATAAGGCTTGAATGCATAAAAAAGTTTAATAATTGTGTTAGATATGTGTGAGAATAGGTTTCAAGCGTGTACCTTTAAGTCTATGCTCATTAGTAGGGATGAGTGTGGTACCATTTTGGTACCGTACAAGCACCGTTTTCGGTGTACCAGATTCTTTCCCGATTTAAATTCAAAGTCCCGTTCCCGGAACGGTATCTTAATCCGTACCCGGTACCTGTTCTGGTACAATAGTACTAAAATGGGAGAGAACAGTCTAACTTTCAAAATTAAATGTTTTTCCCAGAATTGACCCGTTTATTCATTTGCATTGTGCATATTATTCCCGAAGCTAAAACATCCTTTAAACCATCATATAGCTCTCTGCTTAAATGCATACAATGACACATTATAAATTATGATATATAGACCATCCTATACATTCATACAGTATATTGTTTTATTCACTATTAAAGCCTTCTAATTGCATGCTTATATCTCAGCACTACACTTTGCAATGTTTTGTCTTTATACATTATTTGGGTTATTCTGATAATTAATGAGGTTACTCAAATAAATTAAGAGTACCAACTTGCAACATGCATTAGTGATGTTCACATAGGCTCACAACCTTATATTTTAGAAAACTTGGTTCTTGTTTTCGTTGATTGCAAATGCAGTTGACATTGACTAAAACCCATGATACACATCAGATATACCAGTGGGTATACCAACATAAAAAATGCCTTTAAAACGGAAACAAGAATGGCAGCTTCGTTGCTTCGCTTGCACTTCCATGACTGTTTTGTAAATGTAAGCATGTTCAGCTGTTCTGAGTAAATCATGTTTTTAGTTGATTGTCCAAATGTGTGCGGCTCTATGATTGTTAAAACTTTTCGCTATTGACTTATTGTGTATTTAGGGTGATAATATATTTGCTGTTATTCATGAAAAGGGTAAAAGTCTTTCCAGGCTTGTGAAAACCCACTGATTCATTGAACTTGTTGTTGTCATTCTTTTCTAGCTGTCATAAGCAAAGCATATTTTATAACAATAAATATTAATAATCAATTATCGATGATAGCTATCGGCTAGTCCATAGTCATTTTATACTTGCGGCGAGCGTATTTGTTAAAGTAATAGTTGTTCTATTGTTGTTGCTGTCATTTTATACTTTGCTTGCTTTTATTTTTGCTGTCAATAGTTGTATTTGCTTGCTATCATTTTATACTTGCTGAATAACTGATAGAGTGGGATACAAAAGTGTATTTCTTAGCTATGCAAAAATATTTTATTTAGCTGTAGGATTATTGAATGAAAAGTATGAAATTCATATGCCAGAAATGCATGAAAGTCTACACAAAAGTGTATTACTTAAAATGGGATACAGAAGTCAAATGTTTGAAATTCATATATAAGAGGCTTAACCAGTGTTCTTAACCAGTGTTCTGGGACGAAAGAACTCATTTGATGATTAAATTGAAGGGATAATTCCATGCTCGATCCACCATGTCCAAACCCGAGGACCGAACCGAGTGACCTGAGGAAAGACTGACCCGATCGACTAGCCAACGGTCCGGTCTCGGTTTCTATAATTTTTGGTTTTTGGTTTTTGGTTTTACGGATTTACAGGAACAAGAACATAAACGCCCCCAACTGCTGCTGAACTATTTGAGCTCACACACAAGATGAAAGGAGCATCCATTACATTAAAATAATAGAGAGTGGCCGTATTTATTCTTACTTCGATAGTTGCTAATTTTTTGACTTAGTTTTTTGCCCCGAATTATTCTCAGTTTCTCTCAATTCTTTTTTAATAGAATTCTCACTTTCTCACTACAAATCACAATTCTCACTTCCTTAGTTACTAATTGTTGGATATTGCGGGTGCTAAAGGGTTGTGCAGAATGTGTCATTTGTCTTTGTTGCAACGTTATAATGTGATTTGCGCATTGTGACTCATCTTGTTACATTGGTAGCATTGAATTCAGAACTTTTAATATTATCGATTTAAGCTTTATTGAATATTATAGTTATAAGATAACTGTTTGTAGAGTGATATTTAATGTGTGTTTTTATATAAATGGATTTGCATAAAAAAAATGTGTTTCGTGACTATCTACAAGTTGCGTATAATGGCGTGGATAAATATGGATTAGATCCTGCTAACCATCCCATCTATGATGATGACCTATGGAAACAATGCCCCGGAGATGATATGAAAGGTGAAGTGTTTGGGTGGGGTTCAATGTCAAATCCATAGTACATGATGACTAAACTAGGTACTACAAGATATACCAGTGCTTCATCCACAAGATCCAAAGATGTTCAAGTGAGTTTCTTTCTTTTATATACAAACAACTTCAGGTTTGTTAATCCTTACTTTGTTACTGCTAGAAGTATCACGTCTTTATTTTAGTACATATTTCAAAAAACTAATATTTGAATTTGTTGTGTTCAAGAACTATCTTGATAGCATTTGGGGAGAGTTAATTAAATGAAGAAATAAAAGTTGAGCTCAAGGAAGAAATGCGCGAATAGCTAAAAGAAGAAATGCGTGAAGAGCTCAAGGAAGAAATGCGTGCAGAAATTCAAGATATGCTTCTTGAGTATGGTATCAAGAGTCATGTTACTCGCCAACCAAAAACGAAACAAGGTAATGCAAGTGGACATCAACCATTACACTTTGAAGAGCTTTAAATCTAATTAGGTCCTCTTAACTTTTATGTAAGAGAGAATCTTTGGTTTAGACTGACTTTCATGTTGTCGAAGATCAGATGTTAGATTTCTTTCGAAGCCGCTTGTTATTTGATTTGGATGTGGATTTTGTGACTGTTATCATTATGGTATTCGTTTGTGTGACATCTGAACAAATGGCAAATATATTGTATCATTTATTGACTGATTAGCGACATTTTCTATCATGTGAAGATTTTTAAATTGCGACAAATTAGTTCAAACATGCTATGAAATTGTGTTGATTTAAGTGAGAAATTGTTAGTGGCGGTTTTGAGACAATGCTTTTAGTGGCGGGTTAACAACAAATATTTTCATCTCTAGTAGCGATGAAATAACACAAAAATGGCTGGCCGATTATTAGCAATGTATTAGTGACAGCTTCGTCATTACTATCAGTGACCAAAAGTTTGTAGCTAAGCCGTCACTAGATGGTCGAATCTAATTTAATTTATGTAACTTTAAAAAGGCTCTAGGGAGGGGCATGCGACCGCTTATCCGTTTCCGAAACTCTAAAATTTTTGTCGCTAAATTGTAACTTAAAATTTGCGAGGCTCTTTTTTGCGACATAATATATCCGTAACAATTCCGTCATTGAAGGGCTTTAGTGACAGAATAGCAATGCAAACCTTCGTTGTTGATGCCTGATTTTCTAGTAGTGAAAAAGGTATATTATTAAATAAAAAAAATTATGCATAAAATGTCTTACAAATTTTATGAAGAGAGTGTTTAGCAGCTTGATTTGTTCATACATTGTGGTTTATAAATGATACTTTTAATTGAAATGGTGTTTTAAATTTTATATTAATTATAAGTGTTGACCAGTCAATATGTGTAGGTGCTAATGCTTAAATTGATTGTACATATAGCTTAATTTGTTGTATTTACTTAAAATGTATAAATGAAAATCTTAAGAAATTGGAAGAGAGAGAGTCAAAAATGCATTATAAGATGTATAGATAAGTTTAAAAATGATTAAAAGTATAAAAACTAAAAGTATTAAAAGTTTAAAAACTAAAAGTATTAAAGGTACGTAAATTTGTATTTTAGTGTATTTTGTATTTAAAAAATTGCCCAAAGAGTACATATGGTAAGATGCAAGGTTTTCAAGATCGGGATCAGATCCTACCCAGGATCGTTTTCGTCTTTGCAAGATCGTGATCGTATGATCGGATCGGGATCTTAAGATCCTACTAGCTATAATGTCATTTTCTTAATAGTTTTTGTAATATGTTATACAAATTAAAAAATTATTATATACCATAGACACAAAATTATATGAATGTTTCATCGAAATGTCGTCCTAAATTATGGTTATGAAATGTTATTGTTTAGGTTAAATTTTATTTTAGTTTAGGTCTACTCATTAGATTCATATCTAGTGAGATTTTTTATTTTCTTTTTATAGGTTTTCTTTAGTCTAGCTATCTTTCTTCTTGTTTCTGATTGTGAGCACTCTCGATGGATAACCGTAACATTGATCGTTTGGTTCCTCGATGCATGAATGGCCCTTTTTATTACTCGGATTCCGACGAGGACTTAGGTGATGGTGATGTTATTTATGAGGTTTGGAGAGAAGAGGAAGTTGATCATCTTAAGTATGTTGACCCTAGGACAAGAATTGAAAAGGACGGTCTCTTTAACATGCAGTTTCCTTGTAAAATCGGATACATGAACTTTCATGCCTACCTTAACTCATCCTTACCCATGCATGTACATAATCTCTCGTGCTAATTATAATAAAATTATGGTAGAGTACGTATCAAGGAAATAATGTGTTGTTGCTAGCTAGGGTTGAGCCATTACATATTTTTGTAGGAAGTTTTGTGTATTAGGTTGATTTTATGATAATGGAGGACTTAGCATACATATTAGTACTTGTTTGAGTCAAATGCGTGTATCGAGTCACAATGAATGTTTTGCAGGATTTTTAGGAATGAAAACATATTTTATAATACTTACAAGTTCGAGAACTCAACAATAACTCGAGTCGAACTTATATAACGTTGAGCTCAACTCATTAAACATTTCGGCGAGTTCATTTGATAGGTTTTCAATCTCCAAAATTTTAATATCGCGCTCAAGATCCCGCCCCTTAATTTTCCCCAAAATTTCAATCTCCCGCTCAAGATACCGACCTTTTTTTCCCCAAAATCAAAACCCAGACACTAGTTAGATCTATCTTCTCTATATTCATCTCTTCTCCTTCTCTCTCGAACCCGACACGCACCACCGCCACAACGTATCCAGGGACCTCCCGATCATGTTATCCGGGATCGAGAAAGTTTCAACTCGGCTTGAGCTTGACTCGAAAAGCTCGATTTATCTTTAAATATGTGTTTTCTTACAAAAATTAAAATTGAAATATAACATAAGAATTGAATTCGATTCGACTTCAGCTCGAAAAGCTTGATACATTCATCAATAAGTATTTGCACTTAGTACACTTACATATATTAAAAAAACATATTTTATATCACTTACAAGCTCGAGAACTCAACAATAACTCGAGTCCAACTTATATAAGGTTAAGCTCAACTAATTAAACATTTCGAGCTCATTTGATAGGCTTTCAATCTCCAAAATCTCCAAAATTTTAATATAGCGCTCAATATCCCGCGCCTTAATTTTCCCCAAAATTTCAATCTCCCGCTCACTCCACCCCTTTTTCACCCAAAATCAAAACATTAATTAACACTAGTCAATAGATACATCTTCTCTCTAGTATTCATCTCTTCTCCTTCTCTCTAGAACCGACTCACACACCACTGCCACACTTCACCGCCTTATCTCGCCGTCGTTCCACTAACCATCGCTCCTCCACGCCATCACCATCATCAAGACAAGGGAATTTTATGGGAGAGTTTGTTTGCTTCGGTTGTTTGGTTCGAGATAACCACCACATCCACCACCATCACAGTCGAGCCACCATCACCCTCATCTCACATATCCTACTATGTTCAAGGGTATGCTCAAACACATATTTAATTTATATTTTCTTGAATGTGTAGTCGAATATAAAATGATTTATATTGATTTTCGTGGATTAAAATTAGCCTAAAATATGTTTTTGATTATAAATTCGTGTGTTGATAAACGTTGCAGGTAGACTTATTAAGACGACATAGTTTTCATGTTTATTGGAATGGAGACAATCGACGTGTTCTAAGAGGCCACTGTTTTGCTCGTAAAGGGAGTCTTACTTGGTTTCCACTCCGGGAGGATGTTGCTGAACAGTTGGAGTTTGCTTATCGCAGTTGCGTAAGTTATCTATCAAAAGATTAACATAACATCTGTTATATAAGAAATTAACTCGAATATGGTTGCTTTTTGTGAAACTGTTTCATTTGTACCAAATGTTAGTGATTTGCTTTCTTGGTAATGTGTTTGACATTTATTCGTTCCAAGTTTGGCACTGTTGAACATTTCAACCAATTGTATATTATTTGTTGCCCGAGTTGATATGCAACCCGTATGTTTGTTTTTGATGCTAAACTTATATTTGGGACATCTAATATTTTCGTCTTTTATGTTAGCATTAATCACGTTACTTGTTTCTTGCAGGGGCTACATGCTATTTTCACGGGTGACGATGATACATGGGATGCCTGGCTAAAAATTCCCTCCGCTGGATTTTCTGGCACACTTCATTTTTGAGGCGTGGGTATGCTCCATCTCAGTCACCAAAGCCAACCCATGTATATTTTTACTGTTTCATGGTTGGCAGATCTTATATTATGCAGCGTTATTAGTGCCTTGGTTTCTTATATTTCCCATATTTTTTTGCAGAAAGAAACTGCCATTAGACTCAGATGTAAGCCATTTTTTTATGTTGTTAACAATTTCATTTTCTAATGCTAACACCATTGTATTTCTCAATTTATATTGCAGGTGACCACTCCAATGGCCATTGAAACTTTGGAAAACGTACCAGTAATGGAAACAGTGGTAAGTAATAAAACATCCACCTTTGATTTTTTTAGTTTTACATACATGACTAATGTACCGTGTTTTATATATACATATAGGAACTTGTTAAAACTATCGGACATACGAAAAACGCTTAAGCCACGACAAACCGGTTCTACAGGTTACACCACCAACTACGATACCAAATATTAGTGAACAAAATACTGGAATAAAATTAGCACCAATGAAGCGAAAACATTTGGTCTCTAGTGAAACCTTGCAAAAGTAAGCTAAGGCAGCGAAGAGTCAACATGTTTTAATTTATGATAGTTGAGAATTTGATTATATACGACATTACAATTTTATATATATTTGCTTCATTTATATACATTCGATTTTTATTGAATTTGAAATACAATTGTATATATATTTGCTTCATTTATATATATTCTATTTTATATATATATATATATATATATATATATATATATATATATATATATATATATATATACATACTAGCAGTAGTAACTCTACTCCAGCAGTACTAACGTGGTACTAGTAGTAACTCTCCTATCATGTTTGTGCAGATTGTTGAACCAGTGGCTCATCTAGTTCTGTTATGTTGTGAGCTTTGAGATGTTCTAGTTCTGCTCTCATCCTGATGTGTTGATATGCAGCAGCCTACATTTTCAAGGCTTTTATATCCAGATGATGAGATTAGATCAATGGGAGAAAAGCTTGTAAGTTTAACTGCAAATTTTATTATTATGTTCATTGTTTTGGATTAAAAGTCTTCATGATGCTGTTTGAATTACTGTTGATCATGTTTGTGCTAATATTGCTTAGATGGATTTAGTGCAGCTCATGAACTTCAAAGAAAATGTGCCAAGTATTTACTACTGCTAGTACAAAAGTTACTACTGCTCGTGAAAGTTGGTACTGCTCAGAGATTAAGACCGCTCAAAGTTGCTAGTTGCTTATGAAAAAGATTATAGATACTTAGGAAACTATTGTAAGCCGAATAGGACTCCTTGGGGTATAAAAGGATGTCCAATTTTATATTTTGTTCAGTTATATACATTCCAATTTTATTGTATTTGAATTTGTTTTGATATATATTGATTTTTTAAATGTGACTAAAAGATGCATATAGTCACACTTATTAACACTTTTGGTCACGGTTTACTTAATTCGTTGTGTGACTAAATATTACAAAAGGCCATACAAACATAAAATTCATGTGGCCATTGGATGATCAATAGTCACCAAAAATACACATTTCTTCATTTTAAACAGCATATGGTCACACTTATTAACACTTTTGGCCATTGTTTGCTTAATTGTATGTGACTATATACCTAAAATAAACATGCTTTGTGTGACTAAATATTACAAAAGGCCACAAAAACATAAAATTCATGTGGCCATTGGATGATCAATAGTAACACAAAATACACATTTCTTCACTTTAAACAGAATATGGCCACACTTATTAATACTTTTGGCCACTGTTTCTTAAATTGTATGTAACTATATACCCAAAACAAACATGCTTTGTGTGACTAAATATTATAAAAGGCCACACAAACATAAAATTCACGTGTCCATTGGATGATCAATGGTCACACAAAATACACATTTCTTCACTTTAAACAGCATATGGTCACACTTATTAACACTTTTTGCCACTGTTTACTTAATTGTATGTGACTAAATACCCAAAACAAACATGCTTTGTGTGACTAAATATTACAAAAAGTCCACACAAACATAAATTTCATGTGGCATTTGGATGATCAATAGTCACACAAAATACACATTTTTTTCACTTTAAACAGCATATGGTCACACTTATTAACACTTTTGGCCACTGTTTGCTTAATGGTATGTGACTAAATACCTAAACAAACATGCTTTGTGTGACTAAATATTACAAAAGGCCACAAAAACGTAAACTTCATGTGGCCATTGGATGATCAATAGTCACACAAAATACACATTTCTTCACTTTAAACAACATATGGTCACACTTATTAACACTTTTGGCCACTTTGTGTTAAATTGAATGTGACTAACTCCAAAAAAACAACACCCATTGTGTGACTAAATCATCACAAACGTCACATTTATTGTATATATTTATGTGGCCACAGGACCGGAAATAGTCACACAAAATACACATTTACTTGAATATATCATCTCAAATGTCACATATATTATATATTTATGTGGCCAAAGGTTGAAAAATAGTTACTCTCAAAAAATATTCGCGTGACTATAAAGTGTTTACGGTCACTGATAATGACTAATCCAACAAAACTTGTGCCTAATTTGTCACACATATTCGGGGTTTTGGTCATTCTTTTTCGATGAAAAAGGCCACGAACTCAACAATGTGACCATATGCATATTCGGGACCTTTAGTGACACACAACGAAAAAACGTGTGTGACTATATGCATATTGTCATACATTTTTGGCTTGACCAATACAACTTTTTGTACCAGTGACAACCGCTCAAGTTCAAGTAATTCTGTCCTAGGAAGAAAGGCTCGAAAGCCTAAAGCTATGATTAATTTTGAGGTCATTATTTAACTATTTAATTTACTTATTATTTTCATTTTAAGTAAATTTACTCTCGCAGGTAACTAGATAAGTTATTCCACGTACATCGTTAATCGTACATTTAACCCAAACCGACACCTGTCAGTACTTAGTGTAACTATTTGTATGCATTTTGATTCCTTACAATCATATATTAAATGTTCCATTTTTACTTTTCTATTTTTACTTAAACTTTGTACATTTCGCGTTTTGTGCGGTTTCAATTCTTTTAAACATCAAGTAATCATCCAACAAGCTAAAGGATCATCTAAAATATCAAAATAGGTTTTGATGTCAAGTTTTAATATTTTTGTAAGTTTTGTATTTTTACGCTACCCCGGTTTTAAGTTTCGCATTTTAACAACTCCATGTTTGAAATTGTCGGGATCAAACTATACACCAAATTAAACACTTTATGCAAAATATCAACAAAATAAACCAAATTTCACCACCTTATATTGAGGTGGTCATTTGGTATGTGTCTCCTATGACACTTGTAATGTTTTATCTTCTTTGTCTCCCACTACACCAAAACCATGTAAGTAAAAACCATCAAAGACCATACCACTTCAAAGTAGATCTCAATACTAGCTTCATTTTTTTGGTTTCTCCTCCTAAATTTCGCGGCTTATACAGCCCAAGGCACCAAATTCATCAAGATTTTACTAAGTATCTTGATCATAGAATGAAGATCTTGTAGTTATAGCTTTGTTCCTTGGTCTATTTCACTCGAATCTGAATCAATCTCATCCTTGTAAGAAACCACACCATATTTTCCATTCTATTACTGATATATATGTCATTTCATACATTTTTCATGTTTCGTATGATTATTATATGAATTTATGCATTGTACATAGCTCAAAATGCTTAAAAATATCATTGGGACTAGATTTGCAAAGACACTTCAGGACCAGGGACTGTTTTTGTAATTAACTGTGCTAATCAGTACACTTTGAGACTTAGGTAAAAATATAAACATGTAGATCTATGTCTTAGCTTCGATTTTCTGGGTATTTGATCGTGAGACGATACCCGATCAATTAACTAGAAAATAAACGGTAAAACTAGTCGGAAAACGCACACCAGATTTAGATTTCCAGAAACTCTAAAAATTTGTACTAACCACTCTATTGTGCAAAACTTAAAAGTTATAGTTTACATCCTAACTTGAACCTAGCCGAAAACCTTACGTAAAACGGAGTTACGAAACTCAACTTATCGCATAAATGGTGGGACTGTTAGGTGTTGTCCCGATCAGACATGACATATTAGGGTGAAATCGTAATCTCACTTAAGTTATATAATTTTTAGAGCTATAAGACCTATAAATTTGATTAGTACACTTAGAAACCTTTCCGGAAATATAAAATTTGTAATATAACTCCTTACGGTTTAGGAGAAACGAAATTTTTAGTAACGAATACACACATTTTATTAAAACCCGCATCCAATCTAAAAACTTTACAACTTATTAAATGTACTTCAAAATGGTCAAATATATTTTCTAATGTCTTTAAACATTATAAAATAATAATAATATTGATATAACCATTTTTATAGAAATAAAATTTAGTAAACTATAATTATATTGAACACTTGATAAATTTTACAATTACACGAAGTGGTAGGACCAACTTCCGGGAATTAACCCAATAACTCATTTTTAGACAATATAACTACATATCGACACAATTGGGTTTTTGGACTATAAATATAATATAAACCCGAACTTAGGACAAGATATATTTTAGGACTCGTAACACTTTTCTAACTTGTCAATTTTAGTCCCTGTCACTTTTTAAACCTTCAAAACCACTATGTATAATTGCATAACTTGTATAATAATGATATGATACTTGATGCATTACAATCTACTATTTTAAAATCCTAAGACGCAACATACTATTTTTAGGTTGCTAGTAGGACTTCTCGGTTTACCCGTCACTCTACTTACATCTTGATATTCATTGTTGCTTACGGTGAGTTCATAGCCCCAATTTTACTATAATTGTTTTACAAACTCCGTGGGGGAGATACATGCTATAATTACTTACGATCACAATATTTTGAAACTGTATGCTTTCCTGATATTATTATTGCCTAAGTGTTTCCCAATAGCCTGAA